>BSBM01000316.1:30263333-30916666 GCA_027924585.1 Larix kaempferi
ATCCCCGTCTTACCCTGTCTTTCTCCACAAGCAAACAACTTTATTTCAATTAAGGGCTCTTAAAGAAGGGAGATCATTTGATTTGGAAACAGCTGCCCAGTTTTTGGAAACTTTTCTGAAAAGTGATTTTGAGGATCAACATTTGTTATGTGAGTTGTATTTACATGACAGGGCTTGTTATATTAACTCTCCATCCAATCCATTTCCTTGTCTAGGGGATGTTCAGCTGAGGGCATTTGCCTCTTTTTTCATTAACCATGTAAAATGGCGAGATGCTTTCCAAACCATCCTCAGGAATGAGGAGAATTCTACTCTCTAGATTAGGGGTGAACCTCAGGATCCAAAAGGACTCATAGAAAATCATGCTGGATTTCTCAGGGTTCCTTCAATTGCCCAATACTTTGAAATTTTGTGAGATAAAATCCTCACCACATGTGTCCCAATGATTCTTAATATGCAGCAAAGTGCTCTGGAAGGTAGTGAATACAAAAGGCTATATTTTTCTTCATCTCTAAAGGAAAAGGACCCATACTGCTTTGAGAATTTCAAGAAATCTTTGACAAGGGTTCCTAGATATGTGCAGTGCATGGAAAAATGTGGGTCTTGGTGGATTGGATTAAGATTCAAATTCCCTCTCATATGGCTGCCTGTGAGTCCTTATAGAAACAGTTATGCTTTGACTGTAGAAGAAGAAAATATGTGCTGGGAGAAATGGACAGCCTGCTATGGGTTTGTGCCTCGAGGGGAGACACCAGAACTTGCCTACAATCTTACAAATCTTCACAGATTCAACTCAGACTCATATTTGGACTAGGGGAGGTATCTGCATGAGGACATGCAATCAGATAGTTGGGGGGAGATGTCGGGTCCAGTAAATCCCCCTTTTTGGCCATCCTTATTACATCATTTTTCCCTGATTACATCCTATTTTCATAATTTATGCCTATGCCTTTTCTCCAAATCAACCAATGATATTGACAGGTATAATTCATTATTGCTTTATTTATTTTATGCCTAAGATTGTTAAGGTTCTAGATCCTAGTCCCTGGTTTATGCTAATCTGTGTGATTTCATTTAGTCAAGGTCTAAAGCGCAGGTGTATCAGCTGAATGGCGCCAGCTGTTACTCTTCAGAGCCCGATTCCTCATAACTCCAAGGGACAGCGCACTTCTCCATGAGAATCTATAATAGGCCTCCACTGAAACAGAACCCAACTACAATAGACAGATCACATTCCTGCTTGCTAAATCCATTGATCCATTGATGACTGGAGTAACAGCTCCTTTGTGAGTAACAATCTTGTTTAATACGGTTGTAACAATTAGTTGTAACTCCGCAACATGAAGATCATAGATCTTCATTGCTACACAATTTTAGTGGATCGTGATCTGTACTTTCAATGTATAAATATGAGAAGGCTCCTGTAGCCTGGGGTTGTATAATTACCATTTTGCATAAGCTATAACAGAGCAGTGATACTATCAATTTCCATCATTAATATGAGAGAAGAGTTCTTCATTTCTGTGTCTTAATTTGTTGTGATTCTTGGCATCTCTGTTAGAAGGCCAGGGCCCACCTTCTCACAGAGATAGCCAGCTTAAGTAGGTAGGGTAATTTAGTTTCCTTTTTGTTGTGTGGTGTGGAATCATTGTAGATGTTACGGTTAGCTGCAACAAAGGTTAGCTTTCCTTTTGGTAGTTCACGATTGCATCTTGAATAGATTTAGCAGAGTGGTGTGACAGTCGACTGTGTAGGATAATTCAATTTAATGCATGTGTGTTTGAATCGGCTATAACAGCCAAGCTCAATCCCAATATCTTTCAGTTGTTTATGCTTTCTAGGGTTTCCAGTAATTATCAGTTAGAGTTCAAACTTATATTTAGATTCTGGTTGCTGTTGTATCTTCAATTGGTTTATTAAGGTAGGCAGATTTTGATTGAGTAACAGTAGCTACTGGATGGATCATTTTGGTAAAGATTGAATATTGTAGTTTGATCATTATAGGATTTAACTTCTTGCAAAATTAATCTAGTTTATTTCTATTCTTAATTTTATAACTGCTAGGTTGATTTCTGTAGGAAGGTAGCTGCAATTGAATTCCTAGATGTATGAGTTAGATTAGTTTTCTTTCTGGAATGAGTTTGGTTGGATAGACTGGTAGGATCATTATCTCCATTTAGTTAATCAATTGCTTGACATGTTTATGCACAGATTATGCTTATTGCCATTGAAACAAAAGACCTCCCTGGGTTGACAATTTATATTGACCATCTTGTGTGTTAGCTGTAATTAATTGACATATAGGGTGACCAACACAAATAATTCTAAGTGAGATTGTTTTGCCATCTAGATCTAGGCTGGATTGTTACATGTATCAGAACCTAGTGTTGTGATTGTTGTGCAATCTAAATTCTAATAGTAGCTCCATGTTCCTTCGGTGCTTTTTCTTCAAGCACATCCTTCGGGTGATATGCCATAGGAGTGCTTTCCTTTATAATTACAAACCATCAAGAGATATTAGTAAATATAACAAATATTAAAATTATACATACATTTACAAAAACGATCAATATAAAGACATATATAATGAACAACATACAAATGGACGATATTCATGTCCCCCCTCAACATGTCCATGTTCCCTACAATGTATTTTAGTTGTTGTGATGTTTATTCTTCTCCTTTTAAAGACCCTGCATTGACTAGATGGACAATAAATTTTCCCATCACCCTTTCTTTTCACTCCAGCCCACAATCTAGCAAGTAATTCTCGATTTTGTTCTTCTGGATCAGGAATATTGTTATGTAACATTTTATTTTACCAAGCTTTATTGATGATTATCGATCTTAAAAAATCAAGCTCAACACTTCACTATTTGTAATCATAGTAACAACTGAAATAATTGTGTCTTTTTGAACGGAAAATAGTATGTGCAAAGGTTATCATCTTCTCAAATCGTCGTGTGTATAGCAAACCTGTCGGAATATTTCTATAATTTGAAGTTTCTAAAAAAAAAGGATCGTCGGATATTCGATGACATTAAACTATTGACCGTTGTGTAAACTTTATCCTGGACACGTTGGATACTGTACGCCAATAGTCGAATATTCGACGATCGTCGAATATCCGACAAGAATCAGGGTCAATTCAAAAACAAACTAAAGAAAATTCGAAATTATAAAGGTGATATCTGACGACAAGGTCGATTTTTTGGATTTTGTCATATTTTGTCATCAGATTTTGGGTTCAAATTTTGTTGTGGTTGAACATATCTAATTGAGAGGTTTTTGCACTTTAAATAAAACTGTCAAAGATAATGAAACTTCAATTTGGTCAAAAGGATGACTCACTACTGCATTTTTGGCCTTTAGAGGGGGTTTTCTTCCACCCCCAAAAGTGACCTACATGGGGGGGGGTTGGCTTTGGGGGTGGTTTTGTAGAAACTGCCCCTAAAGCCACCGATGTTAAAAGTTTTTCCCTATAAGGGTAGTTTTTGACAAGATTGGAACCGCCCCCAAAAGTGACTTTTGGGAGCGGTTTGTGACCCCCCTCGTAGAGGTCTATAGAGGTGGTTTTAAACCCCCCTCATAGAGGTCTACGGAGGCGGTTTTAAACCCCCCTCGTAGACCCCTTCATAGAGACCTACGGGGGCAGTTTTGAACCCCCTTCATAGAGACATACGAGGGCAGTTGTGAACCCCCCTCATAATCCCCCTTATACAAACCTACAGGGGCATTTTGGAACCCCCCTCATAGAGGACTATAGGGGCAGTTTCAAACCCCCCTCGAGGCCTATAGGGGCAGTTGTGAACCTCCCTTGTATAGTCCTATAGGGGCAGTTTGGAACCCCCCTTGTAGAGGCCTATAGGGGCAGTTTAGAACCCCCCTCATAGAGGCTTATAGGGGCGGTTTTGAACCCCCCTCATAGAGGCCTATAGAGGCAGTTTAAAATGCCCTCGTAGAGGCCTATAGGGGCGGATTGGAACCCCCCCTTTTACATGCCTATAGGGGCAGTTTGGAACCCCCCTCGTAGAGGCCTACAAAGGCGGTTTGAAACCCCCCTCGTAGGTACGTACAAGGGTAGTTCTAAACCCTCCTCGTTGTAACATACAAGGAAAATTGTGAACCCTCCTCGTAGTGACATATGAAGGTATCTTAGAACCCCCCTCGTAGTGACATATGAAAGTGGCTTAGAACCTCCCTCGTAGAAACATACAAAGACGGTTTGAAACCCCCTCTATAGCCATAATAAAATATATTTTATTAAAAATACCAATATTGCAATATCAGTAGGGTATGAAGGAATCAAACCACCAACCTCCTGCTTGTAAGGCAGGTGCTCTACCATTGAGCTAGGACCCTTTAATAATTGGGGAGATGAGCGATATTAACACCCATATTGCATTATTTTTAAGTCTAAGAAAAGAAAATAAGAATGTTCAAGGGATGATTGTAACAGGATATCCACATGTACCCAAATATCTACATATTATCATGCAAGAGCAACCTACTCTTTGCAATCCTCACAAGGCATAAGAACTATAATTCCAAAATTTTTGATTACTTACTAAAACAACAAAAATGCTGAAAAAATTTGCATACAATTTGCAGACACAAATTTCAATCATGTGGTATGCATTTCATAACATAGTGCAATGATTCTTATTGTAGACATGCCATATTGATGCAGTTGAGGAGCTCAATAGTTTGTGCATGGAAGGCCAATATTCAAGACGAATCATCTTCCTTGTTTGTCTCTTCCACTATGAGAATTTTTGTACTTTGTTCAATATAGACAATATGAAAAAACTAGAAGATGAAACGTTTATATCCCTTAACTAGATGATAAATGCCATATCATGAGATTGTGAATACTTGAATAGTCGGTTGCTTGAATATTTTGCTCAACTTCAAGTTGTCCATACATTTTCATAAACTTAATGGGAATCTGGAGTTGATTCATTGCTAATATAGACATGCTAATGTTTGTGTGAATGAATATATTCTTTTTTGTCTGGGTTCACTAATATTTAATTTGAACAAGATAGTGAATAAGCAATCTATTTTTGGGTGTATGTCGTGATCCCTACTCATCGGTTGGCTCAGCAAGAACAAATGGCTCATAAAATAGTCAATAAAAATACAGATGGCTTACCTCATTTATTAGTGTTGCAAAAAGTAATGTTTCAGCCTCAGTTGTTAGATGTCGAGGTGCTAAATTTACATGACCTGAACAAATAATTTACATTTACCTATTAAATGAAATACTTTTGCCAAAAAATAAGTTTTTGAAGAATGAAACTATGGCAGATAACAACTTTCAATTGAACATGTTTGAGATGATACATAAGCATGCAACTTACCTGCAATTGCACGACCCCATTGATCATGATCACATGCCACAACCCAAGCCAGAGTATTCCCAGTCATTGGCCTTATCATTACTAGGAGTACTAGATCAACATTAGCAACACCTTCTACAGATGCATATATATTTAGTCAAGATAAGTAGTTTTTCATGGATTGGCAGAAACATAACAACAATAATTGCACTACAAAAGAGTAGTGTCATCGGTTGAAAAAAATACAAATAATTGAGTTTCAAAAAACATATAATTCTAGGCACCTAAATTTCTAGAAAAGGGCAGGAAAGTTCCATAGCATATCCCACATCCTTACTAATTCATGCATGGAATGCAAGAAAACGACAAAGGAAACCCATATTTATACTGTTAATTTATTACGAGTTGTTTTAGGGATTATTTATTTTCTGCGAAAAAAAAATTATCATACATACTTGGTTCCACTTTTTCTCGAATGAACTACTGCTTCCCAGGAACAATTCATTAAGGCGTATTTTGACATAAACCTTATTTTACTTTATATATCCAGCAATAAATCAGACTTCCATTAATATTATGCATATAGACTTGAAGCACAATGCTTACAAGTGATGTACTGAGTAATTTTCTCAGTTTCCTCAAAGATGAGAATTTTTCCAAACTGATTTGAAAACTAATTAGTCCCAACTGTTGATATACAATATATGTGTAGGTAACTTGCACATTTCAATATTTTTGCTTCTTTATAGTGTCAAAGCTCCCTTCTATGAATCATTTTCTACTGTAATAATTAATTCAATCAGGACAATATGTGTTACAAGTTACAACTGCTTCCAAGTCCACCTCAACCTTGGAAATACATGTTACAACTGTTGGATACTGTATCATGGTTAATGAGTCTATTATAGGGTGAGGATTAACCAATTTACCTTTATGAGTGGATATGTTATTCAGAGCTGCTAATAGGTTTTACATCAGATTAGAATGTTACATTAATGCTTGTGTTGATATAGTCTACATGGTTGTTGCTATGTGAGCAGTCCTTATTATGTTTGCTCGGTTATTGTTGATGTTAGTGTTGATTTATTGTTATTTATTTTGGTAGCATAGTATGTTTGAATAATCATGCATAAGATAGACTGTCATGCTCTTTTTTTTGGGTATCTTCTTAGACCTATTTCCTACCCGACTTTATGAAAGGATAGTCTTTTGGTTAGCCAGACTGATCATCCATCTGTCGTGCTCTGTTTTTGGGTATCTTCTTAGACCTATTTGCTACCCGACTTCCTAAAATGATAGTCTTTTGGTTAAATGCTTTGTTTTTGGGTATCATCTTAGGCCTATTTTCTACCCGACTTCCTAAACGGATAGTCTTTTGGTTAGCTAGACTGGTCATCCATACTCCCATATTTGGTATACATCTCAATAGAAAGCGCCTCCCACAAAAAAATAGACTGTGATGTAGATTTGATGATATGGGAAATAACATAGCTATCTTGTTGACTGTAATGTAGATTTGATGATATGGGAAAGAACATAGTTGTCTTGTCCCTGATCTTCTAGGTTGGAAAACACTCTAAGGCTATTGAAGTACACTGGCCAAGCTCCATGCCTACCCATTGCATTTTGGAAAGAATTTCTAGATACTAGAGCATTCATTTTGAATATATATTGCAATCATGGCATTTCAAAGGGCCTCATTTTCATGGACATGATTTCCCTGTTCCAAAAAATTTAGATATCACATGCAACCACTTCTATGTTGCAGAACATAATTTAGTGACATGGCCATTCATTTTCATGGACATGATTTCCCTATTCCACAGAATTTAGATAGCACATGCAACCTCCATGTTGCAGAACATAATTTAGTGAGGTATTTGTCTTCAAGGGATTTGAAACCCAAATTTAACACGAAAAATTAATTGACAATAAAGCTGACACATGACTTAACAATATTAACAAAAGTGAATAATTGGAACCATTAAAAATATCATCACAATTAAATTTAAAGAAAAATTGTGATGTAATGAAGATATAAAAAATATGAGAAAATTAATGTATCTTTATGCTATAGCTAGCTTAAAGAATAATATCATCAACATTACTAAAAAATATCTCATGTTCTTCATAGTGAATTTGGGCATCTCGCAAACCCTAAAAGACATTGAGATTAAATAACTTATAATCTTTATGATGCTAAAATGATGGAGAATGAAAACACCTCTATTAGAATGTCATGCAATCCAATAACTCTGCATCCCTTTTTCAACGGTTAGAATAAACCAAAATTGGTGAAACCAAATTAATGATGATCATCATCATAGTGGCTATCAGTGATACGGCCCATTGCCAATCGATGAATAATTTCAAATCTCCTTCACCATCGACATTATGAAATTGATTCCTTTTGGCGTTGTTGGATTCCATGAAACTAATTCCTTTTTGGCATTTTATCAAAATTTCTCCTCCATGCTGCCACACTAACCATACATGGCAATATGGGCACTTTCAGGAAAGACATCTGATTCGTATCCATATTTCATGTTCGTATTGGTCTATACTTTGTTATGTTTTAAAAGGCTTTCCTTTTTCTCACAGTTTACATTTTCACCATCCGGTTTTAATGGTGTTTATTTCCATCCCACATGCAATCTGAGTATGAGAAACAGGGAAAAGCGTTAATATAAATAAAGAAGAGACGTAAGATAGAACTTGCCTTAAACTAATGAGTAAGGAAAACAAAGTGAGGGTTGGGAACTGCTCACAGTGCTGACAAAATGTTGCACAATAATTTATGGAGGGGTGATAGGTTGGACGACTGTTGATGTTGCTTACTTTGCAGAACTCTCTCGTGCGGGCTTCCTAAACCTCCCACTAAATCTTAAACCTAAACAAGGATCTATTTCAAGAGCTCATTAATTTGACCTCTTAGATATTTAGAGGCGGTAGCCTAATTACAAAATTATCTTGATAACTCGCTGATGCTGACATATCGATGTGTTAAATTCAATATTTGGTATTTTAAATGCCCCATTGGAAGAATATTATCCATACCAAAGATTGAATACAATGAACAGGGTTTTACTTAATTTTTAATTTTTAATTCAAAACGTTTTTCCAGGTGCTCAACACTATATGCAAATATCCCTAGAAAACACCAAATCAATCTTCGAACAAAATACTCATCTTTAAGAAAATAATGCAAAATCCTAACTTTAGGCACCAGGTCTCTCTCCACATTGAACAAAAGAAGGGTTAGATGCCAAACTACAGTCCAACAAAATTCCTTGTCCTCCTGGAAACCTTTCAAATATAACAAAAATTCACTGGAAACCTTTCAAATATAACAAAAATTCACTGGAAACCTTTCAAATATAACAAAACTTCACTGAGTTCTTCTCGAGACCTTTTGCAAAAAACTTGAAGGCTCATTATATTCAATACCTTGCCAATGTTATATATGAACACCGTGTTGTAAAAGAAGCCTAATTTTATCAGGGAAATCAAGCACTAACTCAGAATCTACTTTGAATAAAACTCTTTGAAACCTTTCCACATCAAATCGTTCAAAGTTTCCATTGATGAATTCAAAGATTGATTCGAGCTCTACTGTGAAAACCGATGGTCTTTTCTTTAACAAACGGATAAGTTCACCCCCCTGATTCCCAAATCCTACAAAGCTTGAATCCTTTGGAGCAAGGAATCGGGAGTTTGGTATATTATAAATTTCCAAATTTATAAACCTCAGCTGGTGTGAAATAACATGTAGCAAATAAGTCTACAAAAAATAGTATATAAAAAAAGCTTATAGTGTAGAGCAAAAGGATGTAAAACACACCACATGAGATGAAAATTCCATAGCCCAATTAGGCAATCTAGACAGCAAGAAAGTCCCAATACCTACACAACGCAAATCCCTCATATCTTCTTCAGTGACAGAATTTGTTGTGCGATATTCAAGGAGCAATTGATGCCTATGTAGTAAGCCATGGAGTTCCTTTAATACCTGACAAAAGCACCTGACGACAAAAGAATGTTACTATACTTTTTCCAATATGATCATCTTAGTATACTATACCCAACATAATCATCATTATATGACATCACTTTCCAATTCCAAGAGAAAAACACAGAATGGTAAATCAACTAAAAACAAATGTTTGGGTATGTCCATGGGCATGGTTGAATTCACAAAGGGATGAGCAAAACATTTTCAGATTTCTCATATTACCTTTTGAAAAGCTCTTGCACCCGCTAGATTTAAATAGATACCCCTACAACCATGACTTCGATAGAGACACACAAACACTTCAAACTCTTCCTTGCTCTACAAGAAGTTAACATATTATTAAATTCTTATAGGTCAATATAGAAAAAACTAAATAAATATTCATCACTTACCTATGTCATTGAATTATAATAAAATGTGATTTATTCCCCATACTATATAGGCCTTAATGTATATATGATTATCTGGTATTGGCCACCGATAGTAGTAACTATGTTTCAGACAATGTCGTATAACCAATCAATCAAAAGGAAGGAAGATCAGTGATAGAAGAAATAATTATGTATTTTTGGTATTGGTATTGTCATAAGTGAATTTCAGTAATGTCTTCACTTCATTAATAGAATATTCATATAGTAACTGCCACCATAAATTTCAAGTAGAATTTTAGTTTGACCCACGACATTTTTTTCCTAAGACAACTAAATGTTGATGACTGAAAGTACCTCTCTCAACATCCTGACCACTCAGTCTCACATGGTTACCCTCGACTAGTAGAGTTGCAAATGCAAGTGCTTCACCAACAACCCAATCAACACTTCCCCAATTGCAATCATTTTTGCGCGTTGGTTACAGAACCTCTTTACAATCCTATGAGGCTTTAATGTTTCTGGTAGAGAAGTTATTGCTTTCCCAACAGTTTTCAATATCTCCAGTTTGACCCTACAAAGCAAAGAAAAAATAATCAAAACCCTTAATAATAGACAATCACCTTATGGCATGAAATTATGACATGAGACTAACTCAAGCAAGGGGCTAATACCCTGTATTACGTTTACGCATGTGGGAGAGCTACTCTAGTGACTTGAAACCAGTCCAATATATTGCAAGCCAATCTCATCAATTTGGGACATACTCCTTCATGTTTATGAACTCTTCATTCAAAATTGAATTGACCTTATTGTGCAACTCATTGATTTCTTCCTTTGACAACTGCCCCATTTCTATTAGTTGTTTTTCATACAAATCAAACGCCCATGGATGATTTCTAATAATATACTCATCATATTTAAAAATGAATTATGTATGAGATATTGCATTAATATACCAGGATGAATTTATCCAAGCGACCTCAAATAATGGCTACAAGATTCACTAATGGGTTTATATTTTCCATGCAGAATGAGATGAGGTTCATCGGCCTCATTAATTTGCAGCAAGCATTCCAAATAGCATTAAAGGTAAAAACAAAGCTATAAAAAGACAATTCAAGAAAAGGTGAGCAGAGAAAACAGAGAAGTAAGGCACATACAACTCCAATTGTGGAAAATCTAGACTAGCATAGATCCATTTAAACCCTATATCTACTAAACAATGAGAGGGATCAAAAACCTGAACGTATTTAAAGTCTTTGAGAGTTCAAAAACATTGAGGTTTGTACCTTAAGGTTACACACACAGAGACATGAAGTAATAGTGATCTCCCCTACTTGGCTTGTAGACACACCTGTTGGTGCAACAAGGAGGCCAACAAGGTAAATGGAACAATTTTGAAGGAGGAGATATATCCCAGATAAAAATCATGGATATGGTGGTTGTTATGCCAAATTCTTCCTAGGCATAACCACTATAGATTTTTTCTTTGAGTTCTGGTACCTAATGATGTATTCCATACTTGATGTTATCCCATTCCTTCTTTTTGGGCTTATATGATGAGAGTGATGATTAAAGTAGTGTAAAAACCTTCAAATCTTTCCACAATGTAGAGGTAGGTAGCCCATGTGCAATAATTGTAAGAGAAAATAAATCTATGTCAAATCATTTTGGAAGAAATAACATAACAAGGATATAGCATATATAATAAAATAAAACTCCCAACCTACATTGTGTTAGCTACCTATGTATCTAGTGCACCTATACAAACCACTTGAATGACCACCACTAGAGTAGTTTCGATACACATCAATGGGCTTTGCAACCTCCTCATTTTTATCCATGAACTAGTTGTGACCAATTCTCTTAGTATGTAAGTCCGTCTCTTGTAATAGATTAAAGAAAGAATAAACCCCATAAAATTTATACCAGCCTATTCGACAAACATAATCAAGCTGAAAGATGTCAAAACTCCACACTTTAACACAAACTTTAAGAATTAGGATTGCATAAAGTTATCTTGAACCTATCTCCCCCACACATGAACACAATCTTTAAGCATTAGGAATGCATACAATCATGATGAACCTCCATTTCAATATTGACGTGCCAAGTTCTGGACCTAATGCACTATTTGTAAAAATTTACCTCGATAGAACATGATGATGCCAAAAACAATAAACTTTAAACCTTACATGACATGTTGGAAAGCAATTTTTCTCTTTTTGGGGTGACACATGTCCTGTGCAGGAGGGCTACCAACTAAGAAATTTAAATAAAGTTTAAATAATTAATTTGCATTCTTTTATCATGTACTAGTGAAATGAAAAACTCCAAAATATTTTGAAGAAACAAGACATAGGGAAGAAAGAAATAATAATTAATCTCAATAGAGTCAATTCCAAAATCATGATACAAAGGGAGGCTGGTAGTATACATAAACCCTAGGGTTGTTGGCATAAAACCAAGAAAAATTACAGACACCAACAACATACCAAACCAATATTCATCCCATACATGAATTGTTGGGGTAAGAAATCTACAAAAATCACCTCGCATGCCACATGAGGATCGTAGGATAATTTCATATCCTTTCACAAACATTGGGTTATTAAATAGAACCAATTTGCTCCTTAATTTTGACAGTGTTACCCCCTACTTGCATGGGTCTTTTAATGAAGTCTTTGATTCTGCAGTCTTGTTGTTTTTATGACATCTTGGGTATAAAATTATCTTCCAAGGATATTTGTGGCCTTCATACAGAGTGAAACAAACCTCATTGGCTTCACCCTGGGCTGACTCTTGAGTTTTATGAGCATAAATATGGACAACTATCGACATTTTGAGTATTTGTAGGACAGATCATGCAAATGAACAAATAAACTTTAGCATACACAAAATGAAATTTTCCACCAAGTTTCTAGGACATCGAAGTAGTAAAACTCATTTGACGTATATGTAGACTTACTACCCAAATTTTAGGGAAGGTCAAGGATTTCAACATAGGAGGCCATGCCTGAAGTACTGAAAATTTAAATTAGAATTAGATTATCACCATTGTATTTCTTATAATATTTAAAAATTTGAAAAATCAAAAGATATAATGTGAAGATAAGTTGATAACTCATATAAATTTACAACACATATCAAGTGAAAAAACTAAATATGATCATAATAAAGTGAAAACTGTGAACTCTGTGTAACATACGCCTTTGCTGAAACATTTTATGTTTGAAGAAAAAATTATCTTAACTTTTGTTGTAAAGTTTTATATTTGGCCAAGTGGCCAAGGATGACTGTAATTGCACAATATTATTATTTAATAAAATAAAATAGGAGACACTCACCCAAAGAGACTGTTGAAAGAGTGTTTACTGAGCCACTAGGTGGAATGGAATCTGGGTAGAAGGCAATGGACAAGTGGCAGCATCAGGAACTCAGTCACTAGTTGTTGTTATGGGACAACTCCCTTGAATTGTGGTCAAAGTTCCCTGAAAGATGGGACTGGAGCTTGAGGCTCATTTATGTTGGAAACTGGCCACTAAAGACCTAGGCATCTTTATAAGCCATCGAATTTGAGCAGAGGCTCACACTTTTTCTGACGAGAAAATTTACCTTGTGGTTCTATTGTATGCACACAAGAGATTCGATGAGGGGAAGCTATGTTTTGACTTGTAGTGTAAGTCTATCCCACTTCTCCTAGATGCAGAGTTATTTCCTTCTTAGGGCAGAGGTTTTGAGGTGTATTGCAAGTCTCTACTGATTGTTGAAAGTAAAACCTGAGTGCCTTGATTCTACACAGAGTCTTGTACCTAGTGGTTCAGTAAATAGGCTCGAGCGTCCAAAGGAGCACGTGCTATTGGTTGCTTCTTTTGGAGAAGGTTGGGAGGAACAGGCCTCTTTGCGTGTTTGTCCGCCCTATCTAAATTTGCAGGTTCTACTTGTTATTTCACTTCCTAAGTAGTTATAAATTATTTTCAGTAGCTGTTGATTTAGTATTCATTAATTAAATATTGATAGTTATCATCATGCATAAGTAAATGTTTGATTTTCTGATCTGATTATGATTCTGTAGACTGTTGAATAAGTATATGAAATGATAGAAAAAATGTCTTCCCTGTATTTTTCCAAGTACTATTTTTGTATCGTACTCTAGTATAGGGAAGGGAGATTAAAATAGATAAATGATATGCAGTGAGTAGAATGAATGAATAGACTATTTCTGTTATGTCTTTCCTGAAATTTCCCTTATCTATTATATTCTACAATTTAAAATATCTTATGTTTAGTCATAAAAAAATAGCAACATCCATATTATTCAGTCATTATAATATCTTTACTTTTGCAACAACAAAATAAAATAGGGTTTAACTTTTCAATGTTTCTAAACCTTTGCAAAAGACAAATAATATTTATAGCCTCTTACTATTTTACCTATCCATTCAAATCTCCTAATAAGACTTTTAATCATTCTGTATTATATTTATATAGTATCAAAACAGTTACCAACATTCATGATTTGAAAACAACTATTGATACAAACATACTGAGTAAGCAGAACTATTAAACATTTATCTTATCATTGATACTATAGATCTTTAGACAAACAAACAACTCTGCTTGTGGATGAATGTCCCATTTGACAGAACCCTAACTACATATATCATAACATTCAGTAAACATTCAACACTTAATGAATCAAATAGAACTTACAAGACAGAGCTCAACTATACAAGGAATATTTCCTTATACCTACAAGTTACATTCGAAAACCTAAGAGAACCAAAATAACCTTAGCATCAAGACGAGTTCATAACCAACCTTACAGCCAAACCCTTAACACTTTAAACACCAACTCATTGTGACAGGGTTCCAAACAAGATTCACTACCCATGCTCAACATTAGAATAACACAGTCACATTTTCATTTACCCTGTACAAAGCCAACTTAGACGAAGGACACTTTCGACATCAACAACAAAATAATCGAATGTTTTAGGTTAAGACATTGTTCAACAAAATAATACAAGACTAGGTTTCAACACTTAGTTCGACTTCTTAAACCTGTCGAAGTTATTTCTTCAACAAAAACAAGTTCAAGGTTTGAAATTTCATCACGAGGCATTTAGCCTTTGGCTCTCGACCATTAACAAAATACAACATTTCATAAACAAGCAATGAATTAAAATAATACATGTTCGTGGATCATTGCTCTCGAACATGACGCATATAAACAGTATTAAGTTACAAGTATTGGAACCCTTTCATTAATCAAAATAGCCGAGGGTTAAACCCTTCTAACAGTTGTTACATTTCAACGAATAAATACACAATGAAATGTTGTAGAGCTAACACCGAAGTAGGTCGAGGATCCCATCCTCCCTACACCTATCTTTTGGCTCATAAAACATTACAATGATGGTAACACCTTCAGCCAGACATCAAACCATAGTT
The DNA here is from genome assembly GCA_027924585.1 of Larix kaempferi. Lineage (NCBI taxonomy): Eukaryota > Viridiplantae > Streptophyta > Pinopsida > Pinales > Pinaceae > Larix > Larix kaempferi. The sequence goes on from BSBM01000316.1 coordinate 30,278,513, forward strand.
TCGACTAGCACCGAAACAACGGCCAAATAGTTGCCGAGAGTAACCTACAGGAAAAGCCACCGAGGATTACCGTTTGTTTAAGAAACATCTCCATATAGCTTCAAACAAAGCAACCTGTAGAAGAGAAGTACCAGCCATCAACACATTTGATGGTTAAAAGATGCAATATGAAGTTGAAAACAAATTTACAAGCAACAATAACATTTTAAAAACTGAGACATTACCTTCATAGAGAAACCATGGATCGAAACTGAGCACTCCTGCAACCGGCGTGAATCCTGAGCCATTCAAACCACCAAAACAAGTGCAGAAAGCCTCACTTCATGGCTCGACTCTTAACATATTAACAAGTGACAGTATTTTCCCACAGGTCACAGTTTCGAATCTTGGGAGGTGCTCTCAAAAACTAGAAACGAAACCCTAAAGACCTGCAAGCCTGTTAGGCTCTCTACCACACCACTCTAGAACAGTACTGAATGCAAAATGGTTATGCCATCGAAGTGGTAAGCCCGAGAGCTGTTAGGGTTAGCACCATAACCAAGGATACCATGTGAATGCTACCATGTTGGATGCCATTAGGAATTCCACTAAGGAAGCCTTTAATGCACTTTATTAACACATCTACCACAAGTACGAAGAACCATCATCTTGACCATGCAACATGATGGTGGATCGATCTCCTATATAGTTAAAACATTACATTATTAATACAATAAAGTCACCAAAGGACCCGAAGTCAAAACATTATCACATAAATCATCTATAGGATTACGCCTTTGTTTAAAGACCAAGGTAAGACCTCGACCATAGATATGGGGGTTTTAGGAACTTAGGTCTATGGAGTCATATATTATTATCCTTGGTGTTACGTAGAACATTATTAAAACAAAAACCTTGTGTATTATATAAAGACCAAAAGCATGTATCGCAACATAGTTACAATGCTCTACTAAATATATTATCAATGGTATAAAATTATAGGAGTAATGCAAATAGCAATAGTTATAACTATAGGTACTATTACAATATCCTAAGCATTAAAATAGTCATCACATAATTTAGAGAAAAGTGCATAAAGAACAAAGTTATAACTATAGACTTTTGACAAAGTCACCATAATAACATCACATTATGGGGTATAAATATATTGCATAGGATCAAAGTATAGGATTAAAATTACTTTAGCACTTAGGATAAGATCCTATTACTATAGACATTTAATAATTAGTGTAATTCCCTCAAGTAGGATTTGATATACTTAAACGTTGTTTTCAATGCTCAATTTGTACAAATACTTGAGTAATTAAAATAACATAAATGTTGAGAGTAGAGTGTAATACGATAAATTCATATAAACCAATCTGATACAGTTTATAGATGTTGGTTATGGAGCCTGATCTCCAGATTCATAGATATTATTATTCAACCATGTTCGTACCCCAGTTTTGGTTATGATCCCGGCACGATCCCCAGGGGGTCCGGGGGAGTGGTTGCACTCCCTCGGCTAGGGGGCGCAGGGGCCAGCGCCCTCAAGAAAGGGGGTTTGGGGGCAATGCCTCTAAGAAAATTTTTGGGGTTGTTTTTGCCAACAGTTTTCGGGCCCATGGTTTTGGGTAACCCGTGGTATTTTCCCATTGTATTTCCCTTATAAAATAAATACATTGTAACACGACTAGGGTTGATGTATTAGGTTTTATGCATTGTAAAGATCTTTGAGATCATGAAGAGAGACTGTGAGACAGTGAAGAAGAAGTGCAGTGGTTGTGCTGCAGGTTATATCCCTTCACTTTGATGGACGATATAATAATAAGGACTGGAAACTTCAATGTGGACATAGCCCAAGTTGGGTGAACCACGATATATCTGTGTCTCTCTTGTAATGTGTATGTGTGATTATATTTGCATTTCTGTTTATTGTTATTGCTCTGCGATCCTGTTTTTCTAACAATAGCTGAAACAACGATCAAAGCAGATCTCACCCTGAAATATTTTGCAAGCTATTATACTTCTCTTTTTAAACTTGAAAGCTGACTGACAATATTTAGGACCTCCGTATTTCACTTTCGAAATACTAACTTTCTCTTACCTGTGATCTACGACAAGAATGTTCAAATGCTTTAGCTAATTAGCTAAGTAAGCCTCAGGGTGCCCATAGGACCCCTTCATCATCAAAAAGAAGAACAAATAGTTAGCACATTTAAACAATAGCAAGTAAATGTATAAAGCATCAATGAAAATTCGTAAGTAATCTAGGATGCACAACTGAGGCAAGAAAACATCCAATAGCATCCTAATGTAGATATAATTACATTTCACACATATCGTAAAACAATACACATGCATAATCGTTATAATATTTTATTCCAGCATTTCGTTTAAATGAACAAACAAGTATTTTTTTTATTTCCCCACAGCAAGTATAGCAATTCATGCTACATTGAAAAAACTTTAAATTTTGTGAATTTTTGAGATGTTACACTCTCAATCTGATATATCAAGATTCAAAATTTTAAATGTCAAAGGACTTAAAAATCAAGTCTCCAACAATGTCTCCAATTTAAACTGACAAGTAATGTCTCCAACTTAACACTGTCTAGTGGCAATGTCTCCACTATCCACTATCCAACTCCCTCACCTGCTAAACACTCTAGTAGCCACAAGTTGAATACTTGAGAATGGCACACAGCCACAAGTTGAAGGCTTTGGCTAAAACATATCCCAGGGGTTCAAACTTGAAGTTGTCTACATCTGACATAGCTAATGGTTTTAGGACATAAATCTCACATTGTTTGAGGTAAAATAAAACCCTCTTACATAACAAAAATCTCATGCCACTTTCCATTCCACATAATAACACAACCATACATTTCCAACCCTTCTCAGACAACCACGATAGAGACAAAGGATGTGGGAGTGTTTGATTTAGGGAGGGAATGTTCCCCTTTTGTGTTTTCATGTGTTTCCATCTAAAGGGAATGTCCCAAATGGAGTAGCCTGCACATCATGGGAGCAAGGGCATGTGTCCTTATGTAACATTGATAAAATACCTTCATATTGTTGAAAGCTACCTTGTTCTTGATAAAAAATGGAGCTAATGTCATAAGCGTTATGATACCATGTTATAAATTAAGGAGGCTATAATCACATGGTTGGACAACAAGGAGGAATAACTCACAAACAATGATAGATTAAGATACCAGATATAAGTGGAGAACCTGCTAGGGCATACACTCCATTGTACCACATTAAATATTTATTACTACTCTCAACTAGCACTCCAATACATGCTAGAAGTGTGGCCCCAGAGCTTTGTAAATATAAAGCACAAATTGAAGCAAATTAAGTATTGTGACACGGACCAATCGAATAAGAGGAGGTGAATTAAGCATTGTGACTATCAAGAATAGCTTGACTATCTTATCTCTCATTTTCAAGATCCAATGGTGGTTATCAAATAAATTTCATTAATCAGCTTAACTCAGTGGATATATAGTATCCGTAGACCCTAGAACAAAATAGCTTACCAATATACCACTAAGTAAACAACTTGCTATGTTGAACAACTATGACTAATATTGTTTCGGTGTACTTATGGAAATTCTCTGTATAACTTAATTACATGGTTAGGAACTTATCAATCACTTGTGTGGCATGTATTAGCAGTAAATCAACTTATAGCTCCATTTCATCCAAATTAACATTTAATTCCAAGATTCATATCCATGGAGAATACTTCCAAGGCACGGAGATATCTCCCATCCTATGCAAAGAACAGTGTATTCCTTGCTTTCTACAATATAATTGTTGCAATTTGATAGATTTTGCAATCTGAAGCCTATGGTTTCCTCGGTTTAGCATTCTAGATATGGTTTCCTGGGTTTGAGTGTCCAACAAAAGTTTGATGAAGTCTAGTGTGCCAACATATTAAAATTTCTAGAAGGAAGGGGTCTCATCTGAGTCACATATGATAGTTTCCATATGGTTAATATTTATATTATTACAGATTTAGTTGGGGTGTCCATTCCATTACTTATCCTTTAATCACATCACTTATGCTAATTGAACTGACAACATGCACCTCAATTATAACAACAAATAAATCATCAAGATACAACATTAATGAAAACAAATAAGTAGAACAAGTTTCCCTTATTATTAGAATTATCAATATATGTGCACAACTCATGGGATAGTACCTAACTCATAAATATCCTCATTACAACTACTAATTGTTAACAAATGTCACATAACAACTAAAACTCTCATATATATATAGGTGATTGCAGTGGTTACAAAAGAACATTTTATTATACTAGAGAATTTTCCAGCTATAACCCACTCTTACAAAAGGGGTCTTTTCCTTGAAGGACATATGTAGAGGGTCAATGGTACTTAGGATTTGGTGGAACTGCACACTCAAGATTCTATAGTCTCACCCATATGTGAATGCACCTTCTATCCGGTTCTGCTCCATGCAACACCTGGACAAAATTGAGCCACAACGAGATATTACATAGATTTCACTCCACATAGTATACAATAAGATTAGAAGTCTAAAGACAAGGAAAACATGTAGTATCAAAATAAATACTATCTAGACCTAGGAATTGTCTTCAAGACAATACTGCAAGTTCAAATATCTAGAGAGCCTAACTAGCAAAATTCAAATTTATATAGAACTCATAACAAAAATATCCAACAATAACCTTCTCACTCTAAGGGGAAAGGAAACAAGAGAAAATGTTTTGACATGTCAACCTCCTATTTTTGCCATGTTGCTTTGATTTGTGTGTGTGTACTAGGTGGAGGAGAATTTGGTAAAACCGCAGGATCCATTTTTTAGTTTTAGGTTATAACCCTAGTTACTTGAGGTCTCCAAGTTGAAGACGCTATGTTTGAAAGAGAATTTACTAATGAATAAGAGACATTGGAATCCTATTCTAGATACGCCACTTTTATTAAATTGTGGTTGACCTGCAATGGGTAATCATTCTTGGAAAACATTAATGATTCATTCAAGTTATCAATCTAGTTATTCAGTCTTGGAAAACATTAATCAATCTAGTTATTCATTAAACATAAGAAAAACAAGGGGAGATATCTCCCATCCTATGCAAAGATCAGTGTATTCCTTTCTTTCTGCAGTATAATTGTTGCAATTTGGTAGATTTTGCAATCTAAGGCCTGTGGTTTCCTGGCTTCAACATTCTAGATATGCCACTTTTATTAAATTGTGGTTGACCTGCAATGGGTAATCGTTCTTGGAAAACATTAATGATTAAGTCCAGTTATCAATCTAGTTATTCAATCTTGGCAAACATTAATCAATCTAGTTATTCAGTCCACATGAGAACAATAAGGGGAGATATCACCCATCGTATGCAAAGATCAGTGTATTCCTTATTTTCCAGTTTAGAATGAGTAATTTTAAGGATTCTTTTACATTTAGTACCTTCAATTTTGATTAATTATTGTGTTCCATGGCCCCCCAAAAATAAAAAGATTAGCCTTTATAGTGCTCCTGCCATTCCTAGGTTGCGGTTAGCAATCCCATTAAAATTTACTTCAATCCATCCCTTTTCTAGTATTTAACAATCCTGATAGAAGATAACTATCCCTAATGACTGTCCTTCACAGCATAGAAATTACACTCAGAATATTTTAGGATCCTATACATACAAAATTGGATGGTATTGGAGATTGGTCTCTTGATAATTATGTAAACATGTGAAGATGCTTAGTTGGCAAGGCTATTAGAAATTATTTCTAAAAGATGCAATAGAAATGGATGGATTTTACAACCCACTTAGGTAAAATTTAATAACTAGAATATGTACTAGCTAATATTTGGCATATATATAACAGTAACAAATACAATGAAATCTATGGCCTTCACGTCTCCAAAATGGCATAGTAAAAGGGGTTGCTCAATAAACTCAACGCAAGAAATAGGGATAGGAATTAAAGTAACAATTCGTTTGCTTGATATTCCAAGTTATGAAAGCATAAAGAAAATAGTTATAGTATATAGTGCATACATATACAACAAGGAATCAATTGGAAGTATACAGTATACTAAAAGTTATAGTGGTTACTAATCAGTTGTACTTGTTGAATAGTTAGTGATATAACTCCTTCCATTTTTCATTTTCAATTCAAATCCTCTGATCTATGATGATCAAACTGGGTCAATTTTCTTTGTTAGAATAATAATTCTTAAATATAAGCAATGTTTACTTCCTGAGTTGGCATAAAAAAATATAGCTATTAAATTTCCACAATATAATTGTTGCAATTTGACAGATTTTGCAATCTGAGGCCCATGGTTTCATGGGTTTAGCATTCTATATATGGTTTCCTAGGTTCAACATTCTAGATATGCCACTTTTATTAAATTGTGGTTGACCTGCAATCGGTAATCGTACTTGGAAAACATTAATGATTCAGTCTAGTAGTTATTCAGTCCAATGGTAATCACATGTATCTTTTCCTTGTTGCACGTTTCGTTTTCCACCTGAGTCAAAGTATTAGGCATTCCAAAGTTACTTCCACTAGTTTTGACGATAGCTTTGGGGTGAAGGTTGAGTCAATCTCTAGCTTTAACATTGGGCTACTGACTAGGAAGTGATATATCCAAAATATGTTCTTGAGTGCAAACTAGATCTGACATACAAACTTGGGAAACAAAGCATTTACTAACCTAAGAAGGAAAGGTAGATTTGTACTCTGTTGTTGCAAAAGTCCTCGCCCATCTCTTCAGGAGCCTGCAAGTTCTATCAATTGTTGTTATTTTTCCATTGCTACAAGTCCAAATATATAGCTGTGAATTTTTCCAAACCCCAAATGCATTTCCAACTGGTGTGAGATATTAAATTCCCTAAACCTTGATTTCCGACCCCATTCAACCAACGTAATGGCCTCTCAAACCCAGAGAAACCCTGTCCCCTCCTTCCAAATCTAGAAATTTGGTGCCAATTAAGGGTTTTATGATCAATGATCAAAACACTAGTAATGAATAAACTCCATTGGATTCAAATGACAGCCATTCAATGTTAACAACATAAACTCCACTCTATATGCATACTCGGTGATGTCATCGACCTCCATATGCATAGTCGTTGGTGGCTTCGAGGGTATCGAGTTGCGCATAGTCGATGTGGCATCAAAGGCATCGAGCTCTATCATAGTCGATGTTGTGGACAACAAGGCTTTCCAAGTTTTGTTTGGAACATATTTTTTATGATTTTGTGTTTTTTTCACAATATTATATTCTATATTGATTTTTTTATTTATATATTGTGTTTTCTTCTGTTCACAATATTATATTATAAAATTGTTATGTCCATGACATAATGGAATCATTTTGGACATATTAATTTATTTGCATGGAAATCAAGAAATGCAATTTTCAATTCATAAAGTTAAAACTTTGGTGTTAGTTTTTTAATTAATTTTTGTTTGATTTATTTAAATTTTGATTGGGTGGAGATGAGTGATGTCCCCTCGAAATTTGGAGCGAGGAAACCAATTGCCACTTGTTCCAGTGCCATCACTAAGAAATAACTATTGTTAGATTTATTATGTCCCTACTGAAGGCATGGGACATACAACAATCGCATTTCTTGATTAATTCTCTAAGGCGTTTGATTTTTCTGATGGTAGAACTCCCTGAAGGACTCAACATTTAATGTCAATCCATCCCGCAACTGAGTAACAGTTGCACATTGGGTGTTTAGTATGTATCATTTCTTTTTCCTGCCATGACGGACATTCAAAATGCCCTTTGGAACTTCAATTTTCATAATAACATCAAGGTTTACACCGCCCAGACCTCGACAGTTCTATCTAGTGACTCCTTCCCATCGTCCAAAGGTACCTTCAACAACATCGTGAAGCACATCATGAGCTCTATATTCAAATTCCTGTCAAATAACGGGGATCCCTACATGGAAAACATCTATCCATACTTCAGCTACACCGGCAGTGGGGGCTCCATTACTCTGGATTATGCCCTGTTTAAGTCCACGTATTCTGTGGTGCATGACGGATATTGGAGCATATGAAAGTGTCTTTTGATCACGAAGAGAATTTATAATTTGAATGGAAAACTCTCTTGAAAGGTATCATATATATGTTATATTTGAATGTAAAATAATGGTGATAATAATTCTTGGGAGATGGGTAGACTGAAAAGTCCAAAGAATATTCTTTCAAATCTAGATTTTTTTAATATCAAAGAAAATTTAAATACAATTCCAATCCTTTGGAAAACAAGTTCTTTCGAATGCATTGAAGTCTAGCAATGTTGGCCAAGTCAAATGCTACATAGACCACCTCACCATGAATCTAGAAAAAGAACAACCATGCAGCTAGCAATCACAACATGTGGCACTTTTATCTTTTGCAGAGGCATTCAAGTATGTTGGAGTTGTCAGAGGTTTATTGAGGCAAGCTGGGATAAATGTTTATATATGCATGACATTCATTATTTAACATAGTGCACTGTAATTATAGAATGGACTATAGTTGTCATGCCAATAAGTTGTTATGTTCATCTCTTCATTGACATATGAAAAACTTGGGCTCGAGAGGTTGTTGTTCATCTCTTCATTGACATATGAAAAACTTGGGCTCGAGAGGTTGGTGTTCATCTTATTGTGAATTTTGTAAGAAGTTAATTTCATTAGATCTAGATGATTATGATTATGTTAGTATTCTTGTCTATAGTGATTACTTTATATAAAGGCGCAATAATTGAGATGACTACAATTCTTATTGATGAAAGCGTCACGTTTCACTTTGGCTTCTTCCAAAATTTTCATATCTTGTGAAGTTCCATGCTTTTTCCTTTAGAATGACATGCTAATAGAGTGAGCCTCTCAAAAGACACTATATCATCTTGCAAAATTCTAAAGTAGGCACTCATGCTTCACCCATTAAAGGTACGGACTTTGCTGCTCGGAGCCCTTGTTTTGTATGTTTAGGATCTTTCCCATCATGTAATGGAAATCAACAAGTTTCTTAACCAAAGGAATTTTAATCATGACTTACCTATATGCTAGCATCATCTAGTATGGAACAAGTGTATTTTTATTGACTTCATTTAGTTGAATTTCTATATTCTTTTTTGGCTCCACCTCAAACCCTTGTAGAACTTGGAGTAATTTTTGAAGAGTTTATGAGATGCTTTAGTCGTGTTGTTGCTGTAAATTCTATAAAATAAACAAATAATAGTAACTTCTAAACAGAGAATGCTTTGTGTAAGATATAAGTTATTGGGGGGTAGTTTTGTTGTTTCCTTTCCAAGGTTAGTGAACAACCCCATGTACAACAAGTATATATGCATAAAACCCTTTTGTACCCAATGCACATTTAAACCACCATTGGTAGGATTATTCAGAAAGTTGTAGAGAATCAAATATGCATGGACCAAATTGTATAGTTTTATATTTTAGCACTTTTATATCTATTATATTGGATGTATTATGGTTATGTTGTTGTACATTTGCATTTAAGGAATTGAAGTTATTTTACATCCTTGACAAAATGGACATTTTTGCTAAATGTTGTGTAACTTGCCAACTTCAACTAAGAAATTGAAAACATGTATAATAACAAAGATTAGATGAATAGTTATAATTTAAATCCATTAAAGCATCTTCTCAAAAGAGAATATATTCACATTCAAAGGCATGCTTACATCCTTGCACTTGGAAGAGCGAAGAGCTTTACAAATCAGCTCTGCTAGCTTTTAATGGAAAATCATATACTCCACATCATGTTATACAAGAATTTGGCTTGGTTTCATGCTACACTACATGCCTCTATTGACATTTGCATGTCTAAGCATGCCCATGCATATATGCTTCAAGCTAATGTCATGGACATTGCTGCTTGCAGCTCTTGTTTTAATATAAAATATATATTGCTTTGTTTTTAATTTATATGTGTCTATATTATCATATTAATGTTTAGTTTTTGCTTTATATAATATCTATATATATATATATATATATATATATATATATGATGAAATATTATATGATAATATATAAACACATATATTCTAATAATAATATATATATGATGAAATATATTCAAATTGTAGAGAGTTGGGTGAACATAACTGAGGGGACCAACAGACAAGGCACACCTTTGGATTGGTCCCACACACAAGTATGCACACCCAGAGAGAGGGGACACTCGACACTAGATAAAGGACACCTCTACCAATTGATGTTGACCTATAACCTTTGGGAGTATGCCCCTATCCAAATGAAGATCCTATAGTTTATCACAATATTGGCTCAGCAGCATCCGCAACAAAGGCTAAAGGCAATAGACCTTTTTGACTTCACTAGAAGGTAGGTGTTGTGGGAGCTAGGGTGCAGTGACCCTGATTGATAAACATGGTTACAAAATTATGGATATGGGGTATGTCATTGGGTATAATGACGCTAGTCAACAGTACATCATGATGATCAATTTGGTGTCTCGCAACTAGGACAACGTCGTCATGATCAGTATACATAGGCACTTATAATGCGGTGTCAATTGTCGAGCTATGTTGACACATGAGGGGGTCTACATGAATATTTTACTAAATTTTAACATTGTAGATGGATTCAGAGACCCCCTATAATGTCAATTGTTGAGCTGTGTTGACACATGAGGGGGTCTACATGAATATTTTACTAAATGTTAACACTGTAGATGGATTCAGAGAACCCCTATAAAGGGATTCTTTGAATCCATCTGCATCGTTAAAATTTAGTAAACTGTACGAATTCATTGTCAAAATTGTAATTAATTTCCATTGTCGAAGTGACAACTAAAAATGACCAAATAAATGACCAATTGTTGTGTGGTCAATTTTAATTTAGTTCTTATCCCGTGACCAAGTTGGTCATTTATCTTGGTCATTTTTAGTTTAGTTATTATATCATGACCATAATGGTCATTTATCTTGGTCATTTCTAGTTAGCTCACTTAAAATTTCTCAATTTTTGTCATTTATCCCTTGAAAAAACTATGGTGACCAAATTGTTTTGTCACCTAGTCACTTATCTCTTATTTTGTACTAGTGTCTATTGCATGGTATGGAAATTTCCATTTGGGAAAATATCCATAGTATGGTCACAACAGTACAATCATGTTTCGTCGGACTAGTTAGAGATCACTAATGAAATTGATGGAAATGGATTCAAAAGGCCTAAAGGGAAATGGAATTGTTGATACAACTCAAGTTTTGTTTTATTGAGTTTACTTTCACTAATATATTGCTTTCCTTAATCATGGCCCTCACTCCCTAGAACCTTCCCTTAGGAGCTAAGGCTCAAGTTTCATCCTTGACAACTTCTATATCCTGAGATATAAGTTTGGTTCTCCAAACCTGCAAAAAATGTCTATATCCCCACTATAAGCTCAATATTCCCCATATAGGTGTGTGTAGTGGTCTAAGGTCTCATTCATAATCATTGAGTCCTAATACTTACCTTTAAGGACTAAGGCTTGGGTCTCTTCCCCAAACCATATACAGGGCCTTAAGACCAATCCTTGGTGTAAGAAACCTCCTAATTTTTTTTAATATGCTCATATGGATGTCATATATCCCCTCAAGATATCATGTGTTGAGGTTTAAGTCTCCTCCACTAAACATGTGCAAGGACCCAAGGCCCCAATACCTAGATGCATAGTGCCACAGTTACCACTCCAATGTCATGCATGGTGCTTTAGGTAGTGTTCATGGCTTTGAATGCTTCAATGAATTATTTAGGGCTAAAGGAATGGTTTTCTTCACTGGAACACCGTTTCCAAGGCCCTAAGACACTTACATACTGCTTAAAAAAAACTAACGACACTTACATTATCAATCATAGGCTAATGATACAATGAAGAGGAAACGTGTGGTTGGTGGAGACCACATCCTTAGCCTTAGATTGCTAGAATACTCCTTTAGGGATTAAGGATCAAGTGTCCTCTGATGACCATGTCCAAGGCCCCAAGGCCAATAACATAGATATATAGTGCCATGATACCCCTATGAAATCATGTATGATTCCTTGATGCATTCTCTGTTTCTCTAAATGCCCCAAGAATTAATGTATGGCCAAAAACATAGTTGACTTTTGTATAATATCATTCCCAAGGCCATGACACACATAGATATTACTCAAAACCACATAATTGCACTAACAACATCGATCATAAGATGATAATACCCTAAGGAATCCATGTGTTGTTGGTTTAAGTATCCCTCTTATCCCTACATGGATAGAAGTTTCATTTAGGGACTAAGGTTGATGAATCCTCCCTTGAACATGTCTAATGCCACAAGTCCCCATGACTTGGATGCATAGTTCCATTGACACACTATGAAGCCATCTGTGGTGCTTTATGGCATTATGGCATTATTAATGGTTTTGGATGCCTAAATAGTTTCTTCATGACCAAAGGAATGACCCTATTCTATAGAATGTCATTCACAAGACCCCAAGACACGTGTGTATTGCTTAAAACCACCTAATGGCACCAACATCTCCAATCATAGGCCAATTATACCCTTAAGCGACCATGTGTGGTTGGTGGAGGAAAAATTCTTAGACAATGATACCCTCATGAAGCTCAAGACCTAAAGGAATATTCTATTCATATAGGGCTAAGAAAGGTGTCTCCGCCAACCACACATGGTCTTCTGAGGGTATCATTGGACTATGATTGAGGATTTCAGTGTCGCTAGGTCATTTTGAGTAGTATGTACATGTATCAAGGCATTGGGAATGAATTTGTAAGGAGGAAGACCATGTATTTGGACCTTCAGAAATAATTGAGACATACATAGCCATGATCAATGTCTCGAAGCACCACACAAATGACTTTTTCGGGGTATCCATGGCATTATGTATCTAGGTCTTATGGCCTTAGGGATTTCAACATGGTCAATGGAAAAGATATTTTCCTCCACCAACCACATAATAACATTAATATCCTCAATCATTGGCCAATGATACCCTCAAGAGGCCATGTATGGTTGGTTGAGGTGATATTATTAGCCTTGGATGGCTAGAAGATTTTGTTAGGGCCATAGGTTTATGTCTCATCCCTTGAGCATGTCCAAGTCCTGAATACCCCAAGTACCCAAGACATGGATACATAGTGGCACAAATATTTATGCTAGGTCATGCATGGTGCTTTAGGCATTGTCCATTGCTCTAGATGCCTAAATGGTTTATTTAGGGCCAAATGCATGGTCATTTTCCTTGAAACATCATTCACAAAGCCCTAAGACATGTAGATACTACTCGAAACTACCTAATGGAAATGGCATAATCAATCATAGGCCAATGATACCCTGAAGAAGGAATGCGTGGTTGGTGGAGGAAATTTTCTTATCCATATATGGAGAGAAGATTCCTTTAGAGCTCAAGATTCAAGTCTCCTTCACTGGCTATGTTCAAGGCCCCAAGGCCACAAGACCTAGATACATAGTTCCATAGATACTTCTCCAAAGTCATGCATGGTACTTTTAGGTAGTGGTCATGTCTCTATATTCCTTAATGATTGCTTGATGGCCAAAGTTTATTTTAGTTAGTATTTAGTGAACAAAATCTATTACAATGAATACATGTTAATGTATCCATGTTTCGTTTTATTTCATTTAATGTATCTTTTGCATTCATCCCTAGAATTTTCCTAGGGTGCTTTGGCTTATATTTCTTTAATCTTATGCTTATAACCTATGCCATGTCTACAATCTCTTCTAGTTAAAGTTAGGGACATTTTTCTTTTACAATTGGATAACTTGGTAATCAAACTAGTTCTGATTATGGGTATCTGGGTTGAGATTTGCTCTTTTTGAGATTGCTCTGTTTCTACTCCTGGAGTCGTTACGATATTATGTTTATGCTGATCATGTATCTTTTAACACTTTAATATGAAGTATCGACATCTTTTATGTGAAAAAAAACTAGTTTTGATTTGATATAATTTATTTTTGTTATTTCCATGCTTAAATTGTATATGGTTGAGAAACTATCCCCCCCAAAATAAAACATAGGTTGCATGTCTCATGTTCTAACCTTTGATACATCAGCCATTTGTGTGAACTCGTGATTGAAATAAAGTGTCTATTTCGAATTTATTGAACTCAAGTGTCTATTCATATTTTTGACTTCCTTCTCCATCCAACTCTCATTTCTTAATAGAGCTTCACAAACCTCTTGGTAACATTTGTCATCATTGGATCACCTACTATCATTGTCCTTAAATTTTATTAAGCTTGGGAGATTGCATATATATGGAATCTTCAACTCAAGGCATATGCCACTTGATTCTCTTCCCTTTTTATGTGAAATAACTTGTAATCATAGTTGGCCAAAAATTTCACCCATCGCCACTACCTAGCAGTCAATGGTGGGTGAGTCTACAAGTATCTCAAGATCTCATGATATATTCATAATTCAAACTTTCTGGTGTTTTCTGGTGTTTTAGAAGTGCATGAATACTTTCTCCATTTAGTTGTGTATATGTGGAAGAGTGGAGTATTTGTTAGACATGGAATGGGAGGCAAAGACTTGAGTCACCCTTCACAAAAAGGGGAAAACAATGAGAAGAAAGGGTGATGGAATGAAAATTACTAGCATGTTGAAATTGGCAGGAAAATTTTCATTTTTGGTGTTACAAATCTAAAAATTACCAACATATCCCACTTGTAGTTGAAATTAGATTCACTCTTTAGAGATTATGTGATGTCGCAAGGCCTTAATCATCACTCAAGAGCAAGAGAGTAGGTCATATGTAGTAGTCTAGGTTAACATGCATGGACCATCAACCCCATAGCAAATTAATATGGTAATAGGCCCTAAAATTAGTTTTATAGGCCATGGTATAGGCCACGAGACCCATCATCAATGTTACAAATATTGAAATGGCCACAATATCTCGCTTGTAAGGTAAAGTAATTATGTGCAGGGCCCTACACATGGACCATGAATCATATAGTAAATTTATTAAACATGGACCATTATTTAGATTATGAGAACCACTATTGGTTTACATAACCTATAAATATTAAACCATTGGTTTTAAGCCATCTCTACCCCTCCAAGAAACTATGCATTCGGGGGAGGCAGCTATTTCTCTTTTCATGGGTATTCGGCCGCATTGGAACTGTTGTGCCATTGACTCGTAGGGGTTGTCTGGAGGGATTTTGGCAGCATGGGACACTACTCAGGCCGATCTAGTGCCCTATTTTGTCTGTGCAGGTATTGTTCTGATTGGAAAGCTCAAAGGTTTCGGCTAGGAAGTCATCATCCTCAACCTATACGGCCCTTATAGGGATCGACAGCCTTTTTGGGAAAAAAATTTTGCTAATCGGATCATGGAAAAGGAAAATCTAATTCTATGTGGAGACTTAAACTTCACTCTCTCTTCTTGTGAAGTTTGGTGATCAGGGCGCCATGATGATCCCTTGACAGATTACCTGAAGGGTCATTTCGAGGGGGGAAATTTGGTGGACGTGGTACCTACTGTCTGGTTCCAACATGGAACAACGGAAGATCTAGAGCTAACGGGATGGTGAAGCGGTTGGATTGCTTCTTCTCTAAAAGTGGGTTACTTAACAGATGTGATCGGTATCGGTCATGGGGATTAGCCACGGGGGTTTCAGATCATAAATCAATTTGTTTCGAACTTCAGTTAATGAGCAGGAAACCGACGTATCCTTTCAGATTTAATAGCACATGGTTGGAAGAGAAGGGTTTTTGCAACATGATCGCTGACAAATGGAATTCTCTGCAAGATGAAAGGGACACCCCACGTCTCTTTAATCTTAATAACAAGCTGGATGCGATCGAGGTTGATATAAAGAGATGGGAAAGGTTTAAAAAACCGACAGATGATAAGGAACTAATGGAAATTGATGCGAAATTGGAGGGTATGGATTCCAAGGCGGGGGGCATTACATTTGATGAAGAATCTTGTTCTGCTTATTATACACTTTGCAAAAGAAAGGAGGTCTTATTCGGGAAAAAAGAAATCACCTGGCGCTTAAAGAGCCGGGCCTTGTGGATGGCTAAAGGAGACAGCAATACAAATTTTTTTCAGATTTATGCCAACATGTAGCGCAACAAAAATTGTATCTAGGAGTTAAAAGGGGAAGAGGGCCAATATAGATCTGAGCAGGGCTTCATTCAGGTTTCTGCGGAGAAATTTTTTAAGGAATCCTACAAACAAGAGCATGTCAATAACCTGGTTGATCAGCTAAACATCATCAAGCTCTTTCCTCACTTTGTGAACAATGAAGAGAGTATGGGGTTGGATGCGCCATTTACTTTGGATGAAGATAAGAAGACCCTTAGCTCACTAGTCAAGGAGAAAAGTCCAGGCCCAGACGGCTGGATGGTTAAATTTTTTACTCACTTCTTCAATTTCATGGGTGAGGACATCTTAAGGGCAGTGGAGGAACCCAGGTGTAAAGCCATTGTTCCTAAGAAGCTAAATAGCACATATATTGATCCGATTCCTAAATTGGACAGGCCGGAGGGTTTCACGAACTATCGGCCCATTTCCCTGTGTAACACCCTGTACAAGTTGGTTTAAAAAATTATAGCCTGTCGTATTAAACCCTTCTTGGTGAATTTCATTTCGTTGGAACAATTTGGGTTCTTGTTTAATAGGCAGATCCTCGGCGCTATCGGTGTTTCCCAAGAGTGCCTGCATTCAGTCAAGACCAAGAACATTAGTGCTTTTATTTTCAAGGTGGACCTGGTGAAATCCTATGATAGGCTAGACTAGTAATACATTCATCTTATTTTTTTGCAGATAGGGCTCTCCCTTAACATGGTCCAGTGGATCACGGCGTGCATCTCAACTACCACGTACAAGGTGTTGGTTAATGGCGAGCCCACAGGTACGTTTTCTTGCAGCAGGGGCATCCAACAGGGATGCCCCCTTTCACCTTTGCTCTTCATTCTAGCGATCCACAGACTTAGCAGGCTGATCCATGAAGCCAAGGACAGTGGACCCTTAAAAGGGGTAAGAGTCTCTCGGGTTATGTCCATTACACACTTGCTATTCATTGACGACATAATGGTTTTCGGGGAAGCTACTGTGAGTGAATGGTTAACTTTCCAGGATATTTTTGCATCCTTATGTTTGGCCTCTGGAATGTCTATCATTCTGGAGAAATCTTTGTTCTTATTCAATAAGGTGGAAGAGTCGATCATCAACTATTTAAAGGAGATTTACCCTTACACCTTCTCGCCTTTGGATTCGGGGCTAAAGTATCTTGGGTACCATCTGAAACCAAATTGTTATGGATCAGCAGACTGGGGATGGTTACTTCAGAAAATTGACAGGAGGATAAATGGTTGGGCTGCTCATTGGTTGTCAATCGGGGGGAGGCTCACTCTTGCACAGTCTGTTTTACAAGGCATACCTATCTACTGGTTTGGTTTACAAAGAATCCCAGTCACGATTATTAAAGGCGTTCAAAGCATATTGTTTCAATTTATTTGGTCTAGTAAACAACGATTAGGAAGTGGCACCTATGTTCCTGGCATAGCTTGTTTTCGCCTAAAGATGGTGGAGGTTGGGGGCTTCGAAATCTGGGATGGTTCAACACGGCGATGCTCATGAAATATCTTTGGAGGGCTCTGACGGATGATGGCTTATGGAGTAGGTTCATTCAAGTTAAATATCTAAAAACTTATAACTCCACCCAATGGTTGAGGAATTACCAGTCAAGCACCTCTAGGGCCTCTGCAATGTGGAATAGTATCAGCACCACTCTGTGCTATATCAGAGCGTGGCTAAAATGGAAAATCGGAAACGGTTCTAATCTTTTTCTTGGTGTGGACCTGTTCATAGGGGATAAATGGGGTTACAAGCTAGATGCAGAATTTATCAGAGAGCTGTATGATAGGAGATTGGTGGTCCTATCACAATTTTACAAAGGTGGCAGCGAAGTTCCCCACAATCGTTGTTTGTCGGCGTTTGATCTGAACCTCCCGCTTAGGTGGCATACATATTGGGAGTCTTATGTTTCCCTATTAGCCTTTGTTGGGATTGAGATTCATAATAAGACCAATTGTTTTGTTTGGGATGGTCCTGGATCCAAGGGGGTTATGCCAGTTTCGAATGTTTACAACATGTTGGCTGCGTTTGAGAAGAAACCTCCAATTTTGAGTTGGTGGCACCACGGGATTTGGAGGTGGAAAATCCCACTCAAACACAAGTTTTTTTTATGGCTATGCTTCCAGGACAAAATTCTAACATGGGCTAATATCCAGAAAAGGGGCATTTGCAAACCAAGTATGTGCTTCATGTGCAGAGAAGAGGATGAGGACTACCACCATTTATTTTATCAGTGCATCTATGTTTGTAAGGTTTGGCAGGTCATTAGAGGATGGACTTTTGGACCAGATTTCTGGTTGGGAACTGATCTGTTGGATTTCCTTAGTACCTGGTTTGGTGGAAAGGGGAACCATAACACTCTACCTCTTTTTTTATCATCGGGGTATGGTATGCTCGCAACATTGGAATATTTGAAGACTCATTTCCCTCGGCCAAGACAACAGCTAAGAAAATTTTATACCACTGGAATGGCCATTATGAACAACTTGGCAAGGACAAGCTCTATCGAGTCACTCATCCGGTCCTTAAGGAGGGAAGAATATATGGTTTTTTCGACGGTGCCTCTCAGAAAGGGATATGTGGAGCAGGAGTCATGTTTCATATCCGAAGGTGTCATTGCATTTATATTCTAGTTGGTGTTGATGGTGGCAATAGTTTTAGGGCTGAATTGTTGGCACTGAGATGCTTGCTTTGGTTTGCTTGCAGGAGGGGATATAAAATGCTCTATCTCTTTGGGGATTCTCTTGTGATTGTTAACTAGTTTAATGGTAAGCACTTCACTAACGAAATTCTTCTGGAGCCCTGGATGGAGAAAGTTTGTTGCATCAGTGATTGCTTTGACAATATCACATGCCAGCATATATTTAGAGAAGCAAACATCGACACTGACCTCCTCTCAAAACAGGCGTTGGGCCCATTTGATGGGCTTCTGCTATACTGCGAGATGATCGATGGGGAAGTGGTGGATCAAGGGTCCTTGATTACCTTCTAAGTGACGGAGAAGGCTCAGACGTTCCTTTTTGCTTTCTACCTTCAGATACAGTACTTTGAGTCAAAATGAAGAGCTTTGAAGGAAATCAACAATAAGATAGCTCGGTGTAAAGCACTGCGTAGTTCTAGTTGGTATTCGTTATTTTGTTTTTTTGTTTTCTATAATGACTCAACGATGAATACAAATGGGCAAGTTACTGCAAAGATGATATATGGTTTTTTCAGCAGTATTTCTAGATGTAACCTAGACTTTTATTTCTGATAATACCAAGGCTACATATTTTTCTTTATGGAAAAAAAATTAAACCATGGTTGGTTTATTGGTTTACATAACCATGGACAAACCAACAACAACAATGACATCGACAATGGTGACAATGATGATCATGACAATCTCACATGTAGGCTAGAGATTCTTATGTGGTAATCTAGGTCAACATGTGTTAACACTGAAATTGTCCTAAGTTTTTGTGTGTTTTCTTAAATATTTATTCCTCTTTTTCATTTTCATTCTATTTTTATTTTAGATTTTAAATGCTTTAATAAATTATTATGATTTTCTTTTTGTGTCATGTTATAGTTTTCTTTTGGTTTTAATTGATTTCACCCTTAGTGGCACCTTTAATGGCTTATCAAATATTATATATCTTTCAAAGTCCTTAAAATGCTTATTTAAACTATATACTTATACAAAATCCAAATTTTAACCTTTGTGTTTGAGTTTATGTGCCAAAATTGAATATGACATTTTCCCACAGCGCAAGGTCCAGATCATCTACTCTAGCACGCTGCAGGAATCTGAGATCATGAGGGTTCATGGTTCTTTGATAGCAAGATGTGGCTGTTGCATTTGATGATGAAAGGAGAGCTTCCAGACACCTATTTACTCTATTATGACACATGTATGAATCACTTGTAGTTATCATCAAGGAGTTTGGGGATTTTTAGTGCCACAATTTCATATTTGGGGATTTCAAATTACAGAGCTGAGAATATGTAATCCTGATGTCTTTTGAATTTTTTCACCCCGAATTCAGTTTCAAGAGAGTGAATTGGTGAAATTACACTGAAATATAGATAAGAGTGGCTAAGAAGGCTTTAAGAAGAAAAAGAGATGCATAGTTATGCTTTGTTTTTCCCTGTTTTAGTCATTGTAATTGAGCATGGATTACGAGGAAATGGAGATTAATTTCAGAAATATTAAAGAGGTTTTTGTCCATCATGGATTCATTCACAAAAACCTATCTCAGTTTTGAAACAGGTGTCATCGTTTGAAATATTTGAATTCATCTTTGTGGCCTATTTTTCAGGGTTTAAAATATTTAATAATTTCCTGTTTTAGTCATACATTTCTGGCACATATTCCGATCAACTGGAGAGGAATTTTTAAAAACCAAGAGATTTTTTTGTTCTTCATGGACTCGTTTAAAAAAACCTCTCTCAATTTTAGTATAGCTGTCATGGATCGAGAGATATGGAGGCGTTTGTGAGACCCATTTTTCAGGAAATTCGCCAAATTTCTCAAAATCCGATTTGCTATTTTTAGTTAGTTTGTCTTTAAAGATTCGAAATTAGTTTATAACTACTTGATGTAACTGCTTCAAAGCTCGAGCTAGAAGGTGGTTATGAGACTGCCCTACTTTGGACTGATAAAAGGAGGAAAAAAGAGAGTAACAGGGGTCGATTTTTGGGTCAAGAAAGACTATACCGTGAAAGCTTTGAGACATTTTCAGACTTATATACATATCTCTCATGTAAGTTTTTTGAAAGATTGAGATTGGAATATATATATCTATAAGCCATTATTATCTTGTTGACTGTTTTTTCTGATCAGTGTGATCTCACAGTTTATGATTCCATTCTTTGTTTAATGTTTTAATCATGGAGTGCTCATGTATTGTGAAAAAACCAGTACTATGTTTATGAATGGATTGGCTTATATTTTATCTTTGAACTGTTAAGTATCTCCTTCCTTTAATGTCTTGCATGGTTTAGTTTCTGTATGAGTTTGTACTTGTTTTGAATGAATGATTATTTTCTTGATTGTGAAACATTCAGACCAATAAATTACAAAAACAAAACTCTATTTCATGTTGTTATGTTGAGATTGTGTTAGCTTGCCCCTCTGTAGTCTAAGGTCAATTTCTAGCACAAACATCTTTGGCGCCGTTGCCGGGGACGGAAGTGAAGTTATATCTTCCCTGGGTTATTTATATTATTCTAGTTTTGAGGTGAACAAGATCAAAAGTTATATTTTAGACTACATCTTCACCAAAAACAGTGGTTCACAGTGGCTTCTAGGAAAGTTGTGATAAGAGGAAAACCTACTTCTCCATTACATCCAGGAGTTTTAGATCTAGAATAGATCCTGAAAGAAGCTAGACAAATTCAAAGATCTCAATCTTCTCCTTCTTTACTTACTCCTGAACAGTCACAGCCAGTATCTCTTTTTTTATATTCAATTCCTAAGTTAGAAGAATAACAACGAAGAAATCTATTGCTTAAAGGTGAACAAGTAATAGGCATATGCAATTGACTACAATCATTCACCTAACGAACTCCATGATTGAAGAATCTACAATCTAAAGATTTTTGTGTGACTCCATTGGCTTCATAATGGTGAGTTCAGTTGCTGGTCCAATTGCTTCATCAATCGAGATATCAGATTTCGTGGCAGACTCTGCTTTTCTTAAAAAATTCAAAGAATGGATAGGCATGTCTTCTTATGATGAATGGGAGGAAGATTTATCTTCTTATTTAGATTCTTATAACATCTCTAGTGAAGAGGATAAATTTATTTTTATGAAGAAGCTTCTAAAAGCACTAGAATATGAAAGTTTGTTGGTTCAGCAACATGAAGAAATATTCTATGATGACAAAACTGTTGTTTCATTTGTCATTGACTCACATGATTCTAGCAGATCTGGTCATGATGTAGTTGATGTCCCAAATACTATTGGATATTAATCTTTTTATGATAAATATATTGATGATGATCACAAGGGAGTAGATAGTCAAATGGTTAATTCTGATCAGATTCAAAAAGACACACTTTTCTTTTCCTTATCAATTGTTGAGAATGAAAACAATATAGAGCATGTTGTTCCTGTTGTTGAAATTAATGAAGACGGCCTGCTGCCTTCCAATCCTCTTGATATTTCTTATTCGAATGTTATTAAAGGATCTCTTGGTCAAAAATATAATGGACAGTTTCGAAAGCTTTTCACTGCTCCTATATGTGATAAAATGGGTGATATTCGGGCATTGTTTCAAGAGAATCATGGTCTTATCAATAGAATCGAAATTACAAATGAGGAGTGTAGTAATGAAGCATATTTCATGGAGCAACAATTCAATTTCTTGCATCAGCTGGAAATTCATCATGAATTCTATGATCCGATCGTTGCATACTTAGAGGAGTTCATCAATTCTCATTTCAAATATGGAGTTCGATGTTGTGATATATTGTTGTTTAATTTTAAAGAAATTATTCTGATAAAACATGTTCGAGAAGCTTGGTTAATTAGTCAACTTATTGTATGGTTGAACTGGAACTCTGCCTTTACTTGACCAAGTTGCAGAGCTGGTTAGATTAAGATCTATATATAAATAAGCTTTCCATACAAGCATTTAGTTTCAGTTTGAAGTTTGGTTTTCAATTTACAATATGGTGAATTTTGCATAGACGACAGTCCTGTGAATAGTTTTCAGTTTTCAATAAACAACAATTGTGTTCTCAAGGCTTGAAAAGGCCACAGTTTGCAGTATATGGTTGTTCTTCAGTCTACCAGGAAGATGGATATGAGCAGATTTCTATTGCAACACAGATGTAATTCCTTAGCAGCAATCACATAGTTTTTAATAGCCAGGATCATAATTTGAGGAAGGAAAAGTGTTTTTCCAACAGAATCTTATTACAAGATCATCCAATAAGCCCATCATTAAAAATATTATGAGCAGGCTTGCTAGTTTTGGAATAGGTTGGAAACCAGATACAAATGACTCCATCACCCAATGAATAAGGCACAAGGTCTATATGTTCTTGAAACCTCACAAGGTGGCTTTCATCCCTCAGCAGGAGCCAGATGTTAACACTGAAATTGTCCACAGTTTTTGTGTGTTTTCTTAAATATTTATTCCTCTTTTTCAGTTTCATTCTATTTTTATTTTAGATTTTAAATGCTTTTAATAAATGATTTTGATTTTCTTTTTGTGTCATGTTATAGTTTTCTTTTGGTTTTAATTGATTTCACCCTTAGTGGCACCTTTAATGGCTTATCAAATATTATATATCTTTCAAAGTCCTTAAAATGCTTATTTAAACTATATACTTATACAAAATCCAAAGTTTAACCTTTGAGTTTGAGTTTATGTGCCAAAATTGCATATGAGATTTTCCCGCGGCACAAGGTCTAGATCATCTACTCTAGCGCGTTGCAGAAGTATGAGATCATGAGGGTTCATGGTTCTTTGATAGCAGGACATGGCCGTTGCATTTGATGATGAAAGGAGAGATTCCAAACACCTATTTACTCTATTATGACACATGTATGAATCACTTGTAGTTATCATCAAGGAGTTTGGGGATTTTTAGTGCCACGATTTCGTATTTGGGGATTTCAAATTACAGAGTTGAGAATATGTAATCCTGATGTCTTTTGAATTTTTTCACCCCTAATTCAGTTTCAAGAGAGTAAATTGGTGAAATTACAGTGAAATATGGGTAAGAGTGGCTAAGAAGACTTTAAGAAGAAAAAGAGATGCATAGTTATGCTTTGTTTTTCCCTATTTTAGTCATTGTAATTGAGCACGGCTTATGGGACAATGGAGATGAATTTCAGAAATCCCAAAGAGGTTTTTTTCCATCATGGATTCATTCACAAAAATGTATCTCATTTTTGAAACAGGTGTCATCGTTTGAAAGATTCGAATTCATCTTTGTGGCCTATTTTTCAAGGTTTAAAATATTTAATAATTTCCTGTTTTAGTCATAAATTTTCGGCACGTATTCCGCTCAATTGGAGAGGAATTTTCAAAAACCAAGAGAGGTTTTTGTTCTTAATGGACTCATGTAAAAAAACCTCTCTCATGTTTTGTATATCTGTCATGGATCGAGAGATATGGAGGCGTTTGTGAGACCCATGTTTCAGGAAATTCGCCAAATTTCTCAGAATCCGATTTGCTATTTTTAGTTAGTTTGTTTTTAAAGATTTGAAGTTAGTTTATAACTACTTGATGTAACTGCTTCAAAGCTCAAGATAGAAGGTGGTTATGAGACTGCCCTACTTTGGAATGATAAAAGGAGGAAAAAAGAGAGTAATAGGGGTCGATTTTTGGGTCAAGAAAGACTATACAGTGAAAGCTTTGAGACATTTTCAGACTTATATACATATCTCTCATGTAAGATTTTTGAAAGATTGAGATTGGAATATATATATATATATAAGCCATTATTATCTTGTTGACTGTTTTTGCTGATCAATGTGATCTCACATTTTATGATTTCATTCTTTGTTTAATGTTTTAATCATGGAGTGCTCATGTATTGTGAAAAAACCAGTACTATGTTTATGAATGGATTGGCTTATATTTTATCTTTGAACTATTAAGTATCTCCTTCCTTTAATGTCTTGCATGATTTAGTTTCTGTATGATTTTGTACTTGTTTTGAATGAATGATTATTTTCTTGATTGTGAAACATTCAGACCAATAAATTACAAAAACAAAACTCTATTTCATGTTGTTATGTTGAGATTGTGTTAGCTTGCCCCTCTGTAGTCTAGGGTCAATTTCTAGCACAAACAACATGCATTGACCATCAACCCCATGGAAAATTAATATGGCATTAGACCTTAAATTTAGTTCACATGCCATAGTCCAAGCCACGAGAACCATCCTTTGTGTTACAAATATTGAAATGGCCACCATAAATAGTTCCACTAATTAAACACTGATCTAACACAACTAACCCATGTAAATGACTCATGCACTTGGAACACTTGATCGATGCAATGAATTCATGCACCTAGGAAGCTTCAACCTCTAACCCCCTCACCTCGTACCTAACCTTAACATATAGCCCCAAACAGAATAACATGATAACTTATAAACCACTTAACCACTAGTACCAACAAAACCAAAACCCTTTGCCCACTAACCCACTGATCTCTTAGGTGCCTCGCTTCTAATCCAAAAACTCCCCAAATCCCACCACATTATGAAATTGTAGAAAATATCCCCTTAATCCAGTGCCCCTCTAACCCTAACCCACTACCCCCTAACCCAATCACTAACATGCCTACAACACCAAATCAACACACTAACACAATAAACTTTGACCTTGGGTTATTTATAACCAAGGTTTTAGATCAAAGACTTTGACATCAAGGTTTGAATGATCATTGTTTGGGATTTTATCAAACCAAAATTAGTGCAAAACTAAACACAAGAACTTAGACTATAAAAAAAATATTCCCTATCTAGGGTATGTATGATGACTCAAGCCCCTATGCATGGCCCATGAGTCTCAAAATAATTTTTTATTGCCCGAGAACCTACATTTTGGCCCTAGACCATAACATAGGCTCCTAGAACCATCCACGACATGAAAATACTAAAAAAAATGACAATGTGTTACTCAAAAGATAAATATTCCTTGCCTATGGCCTATGTGGTGGTACAGTGAAACGCCCATAGGTCACAAGACCTTGAGGTAACTACCAGTCATTATAAACTAGATTTTGATCTAACACCATGGACACCCTGGATTAGGCTTCAAGAGCCATCCATGATGTTGTAAATATTGAAATGGACACCATACCCACTTGCAAGCTAAATATTCCTTGTGTAGGAATCATGTGGTGATTAGGGCCCTACACATGGCCCATTAGCCATAAAGGATAATGTTATGGCAATGAGTTTGTATTTTGACCATGGATCATGGAAAGTTGGAGTGTGAGGACCATCTTTGATGTGAAAAACCTATCATGACTACCTCAATTGTAGAGCTCTAATGGGATATGGTGTTGAATGATGATGCACACCCTTCCTAACACTACAATAGCTTGTGTGAACTTAACTCCAATGTTTTGATGAGATGCATTGTTGAACCCATGTCACGCACCTGACCCACGTACATAAATGACTTTTAGGGGGTTTTCAAAAAACTTCCTCGAAAATTTCAATTCACATTACTTTTAGGGGGGTTTCAATAAACCGCCTCCAAAAGTTCAATTCTCATTTCTTTTCAAGGGGGCTTCACAAAATTGCCTCCAAACGTTTAATTATCATGACTTTTAAGGGGGGTTTTTAAACAACTGCCTCCAAATTTTTAATTTGCATGACTTTTAGGGGGGTAGTTCAACAAACTACCTCTAAAAGTTCAATTCTCTTAACTTTTAAGGGGGGTTTCAAAAACTCGCCTCCAAAAGTTCAATTCGCATGACTTTTAAGGGGGGTTTCCAAATAATCGCCTCCAAAAGTTCAATTCTCATGACTTTTATGGGGGGATCAAACAACCGCCTCCAAAAGCTCAATTCTCATGACTTTTAAGGGGGGTTCCAAACAAACCACCTCCCAAAATTCATTTCTCATGAATTCTACGGGGGGGTTTGACAAACCGCCCCCAAAACTTATGAGAAATGAACTTTTATGGGGGGTTTTCAAACAACCGCCTCCCAAAGTTCAATTCGGATGACTTTTAAGGGGGGTTCCAACAAAACCGCCTCCAAAAGTTCAATTCTCATGACTTTTAGGAAGGGTTTTGAGAAACCACCCCCAAAATTTATGAGAATTGGGATTTTAGGGGGGTATTTCAAACAAACACCTCCAAAAGTTCAATTCTCATGACTTTTAAGGGGATTCCAAAAAAACCACCTCCAAAAGTTCAATTCTCATGACTTTTAGGGGGGGGTTTGAAAAACCGCCCCCAAAAGTTATGAGAATTGGGATTTTGGGGAGGGGTTTCCAAAAATTGCCACCAAAAGTCAAATTTCAGGACTTTTGGGGGCGGATTTAAAAAAACCGCCCCCAAAAGTCCCCAATTTCCATGACTTTTAGGGGCGGTTTTAAAAGACCACCTCCAAAGGTCTGAAAATTTTTTTAGGGGGGGTTTAACAAGACCCCCGCAAGCCAAAACTACCCCTAAAGGGCTATTTTGTTGTAGTGACTATTTGCTCAGGAGGTAGGACTTGATGATTTTCATGCTCAAGCATAGGATAGTTTTATAGATTCTTTGAAGAGAGCTCACATAAGGATATCAGGGGATCCTAATGAATTGGCTTGGTCTTGGTAGGGGAAATTCAAGGACTACAGAGTGGAAGTGGGTTATGAGGCCCAACAGGCCCCTACTATGGGGGCTACTGAGGGGTGGATGAAGAAATTATGGAAAGTCTTTGCCCCTACAAAAATCACTCTATTAATTTGGCTCATTTTGAAATCTAGAGTCCCCACAAGGGATAAAATTCAAAAAAACAGGATGGAAAGCCCTAGATGGTGATACCTATGCAAGAATTCTCATGAAACAATTCAACATCTATTTTGTGGTTTTCCTTTCCATGTCTAGGTCTGGAGGCATGTAGAGACTTTACTAGGTATTTAAAGGTTGTGGATAGGTGGTACCTTCTTATTGAACTTACATGAATAGTTTCTTAGAGGTGATTTAAACTAGTATAGAAGTGTTCCTTATATGAATATTCTATGGAGTCTTTGGATTTCCAAGAATGAATGTATATTTGAGGGCAAATATGTCACTAGTTTCTAGGTTTGTGCACAAGCTCTTTTGTTACTACCATACTACAAGTTCACAAATTTGGTACTTAATGTGAAAAACATGAACCCACCTCAGGTTGATAAATCCACCCCATGGGGATACTTTGATGGATCTAGTCAAAATGAGGGCTTGATCCGTGGAGCTAGCTATATCTTGTTTATCTCATATGATCATTACTTTATAGGTAGGAATTTCTTGGGACAAGGTTCTAATAACTACGAGGAATTAGAGGTTTCAATAACTATAGATATTGATAACACACCTAAAAAATATTTTTAGGGGCAGTCCTTCAAAACAAAACCCTCAAAAGTCATGAGAGTTGAACTTTTGGCAACGATCTTTAAAATGTTGCCTCCAAAAGTAAACTCTCTTGACTTTTAGGGGGGGGTTCAAAAAACACCTTGAACATATATTTAGGGGTGGTCTTTTTTCTAAACCACCCCCCCTAAAATTCATGATAATTTAATAATTAGAGACATTTTTTTACAAATTGCCGCCAAAAGTTCAATTCCCAAGACTTTTTTGGGGGGCGGTGGGTGTTTTTCAAAACTACCTTGAAAAAGACCGCTCCCCCCCCCTTCCCCCCCTAGGGGTAGTCTTTCTAAATCATCCCCCCTAAAATTCATGAGAATTTAATAATTAGAGACAATTTTCTACAAATTCCAACCAAAAGTTCAATTCCTAAGACTTTTTGGGGAACGGGGGGTGTTTTTCAA
This sequence comes from Larix kaempferi, assembly GCA_027924585.1. Taxonomy (NCBI): domain Eukaryota; kingdom Viridiplantae; phylum Streptophyta; class Pinopsida; order Pinales; family Pinaceae; genus Larix; species Larix kaempferi. The sequence continues at coordinate 30,307,125 of BSBM01000316.1, forward strand.
AACCACCTTGAAAAAGACCCCCCCCCCAAAAAAAAAAAGTAATGAGAATTAGACTTTTGGGGACGGTCCTTAAAAAATCACCCCCAAAAGTTCAATTATTATGACCTTTGGGGGAGGGGGTTTAAAACCACATTGAAAAGGACCTTTAGGGTCTTTCAACCCCCCCCCCCCAAAAAAAAAAGTCTTGAGAATTGGAATTTTGGGGATGGTTTTTAAAATACTGCCCCCCAAAAGTCTAATTCTCAAGACTTTTTTTAGGAGGGGGGGTTTAAGAACTGCCCCCAAAGACCTAAAGAAACTTTTCGAGGTGATTTTAGAAAGACCACCGCAAGCCAAAACCGCCTCTAAAAGGGTGATTTGTTATAGTGTAACAAGTTGTAAAAAAAAATTGAGTTTTTTGTTGTATTTACTTTCATGTCAATTAAAAAAAATATTGTGTTTTTCATTTTTTTGGGATGATTACAAAAATTCTAAAGGAAGAATGAGGGGAAAACCAATACATGCTAGTAGGGATGTCCAAACAAGTGTATAAGGAGATGGTAAATGAATTGAACACAATTACATCATAGGAGAAGCCATCCCAACAACAATGTGCATCAAAGGTATGTAATCATTGATTTATTCTTTTATGTACAACAAATTTAATTATTGCATGAAATACTAATTTTCAATTGTTTTGTTACAAAAAAGAAAACAAAATGGAGCGCATTTAGCACATAAGATAGGACAACAAGGGGAAAAAGCGTTGATTGAAAAGTTTGTGAGTACTTCTGTTATACTTTGTGAGTACTTATTGTAACACCCCGTTTTGACATTACTACCTGAACTACTATTATATGTTGTAATTGTTTGATTGTGAGACATCGTCGGTTTGACGACACTGTGGACATATGGTTCTATTATTTTGCCGATATATATATGTGTGTGTGTGATGATAGTATTATGATCGGTAGTCATGTTTAGATATGTATCATGTGTTAATTATGTCAAATATATGGAAAATGTTGAATGATGGGTACGTGGATACCGTTACAGTTATATGTTGAAATAATGAATGTTATGCCAGGTACATGGCGAATGAATGAGTTTATTGTTGTTATGTTATGATGAAATATATGTGTACATATCGAGGATTTATGCACGATATTCTATATTGTATGTCGAGGACTGACTTACAGGTTGAAACGGCTAAGTGATAGCTGGATCCTACGAGGTGGGAGGGCCTCGGGGACATGGACTTCGAAAGATAAAATGGTATGCGAGTGATGCATTATTTACTTTCGTGTGGTTATTATGTTGTTTATTATGATGTATGTTATGACATGGGTGGGGTAGAGTTTCAGGAAATTCAACCTCCCAGATTGGTTATACGATGACAGACCGAGTACAAGTGCAACGCTGTTGTTATGTTGAGTAGACATAGTCCCTTGTTCCATTGGGGGGGGTGGAGGCTTTACCCACTGTTTATCCCCGAAACCCAGAGTCATGGGAGGGTTGTGCTATGGCGCGCTCCCTAAGGTGTGTGATGATGACTGGTGGTTTCCTGCTGGGGAAGCTTGGTCGATGTAGTCGACACTTCCGCTTATGGGTTCTAGCTGGAACCGGTCATGACTTGACATTCCAGGGTAGTCCAGCAGAGGACAGGATAGGATGTGGAAGTTAGTGATGATGTAGGTAGATAGGTGTAGCGTGAAGTAGGGGTGAAAACAAGATCTAACTGTAGGTGTGTAAAACCCTTGGTTAGTATGTGTCGTAAATCAGTGATGTATGAATTGTCGTAACTTGGATTTTGGTTAATGGATTTGTACCTTGCAAACTACGTTTAGAACTTGTGTCAGTAAACAACAAGCTTCATGATTATGATTGATATGTGTGAATTATTACTGTTAGTGTACTTACGCGAGGTATGTAAGCAGTAGCTACGCTTACATAACTCGCCTACATATTTATGAATTTCGTGAAATCTTGCTGAATAATAATGTTAATTATTGTTGATTAATGTTAAAAATGTCGATTAAGGTTAATAATGATGATTAATGTTAATAATGTAGATTAACGATTAATTATTGTGGATTAAGGTTAATAAAGTCGATTAGGGTTAATAATGTTGATTAATGATTAATTATTATTGATTAATAAACAAAGCTAAGGTTAACCTAGGTAGTGACTAATGCAAGTGATTAGAATGCTTGATTGATTGTTAATTAGTTTAATTACAACTAAGGTGTAATTAAAATGGAACCAGGTAAAGTCGATTAAATCTTAGTTAATTTTATTTAATTAATATAATTACACATTGATAATGTTATGATTTACATTGATATGATTATTGTTCATAATTGATAAATTGAATTAGTGAATTTATAATTAAAGGGAATTTACATATTATAAATATTAGAAACCATTAATTAAATGATTAGGTAATAGTAATTAATCAATTGACAATTACTGTTAATTAAATTAAATTGGTGAAGCGTGTAAGTTTAAAACTCTTACGGTTGGTGGGTGAACCAATCCCAACCCCAAACTTTATTATAAAAATGATATAACATTGATTATTAATAAAATTATTAAACTTTGAATGAGAAACGAATGGTTAAAAATGATTGTTGTAAGTGGTGTCGATAAACCTCATAAAGAGAGGTGAATATTAAATTGTCTGATTATTAAATTATGAATATTTCATTGGAATGGTTCGAGGGAGCTTACTGAGTAGTAATGAGGGGGTTGGGACTCCATTAATGGGAGTATAAGGCATTAATGGAGGGGAAGAAGAGTCGGCAAACTTAGGATAAAGGGAGAAGTGAAGGGAGGAAAGGGGGATCTTTACCTTATGATTTTGGAGAAGTTTAGCAAAGCAGAAATTGGGAGAGCAAAGCTGCAAAGGAGGGATTCTTGTTGGAGATTGTTTTTTGGAAGGGATACAACAGCTTGGGCTTGTACTCGGTTTGGGCTCGGGGGTCCAAAGGGGTACCTTTGGAGCTAGGTGGTCGGCGAGACCTCGCCAGTTGGCAGGGTGGCAACACTTGTTTGGTCGATTGAGCTTCAAAGGTTTGGGAAAAAGGCTTTTGGTTGCAGGGCTACAACATAACAAAGGAGCAGCAACAAAAAGAAAGGATCTACTACGCGAGTAAGAGGTATTTTCCTACAGGTATAAAATCAATTTCTACCCTGTAAATTTATTCAATTTAGGCTATTTGATAAATGGAATTTATGTGAGTTAGTTCTGTCATACATTTTATGTTGTTACACCTGCAATATAATAAGTGTTAGAAACAATAAATAGCACCCATAGATATTCAAACCTGTGAATGTAAATGTTTTTTTGGCTTGAAACTTAACCATAAACCACAAAACAGAAAACAGAAATTTGACAAGTATGCAAACAGAGATAATGAGTAGTTTTATTGATAAACTGAGGAAGCCCAGGACCAGGGTCCTACATATGGTATCAGAGCCATGGTTCCAAATCTGGAACCAGAGGGATCATTACAGAAGCTGTAAAAGCTTGTTGCAGAAGCTTAAGACCTGCATGAAACATTAAATAAAAACAGAAATTCAAAACAGTGTGAAAACAAAGAAAACCTTAAGAAATTACTGCAAGTATAGTTATATACTGTGGCAGAAGCTTTAAACCTACACATCAAAAGGAAAAGAGTTAGAAAATAACGGTAAATATCATAAAAATTTGAATTATATTACTCATATTATCTTATTGCTGCAATTTATAAAAATATATATATAACGAGAAAATTTTAAGCCAAAATTTCTTTATATGTGTATAAAAAAAATAAAAAAAAATAAAAATAAAAAATAAAAAGTCTAACTAAGTCATTTTTTTTATTTATGATTAAAAGGAGCATATATCTATTTTTTTATTATATATATACACATATAAACAAAAAAAAGGGATTATTATAGAATAGAAATATATATATATATATATATATATATTGAACTACAATGAAAATATATATATATATCTATATTGCATTTAAATTAAATTTTCGTTTAAAATTAAATAGAAATTTCGAATTTAACAAAACAACGGTATAAGTATACAAGAAATTTATATGTGTACTATGAACAAAAACAAAAATAGAAAGAACAATTTTTATTTTATTTTTTTAAATAAAATATAAATATATATATATATATATATATTTGCACATTTCCGTTTGCATAGTTAAAAAAAAAAGGAAGGGTATATCAAAAAAAATGTATTGCTCATAGTTCAAAAAAAAAAAAAATTAATTGAAAAAAAATAATAATAATAAATTTTTTTTTGAAACTCATTGGCCAAGCTGGGAACTAGGGCACGGCCATGGCCGGCCTGGGCATGCAGCCCGGTGGCCGTGGGCCAGCCTGGGCATGCAGCCCGGCCAAGCAGCCACCGGCTGTGGCCTTGGGTGCAGCCTACCGACGAATGCTTAACAATATATATATATATATATAGATATAGATATAGATATAGATATAGATATAGATATAGATATAGAAGAAGCTATAAAAAATTTTATTTCAGAATGGATGCCCATGCCATGGGCCGACCACGAGCCTGCGGCCTCTGCACCGCTGACCTGCGGCCTTGGCATAGCCAGGCCAGTGGCCATGGCGTAGCCAAGGGCTCGCGGCCATGGGCCCGCGGCCTTGGCACAGCCAGGCCTGCGGCCTCGGCCAGATGGGTGCAGAGAGGAGGCGGAGGGGGCTCCCAGTTGGGCTGCCGCCACTCCCAGCTCCTGTGTAAAAAAAAAAAAAAAACCTTCTTTATCAGTAAATCAATCTTCAGGAACTATCTCTAAATCTCTCTTAACTGAGCAAGGAAAGCGGCCTCGGCCAACGGCCTCAGAAGGGGGGGTGCCCAGCTACGGCTGCTTCAAAAAAAACAGACTTACTGCAAAAATATAAATACAAAACAAAAAAAAACAACACGACTATGCGAATAAGAAAACCCTGGCTCCAAATCTGGGCAGAACCGCCATAAGCCATACTGGGCAGCTCGCTCGATTAGGTTGAGGAGAGCTCGAGCTAGGGCCAAAATGGCTTTCACACATGAGGGGAGTGGTGATTTTAAAGCGAGGAGGAGGGGCTTGCATACAGCCGCGTGGCCACATGCATGGCTTGATCGAACTTCAAGGGCTAGGGTTAGGTTTAGATATTTATTTTATTTATTTTTAATATGTATTATTTTATTTTAAATTCTTTAAATTATTTTGTTATAAAAAAAAATTATTATAATGTTGTTATAACGAATAGTAAAATAATAATTAGTTTTGTTATAAAAAAAATTTTTAATCATTTTTGTTATAATGTGGATTTAACAAATAGAATAATTATAATTAGTTTGTTAAAAAAAAATCTAATTAATTTAGTTAACTTTTATACTATATATATATTTATTAATACATTAAAGTTAACATATAACTAAGTGACAAATTAAATTTGTATAAAAATATATATATTAATAATAATACTAATTAAGTAGTGTTAATTAAGGTTAGTATTAATTAATTAGGGTTATCATATCAATTAATTAGTGTTAACCTACTTGGTTCTTTTATTAATATTATAAAAATAAATAAATAAAAAGGGGGGGGCTAAATTAACACTAAATGGTTTATTTTGTTCTTAAAAACGTTCCTTGCCGAAACTTTGACGTAAAGTCGAAGGTACAAGATGGACTCAGATCCTCGAAAACTAGACACCTTGGAGACCAGCATGACAAGCTGATCACTAGGACACTGATTTTAACCCATGACAAAAATGTTTGATAAACATGACTCTAGACTTAAAACTTAGGTTACGCTATTATTAAATTTTAATTATTAACAAGAACGAGGAAATAAACCCTAATTGAATATCTTGAAGAATTGATGACGACCTGATGAGGATTGTGTGGAATCCAATATCTAAACCTACGTAGAACTACTACAGTATATCTAGTACCGGGTGGCCTCAAGATGGCCTGATCGAAACGTCCTGAACTATAGCTCTTAGAGTAAAAAACGCTCGTAAATTAGTCATGGTGCACTTTTGAATTAATTGTTGAGTTTGAAGGTAATTAGTCATGGTGTCATCATAAGCTAATTATCCTATTATTCCATGTTACAGGGATAAACATGGTAAGAACACGAGCATGTCGGGGGCGAGGTTCGGCAACAGCATTACCTAAGCTGAATGTGCCAGCACCATCGCCAGAGACCATCCTTATACTACGCTCGCTGGAAGCTATAAATGAAACACTCAGGGGACTAGCACAAAGAGGAAGTGTTACCTCGGAGGTAGAGGTGGATGCCCCTCCACTAAGGGAGGAAGTTCCTGTGATAGAAGTGAATACGGTACCAAGAACTCCGCATCAGGATATCAAAAGGGAGCTTCAGAAGATAAGGCTTCCAGAATATTCGGGGGGTCGATCAGGGATACGAGCAGAGTCGTGGTTGGAAGAAATGACCAGGTGCTTGACCTTGCAGGAGTACACCTCCACGTCCAAGTCCAAACTAGCCATATTTCAACTAAAGGGGGCTGCTTTGAACTGGTGGGGAAACCAAGAAAGGCAGCTACACCTTACACCAGACACGGTTCCATGGGAACTATTTTTTGGAAAAATTCAAAGGGAAGTACCTACCCGCATCCTACCAGGAAGAACAAGCAGGGGCTCTTCATGCCTTGGTACAAAGGCATCTATCTGTGGAGGAGTATGAAGAGAGTTTCATGGAATTAGTGAAGTATGTCCCTTACTTGGACAATGACGAACGCCAGGTTGAGTGCTTCGTGTATGGGCTCAATACCAAGATCGGGGCTCAGGTACGGATGTGGAAACCAACTTCGATTGTCGAAGCAGTAGATTGTGCTCGTTACACTGAGGAGATGTTGGGTGCAAAGCCCATCAGGTCATTCAACTCTCAGCAGTCAGGGTTTGTGGGGAAAGCCCCTCGAAGCTACCCTCGGGGAGGATATGCGAGGCCACCTCCCTACGGGAACAGGAGCACACCAAGAGTCACAACGGTAGACAGATCAGTGGAAACTAGGGCGGTGCCCCAGTCAACCAAAGGAACTCACCAGGGTGTGAGGAATTTCAGAGGATTGGCCGGTAGGGGAAGGGGTCCTAGGGGGAGGAACCCCTCTCATAGGTCTGAACAGGTTATCTTTCCCACTCCATTACAGGTTGCTTGTTGGGGATGTGGAGGTCCACATTACCAGCGTGACTGTCCCGAATTACGATCCGGTACAGTGCATCGAGAAGGAAAAGCTCCAATGGGGAGTGGGGGTAGTAGGCATCAGATCTCAGCTGCAGTAAACAACCATCAGGCAGAGCACCAATCCACTATGGTGGAATCATCAGGTACGGTCAATAATGTCAAGCTTAGAATATTGTTTGATCCTGGTGCTACTGATAGTTTCATTTCTCCTTATGCATTAGACAAATGTGGGTTGGCAGCCTACGACCATGACGATTTCAGCTTAGTCGAAATGGCTTCAGGGGTAAAGCAAGTAGTAGGACCTAGTGTCGATAAGTGTGTAGTGGATCTCGGGGTGTGTGTTACACAAGTCAAAGTGTACGTCACCACCCTCGGAACTTATGATCTCATCATAGGTATGACTTGGCTTGAGGAACATCGAGCTTTCTTGGACTGTTATGGAAAGAAATTTCTTTGCATTAATGACAACGGAGAGGCCATCAAGATACAGGGTATCAAACGGAAGGTATCCCTACATTTCATATCAACGATGAACGTAAAGCGATGTATGCGACAGGGATGCCAGTTGTACATTGTTGAAGCGGTAAACAGTGAGAAGGGACCATCCTTTGAGGACTATTCAGTGTTAGCCGAGTTCAGTGATGTATTCCCAAAGGAATTACTTGGGTTACCTCCTAAGAGGGAACTTGATTTTACCATTGAGGTAAAACCTGGTTCAGAACCAACATCGAAGACACCTTACAGGATGACGGCCCCAGAACTTTGTGAGTTGCAAATGCAGTTGAAGGAACTGTTAGATCTAGGGTTCATCAAACCAAGTATTTCACCGTGGGGTGCGCCAGTAATCTTTGTGAAGAAGAAGGATGGTTCCTCGCGTCTTTGCATAGATTACTGAGATTGAATAGAGCCACTGTGAAGAATAGGTACCCGATACCTCGAATTGATGACATCTTTGATCAAATGAAGGGGGCGACAGTCTTCTCAAAGATCGACTTACGATCAGGTTACCACCAGCTACGAATTAAGGAAGGTGATATACCTAAGACTGCTTTTCGAACAAGGTTTGGGCACTATGAGTTTGTGGTGGTACCCTTCGGTTTGACCAATGCCCCAGCCGTGTTCATGAGTCTCATGAATAGCGTGTTTCGAAAATACTTAGATCAGTTCGTGCAAGTCTTCTTGGACGACATCCTCATCTACTCCAAGAATGAACAGGAGCACGAGGAACACTTGAGAATAGTGTTGTCATGCTTAAGGGAGCATCAGTTGTATGGTAAGTTGTCCAAATGTTCGTTCTATCAGAAGGAGATCCATTACCTAGGGCATATAATTTTCGGTGAGGGAATTTCTGTGGACCCTGAAAAGGTGAAGGCCATAATGGATTGGCCCATGCCAAAGAATGCACATGAAGTAAGGAGATTCATGGGGTTAGCCGGGTATTATAGAAGGTTTGTTGAGGGTTTCTCAAAAATCGTGAAACCCATAACTACCCTATAGCGTAAGGGCACTAGGTACAAATGGACAGATGAATGCGATGCCGCATTCGCCGAGCTAAAAAGACTATTGATGAGTGCACCAATTCTATGAGTTCCAGATATGAAGGAATTCACGGTTTGCATGGATGCTTCAAGGCAAGGTTTGGGTGCAGTGTTGATGCAGGAAGGTGGGGTAATAGCTTATGCGTCGAGAAAGCTAAAAACACATGAAGAGAATTATTCTACTCATGACCTAGAGTTGGCTGCAGTGATGTTAGCTTTGAAGCTTGGAGACATTACCTTGTTGGACGAAGCTTTGAGCTCAAGTCTGATCACCAAAGCTTAAGGTATATCTTCACTCAGAGAGACCTAAATGCTAGGCAAAGGCGATGGAGTGAGTTCATGAGCGAGTATGATTTTGGGATTTCCTACATCAAAGGGAAGGAGAATGTGGTAGCGGATGCCTTAAGCAGAAAACCAAGACTTTTCTCTCTTGTACCTTTGAAGGTGGATTTGAGGGAAAGAATTTTAGGGCAGCTACTTGGGGATAGTTGGTACCTGAAGGTCACAGTGGCACTCTAGAATGGGAAACCGGTGGGACCAAAGTTTGAAGGCTATGAGTTGGAAGCCGATGGTTTGTTACGGTATCAAGGGAGGATGTATATTCCTGAGGAGGGAGATATTAGAGAGACTATCCTTAAGGAAGCTCACAGAGTAGTGTATTGTGCACACCCGAGTGTAAAGAAGATGTATGCAGACATGAAGCAACTCTTCTTTTGGGCAGGGATGAAAAGCGATGTGGTCAAATTTGTCGCTAGGTGCCTTGAGTGTCAGCAGGTAAAAGCTAATCATCACCACCCAGCAGGACTGTTACAGCCGCATGACATTCCTATGTCGAAGTGGGAGGTTATCTCCATGGACTTCGTGGTGGGATTGCCTCTTACCTCTCATAGGCATGATGCCATTATGGTCATCGTTGAAAAACTGACCAAAACTACTCACTTCATTCTAGTTAAGGAGACCTATGATATCATGGATGTAATACGTGTGTTCATAAATGAAGTTGTTCGTCTCCATGGGTTTCCCAAGAAGATTATATCGGATAGAGATTCCAGGTTTACGTCCAGGTTTTGGACGAGTTTGCAGTCAGCGTTGGGTACTCAGTTGAACCTAAGCACTTCTTACCATCCAGAGACGGATGGGAAAATAGAAAGAGTGAATCAGGTGATGGAGGACATGCTTAGAATGTATGTCATGGATCAACAAACTCATTGGGAAAAGCACTTACCTTTGGTAGAGTTTGCTTACAACAACAGTTACCATAGCTTAATTGGGATGCCTCCATATGAAGCTTTATATGGAAGGCCATGCAGGACACCATTGAGTTGGGAAAGGTTAGAGGATCAAGTAATTATAGGATCTAAGTTGATTCAGGAGATGGAAGAACAAGTTGTTCAGATTAGACAATGGTTAAAGGAAGCCCAGGATAGGCAGAAGAGTTATGCCGATGCACATAGGGTTGACAGAAGCTATAAGGTTGGTGATGCAGTGTTCGTCCGCATCAGGTCTAGCAAAAGTACCATCAGGTTTGGGAAAGGGACAAAGTTGTCACCACGATTTATAGGACCCTTTGAAATTTTAGAAAAGGTTGGACCCGTCGCGTATCGTCTTGCGCTGCCACCCCATTTGCACAAAACTCATAATGTTTTTCATGTATCTATTTTATGACATTATGTAGCTGATGAGTCACATAAAATAAATTGGAAGGAACTGCAGGTTTCGGACGAGGGAACCATCAGGGTCGAACCATTACTTATATTATACAACAGGGTTAAATAGTTGAGGCACCGTTTGGTGGACCAAGTTAAGGTCCAGTGGGACCGATATAGCCCAGGTTTTGCTACCTGGGAGGATGCAGAGACTATGCGTCATGATTATCCCACATTATTTTGATCATAACTTCGGGACGAAGTTTCCTGAAGGGTGGGTGTATGTAACACCCCGTTTTGACATTGCTACCTGAACTACTATTATATGTTGTAATTGTTTGATTGTGAGACCTCGTCAGTTTGACGACACTGTGGACATATGGTTCTATTATTTTGCCGATATATATATGTGTGTGTGTGATGATAGTATTATGATCGGTAGTCATGTTTAGATATGTATCATGTGTTAATTATGTCAAATATATGGAAATTGCTAAATGATGGGTACGTGGATATCGTTACAATTATATGTTGAAATAATGAATGTTATGCCAGGTACATGGCGAATGAAGGAGTTTATTGTTGTTATGTTATGATGAAATATATGTGTACATATCGAGTATTTATGCACGATATTCTATATTGTATGTCGAGGACTGACTTACAGGTTGAAACGGCTAAGTGATAGCTGGATCCTACAAGGTGGGAGGGCCTCAGGGACATGGACTTCGAAAGATAAAATGGTATGCGAGTGATGCATTATTTACTTTTGTGTGGTTATTATGTTGTTTATTATGATGTATGTTATGACATGGGTGGGGTAGGGTTTCAGGAAACTCAACTGCCCAGATTGGTTATACGATGACAGACCGAGTACAAGTGCAACGCTGTTGTTATGTCGAGTAGACATAGTCCCTTGTTCCATTAGGGGGGGTGGAGGCTTTACCCACCATTTATCCCCGAAACCCAGAGTCATGGGAGGGCTGTGCTACGGCGCGCTCCCCAAGGTGTGTGATGATGACTAGTGGTTTCCTGCTGGGGAAGCTTGGTCGATGTAGTCGACACTTCCGCTTACGGGTTCTAGTTGGAACCGGTCATGACTTGACATTCCAGGGTAGTCCAATAGAGGACAGGATAGGATGTGGAAGTTAGTGATGATGTAGGTAGATAGGTGTAGTGTGAAGTAGGGGTGAAAACAAGATCTAACTGTAGGTGTGTAAAACCCTTGGTTAGTATGTGTCGTAAATCAGTGATGTATGAATTGTCGTAACTTGGATTTTGGTTAATGGATTTGTACCTTGCAAACTACGTTTAGAACTTGTGTCAGTAAACAACAAGCTTCATGATTATGATTGATATGTGTGAATTATTACTGTTAGTGTACTTACGCGAGGTATGTAAGCAGTAGCTACGCTTACATAACTCGCCTACATATTTATGAATTTCGTGAAATCTTGCTGAATAATAATGTTAATTATTGTTGATTAATGTTAAAAATGTCGATTAAGGTTAATAATGATGATTAATGTTAATAATGTAGATTAACGATTAATTATTGTGGATTAAGGTTAATAAAGTCGATTAGGGTTAATAATGTTGATTAATGATTAATTATTGTTGATTAGTAAACAAAGCTAAGGTTAACCTAGGTAGTGACTAATGCAAGTGATTAGAATGCTTGATTGATTGTTAATTAGTTTAATTACAACTAGGGTGTAATTAGAATGGAACCAGGTAAAGTCGATTAAATCTTAGTTAATTTTATTTAATTAATATAATTACACATTGATAATGTTATGATTTACATTGATAGGATTATTGTTCATAATTGATAAATTGAATTAGTGAATTTATAATTAGAGGGAATTTACATATTATAAATATTAGAAACCATTAATTAAATGATTAGGTAATAGTAATTAATCAATTGACAATTACTGTTAATTAAATTAAATTGGTGAAGCGTGTAAGTTTAAAACTCTTATGGTTGGTGGGTGAACCAACCCCAACCCCAAACTTTATTATAAAAATGATATAACATTGATTATTAATAAAATTATTAAACTTTGAATGAGAAACGAATGGTTAAAAATGATTGTTGTAAGTGGTGTCGGTAAACCTCATAAAGAGAGGTGAATATTAAATTGTCTGATTATTAAATTATGAATATTTCATTGGAATGGTTCGAGGGAGCTGACTGAGTAGTAATGAGGGAGTTGGGACTCCATTAATGGGAGGATAAGGAATTAATGGAGGGGAAGAAGAGTCGTCAAACTTAGGATAAAGGGAGAAGTGAAGGGAGGAAAGGGGGATCTTTACCTTATGATTTTGGAGAAGTTTAGCAGAGCAGAAATTGGGAGAGCAGAGCTGCAATGGAGGGATTCTTGTTGGAGATTGTTTTTCAGAAGGGATACAACAGCTTGGGCTTGCACTCGGTTTGGGCTCGGGGGTCCAAAGGGGTACCTTTGGAGCTGGGTGGTCGGCGAGACCTCGCCAGTTGGCAGGGTGGCAACACTTGTTTGGTCGGTTGAGCTTCAAAGGTTTGGGAAAAAGGATTTTGGTTGCAGGGCTAAAGCATAACAAAGGAGCAGCAACAAAAAGAAATGATCTACTAAGTGAGTAAGAGGTATTTTCCTATAGGTATAAAATCAATTTCTACCCTGTAAATTTATTAAATTTAAGCTATTTGATAAATGGAATTTATGTGAGTTAGTTCTGTCATACATTTTATGTTGTTACACCTGCAAGATAATAAGTGTTAGAAACAATAAATAGCACCCATAGATATTCAAACCTGTGAATGTAAATGTTTTTTTTTGGCTTGAAACTTAACCATAAACCACAAAACAGAAAACAGAAATTTGACAAGTATGAAAACAGAGATAATGAGTAGTTTTATTGATAAACTGAGGAAGCCCGGGACTAGGGTCCTACACTTATGTTTTCGTCCTTACTTAAGAGTTCATATTTGTTGTGATATTTATATTTAAATAATTAATTTACACTCGTCCATGGATGTCTTCAAATAGTAGCTAACATACAAAAAAGAGTCATCTGAATAATTGATCGACATTGGGTTAAGTATGGGTTGTGAGTATATGTTGAAGTATCAAGGGTTATTTGAACAATTTGTAAGCAGCTATGTTGTTTAACTCCCATCATTTTATAATTAATAGAATAGTCACGGAGTCTTCACTTAGTGAAACTATTCCATAGCACATTCGTTCATGGGATATTAAAGAATACCCCTAATTTCATTAGATATTGATAAATACCTACCAAAATCCTTTTGTTGATCCCTCCTCCTAATACATATTTCGAATTAAAAAAACCCTATTTTTATGAGATATTCACTATTTTTACTAGATAGCCCTTTTATACCCCCCAAATACCTACAATATAATGAATTTTTTCACAATTTAAAAATCCCCTTTATGAATGAACGTGATAAGATATTGGTCAACAAGGTGAATCCCCTGTGGGAACAATAAGAAACTGTTATATTAATTACATCTATGCTTTGTCATGGTGTATTAAACATGCAAATAACAAAGTATGGAGTTGTGCCATCAAAAGAGATTTTGAGAGACATCATGTGGCATGGCTTTCAAAGAATGTGTATTGTATATGAAACATTCACTACTATAGTAGGATTTTTTATTTACGCAATCATGTATATTCTACTAAATAAATGTGGATTTACCTATTACACTTTATTTCTATGTTTGTATATGGAACAAGAAGAGGAGGAACATGAAAAACAAGGTGATCAACAAAACACTAGGTTAAATAACCCAAGTGCAATATTGTCTACGAGTGATTAAGAAATGACGCAACACACGACTAGAGTGATGAAAATAGTTCAAGTGATGAATGAAATAAACATTGATAATTGAATATTGATTCAAGTTGTATGTTTTGGGAATTTTGTTTATTAAAATTAGGGATTTTGTTTAATGTACTCGACATATTGTCCCAATTGTATGAGGACATGTTACCAATAAGTGTAACAATTACATATTGATAGTTTGATAGTTTGTTTAATATTAGAATTTAGATTACACAACAATCACAACATTAGGTTCTTATACATGTGACAATCCAACCTAGATCTAGATAGAAAAAACAATCTCACTTAGAATTATTTGCACAAAGATATAGCAAGAATAGAGAAGAAATATTAAAGAGAACAATAGAGGAAAATCACTCTAGTGGGAATAATTCCACTCTTATATTATTCATTAACATGAGTACAGCATATATATGCTCTCAAGAGACAAAATTATTGAGAGGCTTAGTGTCAAGTTGAGTAGCTCACAATAATGAGGCTTAGATTGGACCAATTCACCCATCAATGACATGAGACCAAGTGTAACTCATAGATTGGCCCATAATGAGGTTTAATGAACATAGATGGACCATGAGGAGGTTATACTAGTCAAAATAGTGTGAAAGGTACCATTATGAGAGCGCATGGGTGAGTAGTTGGCTAAGTAGTGGCCATTAATGCACAAGTTGCCAAATAATTAAGAGAGCGCACTCCATCTCCTTAAAACAAGGAAGTGCAATAACTCCCACATAAATGCAAGGTAGTGGGGCGCATTGACTCCAAAAAACAAGGAAATGAGTGGATAAGTGGACAAACAAGGCTTCATGGATATATCACTAGTCTAAGGTGGTCAAATGTGGACAAACTATGGTCCAAGACACTAGAGTAGGCACTAGAAGGCCAAATAACACAAGGTAGAACAACATGAAGGTCGATGGCATGTATATGATGGTGATATTGTTCTGACACCCCCCCTTAAGCCAAAATGGTGTGAGAATGAGAAATAGGGCCCAAGAAACAAAGGCTTATGGTCACCCTTTACATTATTAATCCATATAAAACGAGGAAAGAGGCAAAACCACATGAGAAAAATCCTCCCTCTAAAATGGACATGAAAGAGAAACCAAAAAAACTATATACTCTCCAAACTAGATGAATATGTCTAGAGGAATATTCTTCTTAGGAAGAAGTGGAATGTGCTCAACTATATCAGAAACATGCACAACTTCATGATGGAAATTGAAGCCATGTAGAACAATTGAAGCATACTGATAGTAGAGCGAATGCATGTGATCTTTATACTTGAACTTTGAACCAACCAAGGTGCCAGGTCCAAAAGAGACTTGAGGTGCTTGAGAATGAAAACCAATAGTGGTGAAAGTGATCCCAAGTGAATCATAAGGCTCTTGAAGCATCAACTTCAAACCATGAGAGTTGTAATCAGCTCTAAGAAGGTGGAACAAGAGTCCAAAGTATGCCAATGTGATGGCTAAGGCTTCTCCATATTCTGTGCAACTCTGAAAATCGGTGCTAGAAATCATATAGGAATACATAATAAGCATGGATCCAAGGAGGGTGAATGCTACAACTCCAAGCTTTGATCCTTCTTCCATAACATCCAAGGGATCACTCTTTCGCACACTAGCAGAATCAGTAGAAGAATGGAAGAATAATGATGAGATATTGAAGGAGTTCTCTTCAACAATATTTATGGAAACAACTCATATATTATCTTCATGAAAAACAACTCCATGGAAAACAGAGGAAGCCACAGAGGAATAAAGTTGAACTGGATCATTTGTTGAGTCTTTTTCTAGTTCTCCATGTACTTGCAAACAACACTCTTTGAAATTCCTTACTTCAACAACATGCTTGAGAAAGGCCAAAAGGCGAAACCAAATGACCAAAGGTAGTAACTGAAAGCAACTATGGAAATTGTTTTGAATTAGACTAGCTTTGATACCATATTAGAATTTAGATTGCACAGCAATCACAACACTAGGTTCTGATACATGTGATAATCCAACCTAGATCTAGATAGAAAAAAAATCTCACTTAGAATTATTTGCACAAAGAAATAACAAGAATAGAGAAGAAATATTGAACATAACACTAGAGGAAAATTACTCCAGTGGGAAGAATTCCAGTCTGATATTATTCATTAACATGAGTACAATATATAGATGCTCTCAAGAGACAAAATTGAGAGGCTTAGTGGCAGGTTGAGTAGCTTACAAAATTAGGCATAGATTGGAGCAATTCACCCATCAATGACATGAGGCCAAGTGTAACTCATAGATTGGGCCATAATGAGGTTCAATGAACATAGATGGACCATAAGGAGGTTGGGATAGTCAAAATAGTTTGAAAGGTACCATTATGAGGGCGCATGGGTGAGTAGTTGGCTAAGTAGTGTCCATTAATGCCAAAGTTGACCAAATAATTAAGAGAGCGCACTCCATCTCCTTAAAATAGGGAAATGCAATCAATCCCACATAAATACAAGGTAGTGGGGTGCATTGACTCACAAAAGCCAAAAAATGAGTGGATAAGTGGACAAACAAAGCTTCATGGATATATCACTAGTATAATGTGGTAAAATGTGGACAATCTTGGGTCCAAGACACTAGACTAGGAACTAGAAGGCCAAATATCAAAAGGTAGAACAACATGAAGGTCCATGGCATGTATAAGACGGTTCAATATTGTTTTAACATTTAATGTATTGGACATATTTCCCCAACTGGAGGTTGATAGATTATCAATATGTATAAGGATTACATATTGATTGCATTTTGATTATTATAGACCTTTACATTGTCCCATTTTGTATGATGATGGGTCTCTTATTCATTTATAATCAAATGAGTTTCTTATTTTATTGCATTGCCCAATATCATAAAATGTTGTGTTGATGATTAATTAATATATAAATGATTTAAATTGTTAGAAACAATAGTGTAATCCACTTGATATTACATACATTGATGAAATCATATATCAAAACACTATAACTAAAATACTTTTATAAAAAATATTTTCTTTTTAGATGATTAATTGAAATTTTGTTAAAACAAATTAATTGAAACATATACATATTAGGGCCTGTATTCTTTTGAACTCACAAAATGGTGTGGCATAAAAATAAGTATCGAGATGTATTAATCACATTAATACACCGATGCTAACAATTGTGAAAAATATTGTTACTTTAAACGGCATAATGTATGATTATATTTATTGTTTCAAAATATTACAATGTGCATGAGTAAAATATGCATCAATGCTTTCAATATAATATACGGATCGGAGCCATTAACAAAAAAATGGATTGGTGTTAAATATTATATGAGCATCGGTGCATCATATCACAAAAGGATGGATCCGATGCGTAATAATTATATAAGCATCGATGTGTTTAATTTTATGTAAGTACTAGTGTGTGGCAAGTGTGAGAACTAAAAAAACAAAACTTCTATTAAAAACTCTACCTACCTAATTTTTTTAGTTATACTGAACATCTGTTAAAATCTTTGTTATGAACTATGGAGCTTGTAGGAGAGTTTTTTTTTTTTTAATTTTGTTCAATCTTGTAATACTAAGGTCTCCGCTACAATTTGTTTTACTTGTAATGAATCGAGGACCAATTCATCATCATTTTGCATGTTCATATTTTTTATCTGCTTAGAACAACATTGATTTTCCTCATTGTCGGTCCATGCACAACATTCAACAAATGTGAAATAAAGTGTTTAAAATATGTTAGCAACTATTCTTACTAAGTACATTATTACTAAAAAAGTAAATATAAACTTTATGTTGGTTAGCTTTTTATTCACCTAATTCATCAATTTGCAACATTTTCATCGAAATTTTATGTTATTTTGTACTCAAATGCAAATAATATTATCAAGTTTGTGCTTTGCATGACACAAATTAACCAATACACGTCATTTAAACTTACAAATAATTCATATATATTCATTTTTTGCCAAGATTTGAAAGAACTTGTTTTGTTCTCTTATTGGTTTGTGCTCCCATCATCATCGTTGCAATTAAAAATTTTCCTTGTTCTATCAGACATATTCTATTAATAAATATCATGCATCATAAAATAGGGAAACTATAAAATATATTTTACTAATAAATTAAAGGATTTCAGGACAAAAATGTTTTTGGGGTTATTAGTGCATATTTTACATCTATATGCGTTGGTGTGTCATACGCATGGATGCATATGTAAAATTTTGTTTAAATGATTGATTCGAAAGCAATGTGCTTTATAAAAAGAGCATGGGTGCATTATCCTTTGTAGCATGCATTGATTACTATGAAAGCATCATTTCTCAAAAAACTGGGAGGAACATGTTTTTAAATATAATGCAATAAGTGGTCTCATTGTAAAAGTTTCCTAATGCTTGGTATATCAATACACAAAGTTATTAAATATTCAGTGCCTAGAAAAAAAAGTCTTATTGTGAAATAGTGGAGATGGTAAAATCTTAATTATATTAAATTTTGAAGCCACATAAAAATAGAGTGGAAGCAACATGAAAGCTAGGGTTTCTATCATTGAAGGTAACTATGAAAACTTTTTATTTTATTCAAAATGCATTGTAAATATTAATAGGAACATAAATAATTAATGAGTTTTTTAAAACAATTAAGAGAAATTTTGAGATGGATCTTAAGAAGTTACATACTTTCAATTTCTTCATTGCGAAGTTGTATGTGACCTAAATCCCTTACAAATTTGGCTCTCCATAAAAAAAATCCCACTTGAAGGTCTTCCCCGGTGAATCTCTCTTGCACATGTCTCACTTCAAACTTTTGACAAAGAAGTGAAATAGTGATTAAGGTTTTTATTATAAACTCATTTTTAGAAAATGAAATTCCCACTCATACTTTGGATATTTCAATTCATTGATGAAAAACATGTACACCATTCTTTTTTGGAAATCGGTGCACCTATAATATCAAAGCACATCAGTGCACTGCATATACATATATATATATAACTTACTGGATATTTGCTTTTGTGGAAGTTGTTGCACATGTTTCTTTTCAATGCGTATTATAAGTTAGTGTCCCTATGTGATCTAATTTTATGTATGCACTAGTGCATTAAATGAAATAAATGCACCCACTAGAATAAGATTCATTTTGTATGTTTGTTTGAAGTTAAAATGGTACATACATCCCAAAAATTCTTTTGAGAATACAAAGACATAAATTACAATATTCAATAGGATACAAATACTACATAAACTGATGATTATATAGTTAAAAATGGTTTCATAAGTCTATCTGATGTTAGATTGTTATATGCTTCTCAAATTTTCATTCAATAATTTAGACAATTTGATTGTTGATTTGAATCAAATGCAAGGAGAACAAGTTATACTATCAAATGGTCATTTATTCATATTCTAGCTCATTCCATATTGTTCAAAGTTCATCATGTTATCCCATGTCATTCGCAGTAAGTGCCAATTTTATTTATATTTGGATTATCTAATTGAATCTATGTTATTTATGCATATGCATGTGAATAATTATGCATTGAATTTGTAGGATCCTAATTCGAGATCAAGTTTGGATGCACAAAATATTCCACTAGTCGAAAAACACTACAAGCTCTTATTAGGAGTAAAACACTACAAACAACTAGTAGGCAAAAATAGAGGACCACTTTACCCCACCAAGTGCAACATGACATATCCCAACCACCATTTTAGGTCATTGGTACTTCACTCTTAACTAAAATTAATGTAAATGTATTACTTAATTTGAAATTTTGTTTTATAAAGTGGTTGGTTTCACATGTAACAATGGAAATAATTTCCATTCTTAAAATAATTGTTTGGTATAATGTTTGAACATACTAAATGCATTGTGTTTACTATCATCAATGTAATATTCAATATTTTTTCTATCAAAATTTTGGCAATGAGATACTTGTCCACCATCTTCTCTTGCACCCCACTATGATATCAAATTGAGAAAAGGCTACTAATTGAGTGCATATTTGAGAGGAAACGTACCAATATTGTATGAATCAACCACCTATTCAATACCCACTATGTTTCAAGTCATCAATTTAGAATCTATAGCATCATTGGGTGAATCCATGAAGATGGGTAACACATTTTGGCCAAACGTGACAGTGAAAATTCAATATTTTACACATTTATTAAATCAAAGCCCTCAAAACTCATATATGCCTTCTGAATTCTAACTTACAATAAAAAAAACAAATTGTAGAGGATTGTGTTGTCTTTCCACTTATATATATATATATAGTAAATAATAAAATCATTTAATATGTCAAAATTACATTTAATTATAGGTTTGATCATGTAAATTTTAGGAAAAGTTAACAAGTGGCTTGTGTGCATATAAAATAATTTAATGATAAATACATAATTTTTAGAAAAAATATATACGAACATAATTTACATAGAATGCATTGGGGCGCAGATATTTTGGGAAATTGTATTTTTTATTAATTTCCAAAATTGACCATTGAAAATTTTAATTGTATTTTACACACGTGTGTGCACATAAACATTTTTTTATTGATTACAAAAATTAAAAAACCAAACATACCTTTTTGAAGAGGACGTGATGATGTGGGGTGAATATATTTTTTGAATTTCTTTGGTTGTGTATTTTTATGTTGTTGAATTTTCTTTGCACTACTTCAAAGTTGTGGACATGGTTTTTAAGTGTAAGCTTGAAAAGAAAAATTAAAAATATCATATGAATTAAAAAACCCATAAATTATATGCCAATGGATAGATGATTCACCAAAACATCCATCGGTATAAATTCCGCCACCTAACATGCATCGTAGGACAAGGTTTAGGCCTAGCAAAGAGGTTAATAAAATTAAATTTACAAAAAATGGGGCCAAAATCCTGTTTTTAAAGCTCTCAACTCGATCGAGGTTTTGAGCACATTTTTAAATCCCTCGATCAAGGATTTATGTGTGGTTAATCTAGAAGCTTGATTGAACTTTTACTTATCAAGTGAATTAGTTAAAATTAAAACCAACTAACAAATTTAGGTTTGTAGGCCCATTTGTAAACCTTGAAAATATCCCCACTTTCCATTTAATAGAACCTTCACAAAGTTCACTTGAATTTTATGTTCAATACTCCATGTACATTAAATATTGTAAAATTGTTAAATATACAATGGCACGTATCTCTTTTTAAAATGCACCATAGGTAGTAAATTATGACCTCTTAAGATAAGAAAACCATATTTAATAAGGTAATTCTAGTTTCACTTAAAACCTTAATCTTAATCTCTATTTAATTTAATAAAGAATAGATAAAATGTTTAGTTTTTATCTATATTAGATTAGAGAATAGAAAATGTGTATAATTTTTATATATTATCTAGATTTTAAGTGAATTTTGTCATTTAATTTTATAAGTTTTAATACTTCAATGTAAGTTAAGATTTGGAGTGATATATCTTTCAATTATTAAATTTGTTATATTTATATCAATTAAATATGATATTTTCCAATTCTAAAACCAGTTCAATATATATGTACAATATTCTTCAAACTAAACTATAAACTATCCATAGTATTTCTTTTACTAAATTAAATAAATTGTAATACTTTATATATAGAGAGAGAGAGAGAGAATAATTAATTTATCTAATCGAATAATTAACATATATAATCAAGAAGATACAATTTACATAATTAAATTAAATGAAACATGTAGAACTATAAGATAATCAAATTTAGTGAAACATAATTTCAAGAAGAAGAATAATACATGTGGGCACTATTAAATATCTTGCACCACTTTAAATAAATGTTAAAATTTTAAAAACATAATTTACATTAAAATCAAACATAGTTAACACAATGAATTCAATTTACTTTAAATATATAATTTACATTAAAATTTAAAGCATAGTTAAAACATAATCAAGAAGAACCTAATGCAGGTTACTAAATTGTATTATTTTAAAATGTAGAAATTACGAATTTGTATTGTCATGAATGTTCCTAAATTATTAGATTAAAATTCATCTTATATTATTGCACAATCTTAAATTGAAAGTGAGCATGTATTAAATAAATCAATTAAACTTGAATTATGTTATACGATAGTTAAACAAGTGAGGTTGTGTGGCTTTATAATGCTTGATATAATGGAGCCATGAGTGATGATTGGATATGAAATCTATTGTTTTTTATTTTTAATTCAAACATGTAAATACTGTGTTTTCTATCAAGTGAGTAGAAATATGCTTAGTCACCCTTTTGAAATGTTTTAAAAAAAATTGTATCATACTTAGTTATTATTTAACATGTACACATAGAATAGATATAATTTAAATTAAATGGATTATTTTTTAGTAATGATCTCTCCTTCTCACTCCATTATGAAAATAAAACCCTTAAAAAATAAACCACAACAACTTAATCCAACCCACATAATTTCTCCACGGGAGGGCACAAAATAATTTGTTAGTATGTGGTAGGATTGTTGGGATAGGCATCCAAGTAGTGCCCATCAATCATTTCTCATCTGAAGCGTCATAGTTGTTGTCTATAAGGAAACTTTAAACCTGAGGTAACGTGTTTCTGTTCTCTCAGGGGGATACCCACAACCTGTTTAAAAGATGCGACATAATATTGTTTGATGGATAACTTGTTTCCCCCCACTTAACAAAGATTATTAGTGGCCAATACATATGATATATACCATATAGGTTACTATCGTGGGATATCTGCACATGTGCCACTTTTGAGGTCAACCTACTTGGCACACTAACTTGTGCCCACAATTATTTGTATGATTTTCACGTTATCGTATTTTCTATTATTATTTCACATGGTATTAATGGCCCTATTATCTATCTTAAAAATTTAAATTTAAATGTTCATTTTATACTAAAATATTTTCTTCATCCCTAATAATACGTGTATTATAAACTCATAACCATGAATTTATATCCTCAAGTTTCAAAGTCATAACTCATAACTATGAATTTGTACATAAAATACTTTTAAGTTTGAAGGAGGTTTATTGAAGGATTCTCCAAGGTCGCAAGCCCGATCACTTCTTTGCAAAAAAAGGGGATAAAGTTTGAATGGTCACCAAGATGTGAGGAAAGTTTCCAACGGTTGAAGAATCTTCTTACGAGTGCACCAATTTTGAAAATTGCAGACCCAGAAAAAAGACTTTGTGGTATGTACCAATGCATGCAATCAAGGACTTGGAGGAGTTCTTATGCAAGACAACCACGTGGTATGCTATGAGTCGAGAAAGTTGAAGGAGCACGAGAAAAACTATGCTACTCATGATTTAGAACCTGCAGCCATAGTACATGCTTTAAAGATGTGGAGGCATTACTTAATGGGCAGGAAATTTGAGCTAAGTACAGACCATTGTGGTCTGAGATACTTATTTGATCAACCAAATTTGAATGCTAGGAAAGCTAGATGGTTGGAATTTTTTTGTGAATTTGATTTTGAAATCAAACACATAAAAGGGAAAGAAAACAAGGTGGTTGATGCACTCAGCAGGAAAGTACATGAAATGCATGTGGCAGCGTTTAGCACTTGTCGACCAGATTTGAGGTAGCAGATTGTTAACCATATTGTTGATGATGAAGTGTATATGTAGATAAAGGACAAATTGCAGCAGCAAGACCTTGAAAAGAAGTATGAAGGATACCATTTGGAAGAAGACAGACTCCTTACTTATAAGAATAGAGCCTATATTCCAAATGTGGCAGATTTGAGGAGGATTGTTATGGATGAAATCCATAAAGCTCCATACTCCGGTCACCAGGATATCAGAAAACAATTGCTACAGCAAGAAAACATTATTTTTGGCTGGGAATGAAGAAGGACATCGCTGAATACATTTCTAGGTGCATGAAATGTCAGTAGGTGAAGGTTGAACACCAACACCCAACAGGTTTATTGCATCCATTGCCAATTCCAAAATGGAAGTGGGAAGTAATTTCCATGGATTTTATTACAGGTTTGCCAATGACGGTGAGGCAACATGATTCCATCATGGTGGTGGTGGACAAGTTAACAAAGGCGGCACATTTTATACCGGTTAAGTCCACACATAAAGCCGATGCCATTGCAAATATTTTCATGAAGGAAATTTTCAGATTACATGGATTGCCTAAGGCAATAATTTCTGAAAGGGATACCAAGTTCACTTCCAATTTTTGGAAGGGTCTCTTTGCAAATTTAGGTACATAGTTGAACTTTAGTGGCCATCAATTTATCATTTTATGTATCGGCAATTAAAAATTGGTGCATATGGTTCTTGTGCTAGACAGGCACAATGTAAATTAAGACCTCATGTAAATACGGATTTTAATGAAATACCCACAACTAGCTATGCAATGCAACAAAGAGATGAGGGCATGATTTTTATAAGGAATAGGAAGGGAAATTATTCAAACCCTTGAGCCAACAGTGTTAAGACAAATTTCATAAGAAAACCCATAAACCACCAACTACCCATTTTGACTTATGCACCCAATCATTTAATTCTCCCAAGAGTTGGTTGAGGTAGTTAATGCCTTGGGAATGAAGAGGTATGGTAGCCAATTTCATGCATGGGCAAGCCATCAACCTAGGAATTCGTATTTTTGCTTCTTGGGAAAGAAAACACCCACGAAATGGTGCCCAAAGCCATCTTTCACCCATGGAATTTGCTCTCTCTCGTAGTCTGAGCTAGCTGGGGCTTTCTCCATCATGTTTTCCATCTTTTTCCTGCATTTTCCATGGCTGGGAACTCGTTTTTGTATTGCACAGTGGCTGGGAGGAAGGGAGTCATGATTTTGGGGTTTATGGAGGTCGTTTTTGTCCCTTGAATGCCCATAAACGTTTTCTGAATATGATTTTGCTCTCCCAAGGTTGTTTCCCCATCTTCCTTTCGTTTTATGGTTGCCCACATTTTTCTGAAGCTAATAGAAACACCATTTTGGGCATCCCACTGTAAAAATGCTTTTCTACATGCCCAACACTTGTGATTTTGCTGTTATGTGCATCCCTGTTTTGGTTTGAACCTGTGAGCAAGAAATTTGGAGTGGAAGTGGACAGAATTGGCTTGATAAACCTAGTGATAGGAGTAACCTCTCAGAAATATCAAAAGGGATGGCTACTCTTCTATGCACACCTTGGACAACACTAGAATGGAAGGTATGGCCTGAGGGACTGTGTATTGGTGAAGGGAATACTTCCTTGAGTGGGGTGTGTAGGCATTGTGGGTGCCAAGCTAGATAGATATTGTAGAGGTATCCATGGCTCTTTGCTTGAGCTCACTAGCTTAGCAATTCATTCCCTCCCTTTTCCTTAGCAGCCTAATAAACCCAACTGTGGATTGGATTGGTTGATTTTGGTGTATTTTGGTTATGTGTGAGTCTATTGTTCCCTTTTTCCTTGTGGAAATCATGCCTAGCTCGGGGGTGGCAATTGTGCTGAGAGATTGATGAGCATAATTGGCCTATGGTTGGGTGGAACGTTGCAGTTGCATAGCCAGTTGCTCGGGGCTACTCTGTTTTAAGATAAGTACTCTCTTGTGTTAAATTCTACAATGTATTTATTTAATGACTGTCATGAAAAAGTTGAATGTATGTTAGATATGTAGATGCTTTTAATTCTGATGTGTTTAATTACTATATGCATATGTATATGTATTTTATTATCAATGAGTTTTACTTAATGGATATGGGGCTAGATGTAGAGTTTTAGTGCCATGTTCTCTCCCTAACTCGGTCCGATGGGAGGGGACTTGAAACCACACATAAGAGGGTCTCATACGCCAAATTGTTGTCTGGCTTGGCTGTGACCCTAAAAATAGATTATTATATTATTATTATATATAGCTTTATGTTAAACAACTTTTTAACTATACATTGAATTTGTAAATGAAAAATAAACTTTATAAATAGTTTAAAGCCATAGAGTTATATAAATCTCTCTAGGATTTTCTCTTTTACTCTATATAAATCTCTCTAGTATTTTCTTGTTTTCTTTACATTGATTTAAAATTATTTACAAATTTTTAAATGGTAAAAATCACTCAATTAGTATTCATTTAATAAACATGCATTAATCCCAACATGCAAACATTGAATTGAATGATATTCTCTAAATTTAATTTTTAATAATGTATTTCTATGTCCACATAATTCATAGTTTCTAATTTTTTTATTTGTCATATTAGCTTCAATTATCATGTTAAAGACACCTCCAAAGTGTGTTGAATGGTACAACACAAAGAGGGTTATTTTCCTAAGAACATCAATCCTACCCACATTCAATGCCAAAGAAAAAAAACTTTCAAAGACTTTAATTGACCACTATTGCAAGGGATTGGATTAAGTGTTGACATGTGAAATTTTAATTTGTAATTTGTAATTGTGAAATTTTGTAAATTGTAATTGTAATTATAATGGTAGATCATATATTGTAAATTGTAACTAATGTATCATGAATTATAAATGAGATTGTAAGTTGTAATTTGTACATGTCTAATTAGTAATTTCTTAAAGATTAATTGTACAACGATGATTTGTAAGTTGTAATTATAATTGTAGATTGTAATTTCTTATTGTAATTAGTAATTTGTAAAATTAATTATCAATTTCCTAAATTGTGATTGTACAAATGTAAGTTGGTATTGTGAAATTGTAAAATGTTAGATTGTAACTTGTAATCATAATTGTGACTTGTAAATTGTAACTGACATCATGAATTTTAAAAGAGATTGTAAGTTGTAAATTATTTGCACATGTCTGATTAGTAATTTCTTAAAGAGTAATGGTACAATTGTAATTTGTGATTGTGAAATTTTGTAAAGAGTAATTATAATTATAATTGTAGATTGTAAATTGTAAATTGTAACTAACATAATGAAATGTAAATGACAAATGAACATAAGATAAATAACATAAACATTAAACATGAACATAAGATAAAATTGTAACTTCTAAAAATAAAATTGTAACTTGTAACTTCTAATTGTAAAATCATAGACGTAACCATGAACATAAGATAAATAACATCTATGCACTCACCAACATAAACATAAACATAAATAACATACACTCATCTACATAAACATAAGATACAGTTAACATACAAGTGCATGAACATAAACATACTTGATAAAGATAAATAAGATACACACATCCACATAAACATAAGTCATCATATATCCATGAAGAAAAAAATGACATGAAATAGTACCCCAAGTTCATAAAATAGTACAAGTATATCTGTATACATAACAATAAAAATAGTGCAACATGAACAAGTGTCATGTCAAATATGTGGACCATGCCCTTGATGGGCTGTGTGGTTATCCCCACTTCTAGTACCACTTGCACCAAGCTGTTGGGGCACTTGCACCAAGCTGTTGGGGCAGGGGCGACATACGATAGAAAATGGTGTCTAAATTTGGGATAAATTAGCTCGATTTTAGTACTTGAAATTTATAAGATGACATATTTTGAAAACTTTAAGTGGATGGATCAACTTACTTGACTTGATTCCATGGTGATATTTTCCAAATCATGTTGTGTGGAAACTCCAAGACGATGCTGAGTCGACGTGCTCTAACCAAGATGATGTTGAGTCAAGGCCTCCCACTCCTCTATGAACATCACTACAATATCGACTCCTTGTTGTCCATGAGCCCTTGTATGGTGACATGATGCATGTAATCAATAAGAGAATAATAAATGAACATTATAAATTAAACATTAACTTGAATTATATTGCATTGAAACATAAATTACAGTACCTCATCAACTTGTGGATGATGGTCAGAACTTGAGGGAGATTGGGTCTCCTACTCCTCTAAAATCCCCTTGCCTCCACCCTGTACAATTTGAGAAAGGGACAAGATGAAAGTTACAATAAAATAATTGCAATTATATGCATGTATGTAACTTAGAAAGTTATTATGAGGGAACTAGAATATGTACCAATGAAACATCACCCGAGGAAATGGTTTGATGCTCAATCGGAAGGAAGTGACATTGATCTAATCCTTAAAGGTGGTCCTCTGCATGGAGAAACAAAAAACAAATCAGTATTTCTCAATTGATTCTTTTATATGTACATATATTAAAGATGATTATTTAACAATGTATAATTAAAAAAATAAGTACATAAATATACATGCTCTATCGACGACCACTTGAATCTCTCATATAGATGATAGTATGAATCTCGAGCACTCAGAGCATGCGATATTAGAGTCTCATGGTCAATACCCGAATAATTGACTCATCCACCCACGATAAATTGGGAACTATAGTTCTAGGGGGTGGTCTGGACCTCTCCTCATGCATGGAAACTGTAGCACTTCTCAATATAGTGCGCATGGCACCTGCCATCAAATCTCATGTCTCATCTTTAAGCTGTGATGGCTCAACTACATCCTCGGACCAGGTAACACTTTGGCTAGGAAAGGGAACCAATTTAGGAGGGGGTGGTGCAGCAATAGGGTCTCTACAATTCCTAGGACGCTCATAACTACATGCCCACCCGATACCATATAAATATGATGACGTACAAGTGTAATCAAGATGCATGTGTAACACAAACACTACATACACATGTTTGGAAAAGTATAGTGAGACCTAGTCATGGTGGGGGAAAATGATCCATGCTTCAATAAACCTATCATAAACATGATGCGCAGTAGCCTCAAGCCTAAACTCTCGTAGTATGCATGGTTGTATAGGAGCGCGATCAGGAGGGATATCAAATAAAGTTCCCTTGACAACCTTTCCTCTTGTTGTGGCTTTCAAATCCTCCCATTTGTCAATACCCAATACCTAGTCCCTCCTCCTCTTGCAAGTAGTCTACTATATGTCACTAAGTGGCCTTGCCCTTTGGTGGAACTCCAACAACCCATCGATCGCATCGGTCATCATGGTCATGGATTGTTTGGATGGGCAATCAAGGCACATGGCCCCTAACTGGGTGCACATCCAATCACATTGCAATGTGATCTCCTCGATCTTGATACTCATGACCTCATCCTCCCAAGGAGGTGGATAAGTAGGATCAACACCTAATAGAAAAATAAAAATAATATATCAATGAAAGTACATGTGTAACAAATTAAAGATACTTGTAATTAAAGATATTAGTACTGATACAAAATAAATATATTGATAGTTGAAAAAGAAATTATTATTATTTTAGTGTATCTGCTTGATGAGGAACATCCCTGTTGTGTTGTGAGGAGGGAAATGTGCAATGGCCATCATGCGAGACACTGGCTACCATGCTATTGGATGCACGATCACTAGACGACCTAGCTGATGAGGTTCCTATGAAAGTAGAAACAAACAACAATTAATAATTGCATGTACATGTATACAATAATTTACTTTATATGTAACTCAATAAAAAAAAACTCTATGTAAATAGTTCACATACTAGTCCACTCGTGATGTGTGGAGGGGGGGGGGGGTGCCGTAGCACCGGATCATCCTGATGAACATGACTAGCGGAGGGAAGAACCCCACTCTAGAGAAGGATCTGCAGGAAACAATGAAGATAAATGATATATGGCATCATTTTAATATAATGATAAGAACAAAAAATGATGATGATGATATGATGATGGTGTGTATGATGATGGGGATGATGATGCAAGCGATTAATATGGTGTCACTACATGGAAATGTTTTCATTAGGATGACGACGACGATGATGATGATGAGAATGTTGATCATGAGACGATGATAATCACACCTACCAATTTCAGTCCTCCATTACTACCATGGCAAAACCCCTCTCTACCAATGATATGGTGAGATGGTTTTCCCCTCATAAATATTACATAGTTATCTCATTATGAATAAAAACCCTATCAACCTTTTTCACCCAAATCCATGGACTTCTTTTGATTTAGTCTACTACATTTTTTCCAAACCTCGATGTTTTCCCATTTCCTACCACAGTGAACATGATATTGATCTAGTTCTTGGAGCCTCCCTTCCCACTACTAATTTCATTCAAGGTGTGCTCTTGCCATGGCCTCCAATGTTTCACACTGACCACTGAAAATATGTGTCACCTCATAGTCATTCCAAATTGGCATATCCAATTAAAGGATACAATGATGAAACAACAAAAGAGGACAGGGTCAAATGAATCAAAGAATAAAATACTTTTGGGCTCCAACAAGAGGTTATCATACAAAAATAAATCATTAGTTTACAATATGACAAACACTGGTGGCTCTAAAAATACATTTATAGAGAGGATCAAATTAAAAGTTTGAACAAACACATGCATTCTCTTATACAACAATTAATGAGATAAAGGTTCTAAGAAAACTACCTATAAATGGATTTCCCCACCAATATGTGTTATTGATTATATACTTAATATGGAAACACCTAGATCCCTAACCTTATGACTCTAGACACACGTTTACGAAATCCATATTGAATGGGATTAATTCGTGATGAAAATTGTGCAAACGCATTGAACTATATTTGAAATTCATTTGCTATCTCTAGGACCTATTTGTTGCATCCACTAACAACTAATATTAGCCTTCCCATCATGGTTGTACATTTAATATAGAGATGGTTGTACATCTCTAAGCTAATGCACATCACCATTTTTTTTTGGAAGGTATCCCTATAAACATATATGATTAAGATATTTTTGGAGTTACACATTTTTCAAATTAGGGTTTTTTTCTACTTCTAAAACTAATCTCAAACACATGTTTTAGGATAAACAACCATATATGAAGCTACAATGGCCCAAATTGAGTTCTACCAATGGAGTTGGAAAGAAGACAAATTCCATTGCCTTAAATACAAAAATCACACCTATAGATATAAAATTGGATGCATGATGTACCATATACGTTCACTCACTTGAAAGGTGTAAAAATCAACAAGTTTTGGAAAAACCATCATAACTTTTTTTTAGCGCATTAATTAGAATTTAGTGAGACCCATGGAATTGAAAGCAATTCATTCCATGCTATTACGTGTTGAAATTTCAGAATTGTAGGTGCGTATTTTTTTGAGATACACCAAGTATAGGGTCAAATTGTAAATTCCTTGGATAAGCTAGGCTTAAAAGATATTTTAACTTGAAACCTCCATAACTTTTGATTCGAAGATCTATTTGAGGTGATTCAAAAGGGGTTGTAAACATAAAATATATGATACTTGGGGTAAACAATATATTATTACCACATGGAAATGTGTAGTAAAAAAAACTATATTCTATTTAGACCTTTAGAGGGCTCATCAATGACTCATGAGGAAAGTGATAAGAAGTTAAACATACCTATGTAATAACAATAGTATTTATACAACAACTTAGGTTGACATTTGTAGTTTTTTATTTTCTAAAAAAATTTGGAACTCTAAACAACAATACCTCTGCTCCCAATATCGATAATTTATTTTGAACTAAAGTTTAGATTGCATTTACAATAAACAAAATCAAGTTGAGATATCTAGTCTGGTATTTTTCTAGTAAATCTTGAAACTCCAACGAAAATCCCTCTACTACCAATACTAATAATTTATTTTTAACTAAGGTTTGGGTTGTATCAAAACCGTATCTGTAAATCTAAATACAACAAAATATATAAATCATTAAGTTTTAAAAGAAGTTAATCATAATTAATATGTAATTAGAGTAGAGTGGTATTTCACATTGTAAATACATATCAATAATCAAATGAATCAACACCATATAGAAATCATTAAATATAAAATAAAATAATAATGAATACACAATAAATATGTAAATAATGTAAATAATATTATATTACCTAAATATTGTAATATAATTGACAATTTCAAAATTACCTAAATTATGATATATTGATGTTTGAAATGTATCTTGTATAATTTTATTTAATTACATGTGTTAATGTTCACAAGTGTGTGTGTGTGTGTGTGTGTGACTATGAGGTTATATGAGATCGTCATTGCAAAATTCAAAAACATTGAGGGGTGGTCGTGGGATATTAAATGTAATATTGGAGTTAAGCAAGGCTGCCCCCTCTCCCCTACACTTTTCGGAATTTAAATTGATAAGCTTGAAGGTTGTTTAGAATAAGTGGGTTGTGTTGGCATGACTTTAGAAGGAATATTCATCATGCTTCTTCTTTATGGTGATGATATAGTTCTTATGGCAAGGTTCCCTATGATCTTGAGAAGTAATTAATAATTCTCAAGTATTTCCACTCTAATATGGGCATGACCATTAACACCGACAAAAAAAAGGTCATGATTATCAAATCCAATAAGGGTACTTATGAAAATTTTGTATATGACAACAAAAACCTGGAGGAAGTAACTTCTTATAAATATCTAGTAATTCACTTCCATCACAAGATCTACTGGAACTATAGCATCGAGAAGAGGATTAATTGAGGGTGGAAATCCTACTTTGGTCTTGAAAATAATTCAAAATTGACAAACCTTGTGATGTGGGACAAAAATAAATTACTCTTTAAAGCGCTCGTCACTCCAGTTATCTTATATAGTTGTGAAGCTTGGGGATGCAACATTTCCAAAGAATCTTGGAGAATAATTGAGCAAATCCAGAAGTGATTTATTACTTATAGTCTTAAAATTAAGAGCAATATGGCCTATCCTATTCTCCTCTTAAAAGAGCGCCTCTCCCCCATTGAAACTATGGCTATGATTATATATTCATTGTACAAGCACAAATTAAACAATATAGGAGAGCATCGGCTTCCTAAAATTGCTCTTAACTCCAGCCAAAACCACCTATGCCTCAAACAGAGGTGTCTTAAAGATGCCACAACTTGGCTAAATTATTGGGGGATTGACGAAACTGCCACTTTGCAAAATATCGATAATATTAAAATATTATTACTTCTATGTTCAAAGATAAAATGTGGCGCAAAAAAAATTTAGAGGTTAAAAAAAAAATTTGTTATTATAAAGAGATCATTAACCCTAACCTTGAGGATCAAAATTATCTTTCTATCTTAATGAGTGCAAAGAAAAAAATAATATTGCCAAGATTAGAACGAACTCCCATGAGCTTCATAGTGAAATTGAGCGTTGTACAACCCCTAAAACGTTGTGGGCCAAAAGAATTTTCCATCTTTGCAATTTTTTTAGCGTTGAAGATGAAAATCATTTTATCTTAGAATGTCTTGCCTACACTCACATTAGATCTCAATTCCATATTCCTTGCTCCAACAATAACCTTTCTAACCTTCTAACTCCTCAAAACTATGAAGAGCTAAGGATGCACTCTCTAAGCTTTTCGAGCATGGGAACAATATTTTTAAAAAAATCAAATAGTTTATGTTATGTCTTTTCTCTTAAGGTTCAATAGACCAAATTTGGTCTTAGTGGATGCTAAAAACCATCACACATGCACACATATCCAATTCAAAACTCTAAAACATTAACTCTAATGTTAATAAATATACATGTGAATGTTTCTTACATTTTAAGAAGGTATACTTGTTTTTCTTTGTTTTCATCCATGTGAGAATCGATAATTGAACATAGTAATCATGGCTAGGGATCATTGTGCTTGATTGTTTAGTTCTTCCATTATAAGGAAAACATTTGTCTATATTTTGTTTAATGGATATTTTTTAGTTGAGTAATATTAAGATGAGCCTCCTCCTTAATAACAATTCATTATCATCTTAAGCATAGATCTACTAATCACCAACAAAAATAAATTAGATGTTATTACTTTCATTCTTATTAATTTATATTTTTCATTGATCTATGCTAGATCACTATTATGCTATATTACACATGTCTCATTAAAAGCACCTAGCTTCTATATATACAATTACACATGAATCTTAGGAATTATAGCTACATTTGTAAAAGTGAATCAATAGGTTCCCTTAACCTTGTTACATGAATGCTTCACATTGGTATTAAAGTTCCATTTGAATTTTTTTTACATATTTAAAAAAGTGAGGTGGATTGACAAATAAAATAATTTAGGGATACGACAATGAGAAGATTTTATGGAACTTTTCCAACATAATACTTATAAATGAGTTGGAGATCCATAACACTCACAAAAATTACACAATTTTAATATAAAATTCATTATTTATTTTTATATTATATAATTCAATATTATTTTAAAACTTTATATTAGAAATTATTATTATTATTATTATATAATTTTTTTGAAATTATATATAAACTACATAAACATATTAAATATTTCAACTAAAAAATTAACACATGCAATTAGTTTGAGGAATCTTATTGCACGATTAACATTGTAAATGGTCAAATTTTATGCATGCTTGACGATACTATATATTTCTATTGCCAACTACTTGTAGGTTACCCAAAGACAAGGTACTTTTGAATGATAATGTCTTGCCCGACAAATATGAAGAGGCAAAAAATACATTAAAAAGGTTGGGTTTTGAGTACATATCATATCATGCTTGTCTAAATGATTATGTTGTATATAGAGTCGAATATGCAGAAAAAGAGATATGTCCAAAATATGGGCATGATAGGTACAATAAATTAAAAAAGGGTAAAGAACATGGTACTCCTCATAATATATTCATGAACATGCTTATAATCCCAAGTATTCAAAGGCTTTTCTATTGCAAACAATTACTTGTGTTGTAAGGGTGGCATACCTTAGAGAGAAGTGAGCCAAGGGTTATGGGAATCCTATTAGAGTCCAATACAGGGCTAAAAATAATTGATGGAATAATCTCTTGAACTGGGCGGATCACAAAAAATTCCCAAATCTCATTCTTTCCATAGATATGAACATTACCCTCTCTCAAAAGGAAAAAAGGGGGGATCCATTGTTAGATATCCCTTTTGGGATTGGATTGAAGATATGATTCAATCATGGGACCTAATTGCTATCGTCCCTGAAAATAGTCTATTCATTTGGACAAATAAAATAAGTGGCTCAGGGCATGTAGCGGTGTGATTTGACAAGTTCCTATCCCAAAGTTCTTTCTTATTGTAGGGGGTTCTCCTCTCATCTAGCACCCTTTCTTCTTCAGTTTATGATCATAGGCTAATTGCTCTCTCTATAGAGGCAACTACATATCTCAACCAAATTCCTTTCAAGTTCCACCCCTCGTGGGGGGAACACCAAGACTTTCAATATGTTTTTCATGCAGCCTGGAACTCGAATGTCTAGGGATCCCCTTTCTTTGTTTGGGAAGAGAAGATCGGAAGAAAAAAAGTTGATCTAAAAACCTATTCTATGAAGATAATTTCCTCTCCTTCCCAAGCCTGAAAGCATAATCAAGAAATCTTAGATAAGCTCTTAGGAGAAATGGAAGGGAAACATATCACTGAACAAGAACTTTCCCTAGAAGACAAACTCCAAGTTGAGCTTCATGTAG
This sequence comes from Larix kaempferi, assembly GCA_027924585.1. Classification (NCBI taxonomy): domain Eukaryota; kingdom Viridiplantae; phylum Streptophyta; class Pinopsida; order Pinales; family Pinaceae; genus Larix; species Larix kaempferi. Next base: position 30,342,753 of record BSBM01000316.1, read on the forward strand.
CGCACTGACAAGATGAGCAATTCTAGAGACTTAAATCAAGGAGCCTCTAGTTAAAGGTAGGAGATCGAAACACTACCTACTTCCACAAGAAATCCAAAATGAGACTCCAACATAATGCATTCACTGAAATTCAACTAGCGCAGGGGGAACCACCAAATATTTTTTGGACATCAAACAGGAAGCGTTCTCTCATTTACGAGAGCTCTATTAAGAAACAGGCTAGAATAGAGAATAGGCATAGCAAGAGACTCTCCAATACATTTCCCATTGTATTTTAGAAAAATATTATGCATTTTTAACAAAAGAAATTTCTGAGGAAGAAATAAAATCATTTATATGGAGCATGGATCCTGACAAAGCACCAGGTCCAGATGGATTTTCTGCTCATTTCTACAGAATGTGTTGGGTAACTATCAAGAAAGACCTTGTTGTGGAAAAAATTGCACAAGGGTGCATCTCTCCACCTGGTAAGGGACTAGGACTTGCAGGTTGTAGCAAGGCCTCGGTCCTTGGATCCCCTGGTGGTGATTGGTTGTCCTCCAAATGATCCTGCAAGAGATTGTTAGTGGAATTCACATAAAATAAAGAAAATTTAAACAAAATATAACTAAAGGAAATGGGGGGCAGAATGCAAACTCCAACAACAACCAAATGTATGCAAAACCACTTTGTATTTCCCAATGTTCAAGTTGTACAACACCTAGGAGGTGTGGGATTCAAGGGAATTCAATAATCCCCTTAGGGAGGTCCTTCTTGTCCAAACAACATGCTAAGTGGGTGATAGAACATTGGAGAGAAACTCTTTCCCCTTGGAGGAAGGTGGCAAGGGAGATTGGGAATGCTTACAAAGGTAGGAAGAGGTGGGCTATGATGAAGCTCCCAAACAAATCCAAGAGCATAAATTTGCTCTTCTTTATCTCTACAAATGGATGTCAATGGATTCCTTTCATAGGCCAAGAGGTGTCCAAGAAACAACTAGATCCAAATATGAACTCATACACTCCATTAACTAGTTCCAAGGTACACCAAGGGGGCTATTTAATGCCACCTAGTGTGTGAGGAGCCAAATTCGGATTGTTGGAGGTGATGGATCCTTTATTGTGTCGCGGGAAGTAGGTGGTCATGATGTTTTGTAAGTAGTGTGGCTGTCGAAGGAAAACCCATGCGAGTATCATGCAATCACTGGACTGATAACATGTGCTATAGCACAAGATAACAACGGTTTAGCCACGTGACCTCTTCTTTTGATTGAGTCTTGGGAAATTTTGGACTCATGTTGCCTTTTGGATTTGTTGAGGATGCCTTTGGTGAAATTCATTCTTTATGTTGATGACGCCTAACTGCAAGAATCGCCAAAATGTCGCATGTGTGCAAGATTTAGGAGTTAACAGATGCCCCCTGATGTATGAGGTTCAGAAGGTACTGTAGAGCTGATAATGCATCATCATTTCTTGTGTTCCTCTCCTTTTCTGTAGGAAAAAACATATGTCGACAATAGGGTCCTCCCATGGGGGGGAATTGTTGGTGACAACCATTGGAAATGTAGTAAAGAATGGTGTTTTATACAAACAAGGCGGGTATACCCATGCTCGTGAAATGTTTTCAAGGTGATTACAATAAGAGGGGACCGAGGGGTCAACTCTAATATACTGTTGGGACATGGAAAAAGGTGGATTCAATCCAGGTGATAGTAAATAAACTAGGAACTGTTGCAGAGTGTCGAAGAAGTAGTATTGTTTATGATCATGATAAGCCCACGGGGGTGGGGGACCAGGGTGGTGGTGAAGTTTCCTGAGAGAAAATTTTATTGTTCCAGATGGACTACTACCATGGTTTTCAAATGTGAACACTACTACCTTCAAAAGTATGTTTCCCCCTGATGCGATAGATGTTTTGACATCAAGCATAGGGGAAACCACTAAGTTAGGGAGAACTAATGACTCTCCCTACTAAGTTTGAGGTGATCCCTTATAGTGATTGAAATGGATCCCAAGGTACAATTGCAACTACTAAAACTATCAGAATATAGTGTTTTGAAGTCGATGAGAGATGAAGTACATGAGAAGACAAGGGTTTTACATTGAGAACCAAGATCATGTTGTAACCAACTATTGGACAAACAGACCTGACACAAGACTGGTTGATAAGTGTGGGGCTCATAACTTCCTTTGATTGATGCATAAATGGGGAGTGTGGATGACAACCTTCCTTTTGGAAAGGTACAGATTGAGACGGAGGGAGACAAACTGCAAAGGAAAATGCCATGATGGAGACACAATACAAAGAGTAATGGTGACCAACAAAATGGATACAACTAAGGATATTCAGACTCAAATACATCAATCAAAGGCAACCAAGGGTTGCTGCCAAAAAAGAATGTTTTGTTCCCATAATGTGATGTGATGGGGAGACGGTTTGTACATAAAGAATAATGGTGGGGTCCCCACAATTTTGGGTCTATCGAGGGACCAATTTCATGATGGGTGAAGTCCCTGCAGTTTTGAGAGGGTTGGGGGATGCTTTCCATGAATCAATGCATGGCAGATTACTCCTACAATCGCGAAGACAAGTGCCCCATGAATCAATGCCATGTAGATTACTCATACGGGAAGAACTAAATAGAACTGGCTACTTCTGAGGGCAGGGATCCCATTGGTGTCTTCGTGGGGATGATGATACGAGGAAGATTATGGACGGTAGAGTGCTCATGGAGGTATGAGTGGTATTTTGTGAGTCTTGATCGGACCATATGTCGAGAAATCAGATGGACCATATGTCAAGAAATCAGATGGACTCTACTGTGAGATGCGGGCGAGTAAATGCGCAACTACAACATGATGAGTTAGGGGTGATATTTTCAAGATGGATCAAATTCCTTGGACTTGTGGGGGTTCGACATCATGGGTGTCAAGTGATGACTAGGTTATCGATGATGTGTTCACCCATGGGGGAACATGTTATTCGCAGTGATGACGTTGATGGCACATCAAGAATGGGAATGAGGGCCCTATGGTTATCAGTGGAAATATTGGTAAATGCATTGTAAACAGAAAGAAAACATTACCTATTTTCGAGTTGAAAATTTACATATGACATAGAATCCCAACACCATTGTTGAGGGATGGAGTCTTGTTCTTATAATGGAAAAACAAGAGTCTCATGCATGTCTTGATTGTGATCCTGCACATACGGAGCACATACCCAAGTGAAGTAAAGAATGTGACCAAAGCATTAACAATGCAGAAAATAGTACCAAAACATGACACACCTAAGGGGTGCCTGTGAAAAATAAGGCTCAGTAAATATTATTCGAAATAAGGATCGGTTGGATCCATGTTGAATGTCTCGAGGCGTTGATCGTGGTGGTGTGAACGGTTTGTAAAATAGAGCTAACATTTGTCTGTAGGGTCAGTTTGAAATTTGTGCTAAATGAATACAAATAGGGGGTGGGGCCTACATTTCAAAATCATTTGTACTATTCGTTGACGACCTCCTAGATCACTTTTGTAGTGACTTTGGGAGATCCATGCATCCATTTGATGAGCCACAAGTTACAGGTATGTGGTTACCTTATGTTTTTTCTTTGGGTCCGAGTAGATATATGAAAAGTGGGTCCCTGGGGGTGTCAGTGACTTTATTTAGCCCTTAAATGGATACCGCACAAGATTTTGTGGGAATCCCACACTATACCGCGGGATAATGGAAAAATTGCATGCTATGGTAGCGTGGTATTTTTCCAAAATTGCACGTGGTAGTAGCACGGGCACATAGCGCTGAAAAAATGTACTATTCTGCACTATGCGTGGGATGTGGGGGGCTTGGTTGTACACTAGTGTAGCATTGTTTTTCTTTGGACAATCGTGCTATGTATCATGGCCGAATAGTTCAAATATCATGCATTGGTGTCATGCGGGTAAGCGAAATACAGTTGTACGAGGTGTGGCTTGTCTTTGATGATGTCGCACTACGCATTGGATTCCTACGGGAAGGATGCGCATATTTATGGTTTTGTTTGATAGATGTCTGATGGGTGAAAATTTTCCCTGTTCCTGTGACCTTGATTTCACTATGGATGTTGTGGGTTCCATAGAGTGGCGAGAGCAGAACTATGACAATCTAATTCAAATAGTACTTGGCGACATGGCAGCGACTCAAACGTTGCATGATGCAGGAATCTTGAAGTTTTTCAAGTGCCCCTTGATGCGATCATTGGTGTACCTTCTATGGAGATTGGTGGACATGTGCGACCCTGATAGGGGGGGTCTTCAGGGTTGGTGGGGAGGACTTGAGCATTATTGTTAACACCCAAAAAATGCTCACTAGCTCATTCCCTTATTCACATGACCCATTTGTCCACTTTTCCACCATTTGAGCCTCTAAAGCCATCAAAAGGTCACCAAAAAGACCATAATACACCTTTTTCCCCTCAAAATATATATTTTTCCTCAAAAAACCCTCAAAAAGGGTCCAGAATTCCCAAAAATATTAAAAGGGAATAAAAATATTCAAAATATTCAAAAGAGAGAAAAAGAGACCTAAACCATGTTGGCCAATACCATTGGTTTCCTTAAAACCATAATGGTATTCCCCATCACCAAAAACTATAAAAAGGTGATAGGGGCTCCTCACTTTCCATCCATCCATCATCCTATCCTCATGCTATCAAAATCTCTCTTGATTTCTTTGACCATTGTAGCAATCTTGGAGAAGAGACCATTGGAGCCTGGAGCATCTCAACCTTGGAGCTGCTCAACACCAAACATCCTCACCATTTGAGGTATTATAATACAAAAGTCATTTTTTATTTCGTTTCTTGTTCTTGTTCTTAAATCTTTTCAAGTTTATTGTTATATGCACATGTTAGATTCAGATTAATTTATAGTTGTATTTGATTTCAATTTGAAGACTGCTACTACAAGTTAGTAGATGCATCCTTACACATGCTTCGTTGAAAAACCAAGCAACAGTCAGAAGAAATTAACACCATTTACACGGTTTCCACTGGAAACCCCTCTGTTCAGTCGGCCCCTTCCACTGATCCCTTTGACACACATGTTCAACCCTTTCAAATTGACGAGGAAACCACATGTCCACAACATGGGGGCAGGCCCAAAACCTTGCCTACTCATCATCATCATAATTCTTGTTGGAGATACTAGGGGCATCCACCCCACAAGAAAAATCCCCCATCATCATATCATCACTTCAATATGCCACCACGGCCCATAGCCTCATGGTATACCCCCCCGCCAGTAGTTGCTCAATGCCCTATTGATCCCTCTCTGAGACAACATCTGCACCACATTGACACCTCTGAGTTAGGGGGCATAATAGATTACCTCGACCCTAGGATAGGGGGCATGATCAATCATTTTGAACCTTCCCCATCACATCTATCTCAGTATTTCAATGACCCCATTGTTCAAACCAACACATATGTGATCCACAATCATAAACCCCATGCACATAGCATGGGGGCAGGTCATTAACCCTGCTCACTTTTTCACATGCGTGATCTCAACCATTTTTTAGGTCACATATCATTTGTATATTTGATTTGATTTGATACACCTAGTATTCTTCCCCCACGGGTCATCATTTCTTCCCACCATTGCATCCTTGGCTTGGTGGGCTCACCTTTATTTGTAGCCATTTTTTAACCTAGTTATTTCCTTTGACCATTCCAGAGTCCTTATGACCTCCATTTTTCGCACCATTTGCACCGCCGGATTCATATTTCCGTGCTCATGATGATGCTTGAGATAATTTCTCGCTCTCACCACCAATTTTTTCGGACATTTTTTCCCATGCCCCTCGTCGCCTCGATTTGCATGCCACATCGACCATGGTCCATTTTTTACGAGTTTTATATCACAGGATTCAGTTTTCCACGCTCGTGATGATGCTTGAGATCATTTCTCGCTCTCACCCCCAAAGATTTGAGCCATTTCTCCAAAATGCCCCTCATCGCCTCGATCTGCATGCCACATTGGTCGTTGCCCGTTTTTTACGATCTTTATGTCGCCGGATTCAGCTTTTCGTGCTCGTGACGATGCTTGAGATCATTTCTCGCTCTCACCTCCAGATTTTCTGGGCATTTTTCCCATGCCCCTCGTCGCCTCAATTTGCGTGCCATATCGGCCGTCGTCCATTTTTGATGAGTTTTATATCGCCGGATTCAATTTTCCGCGCTCGTGATGATGCTCGAGATCATTTCTCGCTTTCATGCCCATATTTTTTGGGCATTTTTTACATGCCCCCTCGTCACCTCGGTTTGCATGCCACATCGGCCGTCATCCGTTTTTGACAAAGTTTTATATTGTTGGATTCAGTTTTCTATGCTTGTGATGATGCTTGAGACCATTTCTCGCTCTTAACCCCATAATTTTTGAGCATTTTTTTCAAAATGCCACTCATCGCCTCGGTTTGTGTGCCACATCGATCGTTGCCCATTTTTCACGATCCTTATGTCGCCGGATTCAGCTTTTCGTGCTCGTGATGATGCTCGAGATCATTTCTCGCTCTCACAAATACCTTTTTGTTCGATAGAATTTTACCCATTTTTCGGGCCGAGCAATTCTTTTACGAAAAAGGCACTTAGGGAGTTTTTGTTAAGCTCTTTTCTGACTGCTAAAACAATGAAAAGATTGTCGAGCAACCTTGCTTCCTTTCATGCTCGCTAAAAGTATTTGAAAGGGCGTCTACCTGGTATAAGTTTACCCCTTTTCCGGACCTTGAAAAAGGAATACTCTAGTCACACCGGCTAGAAGAGTTCTCCATTTGCATCATTTTATGCTTTTACGGGCCTTGGAGACTAACTTACAAAAAAAACACCAATGGAGTCTACTTACCGCTTTCAAACTCTCAAAAAATGAAAGAAACCACGAGCAATCACCATCTTGGGCTCGTACAAATCCACAGGACGGTACTCCTCCACAAATTCAGAGTCTTCTTATCGTTTTCAGACTCCTTAAAAATGAAAGCACTCATGAGCATGAACAGTCCTGGGCTCGCACAAATCCATAGGTCAGTACCATTTCAGAGAAAACTTTTATCCCTTCTTGGAGCTCATTAAAACCATGAAGAAGGACCCAATGGTGCTTCTCGGCGCCACGATAGATCATGTATACTCATATGGCAGCTTCCCCATTTTGGTCACCTTTGTTCAGATTATTCTGTAGTATGTCACCCTGAGAGTCCCTCTACAGCATCCATCAGCTTGTCCCCCCAGAGTCACTCCAATCTACAATACATACCCTTCAGTCCTTAAAGCTATGATCCCCACACCTACAAGTCAGTTTCCTACGCTGCCAGGTCAACCATGTCATCACACTCTGAACAAAGGAAGTTTGAGTCCACCCACTCTATGATCCCAGTTATTTTCCATCCCCACAATATGTCAGTCCTACCATCAGTACTATCACACTTCGGTTGTACACCTCGCACTCCTATCAAGGAAACATCATTGCCTTGATAGTTGTTGGTCTCCCTCTGTCGACGCCAACCAAATTTATTCTAGAGGATAGACCTAGAGGTCCCTGTTCCTTGGATTCATCACCATTTATGATGAGTGCCTACGAATCATTTCGAAAGGAGTCCTCAGTGCCTCTCCAAATGAATGTTTCTCACATGCTCGACTTCAACACCTTGATCGCATCGTTGAGGCTCGTACAGGGAATCAGTCCTTTCAGTTATTTGTTGAAGACCCCGAATATCATTTGTCTCTACCACATATGAGAGTCTAATTAAGGATACAACCAATTACATTTTCCTATGGATATCCGGGTTGCACTTGGCGACAATTTTCAAATGTTGGACACCTTCAGTTTCAGTAGTTTATCAACCCTTCTGATACCTTTTTCAGAACGGTTGTTGCATTTTTTCCAGTGTATCAGTTATTCAGATCAGTCATGATATGACCATGAGTATGTCCCAGCATTGTGTTCCCTCTGGAGGACCTTTTATTACGGGAATGTACTATCCTGCTATTTCTTTAAGTTTTACCCAACACTGAGGTCTCCAGTAGTAGTGCCTCCGAGGGGGCCTCAGGAGCCCCAGATGATGTATTGGGAGCGAGTGATGCTCCAAGATGGTGCTGGAGCGGTGGGGGCTTATTATACCTCACACATTTTGGATGTGTGGGAGTAGCGCATCGGGGCCATGGAGAGATACTCATGGAGCGGTATCGACTACCCGAGGGGGTATCTGGAGTTGCCACCTCCTACAGGGGGATTCAACACTATAGGTATGCATTTATTGTTGTGTTGATAGTTACATATATTGTTGTATATGTTTTGTCTTTGCACATTTTTTATATATGTTTGATTGCATTAGTTGCATGTAATGAGCCAGAGGGTTCGTAGTTTGCAGCGTCGGCGGGGCATTGTTTGGCTATGCAATATGCATCTTTATGGTTCAACAACAAAACATATCGCCAAAGGGACACGAACATCACCTTTTATGTGTATAAGGAAGGATTCCAATAAAGTATCAAGTGCACCCCTCCTATGGAGCATCATTCCATAGAACTATTTAGGAACGTTGTTCATTTTTAAGTTGGGCCGCAATTTATGTTTGTGCAATCTAGGAGAGATCCAAGTAAAGAATGGTTACCTACACACTACAAGTTAGGGGAAGAAGATATAGCAGGAATTAGCCAAGAATGGCTACAATAGTGGAAAGTACCAGTCCTTAGAGAGGAAATTTCACAGGATATGTCATAGACAGTTGGGAAACAAAATGGTGGAGCTGGTCAAGGACAATAAGAGTAAGAAAACTAGGTATCTGGAGCATAAGGAGAAACCAGTGAAGAGCGGTACCCATTACAGGAAGGAAAGAAAGAATCTAGTGAGACACAAACTGCCCCAGTTGTTGGGGAGAAGAGGAAAGATTTGGAAATTCCAAAAGGAAAGAGGACAAAGAGAAAAGCGTGGAAGGGAAGTACAGAGCTATCCTTAACAGAGGATGATATTGAGATATTGATGGATAGGCTTAAAGATACTACAATGGATATATGGAAAAACCCAAAAGAAAAAACACTTAGAACTTTTTGAGGGACTTAAAGTTCAGTTGACTGAGTTACAACAAGCAATAGCAGACATAAAGAGCGCACCATCCCATTCAGTCACAAAGCAGCAGAGTCAAGCAGAAAAGGAAGCAAGTCCATTGTCGTATCCATATTCGGCTGCGTAAAGACGAGTTGTAAAGATGCTTCCCATAGCATTAAGTTTTGCAATAGAAGAAGTGTGGAACTGTGTCCACGCTTCAATTCATGTCGAGTTGAAGCTAGCAGAATTGCCTATGGAGATTATGCATGACCTACACCGGCGGATTGCAGAATAAATAAAGGGTCGTGAACAATATATCTATGCTAAAATTATAAAGCGTTGAATAGAAAGGGATGAATTAAGAAGCAGGTGCAGTACAATTCATAAAGACAAGGATGATGTGATCTAGCAAAATGCAACGCTGGCGAGAATAATGGCAGTAACTTCCAATGCAATTCCATAAATTGCAATGGAGGAGGTAGCGCCCATAGGAGACTAAATGTTGAGCCTCAATGTAATATCCTCTCTGGACCCCGCTTTTTCTATAACAGAAATGCAAGTTTAAATGTACAATGATTAAAAGTTCCTGGCGAGGAGCTCAAGTCCAAGGTCGTGCCAATGAAGTAGTGTAAGTATTGTTGTAATTTCCTAAGTTGTATTTTTATTTGTAGACTTAGGAGACTGAAAGGCTTGATGTGACTAAAAGATAGGGGCACGAATGTAGTAAGGGGAGAGATTGATGGCTAGGACGCCATGAAGAATCTTGTTATGGATGACAAGTGTCATCTTGGTGCCACAAGCACTCGAAGGAAAAGTAAAGTGTTTACTTAAGGATCTAAAGTTATAGGTGTTATCCTAAGTATAGGCAAGTCATAAGGTTACTGATGAAGAAAATTGTACTCGTCGGCAAGCGAATAGCTAGCATCTATGATCTACCTACTTACCTAATTGTGACTATGAGCCTAGAAAAGAAACTATGTAATGTTTTTTTTTTCAATGGAAAAATCACCTTCCTGCTATTCCGAAGAAATCAAGGAAAGCTAACAACGCACGGGACAACAAACGTCCTCACATATCGTTGATGGTAGGTCAACCAAACCATTATCCGGTAATGCAATCCAGAAGATGTCTCAACGGAATTGAATTTAGGTGGATGAAATGAAATCCATCAAACCCCACCAACGGACCACCATATCCTTGACAACACTAAAGCTTAAATGTTGTGAATATTATTAAGTAACATTATTATTATTATGGTGGTGTAAAGGACTAATATAGAAGTATTCATGTGTAAAGGGTGTACACATATAAGCTAAGCGTCCTAAAATACATATATGAAATACATAAGTATTCATATAAATTATATAGGTCCAATGTATATGACGGAGAAAAGAAATTATTCACGTATTTATTGAATATTTATAAAAGCATAGAAATAACTAGACATAAATATATAAAGTGATGACGGTTAAACTAAGAATAACATTCAGTTATACTTCTACCTTCTTTTAATAGTGAAGGGAGCAGACTATGTGTATAGAGCCAACTCCTTTATATATATATATATATATATATATATATGAGTATGCAGTTAGGAGTTGGAAGTTCAAACGAGATTGGGCTCATAAGCAGGGTATTTTTTAAGTATTCTAATATTATACTTAAGTATAGTATCCTAGGAGATTATTTTGGATTGAAAAAAGCATGTATATAGATAGGTAGGCGAATATTAAATATGAAACATACAATTTACTACTGAAATTTGTAAATGTTGGCAAATATTATGATAAAAAAACATATTTTATGTAAATATCGGCAATATTAGAGACTAAAAATGACCAAATAATGAATTTATTTTTTGAAAAAAAGTCCGAAAAATAGCCAATTGGCGAAATTTAGCCCTTAAAAATTACCCTGCTCATAAGGATGTAAGAATGACCCGTATGATATTTTCAATTAAAATAAATCATATTCTATATACTCGAAGTAACCGAGTAAGGGAGCAACTCTTAGCTCCTATTTTTATTATGTTTAGAGCATATATGTATTTAATTTTTTGTTTGAAACAACCCAATCTAAGGCGTAGCCTTATCTCGTAAATTCTAATTTAATATTGGCAGACAATTTTGATTGGAATAAGCCAAGAAGGGCTAATCGTGGTTTGAAAACCTTGATTGTATTATAATTAAATTTATACACATCATATATGTTTGGAATGAATCAAGGAGGGCGCAACCTTTGGGTAGATTCCTTGTTGAATATTGAAGTAAATATACATATACATATCATATCTTTATCCAAAAAGAGTGTAGCCTTTCACTTTAAATCTTATATTCAGATAAAAATGGGTTGCACACCTTATGTATAGAATGGTTGAGGGAAAGGAAAAAATCCCAACACTAATGTATCAAGTTATGTTAGACTATAAATATCTATCAGAGATACAGGTTAATGTGTGTTTGAGATGCAATCATAGAGAGCGAAAGGGCTCTCGTTGAAGTGTCTCTTTACCCTAGTAGATTAATTTCCCATCTCAGGGATGACCTCTCGGCGGGAAAACATACGTCGAAAAAAGAGTCAAATGGTTGAGTGGAACATTGCAGTCAAGCCTTCAGTTTCCCAAGTCCTCATAAATCAAATAAGTATCCTCGAGTTGTCATGTAATTTCTTACTCGCCAAGTTAATAAAAGTTTGTTGATATGCTTATTGTAAACTTTTGAAGTGTTTTCATTCAAGTATTATTTCAATATCATCAAGGAAGTGCTATTAATTTTTGAAAGAATTATGAGTATTTAATAGGTGTTCAACTTTACTTTCTTGACTTCCTAAGCATACTAAATAACCCCATATTGAGAATAAGTAACTTTGTCATAAATAAGAGTTAGGCTACTATATCTTCAAAATATTAAGTTCATAATTAGTTGATTTATTTCTTATACTTGATATATTTTTGTAGCTAAAAATAAGATTATGTTTTTTTTTTTTAGCAAAAAAAAAGAGCATCATTCTATTAAGAGTTGGATCAAAATTACAATAAGCATTTTTACAATAAGCTGGGTTCTTAAGTAGCCACCACAGGAATCAAAACTCTTCTGAGCACCATCCACCCATAAACAGAAACAGAGATCAGTAGTATTACAATCCTGAACAGCTATTAGGGCTAAGCCACTTACTATCAGCAGTCGGGAAACTACTAACAAACAGAAAACAGAGTAAGCCAAGAGAGCAGGCATTATGAATCCCCAATACACAGAAGTAAGTTGATAGAACAGGCATTACCAAGATACAATCCAACAACCACAACCCAAAAGACAACCTATTGAAGCCAAAACAATCTAAAAATGATAGAGCCGAAGCAGAAGCCAGCCGAAATTCTACGTCCCATAACCAGACAGAGGTATACACCCCACAGTCATTACAAGAGCCACCATATGCACTAAACAAAAACAAAGTCCCTATGGACAAAAGCAGTAGAGAGACAAAACAACTCAATGGCACGTCCAGAGATTCATCCCGCTAGTCCTATCTCATCATCAATGTTAATGACCCGCGTATTTTCCATCTCAACAGCCTTGCCATGGAGATCAATAACCTTCGGATTGTCCACTTTCTTAGGATGAGTTAAGAAAGAAATACCCAAGTCTGCTGCAATGGCATCTAACTTCATATGTATCTAGTGGGTTTCCTCAACATGATCCTTGTAGTTATCCTCCATCTTTTTCAGACGTTGCGAGTCCTCCAGAATGTCAACCCGAGCCTCCAGGGTTTGAGCAATGAGAGTTTTCGTAACCCAAAGAATGACCATCGCTCTGTTATAAAGAGCCATACGACCTTTGGTGTTACCTGGATCATGGATCCATTCAGCCATAGCTACAGCTTCTGACGGCAATTCCTATTCCCCCACCATTCTCCATAAATTTCCTTCCATCTCCACTAACTCCCTTTGTAACAGCTCAGGAAAAAGACGACGGAAGAACACCGTAGTCGAAGTCGCTCTCCACTACTCCCGGCTAGGAGCAGTCTGAGTTTCAGCTCCCCGGTACAAATTGCTAGGTTCACCCTGGCCATGACGGCCCCAACGTGCAAGGTGACCCCTCGGAGGCATTCTCTTAACAGCAAACTTCCCACACTCACCCTTGCAAGAAACCACAATTGAACTCAGTAAGACACAAACCTTCTCAAACTGATCACAGAAGTAACGAGAACCTACCCTGTAGGGATAATTTAAAGGCCAGGCGCAACTTACAACCATTAAAATACCCATAATGATACGATCTCTGTAATAATGCCCCGCGTCCTTGGAAAACGTCATAAGATCATATCCCTGATCATCAACCTTCATCTGAATCGTGGGGAATCAATTATGAGTCTCCGTCCCACACTTCAAATCTCGGATCATCATTGTCCTCCTGGAAGAATAACTAAGTGAAGGACAGACCGTTAAATTTCCCGAATAATTCACATAAGGTCTCTCATAACTCCTGCAAGCGCTAGTATCCCAGTTATTCAAGACCATCACTTCACATTACTTCAATTGAATGCCAGCAACATTTCCCATCGCACAAATGTTGCTTTTCAGCAATTCACAGACATATATCCCGACACGTGCTCGTTGGCATGTTGAGGGCATCGCCATCCCATCCCTCATCACGGCAGCTGGCACCCTATTTTGCTAGCACATCAGCCAAGCAGTTTGCACTATGCCTTACGTGGTAAAAGGTGACAGAGGTCATCGTCGTTATAATATTTTCTAAGCATGCCAACCGCCACACCAACCTCCAAGTAGGGGCCAACTTAGCCGCTCGAGTCCCGTTAACCAGCCTGGTGTCTAGCTGAATAATTAATTTGGAGTCCCCCTCCACGTGGAGACATGAAATGCCATGCCGAGCGGCCATGTTTAAACCCTGAATCGTTGCCTCGCATTCAACCACATTATTAGTTTACAATCCTAGAGGACCATAGTAACTAAACAGAACACTCCCTTTGGCATCCCGCATGACACCACCATACCCAGCATTCCCAGGATTACCCTTTGACGCTTCATCGAAATTGAGCCTAAGCTAGCCAGGTAAAGGTGCAGACCATACTACCGGACTCTCCATGGGTGTTCGCTGAGGACAACTGCTACCGATATAGTTAGGTGGTGCCCCAATGCCCCATTGTTTCAAAATATTACTCCGTTCACCAGTAAGTTCAAATCCTGCTCATTCCACAAAGTTAATTGCAGAGTCTCTATAATGCCTCGTTGAATTTGACTCCAAATAGCAATACAATTCTGAAGTTTTCCGATGAAAATTCTTTGATTACGTTCCTTCCATATAGTCCACAAAAGAAAACCAGGGAATAGTTCCCATATTCTATTAAGGAGTCTCCCCTGGAATGGATCCTTCCTCCAACACTTAATTGAACCCGCAGGGTCAGTTCGAAGTCTATCCGACATACGGAAGATCGCAGCTCCCTTATCCCAGATTTCGGAGGAGAACCTGCACTCATCAAGAAGATGGGAAATCGTTTCCCCATGATTCCCACAGAGAATGCAATAAGAGGGTCCCTTAAAGCCCCACTTCGTAAGGTTGTCCCATGTCAAAATTTTCCCTTTTAGCACCAACCAAAGGAAGAGGGTATTTTTAGGCCAGAGTTTAGCATCCCAAAGGCACTTCCAAACACTGTCAACAATAGGCTTATCATGACCAACCTGAATGTAATAAGCCTCTTTCATGGAAAACATACCTTTCGGACGATGCCCCCAACGCAACAGATCCAATCCCAACTGAAATTTGATCTGACGTTGTTGCAAAGTTTCATGGATGTGTTTGCCAATTTCATCCCCATAGGTCTCCATCCACCAATTCAGAGGCTTCCACACCCAAAACCATCTGTCATTCAATTCCTCCTACCAATAATGCTCAATCATCTTCCAATCATGGTTAAAAGTCGATGATTCCAGAGGGATATCTTTCACCAAAGTTAGAAGGGGCGGTTCTTTTTGCCACGCATCAGATCATAGGTTAGTTGATGAGCCTTGTCTGACCTCCCAAAAACTGTTTTTTTCTTATCAGGTCACATCCCTTTCTAGCCATATTCCAAATTTGCGACCCTTGTTCCGGCCCATCCATCTTGACCCAATCCTACTTTTCAAAATCAAGAGCATACTTCTTTCCCCAGAAACTTGCCCATTGCTCGTTAGTATGATTGAGCCACCTCCACCAAATCTTGGCTCCACACACAATGCTCATCTTCTCAGGATCCTGTAGCACAAGCCCCCCTTCAGGTTTAGACTTACACAGAGTCTCCCAAGCCACCAGGGACCATTTTTTGTGTTCCGTAGTGCCTCCCCAAAGGAAGGAACGTTGGATATTTCTGATTTCCTTCAGGACCAATTTAGGAGCCGATAGCACAGAAAAGAGGTAAAGAGGCATCGCTTGAAGCATTGTTTTAACAAGAATAACTCTTCCTCGAAGGTTTAAAGCATGGAGTGTCCAATTAGAGAGTTTCTCCCGCATTTTACTTAAGATTTCTTCCCATGAAGCCTTCTTAAGGACAGTATTAGATAGGGGAGCACTCAAGTATTTGGTTGGAAGGGAACTCATTTTGAAACCTAAAATCCTTACCATGTTCCTTTGACTAGCAGGAGGAGTACTAAAGAATAAAATCAAGGATTTGTCCATATTCAGAGCAAGCCCTGAAGTTCTTAAGAAGATATTCAAAGCCTTATTTATTTGTCTATCTTCCTGAATAGAAGAATGACCCATCAGGAGAGTGTCGTCAACAAATTGTTGATGCGTTATAGCCTTTTCATAAGGTGGTAATTTGAGACCTTTTATTTTCTCTTGCTCAACAAAATTTGAAATAAGCCTGCCAAGACCTTCAGTCATGATCACAAAGAGAAAAGGTGAGAGAGGATCCCCTTGGCAAATGCCCCACATTGGCTTGAAGACATCTGACGGGTGCCCATTGATCAGGATAGAAAAGAACGCAGTTGAAGTAAGATTAGCGATCCACTTGATCCATAGCTCACTAAAACCGAAAGATTCCATAATCTCTTTCTTGTGGGTCCAATTAATTCTTTCATAGGATTTAGATAAGTCTAACTTCAGTAGCATCCCAGCCTTCTTAGTACTCTTAAGGGAATGTAAGACTTCCTGAGCTAGGATAATACCATCGAGAATCTATCTTCCTTCCACAAAACCCGTCTGTTCCAATGAGATCAAAGTAGGAAGAAGGGATTTAATCTATTGGCCATGACTTTCGTTATGAGTTTATAGATGATGTTACACAGAGAGATAGGTCTGAACAAGTCAGATCTATCTGCCCCTAGTGTTTTCGGAATCATAGTGATAAAGGTAGAATTTAGAGCAGGGAGCACCCCTTTCATTCTCCGAGATTCTTCCATGACCTGCCACACTTTAGTTTTAATCAAATCCCAGAAATGGTGAAAGAAATTGGTTGTAAAACCATCAGGCCCTTGGTATTTACCATCCTCCATTTGGTTAATGGCTAGCTCAACCTCCTGGAATTCATTGGGATGAATGAGCATCTTATTCTTCTCATTGGTAATAAGCCTAGGAATTACATCCTTGATCTCCCTATAGACTGTGGACCAGTCAACCTGAGGTTCCGTAGTCACTTCCTTAAAATGAGACAGGAGTTCCCGCTCGATATCCTCACGAGAATCAACTAGAACTCCCTCATTGGTATGGAGGTTGCAAATTTGATTATGGTTTCTATTTTGAATGGTTTCTCTATAAAAGAACTTTGTGTCCTTATCCCCATCCTTCAGCCATTGGTTTCTAGACTTCTACTTCCATAAAAGTTCCTCCTAATTTTGTCTCTAATAAAGCTGGTCAAAAAGGTTTTTCTCCTCCAAATCCAGCTCAACATTCAGGCCATTCCTCATGATGATTTCCAGGACATGTTCCATCTGTATCTCAATCTTGGGTATATCAACCAAAATGTCCCCAAAGACGTCTTTATTCCATCTTTTTATGTTCTATTTCAACAACTTCAATTTATGTTGAAAACAATACATTTTAGTACCCTGAGGGGTGGGAGTATTCCTCCACCAATCCTCCACAGTAGTATGGAAGTATTTATGGGTTAGCAAAAAAATTTCGAACCTGAAAGGCCTTGTCATTCTTGTTCCAATATTACTCCATATAAGGGAAACTGGCCAATGGTTAGAGCCTAAAGAAGCGATCGGGAATGATGACAGAGTACCCCCTAAGAGTATAATGCTTTCAAACAGAAAAAATCTATCCAACCTCGTCGCCACCAAATACTCCCCTCCACGTCTGTTGTTCTAGGTGAAACCATTGCTCCCCATATCGACATCAATCAGTTTACTGTTCTCAATGAATTCATCAAACATAGTGTTCTCCGGAGTTAGGATTCTCCTGCCCCCTTTCTTCTCCGCTAGTGACTTGATCAAGTTGAAATATCCTCCAACAATCCAGTGGGTCCCTTCAAGCATGCTCCTAAGCCTGGATAAACTGGTAATGAAATTATGCTTCTTCAGATAACTACTCGGCCCATACACATTGGTAATCATCCCCTTCGCATTTGATCCTAAAAGATGAAATGCAGTAGAGAGACTGAACTTAGTGGAGAGAAAGTTAGTGAGGGCCACAAGCCGCGGGTCCCACTGGATCGCTATTCCTCCAGAGTGCCCAATAGCATCCAACATCATACACTTACAATTTTTCCAAATGCTACGCACATTTAGATCCAAGTGAGCTCCCAAACACTTGGTTTCTTGTAATAGAACCACAGCAGGTTTTTCCTTCATAATCTTACATTTCAGAGTCTTTATTTTACGAGGACCATTAGTCCCTCGAATATTCCATGAAATAATTTTCATCAATCACTGTATCTCACAGATAAGAGAGATTCCTGGATCATTGGATACTAACCAGAGTCAACCAATCGAGCCCCAATTTCCCCTATTCGTTCCCTATTGGATCTTCGTCCTCTCTTCGATCCTCCTTCTTTGAATTTCCTTTTGCTCTCCTTCAACTTTAGGGGATCAATCCCCAGACTGAGAGTGGGTTTCATTTTGAGAATGGCATCCTTCAATAGCTTAAGTTGATTGTCCGGAATGGAGTGCACCTCAATGTTCTTACGGTCTTCTTATATACTATCAAGATCCAGGTCTCCAAGTTCCATTTCCTCCTCCATTGGCTCAGCTGCCAAAGGATTTTTCCTAAAAAATTTACCCTTGTTTCTGATCTCAGATATCACTCCTGGATTATCCACCTCAGTATTAGGGGATTTCTGGGTTTCCTGAGGAATAAGAGGGTTTGGCGGATCGGGATCCAATGCAGCAAAGCAGTTTGTGTTGGGTCCTTTACTCTTTGGCTCAGCCCCATTATGCCTCCTTCCCACTTTCCTTCTATTAGTGATTTTGGTAAAGCCTTCTCTGTATGGCTAGTCCTGAGGTTTGCAACCTGGTATTTCCATAGGGAGGTTCAAATGACATTCATGGGACAGATGTCTATGAGTATGACATCATCGACAATGAAAAGGATCGTGTTCATAATCTAGGGTTTGAAACCACTCAGATTCTTCCCAATTTAGGGTGATCCCCTCTGGTAGGTTTTTAGAGATATTCATATAAACACATAAATGGACATATGACACATACCTTCCTTGCTTAGTTTGATCAGATATTTTAACAAAATGCCTAGAGCGCCTCCAATCGCCTTCAGTATGTCAAGGTCCCAGTATTCAGTCAGTAATGAATAGAGTCTGATCCAAACTGGGGCTATAGATAGATCCTCCTTGTCAGGGTTAAAATGATCCTTCCTCAATCGTAAAAAAACCCTGCTGAGTAGTAGAAATATGGTCCTCCTTCAAATACCATGTCCTTGTCTTCCAAATTGATAAAAAACACGGTGAAGAAACCCTTCAACCCCAGTAGGAGATCAAAATGTCCTTTAGGTTTCCAGGTTGAGTGAATCCACCATATTAGCAATTTCTCAGATGGCCAGACGCCCATAAATTTACCGATTAGCGCGTGATCCATCATGTGTTGAATTCTCTCTTTAACCCTTATCGGATTCACCAATATGGAAGGAGTACTAAGTGACTGAGGAATACAGAATCCCTGCCCCATTTTTCCTGTCCCCGATGCCGAAATCTTCATTTTATTACTGCAACCCTCTCCTCAGATCCCTTCCACCTCTCGTTGCACCTGCAAAATCCCCATTGTAGGCTCCTCATCCGGCCGAGGAGGAGAGGATGGGCCCCTCCCCTGGTTCTGAACCATCTTGCCCCACAAACCTCGTGCCCCTACACCACACCCTAACTTCGGACTATAGGAACGTTGTCGTTACAGGTAATCACTTCTTGGAACATCCAACCACTAATATAATCATCTTCGCAAATAAGATTATGATAAAGATTAACATAGAATGTATTTTACCAAACTTAGTGTGTTTAGGTAAATATACATCTAAAATAATACCTCACATTGTAATGAGCTACGATATATTTTTGTAGCTGAAAATAAGATTATGTTAAGGATTAACATAGAATGTATTTTACCAAACTTAGTGTGTTTAGGTAAATATACATCTAAAAGATTACCTCTTATTGTAATGAGCTACGATAATATGCGGATGGATAATTTGAAGCAATAACTCGATGTTAGTCATTTGAGTCAAAAACCCATGATATGCTAGATATAAACAATTTATAATTCTATTGTTACGTCGAAAGAGAATATGGTAATATTAAAGGAGTCTTAAAGTTAAAAGATGGCCATATGTCATATACATGAGTTATTTCAATAATATGTTTTTTTGTTAAGAATAACAACAACACTTAACAAAAAAAAATATTATTGAAATTCATTCAAATTTAAATTAAAAAATTGTGGAGAGAGTAAGTATTATATTGAAAATATTTCGGGGTTGAGGCTTCGGACTCAATGGCTGGTCCAGATGGTTCCTTTGCCAAAGACCAGGGTTCAAATCCTATCACCATCCAAGATGAAATACGCCGCCACCACTGAACGCAAATACCTTCTCACCCAGGGTTCCAAATTTAGGCTGACCCCAGCCCGTGGTTTGTATTCTGATTAGGCTCAGTTGACGGAGCTCAAAGGGGATGATTGGATAGTTCCTCAGTTATAAAATATATATATATATATATATTGAAAATATTTCAAGGGAGGGGTCACTGGCTACGCTAGGGTGTTGCGCTAGGGTTTGTTGATGCTGGGATTTGCTGGTTTTCAAGGATGTCCATGGATGTCCCTTGCTTGTTGAGTGAGCGGCTGTCAGTTGCTTTCTGTGGGTCTCGTGACAGCATTATTATGGGGCTCACTTTGGTTTTTTTAACCCTTTTCTGTTCCTGTTTTTATGCGTGATTCACTCTGGTGTCGGTGTCAGAATCAAGGAGTTTGATGTCGTTTTACTGGTGGTGCATGGGCCGGAGACGTTTGGTTGTTTTCGGTTTTCTGCGGGGAATTCACTTTCTATTCTTGTATTCCGGTCTACATATAAGTTTCTAGGGGTGTTTATTTCCGGTTTTGGGAAGATTCGTCTAGTGATCCCCATTATTCCCATATTTGGGATGTGAACTTTGCCTCTGTCAGGTTTTTCGGGTCATCTCCAAACTGATCTCCGATTGTCGATGCTGTTGACAAAGCTCTACTGGGGGAATGGAATCTTTTGCTCTAAGCTAGGGCAGGTTGCTTCTGCCACAGTGACTTTCAGGTGGCTCTGACTAGGTTTGCGTTCTGAGCTGGGGAAGGCATTTCTTGCTACGTTGGTTTACAGGTGGCTCTGAGTGGATTTGCATGGTGCCTCATCACATTTTTCAGTCATATGGGGGATCAATCTAACCAAAACAGGGCTGCTCACCCCCCATCCCCGACAGATTTGTGGATTGAAGAGAATGGCCTTATGCAGCCGGACGAGTTTTACAAGGAAATGTTAAAGGGAAAGCGGCCCTTAGTGTCGGGTGGCGACCCTCCCTCCTCCGTTGATTGTAACGTCTCCAAAAAAGGGAAACTATCGACCAGGCATGGGAAATCGCTGGGTGGTGGTGTCCATCCCCACTCTGCAGGTGGTCGAGGGGTTTCTTCTTCTTTGGCTCCTGGTCGGCGACATTATTCCTCTCGTAGGTCTAAGTTGAGATTGGAGAAGTGGTGAAACAGACCAGGTGAACATTGGCTCACTATGTGGCGAGATGTGCGTTTGTCTGAACTGGTTGGATACAACATGACTGCTTTGGTCGGTCGGTTTTCATATATGGCTATGAACAGGTGTGATATTGTTCAGTGGGTGGCCGATTCTTGGGGTCCTATTCTGAATTATGTCCCTAAGTTATCTATCCTAGCGCGGGGTTGGTATGGATTTAAATTCCAGGAGGGGGAGCGTGCTTCTCTTATACTTGAGAAGCTCTAGCTGAGAGGGGAAGGGAGCTTTATGTTGCAGCGGTGACACACCAATTTCGATCCTAACAGGGCTACGATCAGATTTCAGCACTTGTGGGTCCTTCTTTCGAGCTTCTCGTTGGCCATGTGGAACTGTGGTGCATTTGAGGTGATGGGAAACAGTCTTGGGCATTTTCTATATTTGGAGGAGGAGGTTCTTAATGGTGTTGAAAAGTGAGTGGGGCATGTGTTGGTGGAGGTTGACATCTCCCTTGGTCTTATTAACACCCTACATATCGACTGGCATGGGCGAAATTATGTCCAAGTGATTGATTATTGGGGCATTCCATTTAGGTGCTCTCACTGTAAGGAAGTTGGTCACCTTTTTACACCAAAATGTCGTCGCCCTTGTGCAAGTGTCGCAACTGTCAAAAGTGTTGCAAGTGTCATCATCATGACCTAGTGTCGTCACCATGACCGTTGCAAGTATCGTCATTATGACCAAGTGTCGTCATCATGACCGTTGTGATAATGTCGTCATCTTTACCATTGTGTAAACTCTTTGCTCTGACCCCTAACCTCATTCTGGGTTAAAACACATCCAACTCAGAGATTTCCCTGCCTAATTGACCTCTCTGAGTAGGCTATCGCACTTCTCCTTCATCTAGGGTGAGACATCGTAGTTCTTGGTCAGCTAGGGTGAGACAGTGTTGCAGGTTGTCCTCGGACAAAGTGCGACGACCCCCTATGTTGCTATGTGTCCTCTACCAGGGTGCGACGAGGTTGGTTAAAGTCTATTTTGGGGAGTCTTGAGGTCTTTCTAGAAGTTTTTTGAGGTGGAGGCCTATCCCTAGGCTCTAGGTGAGGTGTCATTTCGGTTCCTAACCTAATGGGAGGATCCCTTAACCATCTCCCCCTAATACTCAACCTACCATATCTTTATAGCCCTATAGAAACACCCACTCTCTCCATGAGAAGGGAGGAAGTCTATAGTGTCTAGATGATAGTGAAATCATCCTAGAGAGACCTCTACTCACTCATTGAGAGACTCTTGCTTCCTTGAAGAGGTTATGGCATTGGCTTGGATGGAGAAGGGTTGCTATGTTAAGCCTCGGTGATGATCTATTCTCTTCTATGTACTTTCCCTATTTACAGTAACACAAATGTTTTCCACCAATATTGTTCATGTGTGATGATGTTGTGTAGTTTACCTGCTTAACTGTTTACTTAGATCGGTTATTGTATAGATATCTTTTACTTGCTTGTATTTGTTCTGTGTCTTTATAGGTCTTGCAGCTGAAATCTGACAACCGTGGAGCAACATCTAGGAAAAAGGATTGCGAAGTTAAGGTAAGATATCTAGCACTTGGTCCTTAATCAGATCTAGGAAAATAGCTTGTAGTCTGTACTATTTGTTCTAGACTCACATTGTGCTAGGGAGATCCGGCTTGCGCCCGCTCGAGTGGATTGTCCGTCAAACAAATCTGGCGACTCCACTGGGGATGAACATTGCTTTGTAGTGTCAATTTGAATTTTATTTTTAGTTGATTTCTTGCCAATCCCTTTTCATTTTTCATTTGCCTCCTAAGCTGGTTTAACCATCAGATCTTCACTTTGAAGAGTCTGATTACCTTCCTCTGAGTTTGTACTTTTTATTTTCAAACTAGTTCATTTCTCATTACTTGGAGATTTGGCTCTTTTTTAAACTTGGATCTCGCCTGTCGCACCTAGTCAGTGTACTCAGAGCGATACTGTGTCTTTTTTTATCTTTGTTCTTTGTCTGTTGGCCTCTCGTCGTAACCCTTCCATTGGTATACTGTGACATCGTCACACTCCTTGCATTGGTGAACTACGACGTCGCACTGTGTACAAGCACAGACTGCGCCGATCTGCCAAAATTTCCATACAGGCACCCCTTCTCCATTTCTGATTTGAGTTTTGGTTTGTGTGCAGACTCCTCTACACTATACCTTCCAGGCATAGACCCTTTTTTCCAGTAGTGTTTTTTTGGCTTGCTTGTATTGGTTTTTGGGTCTTTTGAGATTTGGATTCATGTTTGGCCCTTTGAGTCAAAACTAGTGTTTTGCTTGCATTTTTAAGCGAAATCGGTTCTATTTTTTAAAACAAATTCCCCTTCATGGGGGGGGCATGAATCGTGCACCCTTTAGTCATTTTGACCCATCTCAAGGTTTTGCGATCATTTTTGGTTTGGTGTGATTGGCTTGTTTTAAAGACTTGAAGAGTGTGGGATATCCATGTCTTTTTTAGCCTCTTTTTCTTGGGTTGTGCATCTTGTTTCCTTTACATGCTAAGCTATCTAATGATTGTTGGGGAAGATTGATTCTTTGTCTCCACTTTAGTTCAAAGAAAAGCTTGATTTTGTCACTCTTTTTTCTATATTCATGAAATTGGAAAACATAAGTATTCTTCTTGCTTTAATTTGATCATTTGACATTCTTGGTGTTACCATCATAAGAAGAAGAAAGGCTTGTTTCATATTTGTATGCATTTGAGTTAGACATGATTATTAAGTGCTTTTTTTTGATTGGAAATGTTTGTGGAATCCTTCTTCCGTAGCTTAGATGTGTCTTTTTGAAGTGTAAAAAGATACGAAATGAGTTATAATTATTGCATTTGGTAGATTTTGAGCCTTTCTTGAGTGTCTTTGAGTTGTTTGGGTGCTTGTCATTTTTCTTTGGGAATTTCTGAATGATTAAAGTGTTGTAGATATTCTCTCACTTTATGTATATAGATATGAAAAGCGTTTAATTATCAATTTCCATTTTTGATACATGCATTTGAAAATTGAAAGTGCTTCATCAATTTTGTCCTATATTATTGTTAAGATCAGTTGCATCTTTCATTTTCTTTGCGCTTTTTAGCTGATTATTGCAGAAAGTTAGAGTTATTGCATTCTAGGAAGGAATTCTTCTTTTCGCTACTACTTACATACTTTTGGTTTGAAAGAAAGAAAAATCTCTCTTTACCTTAAGTAGTTTTCATTGAAAAGGAAAGGAAAATGTGCATTATCATGTAGTTGAGGATTGCATTATGTTTACATTTATGTACTCACCTCATACATCCACCTAACCGTACAAGATAAAATTAACGCTAGCTTAGGTTAAAAACTTTTAGCAACTTGTGTGTAAGTTAGAGACATGTTTCGACGTCGTTAAGCATGGCAGCTGTCATTATTTTTCAGCACTGTATCCCGGGGGTATTGTAGTCTTCCACGTACTTATCGGTATATCGAGCTCTTTCACGTACCCACCAAGTACCACACGTACTTGGTGTATATCGAAAGTTGTTTCACGTACTCGGTAGTATATCGGAAGGTCTCTTGCCGAACGGTTGTTCATTAGACAACACCACTACGGATTTGAGCTCCCACGTACCTTGCGTATATCGGGAGACACCATTAGGAATCTTGAAACCATATGAGTTATCCATTTGGTCGTCTTAACATTGCAATACACCAAGAACAGCACTCAGGGAGATTACTACACACGTACTGTCCAGGTAGTCGGGTATTCAGGCAAGGGTACGGTCCCAATCCTCCTTGTCGCGTTTACTATTGGACCCTGCGGTATATAGCGATTTGTGATGTTTTGACAATCTTGTGAGGTTCCTAACTCTTTATCCACTCCTATTCACACAGTTTGCTTGTTGCTTTTAGACTTGAGTAGTGTTTGATTTGTGTTGTACTTTAGAGACTCTCAGGAGGTTTAGATATGGAAGACTTTTCAGGGACTACCAACCAAGAGGCCCCTTTCCAGGGTATGCCATTTGTTATTCCCCTTGTGGAACTTTTGGTCCTCCCTATATGGCTACGTTGAGTCTTCCTGGATTGACGATAGGATTACCAGTATGGTTATTCTCCGATCCAGTTACACCAAGTGCACCAATTGTGTCGAACCTAGGTCCTTCATCACATGAGCATCAATCTCATGGGGACCATTCTCCTTCTTCGTCAAAAGTTGAATCGGCTTTCGTCTCTTCTTCTTCTCCTATTGAAAACTCTGATGTTAGTAAGAAGGTGGGTGAGAAGAAGAAGAAGAAAAGGAAGATAAAGAAGAAGAAGGATAAGAAAGAGACCAAGCGTCAACCATCTGCCTCTTATGGCACTCATTCTATGAGAACACCTTGTAAGCCCAAGTTCCCTTGCAAAATTTGCAAGGGTGATCACCATCTCAAGGATTGTCCCGGTCTTTCCCATGTGTCAGAAGTGTGGTCTAAAAACCCCAAACCACTTGTATCGTCAACCTCTGACCATCATGTTGATGATACTCCCTCGACCAGTGACCCATTGGTGAAGGGTCGAAAGGGTAGAGATGCAGACCCTTGTTGGCTATGCAAGGGCATGCATCATACTTACCTTTGTCCAAGCATGGATGAAGCTTCACAGTGATTGGAAGATATTGTTAGTTCTCAACAGGTGCTTCCAACAAGCGATAGTAAGTTGTCCCTCGACCCCCTGCTGGTTGACCAAGTGATCGATTCAGTTTCATCTGTAATCGATCCCACTCTTGCTTCCGAGAGTGAAGTGATCGAGTCGATGTCATCTCCACTCAATCCCGCTCTTTCATTGGATAAATTCCATACTGAAGCAGTCACCATGACACAATCTTCGTCTCATTCTTATCTTCCAAGTGAGAGTGAATTGGAAACCACTGATGTTTTTCTAGTCAGTTTACAATGTCCTAGGCAAGGGGAGACCCTGTCCATTCCTACAAGACCCCCCCCAAGTACTGAGGTCATTTCCTTTGATTGGAATAGTCTAATAGAATCTCATCTTCCTTTGAGTATTCCTTTTCAAATATCTATAGGAGTTTCTGATAAAGAAATATTTTGTACGATAGTTGATGAAGGAGCTTTTGTTAGCATTTTATCCTCAACTACTTGGCAAGCTATAGGTTCCCCTCAGCTTGTGCCAGTAACTGACCAGATTTTGGCTTTTAATAGAAGGCCTACCGGACCTTTAGGGATTCTCCCACAGTTACCTATCACGTTGAGAGGTAAAATGGTTTATGTTGATGTCATGGTTGTCCAAGGTCCTTTAGATTTCAATCTGCTCCTTGGACGTGATTATGTCTATGCTATGAAAGTTGTAGTGTCCACACTCTTTCGAGTGATGTATTTTCCCTACGATTGTAGGATTGTGCTTGTTGATCAGCTTTCATTCGTGACATCGACTCATCATATGACTCCTAGTCATCAGACTTCCCTAAATGTTTCGCATGTTTTAGTGGTTTCTTCCCCCTGAGGATGGGGGGTACGAGCACGGTTTATGTTATATTTCAAGCTCGTTAAAAAATGAAACCAAACACTCTAGCATAGTTTCCATTTGGTTTCAAGCTTGCATAAAAATGAAACCAATCCACTCGAGCATAGTTTTATTCCATTTCAAGCTCGTTAAAAAATAAGATGGGCCCCCTCAAGCATAGTTATTGTCTATTTCAAGCTTGTGTAAAAATAAAATAGATCTCCCTCCCATCGGTTCGAGTCTCTCGCTAGATTTAGAACTTGAACCTTCATTTCATCTGATTCTCGTTTTCCCCCCTTGGTGAACATTTTCATATTAGTAGCCAGGTTGGTAGTTGGATTAGCAAGCATCATTTTCAGACAAAATGAAGCTTGGGGGGCATGCCACATCTTGTACCATCAGCAATCATGTTGAGGGAAGACTACCATGTTAATCCGCTAGCAATCATGCTGGGGGCATTTACCAACCTCTGGGCATCATGTTGGGAAGGAACCCGTCAATGGGCCTTAACCGTGAGTAGAGTTTACCTTTGGCTTTAAGCTCATTAAAAAATGAAACTAGTAGTTTGAGCAAAGATTAGTCTTTGATTCCAAGATCATGAAAAAATGGAATAGACCCCCCAAGCATAGTTCACCTTTGGTTTCAAGCTTGCATAAAAATGAGACCAGCTTCACTGAGCAGAGTTATATTCCTGTGTCAAGCTCGTTAAAAATTGAAACAACTCTTTTCCCTTTGAGTCGAGTCTTCTCGTAGACTTAGCACCTGAACTTTATTTTCATCCGCCTATGCCTTAGTTGAATGAAATGAAGCTTGGGGGGCATGTCTTCAACCTCTAGAAGTTACGTTGAAGTCAACTCGATTGCCTCTCCACATCATGTTAGAGCTAAGTCACTTACTTCCAGCAATCATGCTAGGGGCACACACCAACCTCTGGATGCCATGTTGGGAAAAAGTTCACCATTAGGAACATTTTCGAGCATACTTTCCTTTTTAGGTTTCGAGTTCATTAAACCATGAAAATTATCCTGAGCATAGTTCATTTTCTGTTACAAGCTCATTAAAAAATGAAGTAGACATCATGAGAATTCTTCCAACCTATCTTTGCGGGTTCAACTCGAAGACCCTAGGGAAGTTATTTTCTACCCGGGTTGCGATGGAGATTGTTTGAGATGCACGGATCCACTTTGTATTGGTCGTGGTTGTGTTGTCAGTTCAGAGTTACACATATCCACTTTTGTATTGGTCGTGGCTATGTTATCATCTCATCATGGATCTACGATTGTGTCTAATAGCCATGATTGTGTTCAGTTGTTCTTTACTATCATGGATCTGCAATGTATTGGTCGGCAACCATGTTTTGTGTTGTATGAGACTTGTGGATCTCGGGTCATTTATGCAGCAACTACTTCCAACCAGCAAATCCTTTCCATTTTTCTTACTACAAAGCATTTCACCTGTCTCATTCCGTCAGCTTCATGCTTTGGGGGGCATTCTGTTACACCAAAATGTCGTCACCCTTGTGCAAGTGTCGCAAGTGTTGCAAGTGTCGTCATCATGACCTAGTGTCATCACCATGACCGTTGCAAGTATCGTCATTATGACCAAGTGTCATCATCATGACTGTTGTGATAATGTCGTCATCTTGACCATTGTGTAAACTCTTTGCTCTGACCCCTAACATCATTCCGGGCTAAAACACATCCAACTCAGAGATTTCCCTGCCTAGTTGACCTCTCTGAGTAGACTGTCACACTTCTCCTTCATCTAGGGTGCGACGTCGTAGTTTTTGGTCAGCTAGGGTGAGACACTGTTGCAGGTTGTCCTCGGACAAAGTGCGGCGACCCCCTCTGTCACTCTATTTCCTCTACCAAGGTGCGTCGAGGTTGCTTAAAGGCTATTTTGGGGAGTCTCGAGGTCTTTCTAGAATTTTGTTGAGGTGGAGGCCTACCCCTAGGCTCTATTTGAGGTGGCATTTTGGTTCCTAACCTAATGGGAGGATCCCTTAACCATCTCCCCCTAATCCTCAACCTACCCTATCTCTTTAGCCCTATATAAACACCCACTCTCTCCATGAGAAGGGAGGAAGTCTATAGTGTCTAGATGTTGGTGAAATCATCCTAGAGAGACCTCTACTCACTCATTGAGAGACTCTTGCTTCCTTGAAGAGGTTATGGCATTGGCTTGGATGGAGAAGGGTTGCTACGTTAAGTCTCGGTGGTGATTTATTCTCTTCTATGTACTTTCCCTATTTACAGTAATACAAATGTTTTCCACCAATATTGTTCATGTGTGATGATGTTGTGTAGTTTACTTGCTTAACTGTTTACTTAGATCGGTTATTGTATAGATATCTTTTACTTACTTGCATTTGTTCTGTGTCTTTACAAGTCTTGCAGCTGAGATCTGATGACTGTGGAGCATGGAGCAACGTCCAGGAGAAAGGATTGTGAAGTTAAGGTAAGATATCTAGTACTTGGTCCTTAATCAGATCTAGGAAAATAGCTTGTAGTCTGTACTATTTGTTATAGACTCACATTGAGCTAGGGAGATCCGGCTCACGTCCGCTCGAGTGGATTGTCCGTCAAACACACCTTTGGAGGCAGTGTAAGAATGCAGTGTGCCCTTCTCGAAACTTAGATGTAGATCCCTTATGGTCCTCCATAGCTGGAAGTGAGATGGATCTCGACGCTTCAGGTGATTTGGACGGTTTCTCCAACAAAATCCCCCCGCCGGATTCAGCTCAGATGGATTTAATGGGTAAGCTTGCATACTATGATCCCCCCTTTTTTCATTTGCTCAATGAATTGGAAAAATCTTTTATAAGGGATTTAGATTTTTTTTTAAACAGTCTGTGTGTCATGTCTCCTCCCATGGACCCAATTCGAGGAAGGGAACATGATACCAAATCCTGGGGATTTTTCATAAGCTCAACCCGATTCATTATATTCATGAAAACAAATGTGTGCAGATGCAAATCAAGCAAACATGCACAGGTGAATAAAACATCATCCACACACATTTCATATGCATTCAGCATATTAAAACGGTCATCAAATTATAACATTTTAGAAGTAAAACACATAGACAGAAAAATACTTATCTTCATTGTGCAATTGTCCCAAGCAACTAGTTATGTCACTGCAATGTTCCACCCAACCATAGGTCTCTGCCCAGCCTGTATTCTTTCAACATTCAGAGACCACCCCCGAGATGGGATTTATTTCTACAAGGAAAAGGGAACACTCAAGCTCACGCATAGCCAAATAAACATTGCATCTAAACCAAGCCAACCCACAACTGGGTTTATCAGGCTAAACCTGAACCCTCTTCATTTCTTGATACTTGCACTCAAGCTCAAGCCAAAACAATGGATACCCATAACCCATACCCCAACATACTCTATCTACACCTAACAAGCACAATCATTGTGCATGGATACACATTTCAACAATGAGATTTACAAACAAGATGGCCATGGGCTTCCCCCAAATCATGGGCACACCAAAAATAAACTGTGGAAAGGGCAATTCGACTATAGGGAGAAACACAGATTTCTCCCACATGTTATGAGAATTCCAATGGCCAAGATGGCCTCAATGAAACCCCAAATCGAGCTCCCTTCCTCCCAGCAGCTCTGCAACATATAAACGCCCTCTTCCCAGCTAAAAAACAAGGGAAAACCAACAAAAACGTGGAGGGAAAACGCCCAAGTAGCTCTAAACTCGTGAGAGAGAAAAGCGGTTGATGGGTAATGGCTTGGAGAGCACTTTCGTGTCTCCTTTATTTCCCAAGAAGTCCAACACCATTTTCCATGAAGGGTGGCTTTCCCATACCCGAATTTGGACAGCCATACCTCTCCATTCCCCGGGGCATTAACTACTTCACCCAACTCTTGGGAGAAATGAATGATTGGGTACAAAAGACAACATGGGTAGTTGAAGGTTTTATGGGTTCTCTCATTGACACTTGACTTGACTTGATTAGCTCCAAGGGTTTGAATACCCCCCTCCCAATTCCTTATAAAATCATGCCCCCATCTCTTGTTGCATTGCATAGATAGTTGTGGGTATTTTATTAAAATGCATATTTACATGATATTTGCACTTCCATTGTACATGGATAGCACGTAAACCATATGCATCACTAAATCGATGGCGAGGCCTTGGCCTTGATCTCCTCACCACGATTTTATAACAATATTACATCATTTTCATTTTAATGCAATGGGGTCAAAATCAGGATATTACACTGTGTCTTAGAGTCCTTCTGATCCTTCTCCCACCTCACCCGAGTCCTCACCATGTGCCAATTTGGACATTGCCGCTCTCTCCTCGCCCTGCCCTGCTGATGATTTGGACAACCCCTCCTTCTGTAGTTAGACCTCTCTGGTTTCGGTCCCCTCTTCCTCCAACACCATCCTTGTTTCCTCGTACCTTGCCTTTGTGCCTTCTCCCATGTTGTCTCTGCCTTATACAGTTACGTCGGTTGACATTCCTGATTCGAGGGAGATGGATGGTCCAGTGCCGGTCTTGTCTGATCCATTAGTGGTTTCGTCGGGGATGTTGGCCCCACCATCATATTTGGAGGAGGGCTCAAAAATATTGACGATTCCCTCTTATTGTGAAATGGTGAAAAAGGAGGCTATTCTGACTTTTTTCAGAAACCGGAAGGTGGCCTCAACGGCCCCTGTGGATCCAGCCCCTACTTTGAACCTGTCTATTGATCCCAAAAAGAGTATTAAGGGGTCTCGTTTTGGTGGCCTTGCCAAGGAACTTTCTCCACTAAAAACTTGTAGTGCGAGGAAATCGAAGGCTGTTATCTCTACTAATGATTTGGGGGGGGGGACTCCTTGCGATGCCCCCTTTAACTCAATATCTCCTAAAACCAGGGCGCTTAGAGGCATTAAAGCCCTTGCTCGGGGTTTTAAATGATTTGTCTCTCCTTGAACATTCGGAGAGTGGGGGGCCTCCCAAAGATGCTAGCCCTCAAGCGTATTTTTAACATTAAGAATCCGGATATTGTTCTCCTTCAGGAAATGATGTTGTGTGAAGCCAATGCTAGGTATTTTTTTGCTAAAATCAAGCCTAACTGGATGGTATGTGCCATCAGTGAAAATGGATTGTCGGGTGGTTTGTTGGTTGCATGGAACCCTCTGGTTCTGGAATTAAACTATTTTTATGTGTCTATGGGTATTCTCCTATCAGGAAAATTGAAAGGATTCTCTTGTAGCATTAACATTGTGAATTGTTATTGTCCTTATTCCGATAGGAATCATTTTTGGGAGCTAGTTGTATATGATCACCTTCTTGATTTAGATAATCTTATATTGGTAGGGGACTTCAATTTCACGTGGGGGGGCCTTGGAGATTTGGGGTCGTCATGCCAGATTGGATCCTTTGGCTAACTTTTTTAGAGATCTTTTCAAGTCGTATCAGTTGGTGGATGTGGAACCTTTCCCTCTGGTGCCTACGTGGATGAATGGTCGAAGTAACGAGGCTCTCATTTCTAAGTGCTTAGATCGTTTTCTTATCTCCGAGCAATTATTGGGGAAATACTTCAAGTTCAGATCGTGGGTTCTATCGGCTCGTATTAGTGATCATCGTCCTATTTGTCTCCAGATTGATACTTAGGTGGCCTATTAGAGTCTTCCTTTTAAATTCAACTCCTCTTGGTTATCCGATTCCAACTTCAAGAAGGTGGTGGTTGATCACTGGGTTTGTATGGATGTTTTTGGGAAACTCTTGGTGATGGACAAGTTGGTGGTGAATTTTAGAAGTTTAAAAACTATGACTTTGCAGTGGGAAAAGAAAAAAAGCAAGGATATGGCTAAGGATTTAGAATTGATCGAACATGAACTTATTGTCTTATTAGTAAAAGTTGATACTGGGATGCTCAATGATGGTGAAATGGCTTCCTTATTAGAGTTGGAAGGGAGGTGGTTGAAACATCTCATGTTCCAAGAGGAAACTTGGTGACTTAAGAGTCGTGCTTTGTGGATCAAAGATGGGGACGATAACTCCAAATTCTTTCATAAATTTGCAGATGTGTCACGTCCCCTCCCATTGATCCGATGCAAGGGAGGAAACATGGATAACATTCCAGGTCTTGTTTGTAAAGAAATCAACCTCGTTCATTTAACGGAATTCATAATAAATAAAAACTTATGTGTGCAGATTCATACTCAATATAAACACAGCGGAAATAAACCTTATCCACACACAACTACATCATGCATTCAACATACCAATAACAGTCATCAAATTAAACATTGCAGAGCACAAAATTAACATAATTCAAACCATAGAGAATACTAATATTTAATACGAAACTGTCCAACAACTGGCTATGTGAGAGCAACGTTCCACCCAACCATAGGTCTCTTTCCAGCCTATATTCTTTCAGCTGAGAGACCACCCCCTAGTTGGGATGTGTATCCACTAAGGAGGAACTAGATAGGCTCACTCACAGCCATGATCTCACACACACAGTCATGCTAAGCCAACACATGGTTGGGTTTATCAAGCATGCAAGAGACAAATGAGGAGGATGCTAAGCTAGTGAGCTCAACCACAGAGCTACAGACATCTCAACTAAACTCAAACAGTCATAGCACCCACAATACCTACCACACCCAACACAAGGAAGATCCCCTTCTCTGTTGCACAGTCCCTCAGGCATCCCTTCCCTCCAGTGCTCTTCAGGGTGGGCATAGAAAGGTCCAACTCCTAATTTTCTTGAGATTCTAGCCTTCACTAGGTTTATCAAGCAATCCAATCCTCTGTTCAAACATTCACACTTGGATTTTCATAATTCGGTGACCAAATAATTCAATCCCGTAATTGGATTTCTGGGCTATAAAAACTGGGTTTTCCAATAGATTTTGGGGTATCTAATACTCTCAATTTCTCCCTAAGGTTCGTATTTATGGATCCCCCATTGGATTTCACTATCAATACCAAATTCTTGGCATTTATGGCACTTCAAAACATGAGTTAATTCACAGTTGCGATTTCTGGTTTTTCTCATTGTTGGGCATTCATAATGGGTGAAACCCGATGCTTAGATGTTAAACAATGGAATGGGAATGAAGAAGAACGAATTCCCATGAGGTAGGGTGACTTGTGGTACAAGAAAAACAGATCCCATACCTACCATACGAATTTCTGGGCTGCCCATGCTCCATTGAAGCCATGGACTGATTTCTCAACAACTTACTTACAACTGAATTAAATGTCAGCAAGGAAAGTCAAATGGGTTCTCAAAATGAAATTTGGCAGCCTATGGTTCAATCCCACAACCCCCTCACTACTCCCTAGTGGAATACACATGGCTCCTTCTCATTAGTTGCTTCCATAGCCAGTTTTGGTATTTTTTTTAAATATTAATATTTACATCCATTTACAATATTTCATGGCTTAATAGCACATGGGTAGTAAAATATCAACTACTTAACTTTTTAATAAAATCCGAGCATACACTAGCGGGGCCTTGGCCTTGAGCTTCATGCTAGGAAAACATATATCGCATGTACACAATATTTACATAAAATCCAATATACCATAAGGGTCAAAATTGGGGTATTACATTCCCCTCCCCCTTAGAACAACACCGTCCTCGGTGTTCTCAAAACTGAAAAAAAAATGGAAATGCCTCTCTCATGGCATCCTCCAGCTCCCATGTAGCCTCATCGGGACTAAGGTGCTCCCATTGTACCTTTACCTGCCCGATGGCTCTGTTTCGGAGCAAAGTGACCTTCTTGTCGAGGATGCGCATAGGTTCTACTTGGAACTCTCCCTCGGGTTCCACTTGTATCACATTCCAATCAATCATATGATTAGGATCATGTACATACTTCTTAAGCAAAGATACATGGAAACCATTATGAGCTATTATATTAGCAGGCAATGCAATTCTATATGCAACTGGCCCTATCCTATCAAGGACTTCAAATGTCCCAAAATATCTTGGTGCCAGCTTGGCACAAATTCGAAACTTGAGAGAACTTTTCCTTGGTTTCACTCTCAAATAAACATGATCTCCAATTTGAAATTCCTTATGAACTCTTTTCAAATCTGCATAACTCTTTTTCCTGTCCTGGGCTGCCTTTAAATTATGCCTGATCTTAACAACTTTGTGTTCTATTTCCTTGATCATCTCTGGTCCACGTACTACCCTGTTCACCGGGCTATCCCAATTCACTGGAGTCCTGCATCCTTTTCCATACAATGCCTAAAATGGACTCATCCCCAATGATGCATGATGCCCATTATTGTATGCAAATTCTTCCAAGTGTAGGTAATGTTCCCACTTGGATGGTTTATCCATCACATACATTCTCAGCATGTCTTCAAGAACCTAATTCACCCTCTCAGTTTGACCATCTGTTTGAGGGTGATATGTTGTACTGAAATTTAATCTAGTTCTCATTTCCTGAAACAATCCTTTCCAGAAATTGGAAGTGAACTTTGTATCACGATCAGAAATTAATGCCCTGGGCAATCCATGCAATTTGAATATCTCTCTCATGAATATATTTGCAATGTCATTAGCCTTGTGGGTGGACTTGACTGGAATAAAGTGAGCTACCTTTGATAGCTTGTCCACCATAACCATGATTGAATCATGCTTCTTCACTATCATATGGGCAGACCTGTTATAAAATCCATAGAGATCACTTCTCACTTCCACTATGGGATGGGTAAGGGCTGCAACAATCCTATTGGATGTTGGTGCTCTGCCTTGACTTGTTGGCACTTTTGACACCTAGCAATGTACTCAGCTATGTCCTTCTTCATACCATGCCAAAAGTATTGCTTTCTTGTTACTATTATAGTTTTCTGATATCCTAGGTGTCCAGAATATGGCATTTGATGTATTTCATCCATCACAAGCTTCTTCAAATCTGCATTATTTGGAATGTACAGTCTGGTACCATGATAAATGAGAACATCATCCTCACCCAACTGATATCTTGCACATGCTTCATCCACATTACCGTGCTGCAACTTCTCTTTAATTTGAAGGCAAGTTTCATCACCGTTTTGGGATTCTATAACTCTTGTCTTCAAATCTGATTTACACACACTTAATGATGCAACATGAAATTTTCTGCTGAGAGCATCTGCAACCTTATTCTCTTTCCCTTTTACATGCTTAATTTCAAAATCAAATTCACAAAGGAATTCCATCCACCTGGCTTGCCTAGAATTCAATTTTGGTTGGTCAAACAAATACTTCAAGCTCATGTGGTCTGTCCTAAGCTTGAATCTTCTTCCCAACAAATAATGTCTCCACATCTTGAGAGCATGTACTATGGCTGCTAATTCTAGATCATGTGTGCCATAATTCTTTTCATGCTCTTTTAATTTCCTTGACTCATAGCAAATCACAAACCCTTCTTGCATGAGCACTCCACCTAGCCCTTCAATGCAAGCATCTGTGCACACTACAAAATCCTTCTTTGGATCTATTGTCTTCAAAATAGGAGCACTGGTAAGTAACTCCTTTAACTGCTGGAGACTTTTCTCACATTTTTTAGACCATACAAACCTGAAATTATTCCTCTGCAAATGAAGTGATTGGGTGCGCTATCTTGGGGAATCCTCCAATGAACCTTCTGTAGTAAACAGCAAGACCCATGAAAGATCTAACATCTGAAACATTCCTTGGAGTAGACCAATCCATGATGGCATTAATCTTTTATGGATCCACTGCAATTCCTTCTTCAGAAATGACATGACCCAAGTACTGCACCCTCTTTTGATAGAATTTACACTTGTTTAACTTGGCATACAGCTAGTGTTCTCTAAGGACTTGCAACACCATCCTTAGATGTTCCTAGTGTTCTTCTTCGTTCCTTGAATAGACAAGAATGTCATCCAGGAACACAATCACAAACTTATCCAAATATTTGTTAAAGGCACTATTCATGAAACACATAAATGTGGCAGGTGCATTGGTAAGACCAAATGGCACCACAGTGAACTCATAATGACCATATCTAGTTCTGAAAGTTGTCTTGTGAATGTCTTCTTCTTTAATCCTCACTTGATGATACCCAGACCTCAAGTCAATCTTTGAAAACACCTTAGCTTCCTTCATTTTATCAAATAAGTCATCAATTCTTGGAAATGGATACTTGTTCTTGACTGTCACTTTATTAAGATGCATGTAATCAATACACAACCTTAAAGTCCCATCCTTCTTCTTAACAAATAATACCGGTGCTCCCCAAGGAAATACACTTGGCCTGATATAACTCTTGTCCATTAACTCTTGTAGCTGCATCTTTAACTCTACCAATTCTGGCATGCTCATTCTATAAGGAGCTTTGGAATTTGGTGTTTCCCCTGGAACAAGATCAATGGTAAAATAAATATCCCTCTTTGGTGGTAGTCACGGCACTTCATCCAGAAAAACATCTTGGAACTCTTGCAACAATGGGAAATCTTCTATTCTTGGTCCTTTGTCCTCTGATGAATCTGACATATGAACTTCATATAATTGACAACCTTTCTTATAAAACTTTTTCAACTGTAAGGCTGAAATATGTCTTACTGAAACTTGCTTGGGAATTCCTCTTACCAATCTTGGTCTTCCCTCTTCATCAATGCATTCAAGTGCTTTCTCATAACAGTACAACTTGGCTCTATGTCTTTTCAACCAATCCATGCTAATTATGGCATCATAAGATCCTAATGGTAGTACATGTAATTATGCATGTTTGTGGAGTCCATTCAATTCTGTGGGGCACTCCACCACTACTTCAATTACTTTTCTCTTTGTCCCTGTAGCTAATTGAACTAGCCAAGACTTATTATGCTTCACTTTTCTAAGAGAGCAACCTTCAACCAATTTTGGAGAAACATAACGATGAGTAGATCCTGGTGTTGTTCAGTATTTCTACCTTATAGTGAGGAGATGGACACTACCAACTGGGCGGGGTTTGACAGGTAAACACATTGATTATATTGCATCTAGTTATTGCAAAAGAAAGAGATCAAGATAGAGATAAATACCTCTTTACGACGGTTGGTCCTAGCTTTTGCTTGGTCTCTCATTGATCTCCTACTTGCTATTCTGCTTGACAAACCTGAAACACAAAAGATACCTTCTGTTAACACCTAAAAAGTGCTCACTAGCTCATTTCCTTATTCACATGACCCATTTGTCCACTTTTCCACCATTTGAGCCTCTAAAGCCAACAAAAGGTCACCAAAAGACCTTAATACACCCCTTTTCCCACTCAAAAAGATTATTTTTCCTAAAAAAGTATAAAAAACCCTCAAAAAGGGTCTAAAATTCCCAAAAATATTAAAAAGGGAATAAAAATATTAATTTTATTCAAAAAAGGAAAAAGGAGGGAAAAGTACCTAAACCATGTTGGTCAATACCATTAGTTTCCACAAAACCATAATGGTATTCCCCACCACCAAAACCTATAAAAAGGTGGTAGGGGCTCCTCATTTCACATCCATCCATCTTCCTATCCTCATGCTTCCAAAATCTCCCTTGAGCTTTTGGCCATTGTAGCAATCTTGGATAAAGGACCCTTTGGAGTTTGGAGCTGCTCACCCTTGGAGCTTCTCAACTATCTTCATCACTTGGAGGTATTATTATTGCAAGCACTTGCTTGCCCCCATTTTCAATACAAATTTATTTTCTCTATTTCTTGTTCTTGTTTTCAATTCAAAAGTTTATTATCAAAATGCACATGCTAGTCTAGTTTTAGATTTAGATTTAGTTTAATGTTTTTGCTTAATATTGAAACTGCTGCTACTAGTTCGCAGGTGCCCATTGCACTAAGCTTGGTTGCAAAACCAAGCCAACAGTTTTTGGCGACTCCGCTGGGTTGAATCTTTAGATCTCAAAAATTTATTTTTTGCTTTAGATCTTAATTTTTGTTAGTATTAGTTAGTTTAATTCATAGATCTGCCACCCTAGACAGCAGATCCATTGCTGTTCTAGATCTTGGCCCATTTTATTGCCATTAACAGCCCGAAATTCTCAATTCTCGGGTTCGTTTTTCGGTGTCCACGTACGGCTTTCGCCTCGCAGATTTTTTCCTGACAGTCGCGCGGCTCATCGCGACTGGGCGGCTCTTTTCCGCGTAGTTCCCCGCGGCTTCGCGGCCTATTTGCGCGCTGCACATCGCAGCTTCGCGGACATTTTCCGCGCTGCACATCGCGACTGTGGAACGAAATCCCGCGCTGCACATCGCGGCTTCGCGGCTGAAACCCGCGCTGCCCATCGCGACTGTATGACAGAAACCCGCGCGGTCCATCGCGGCTGTTCTGTCAAAACCCGCGATGCTATTTTTTCCATTCAGCCAATCCGTTTAAAAATTTAATTTTCTACTGTATTTTCTGCCCACATAGCACATTTTACAATACTAAAATTGCAGCATTGTTTACAGCCATAGAAAAATTTTACTATTTAGAATGCACCTTTAAAAAAGTCGTTTTAAAAAATTTTCAGAAATTGAAAGAAGGATTTATTTGCATTTTATCTAGATTAAAATTTTGCTGTTCACTTCTTTGATATTTTGCCCATAGCAAATTTTTAAAAGAAATCCATTTATTTCTTAAAGAAGTCATATTATTTGCTTTCCTATTTCAAAAGATCCTTTGTTTTTTGAATAGTTTTTGCAAAGCATTTAATTTCCATTTATTGAAGAAGTCATATTATTTGCTTTTCTATTTCAAAAGATCCTTTGTTTTTTGAATATTTTCTGCAAAGCATTTACTTTTTCAATTTCAGTTTAAAATATCACACGTGCACCCACTCAAACACATAATTTAAACTGAGCCTTAAAACTTACCCTAACTTCAACCATCTTTTAACCCCACTTGGGGAGCACTTAAAAGAACTTTGTAGCTAGGTAGGATTGAGGGGATAGGTGCTCCAATAACACCCCTCAGTTATTACATTTGAGACATAGTTGTTGTCCATTAGGGAACCAAAATCTCCTAGTATTTTTTGGCACGATCATAACCAGTTTATCGGAAGGCCTCTCCCCTAGGAGGGTTGAAGTCGCGAGGATGGTTCCGGAAGCCTGAGTGGAATACCGAAATCCATTCAGTAACCGAAGGCTACCATTCGCAGTTCTCAGGATATCCCTGTATGGGGGTATTGCGGTAAAAGGACCAAATAGCAGATTTACCTTTTCTGGACGTGTCATGAACGGAGTATCCTAGTTTCCATTCTTTAGGATTGATTACCCGGTGTCCTCCCGGTAGGGGGATATCTAGCCATTGATTCAACACTCAATATTGTCTGACTTGGATTTCATCACCTTGCAGAGAATATCGTTTGTTGATTCGCAATACTTTTAGTTAGGTGTTTGCATGATACAATCCACCTTTGGTCTAGTAGCACCTCTTTTTTCTAGAAGTTGTTTGCATGTTGGTATTCTGACCATTTTTTGCATCCCTCCACTTATTATAGCACAACTGCTATAATAAGTGCTTTTTGAGGTTGATTTTTTGGCCTGAGAGCCTTTATTTTCACTCCCCTTCTTGCACCCTTGGTTGCATTAGGGTTTTGAGTTTTTTATACATTACCATTTTACACAGAAGATTTTTACACAAAAAACTTATTTCTCACCATTGAGAATTTTAGACGCTCTCGTCGTCTTCAGGGCGAACTCCCAGAGTTCAGTCTACTTGGATCTCCACATCACCGACGTCGAGCCTTATCCCTTGACTCGACACATCGTCGGTCAAACAGACAATCATCCGATTCTGACACGCCTCACTTCAATCTGATTTTGAGGCAGAATCCGAAAACCCTACCGAGTTATTACCAACCAACCTCATGGCTGGGACACAATTCGACCCACTTTTCACCAGCACCATAGGTGATACATCCACAGACCCTTCTACTGCGGTGCCATCCATGGCAACAACCACCCCCCTGGGTATGCCTAATATGGGCGACACTCCATTTTTAGGGATGCCCAACACAGGACCACCTCCTATTACGGGTATGCCGAACATAGGGGTCACACCCCCTCTCATTTCCACAACCCATATCCCAGGAATCCCTACTGTTAGAAAAACAGGATCGCAGAGCAAAAACAATAAACAGAAATGCAAATATAATCACACATACACATTACAAGAGAGACACAGATATATCGTGGTTCACCCAACTTGGGATACGTCCACACTGAATTTGCCAGTCCTTATTATTATTACCGTCCAACAAGTTGAAGGGATACAACCTGCAGCACAACCGCTGCACTTCCTCTTCTCTGTTTTACAATCTCTCTCCAGATCTCAAAGATCTTTACAATGCATAAAACCTAATACATCAACCCTAGCCGTATTACAATGTCTTTCTTTTATAAGGGAAATACAATGGGAAAATACCACGGGATACCCAAAACCATGGGCCCGCAAAACAGCTGGCGAAAACAGCCCCAAAAATTTCCTTCGGGGGCGTTGCCCCTGAACCCCCATTTCTCGGGGGACCGCTGGCCCCCGGACCCCCCAGTCAGGGGGGATGGGCCCCCCTGGAACCCCGTGGGGGGGCGATGCCCCCCCACACCCCCCCCGCTGGGGTGAGTGTATAGTCCACCTACACATCATATAGAACTGGGGTACAAACACGGCTAATACAATATCATCTATGAGACTAGAAGATCTGGCTCCACAACCAACACCTACTACTATTCCTAACCCTGGTGTAACCCATGTTGCACTTGGAAACGCTGGCCCATACCAGACCACAGCTATTGGAGGACACATACCTTCAATACCTAGCATACCCTTAGGCGCTACTGGACCCCCACATCATACCACCATGACTAGTCATGTCCCAGTCCCTACACCACATTCATCTACTAGCTTACCATACATGGCGAGTCTGAACTTACCAGACTTAGCCAGGTTAACCAATGATCCTATCAGACACGACCCTGCGTAGCCTCACATGCCCACCAAACTCCCCTCCGACATCCCTAAGTTTGAGGGCAAGGCAGGTGAGGACCCCCAGAACCATATCATGTCCTTCCATCTATGGTGTTCCTCCAACTCCATTGTGGATGACTCTGTCCGCCTCCGTCTGTTACAGCGCACCTTCACTGGCTCTGCAGCTAAGTGGTATATCGAGCATCCCCATGGGACCCATGCCACCTTTACCTCCCTTGCATTGACCTTCCTGCAGTTCTTTCAGTTACCTGTCCGCTATGATGCAGGAGTCGAGATCCTACTGTCTTGCAGACAGAACACGGCCACCCACATCACTGACCAATTCATGAGTGGCGTCGACGCCGAAGCCTCTGCAAAATCAAGTTAGACGACTGTATCTTCTTATATTGGTTTCTCAAATCCCTCCTCCCTCTCATTGCCAAGGATGTGGCATCCGAACGACCCCAGTCTGAAGAAGAGGCCATCCTCAAAGCCCAATAGTTTGATCTCATTTACGCCCAATCGGGTTATCTGTATACCATTATACCAGACGCCCCTCGGGGTGAGTCATCCCAACACGCTGCGCCGAGGGCATCCCATGCCGCTGATGGCATCATTGGTCATATGGCCTCGCATCCCCAACCCTTTTCCATTGCACATCCTAGCCATGGTCCCGACCTTTCGCGGGCTACATCTCAATCTGGAGCAACCAATTCATATGCTCCCATGGCACATCACCACCATACCCACGGACCTTCATGTCCACCTCAGTGCTTTGGTCATGCACCACCTGCATACGCCCCCCCAGCCACACCTCAACCAATGTATTACCCGCAGCAAGTTGCGACAGCTAGCCCAACACCTCCAATAGCTCAAGGTTACCAACAACCCCAACAGGTAACTGGACCACCTTCAGCCCCACCGGCTTATTATCCTCCACAACCTGCTCCCGCACCTGCGGCGAACCAAAATCCTCCCACTGCTCAAGGCCAAGTGTACACACAACACAATCATCCCCAGCACCAAAACAACCAGCGCAACCAGGGCGGGCAACAAAACCGTGGAAGAGGACGTAACCGCGGAAACAACCAACAACAACATCAAGCTCCTCCACCTACCAATCCTCCGCAAAATAACAACGCTGCTCCTCCCAACCAGAATCCGGATCGTAATCCCAGGCAGCCCAAAAACAATAACCTCAGAACAAACCATCCTTGTTCTATTTGCGGGGTCTATGGCCATTACACACATGCTTGCTCACATTTGGAGTGGGCTCGGCAACTCTGGACTGACGATGCCCATCGTCAAGGATAAGCGGATCCTCAGCTGCCACCCAACCCCCCACCACCTCAACATCAACCTTTGGTGCTGCAAAGCCCCTTTCCAACCCAAGGCGTAGTGAACACTCAGCCGTTAGCTCCCCCTCAGGGCAATGCGCCACCACAACAAATCACTTATGCCGCTCCCGATCAACCCATGTTCGATTCAGATACTCACCGCTTGTTGATGATGTCATCCGCAGATGCCAACCTCCAAACCCGATGGAACCAATATGGCTCCACCCTTGAAGCCCCTCCCGCTGACAAGAACACTAACGTCCATCCCACAGATCAGACGTTACGTATACCTCCAGATCCACTCGATGGCACTTCTAAAGCACCTCGCGTCCCACTCCGTTGCATCAACAATAATCCCAATGCTCGTGCTGCGTCGAATTACAACATTGTCGATGACTTAGCCCAGTCTCCTGCAGCCATGTCTGCTTTAGAAGTCTTAAAAAACTGTCCTTCACAGTGCAAGACTTTACTCTCCGCCATTGGCGCCATTGACCCCAATGATTCACAACTGATGGCATTCGATTCAGACCAATCTGAACCACGCTTGCCTTCCACTTTAGCATTCCAAGTTTCCGTTTCAGTTCGGAATCTTGTCATCCATCGGTGCATTATCGATGAAGGTGCCTCTACATGTGTTATGTCCACATTCGTTTGGCAGAAGTTGGGATCCCCTACTCTCCAGCATTCCACCACCGCGTTGCGAGCCTACGATGGCCGTTCAGCTCAACCCCAAGGCCTCCTCGCCAATGTCCCCGTCCAGCTGGCTGGTAAAACCGTGCTCATTGACATTGAGGTCATCAATGCCCAACTCGATTATAATCTCTTACTTGGTCGCAAATACATGTATGCCATGCGGGCGGTTGCCTCATCCGTTTTCCATACTATGATGTTCCCCCATGAGGGACGCATGGTCAAGGTCGACCAACTTACCTACTACGATCCCAAGGCCCCCGCTGCACCTGAAAATGTTCTCCCTATGATTGAACAACCCATTTGTGGTGCAACTACCTCGTTTTTTTCCTCCGTGGGACCTGGACTTTACTCCGACGCGCCGATGACTTCTACATTCCAATCTATTCCACCACCGTCACCGGAGACACACGTCGCTAACCTTTGTACTCTTTCCCACAATACACAAACACCCAACAGTCAGCCACCCTTGCTCCCTAAACCACCATTGGTCCCTAGTCACATCGGTGTTACACCCATCCACACAATCCCCTTTCTATTTCCTCCCTCAGGTGTAGTAAGCGCCCCGGTTATGGCTACCCTTAGTCTCCCCGGGTTAACATTGGGATTACCCGTGTGGTATATTTTGCCTCCTGTTCCCCCGCCGACACCAAATGTCATCCTGCAACCGGTGCAACCCATTGTCACTTCTACCCAACCACCTCCCGGTATCACTACTCCTTCGTCATCTACGAATCCCCCTCCTCTCATCAGGCCCACTGGGGGCAGAGGCCCACAACCATACACTGCGGTACCCCCACCCAAGGCAATTAAACCTCCCCCCGTATTCCGTGCTCCTCCAAAATGCTCGTTGTGTGATGAGTTAGGCCATCCAACCCATCAGTGTCCACAGTTACCTGCATTACAGGAACACATGCAAATGCTTGACGATGACCCCAACATCCCGGTTGTCAAAATTGACTCAAAC
The DNA here is from genome assembly GCA_027924585.1 of Larix kaempferi. Taxonomy (NCBI): domain Eukaryota; kingdom Viridiplantae; phylum Streptophyta; class Pinopsida; order Pinales; family Pinaceae; genus Larix; species Larix kaempferi. Next base: position 30,387,348 of record BSBM01000316.1, read on the forward strand.
CCCATGCCTCGTGACAAATCACTGCGCACCAACCACCCATGTGCGATATGCGGTATTTACGGCCACTACTCACATCACTGTCCTGACATCCCAGATTACAGAGCAGCTCTCTACGAGATGAACAATTTGGACCTTGAGACGGCACCCCCCACAATTGAGGAGATCTTCCCTCCCGTATCATCCTCATCCGGAGAGATTAACACCATTTATATGATCTCTTCGACTACCCAAACGTCGTCAACTGACTTGACCACTCACAGCTTCCGCAATAGTGAAGAGATTCTCTAGGCTCCTACTGCTCCTGATGCCTCTCAGGAAAATAACATGGCCAATATTTCTCCCGTCATCCACATCGACATCTCTGACCCATTTGGTGACCTCATACCATTACGTTAGGAGCCTCCCACAGTGAGCATGAAATTGGAGAATACAAAAAACTGTTCCAAGAATTCACTGATGTCTTTACTTGGTCAGATACCAAAATGCCTGACCTTGACCCCGCCATTTATACAATCTCCACTGGATACCCTTCTGTCCGGTCGACCCCTTCCATTGATCCCATTCGCACACATGATCCACTCTGCTACGTCGATTTCACTGATGGTGCAAGCCGTTGGTCCCCCAATCTGGCCTCCGCAGCTTGGGTAATATATTCCCCTTCACATGAGTTGGTCCACATCGACGGAGTGTGTTTAGGTGCTGCCAACAACAACCAAGCTGAATACGACGCCGTCACCGGTCTCTTAGCCGCAGCTCTCCAATTGAGCATACGTCACCTTAACGTTTTCCTGGACTCACAACTCCTTGTTTCCCAGCTCAACAATGATTACCACATACGCAATCCCTGCCTTTTCAGAAAATTCCTGCGCACTAAGCAAATGGTTAGACAGTTTGAATCAATTTCATTTACACATGTCCCAAGGAACCTCAATAGTGTAGTGGACCATATGACCAACAACATTCTAGACTGGCACACTAATCACATCATACCATAAACAAATAATGCATCCACGTGCATAACATGTGCCTCCACGGGCATATACCGAAACAAAATGTGCATCCACGTGCATAACATATGCCTCCACGGGCATAAACAAAAAATCAAAATTTTGCATCCACGTGCATAACATGTGCCTCCACGGGCATACAGAAAATCAAACATGCCTCCACGGGCGAACGAAAAGACAACAAGTGCATCCATGTGCATACACGACTATATACCAACATCAAATATATATATATATACATCACCGTATAAGTCAATACATGTCAGAGGTGCCCTCAGCACCCAATATACAAAAACTACATCAACCGTACAAAAAGGTGCTTCCCCATATGCTCATCAGCATTTGGGGGCAAGTACATATCATCTAGTCATCAAGGTCCCTGGGCTCCTCTAGCGCCTCCTCCGCTGGTCCCGTCGGATCATGCCGAGCCCGGACTCGCCTCTCCGTCGGCCCCGCTGGATCATCCCGTAAATGAATCCTGCCCTCCGCCGGCCCTACCTGATCCCGCCGATCCCTATCCCTCAGCTCGACCGCCATCACTGTCGCTCTCAATAACAATGAGCGCCACTCACGAGGCACCTCGAAACATCGCTCGACGATGTCCCGATCCAGATCTCTCCACCCATCCTCTGAGAATCCTGCTAAAATCATACCCAGTGTCTCTCGGACACCATCAATAGCATCATCTCGAGGGCCAACCCCTCGGCCACGAGCCCCAAATCCTCGACCAGGTGGAGGCGGTACCGCTGCGCGAGGGGGGGCAACCACCATCGCCCATCCCCTGCGAGCCACATAATCAGCCGGTGGTACAGGACCAATATCTGCACAATGCAAGTAAACCATCATATACATATCTAACTATAATCATAGCCAATAAATCTACAAACACATGATATAGTAGAGAACAAAACGTACCATCTAAACCCCAGGCCTGTCCCTGGGCTCGCGGCATCTCAGGATCTCCTCGATAATCCATACCAGCGTCTGGATAGTCCTCAATCACCAGGGGCATCTACTCCCACTGCCCATACACCTCCTGCGAGAAGAACCCCCGGACACCACCACCTCCACGAGGCATCATCTGCCCCCACCGCACCATGCACGGCTAACTCACCAAACCATCACGAATGGGCACCCGTGGTCGCAAAGTTGGTACCCGCTCAAAGAAAAAGAACACAGAAAGGAGGCATAACAGAACTCTCCCCCCTCCCAACTGGCCTTCTCCAGATCTCTCCGGACACCAGCTAGAAACATCTGACCCCACGCGTAATAGGTCCCCCTCAACACAGAATCCACCATCATCGTTTGTCCTCCTAACAAACGATGTGGCGCCGCGGCACCCAGCACCCGCAATACACATGCCCCAATAGCCCTCATGTCCCACTCTCGCAGAGATCTCAGGCTCAGCGCGCTGTTCTGCACAATAGACCCAGGGACACAGAACGTCTCCAAAAGATCCTCCTCAACATCCTGCCAAAAAACAGAAGAAATTTTTAGCACCAGGAAATTTTTTTTTTTTAAAATGCCATCGCGGGTTTTCAATCAAAACCCGCGATGAACATCGCGGGTACGAGCCAAACAGTCGCGATGAACATCACGACTGTCTCCCCCATACTCGCGATGGACATCGCGGGTTCCAACCTAACAGTCGCGATGAACATCGCGACTGTCAACCTCAAACCCGCGATGTCCATCGCGGCAAAAGACCCGAAACCCGCGATATTCCACGTTGGAAGGCCAACATGCAATTTCGCGGCCTTCGAGGGCCCACCGCTAAACAAAAAAGACATAATTGAAAAGGCTAAGGCAAATAGGATTACCTAAAACTAGCGGAATCGAAAACCAACGGTTAAATCTCCCAGAAATCAAGAAAGAGCTCTGACTGCTCTGCCAAACTCGCACGTAACAATGACACGTCATATGGGCCCCACGCCCTATTTATAGAAATTCCACCATTTTTCAAGCAACCATTCCGGTGTCATACGACGTCCGTTTCTCAAACCGTTGGTACCATTGGAATCAGAACAGCGAGAACTTCATGACAGTTCTTTCTTTTTCCTGTTTTCACCAGGTCCATTTTTTGTCCATTTTTTCATGCCCTCGTTGCCTCGGTTTCCGTGCCACATCGGCCGTCGTCCATTTTTGGCAAGTCTTATATCGCCAGATTCAATTTTCCACGCTCGTGATGATGCTTGAGATCATTTCTCGCTCTCACGCCCAGATTTTTAGGGCATTTTTCCATGCTCCCCTCGTCGCCTCGGTTTGCGTGCCACATCGACCGTCGTCCATTTTTTGCGAGTCTTATATCGCCGGATTCAGTTTTCTGCGCTCGTGATGATGCTTGAGATCATTTCTCGCTCTCACGCCCAGATTTTTAGGGCATTTTTCCATGCCCCCCTCGTCGCCTCGGTTTACGTGCCACATCGGTCGTCGTCCATTTTTTGCGAGTCTTATATCGTCGAATTCAGTTTTCCGCGCTCGTGATGATGCTTGAGATCATTTCTCGCTCTCATGCCCAGATTTTTAGTGCATTTTTCCATGCCCCCTCGTCGCCTCGGTTTGTGTGCCACATCGGCCGTCGTCCGTTTTTGGCGAGTCTTATATCGCCGGATTCAGTTTTCCGCGCTCGTGATGATGCTTGAGATCATTTCTCGCTCTCACGCCCAGATTGTTAGGGCATTTTTCCATGCCCCCTCGTTGCCTCGGTTTGCATGCCACATCGACCGTCGTCCATTTTTTGTGAGTCTTATATCGTCGGATTCTGTTTTCCGCGCTCATGATGATGCTTGAGATCATTTCTCGCTCTCACCTCCAGATTTTTCCGACAATTTTTAAAAAAAAAAATGCCACCCATCACCTTGGTTCGCGTGCCACATTGGCCGTTTCCCCTTTTTTGACAATCTTTATGTCACCGGATTCAGTTTTCCGCACCCATGATGATGCTTGAGACCTTTTCTCGCTCTCATCAATCCCTTTTTGTTCGGTATAATTTTATCCCTTTTTCGGGCCGAGCAATCCCTTTTACGAAAAAGATACTTAGGGAGTTTCTGTTAAGCTCTTTTCTGACTCCTAAAATAATGAAAAGATTGCCGAGCAACCTTGCTTCCTTTCATGCTCACTAAACGTATCTGAAAGGGCGTCTACCTGGTATAAGTTTACCCATTTTCTAGACCTTGTAGACTAATTACGAAAAAGGAATACTCTAGTCACATCGGCTAGAAGAGTTCTCCATTTTGCATCATTTTATGCTTTTTTCGAGCCTTGGAGACTAACTTGCGAAAAAGAACACCAATGGAGTCCACTTACCGCTTTCAGACTCTCTAAACATGAAAGCAACCATGAGCAATCACCATCCTGGGCTCGTAAAACCAACAGGATAGTACTCACAACCACTGCAGAGTCTTCTTATCATTTTCAGACTCCTTAAAAAATGAAAGCACCAATGAGCACGAACAGTCCTGGGCTCACAAAATCCACAGGACAGTACCATTTCAAAGCACACTTTTATACCTTCTTGGAGCTCATTAAAACTACGAAGAAGGACCCAATGGTGCTTCTCGGTGCCATAACAGATAACCTCTACTCATATGGCAGCTTCCCCATTTTGGTTGCCTTTGTTCAGAGTATTCTGCAGTATGTCACTCTGAGAATCCCTCGACAGCACCCATCAGCTTGACCCCCCCAGAGTCAATACATACCCTTCAGTCCTTAAAAGCAATGATACCCACACCTACAAGTCAGTTCCCTACGCTGCCAGGTCAACCATGTCATCATGCTCTGAACAAAGGAAGTTTGATTCTACCCACTATATGACCCCAGTTACTTCCCATCCCCACAAGTATGTCAGTCCTACCATCAGTACTACCACACTTCAGTTCTACACCTCGTGCTCCTATCAAGGAAACATCATTGCCTTGTTAGTTGCTGGTCTCCCTCTGTCGACGACAACCAAATTTATTCCAGAGGATAGACCTAGAGGTTCCCGTGTCTTGGACTCATCACCATTTATGATGAGTGCCTACGAATCATTTCGAAAGAGTCCTCAGTGCCTCTCCAAATGGTTGTTTCTCACATGCTCGACTTCAACACCTTGATCGCATCGTCGAGACTCGCACAGGGTATTGCTCCGTTCAGTTATTAGTCGAAGACCCCGGATACCACCCGACTCCTCCACATTTGAGAGTCTACCTATGGATACAACCAGTTACATTCTTTCTATAGATATCCGGGTTGCGCATGGCGACAGTATTCAGATGTACCCCAGTTGTTATACTCCCTCAAGTATATAGTTACATATACATGTACTTCTCGGAGATGACTCTCAGTCATTGAGTCCCTACAGATGTTGGACACCTTCAGTTTCAGCAGTTCATCAGTTATTCTAGTGTATCAGTTATTGAGATCAGTCACGTCATGATCATGAGTACATCCCAAAATAATGTCCCCTCTGGACCATTATGATGTACCAGTAAATTTTTTATGTATTAGATCCCCCTTCTTGGGACTAATTGTTATGTATATGTCTTGATACGAGCATGGGTATGCCCGCCTCGTCCATTATCAGAGATTATTCCTCATTCATATTGAGGCCATGTAATATTGTTTATTTTTTGCAGCTTCCAAGGGCCTTGGATCCAGTCTCCAATCGGTCTCTTCTCCTCCCTAAACCCCAGAAAAATGACAAAAGAACTATGATGTCTATCGGCCATACGATGAGCTCCTGCCCTCACACATCAGGGGGCAATCTGTTAACACCTAAAAAGTGCTCACTAGCTCATTTCCTTATTCACATGACCCATTTGTCCACTTTTCCACCATTTGAGCCTCTAAAGCCAACAAAAGGTCACCAAAAGACCTTAATACACGCCTTTTCCCACTCAAAAAGATTATTTTTCCTAAAAAAGCATAAAAACCCTAAAAAAGGGTCCAAAATTCCCAAAAATATTAAAAAGGGAATAAAAATATTAATTTTATTCAAAAAAAAAGAAAAAGGAGGGAAAAGTACCTAAACCATGTTGGTCAATACCATTGGTTTCCACAAAACCATAATGGTATTCCCCACCACCAAAACCTATAAAAAGGTGGTAGGGGCTCCTCATTTCACATCTATCCATCTTCCTATCCTCGTGCTGCCAAAATCTCCCTTGAGCTTTTGGCCATTGTAGCAACCTTGGAGAAAGGACCCTTTGGAGTTTGGAGCTGCTCACCCTTGGAGCTTCTCAACTATCTTCATCACTTGGAGGTATTATTATTGCAAGCACTTGCTTGCCCCCATTTTCAATACAAATTTATTTTCTCTATTTCTTGTTCTTGTTTTCAATTCAAAAGTTTATTATCAAAATGCACATGCTAGTTTAGTTTTAGATTTAGATTTAGTTTATTGTTTTTGCTTAATATTGAAACTGCTGCTACTAGTTAGCAGGCGCCCATTGCACTAATCTTGGTTGCAAAACCAAGCCAACACCTTCCTCAGCGTATCTTGACCATATAACATATGATGAAATTATAAAGCAATTTAACATCAATTATAATCAATAATTAAGCCAAATAGACATACAATCCAATAGATATCTGATTTGGGACAGGAAGGGTGTTTTGACCTTTTTATTGTCAAAGAAACATGAAATCAGTACAATATACCTGACGTGTAGAGATGTTTCTGCAATCGGATCCTGGGCTCCTGCTCTTCACTCTAACTTGGGAATTCCTCCAGCGTAACAGTCCTCCAAGTATTCTCTCCAAGTTTTCACACTTTCTATCTAACCCTTCTCATGGATCCTCCTTGTATTTATGGGACAAGGTAGGCAGTTCAGATTGAGAGGTGGTTGAATTGGGAGGTTGGGGAAGTTGCAGAACCAACTTCAACTAATCCCAATTCGTCGAATTAATATATTTTTGATTTCATCTTAAGATATACGCAGGTTTCATACAACAAGAGTAGCGTACATGAAGCAACTTTTGGGCTTTACAACAAGCATTTACAACTTTTTGGGAGATGTACGCTGGTTGTCCTTGAGCAAAGTAGGGTATTTTCTCAAGGTGTACGTTGGTCTTCTATGCAGAGAGGGGCATACATGTGGCAAAATCAGGAGAAACTACAATCTTTTCAGGTGAGAAGTGTACTTCTAGCAGCAAATCATCCAAGGCAATCTAGCTCTTCAATCCTTTGTGTCCTTTTGTGTGATCTACAAGGAAAGGTGATCACGAGATGAAGAAGTGCAGATTTGACCTATAACAGATGCCCCCTAATGTGTGAGGTCAAAGGGAAACGATAGTCGAAATACATTATAATTCCAAGTCAGAGGAGGAGCAAGAAACCGCAGAACCAAGTCACAAAAAACACCTGAAACAACGATCAAGGTCAACGAGCAATTACAATCTTGACATCATATAAATATGTAACATGATCTCCGATACATAACTAGGAGATGTATATATAGAGCATGGACACTTAAATACAAGCGTGGATCCATGTCAAAAGAGAGATCATAGCCATAACAACAAGCTAGATCTATGTCTCATGAAGAGCCAAAATGAGTGAGGCTCAGTCTTGCACAGCTTGGGCGATAACATAAATATGGTGATGCTATCATAGGCCCAAGGTCTTCATCCAAAACAACCCAAGGTACAAACCCTATCCATGCGAATAAATGAGCTGAAGTCAAACATGGGAGGTATCGTTTGATTACCGGTCATTGATGTATATCATTAACAGACGCGAGGACTTCCATCGATAATGATAATGGGGTCCAAGGTACCTAGTACGATCCAACAAGTGTGAATAAGAGGACTTGAAGTCAAACACTTGAGGAACCTGTCGAATAAGAGACATTGATGTATTCCCATTTATTCAACAGCGAGGGAAACTACCCCTGATGACTGCAATCCCCAAGGTACTAACCGAAACTCTAAACCTCATTCCCGGAGCATAATGAGATGATGTCGATGGGAAGAAGTCCAATGGAAGGGAGGCATTAATGCATCCTCCATCATCCAACACGAGGAACACTCACAGGTATGAGCTGATGTGGAGTAGGACGAGTAACAAGATGAAACAAACTGACACCAGGATGGCCGACACATGAATTCAAGGTAAACTGCAGAATGACCGACGCGGGCTGTATCCTTGAACAGTGAGCACGACACAAAGTGACTTAGGCAGTTTTCGACATGAGGGGAAAATGATATAAGTTTGCGATGTAAGAGACATAACAAACCCTCCATATGGTTGGAAGAATAACCAACCGGGGGAGTTGACAACTCGGAGATCAGGTTCACCCTAAGGCCAAAAACTAAAACCCAACTAACATGAAAAACTCAAGTAGGTGCTGTGTTAAAGGATATGACTGACTGAACTGCCTTTGAAACTGAAAAAGATGAGATATACCCTTCTTATCCCTTATTCTTTTTTATAAAAGAATATCCGTCTTGTTGTTTTAATGAGTCCAAGAAGAAAAGAAAACTCAATAATTCCAACCATGTAAAGGGTTTAACGAGCCCATGGGAGGAAGACTCAAGACCTTCTTCATTGTTTACAGAGTTCGAAGAAGAGATAGAAGAATACTCTATAACACTAATCTTTGGATTTTAATATCGAGCCGAGATCTGTTCTTGCTCACCGGTGTTTTCAATTTCAAAAAGTCTGAAAAACTTAAACAATAACTCCATACACCTACTCGTGGATTTTAATATCGATCCCAAGTAGGTTAATGCTCGTCGGTGTTTTCCTGTTTATAGAGTCTGAAAAACTTAAACAATCCTCTATTTACCCTCTCATGGATTTCACATCGAGCCCGAGTAGGTGAATGCTCGCTTGGTGTTTTCATGTTTAGAGAGCCTGAAAACCCTAAAGAGAGGCTCCAAGAGTCTTTTTTCGTACAGTTAGTCCCCTCCCCCGAAAAAGTATGAAACAATGAGAGGAGAACTCTTCTAGCCATGTATGACTAGAGTATTCATTTTTCATAATTAATCTGCAAAGGTCCGGAAAAGGGTTAAACTTATACCTAAGCGGATGGACCTTCAATTCCTTTAACAAGCTTGAAGAGGCCAAGTTTGCTCGGCAATATTGTTTAGTTTTTCAATAGTCAAAACAAGAGCTTAAAACGACTTAAAAGACAGCTACTAGGATCATATGTTCATGACCTGCCAAAAATATAATCTCAATAATCGAGTTAGTGATTGATGACAAAACTTCTCTATGACATAATAAATGATCAATACAACGTCTATACTGGTCCATCAATAAAAAAACTAAGTTATACCAGTTCAATGATTTGAGAATCTAGTGAAAATGTAAAATATCTAGGGTAAAAATACTTCACCAAACTTGTAGGTATTAGTGATTAAATAGGACCTTTTAAGAGCAATCTGAAACTATATACTTTTGCAAAAAGGGGGTAAAAATTAAAGTCACTTTTATATAACTAGTTTCAAATTAGAAATTCAAATATCACAATTGAAAAATCTAGGGCAAGAATTGGAGCAAACCCTTGATCTTCTTCCACTCACTACGATCAAACCGGAGCACCAATCCACTTTCCGCTTCCACCAAGTTCATTCCTCCCAAACTTGCATTTTCATTTTTTTTGTCAATTTTTATGGTTAAAAATCTTGTTTTGGAAATGCTCACAATGTGCTCTGCGTGTACGCTACTATGCATGAAGAAAAGCAACATTCTAAACGTGCCTGTCTAGTGTAAAGAGCAGCATACACCCCTGAAAGTAGCCAAAAAGTTGAAAAATGGCTAAAAATTAACTGTTTCTTGGCAGGATGGTGTTGGTATGGAGAGAAAGAGAGCATGAGGACATGGATAGAGAAGCATTGCAAGATCCAACGACCCTTCATAGGCTCAGAATATGTGGATTACTGAAATTCTATAGAACGGTCAACATGCGGGCACAAATCCACTTGCTTGAAAGACTTGTCCGATATTGGGATCCAAATGCCATGGTGTTTGATATCAAAGGTGAGATACTGGAGCTCACCATAGATGACATTTACTTTATTATGGGTCTCTCTCGTAGAGGAGAGATGGTGAATCTAAAGGGGTCTTCATGCAGTGTGGATGCCTTATCGGTGCAAGAATATGTCAATTCTCATTGCCGACCAGGAAGTGAGAAATGTGGCACTCAAGTTCTCATCTCAACTGTTACAAGCTTCACTCTTCGAGTTATTCTGAGTGTTCTCAACCAAATGGGGGGAAGTGCTTCTAAAAATCTAGCCTCAAGGAATTATATGCACATAGGTGTTGAATGCTTGCAAGGGCATGTTTATGACTAGTGTTCGAGTCTTTTGTAGAACATGAAGCTTAAACTCTCGGGGTGTAATACCGGGAAAATGAATAATTTCGGGTATGGGAGCATACTTTGCACCTTCTTCTTTGAGAGGATTCCTGCTATTAGCTTGGGCATGGCAATGCCCCGTATCAACCTTCGTGAGCCAATGCTAGCCCGTTGGGGTGAGATCTTCCTCCACCAGGGTAGTGGCGAGAGCAACCTATGTTACCAAGAGGATGAATTTTGGGGTTGGTGGGAACGACAGGTGCCAGCTCTTGAGCAATTTCCGTATGCTGGTATGGACTTCCGAGCTGATCCTTCCTCCAGGTACAACTTGGGGAGAGATAGGTATGTTGATGTTTTTGAAAAATTATTTAATTTTTTCAATTTTATGTATATATGATTTTTATGATGAATTCGAAATACTGAAACAAAGTGTCAATTGCAGATGTTGGACCAGTGTGCCCCGAGGGACACCCATATACTTTTGTGAGACCAATAGAAGTGGGTGCAGTTGATGCCACACTGGGGACCATAGAGAGGAAGATGAGTCGATTGACTCATGACATTCCTACATATCGTATTGAGCGGATGCCCGTTGATATGCAGGAGGATGTAGTAGGTGTACCCCCATCCTAGATGAGGTTGTTGCGGAAAGTAGCTAGGCTGGTCATATGTTACCGAGAGGCAGCAGAGGCAGATGAGGCCCCACCTTCTCCATAGGAGAAGGACATTCTATGTATATTTTTGAGGCCATCGAGCCCAATTTTCTATCATATGACATGACTTTGTGACAGATTTGTGATCTAAACTCATATTATTTTTTGATACAGTATCGGATATATATACAGTATCAGTTATCTACATGTGTGTTATTGTGTTTTATGCATGAAAAACTATGTGTGTGAATGATGCAAATGCCAATCTAAAACGTAGTTTGCAAATGAATCAGCTAATGCATTCAAGTTTCTTGGAATATGTTGATATGTAATGTACTCAAACTGTCTCTCAAGTAACCTAACTCGCATGAACTGACATAGTAAAGTAGGATCTCTAACCTGATAAACACACAGTAACAATGGTGTCTCAGGCCTATCATAGCTTCAAAAAATGTTTCGTCAGAAGGAAAAACCGTGTCTAAACTATCAGGAGAGAGGGTAGAGTCTGTTGACCGTGCAGGAGCAGGGTCCATATCTAGCTCGGCAGAGACCAACGGAGTCATGATATGTTCTATTGCAGGTTGTTGTGAATCCACATGGGTTATCTCTGCAATAGATACAGGAACAGCTGGTTCTGATTCAATGGAGAGACTCTGTGTATCTGTCGTTGAACAAACGGTGGAGGTCTCAGAATATGAACATTCTTCAGAACCAACAAACCAGGTGGGAGAAGGCAAGTCAAAAGTGCCTATTAAGGACCCATAGAGACCTGCTCCTAAGCTCTTAGTGACTGGGATGGACTGATCAATCAACGGAATGGATGAATCCGATGAAGTCTAGTTGTTCTTCCGGGTAAATGAAAGTTGATCAACTGTGACGATCTTTCCTTCGTGGGGGAACATTATGACTCGAAAGATAGCTAATGGCACTTCCTGCATGGCATATGTCCAGCTCATACCCAATAACAAGTTGTAATCGAGTGGAGCATCTAGAACTTCGACCTCTACTGATACTAGCTTGCCCGCAAGTTCAACAGTAAACGATGGTAAGACTCCGTGTGGACGGAAAGATCTTCCATCGAAGGCGGTGAGTATCATGTTCGAGGGAGCTAACTCAGGTTCACCCAAATCTTTCCAGCAAGAGATAGACATTGCACATGTTGATGCGCCCTCATCTATAACATATCGTCGAATGTTCGTAGAACCATGGACGACCTCTATCTGGAGAGAGACATGATACGGCAATTGGTACTTGATATTTGTCATATCAAAGCGTGCAAGCATGGCAGATGAATCAACACTCCCAATCGCTACGAGGAGTGCATTGCGTTGCAATGGGCAACTTTGCAGTACCTCCAAGGTAGACATAGCATAAGGGGTTTGGGCTAAAGCCTCCACAACATTGTAGTTGGGAGCATCCCACGCATTAGGGTTGTGCAAAGCTCGTTTGAAAACACCTTTCGGTATCTTCGGCAGCGTGTCCACAGGTATGTGAAGAGGAGTAGAGGATTCAGGAGCCTCTTTTTGTTGCAGATCCGAGGTATAGTTCCTTGCTCTGGTTTGCAGTAGAGCATATGAGTTAACCATGTTAAGGAATGGTTGATCAGCAGGGGTGGCACAAGTGGTGCCCCCAGCACTAGAGCTGCCTGAAGCTGAAATATGTCCATGAGGAAAAGGATCTTTCAAGACAGTCGGTTTCTTCTCATGGATCAGCTTCTGGGCTTCTTCCATTAGAGGGCATTGGTGGGTAAGGTGTTCCTCTTGACACAATTTGCAAGGGAACCTAGCCTTCCTTTTCTCTTTTTTTCCCTCCTCGGCATTTTGTTTGTTGTTAGGATTTTGTTGGTTTCCCTCCCCTTTCTTTCCCTTTCTTTTGGGCTACCATGAGCCCTTTTGGTTTGTTTGCACCTAATGTACATATTCTATAGTAGAAGGGGAGGATGCAACAGAAGTTGCTTCTGCAGCAGATTATTCGAATGACAAGGCGTGAACCTGCTTTGTTAGGGCGTCAAACGCTGCAGAGTCGACTGAACCCACAATGCCATCAGCATGTGGTCCAAGTTTAGGCTTATCTAAGTCTATATTAGATCTCGGCGCATCAGGAATAATTTCGTACAACATCCCAAACTGAGCATAGACTAAGTCGAGCTGCTGAGTTCTCAAAATGGCCTCCTCCTCGGAAGACACCCCTGAAGTGGCAACTTCCTTAGAAACATAAGGAAGAAGAGACTTAAGGTACCATTCTAACAAGAATGTTGGGGGGATGTCAGCCTTGATAAGCCTCTTTCGCCTTCGCCACTCCTAAATATGATCAGACAGATGAGTAGCCTTATTTTGCCGAAAGGTTGACAAAAGGTCTGTACCAGCATCATACCGGACAGGAAGTTGAAAGTGGTTCAAAAATACAATGGAAAGATCCCAAAAGGTGCCATAGGCAACAGCAGGAAATTCGATATACCACTTGGATGCGACACTAGTTAAGGTTCTTGGAAAGAGCCTCAACCTTATGGAATCATCGTTTAGTGAGTTGGATGAACAGCGGAGGTGAAATGTCGTGACATGGTCACCAGGGTCCTCACTAGCATTTCCTTCAAACTTCGGAATGTCCGAGGGCAACTTGGTGGGAACGGGTGGCCATGCAACATCATGACGCATGGGGTTGTTCGTAAGCTTTGAAAGATCTGGCAAGTTTAAAGTTGCCAGAAAAGGTAAATGTGGGTGAGCTGATGGCATCTGGTAAAAAGGAACCTGGTATTGGGGACCGCCCATGGCCTGGTTCATGTACTGTTGGTTGGGGTTGCCCCCAGCCACCGGTTGTGAAATGAAAGGATTGAAATTATTCCATCCAAAGGTAAGTGGATTAAATCCTTGGGCAGCAGTCCATTGTGACTGGGGGGTTAACCCCACCGAACTGCAAGTTAATGATATTACCCCCTCCTCCAGCAAACAGAGAGAAGGGGATAATCCCTATAGGCATATTCGGCGGATTAACGTTATAACCTGCATAAGGGTTGAAACCCGGCGTGGTAGTAGTGGATGGTGTCGTCATCGTACCCATGGCGGGCATGGATGTAGAAGGGACAGATCCAACCACTGATGAAGAAGCAATATTTTGAGTTACACCTTGTAACGGTTAAGTGGCAGAAGACTGAGTGAAACTCACTGTGGGTACCCCCGATAGAGGTACATTCTTGGGTCCAAAAGTAGGTGTGGAGACTGAGGCAGATGTTGAGGCTAATGAGCTCGGCGTGCCTAGAGTTCCAACGTTGAAACTAAATGACGGGGTTGAGGCCGAAGCATTCTGCGACGAACTCAATTGGGCAGTGTTTGAGAAAGAAGGATTTAGAATCCTTGCATCCATAGAAGTTGTGGGAGTTTGTGGAACTCCCTGCTCGTCTCCTGGGTTAACCATGGTATAACCTGGTGTAAAAAGATAAGCACTAAAATCAGGCTGTTGGAAACCAACAGGAAACAGAAGTGGATCGTTGGGTCCTGTAAGAGGAGAGTTAAAAGGAGTGTTAAACTCTGTAGCAGTTAGATCCTCAACCTCGACAGTATCCAAGACTTTTCAATCCAATGTTCTAGACTGTGGTTCTCCAAGAACCTCTGTGTCACCCATAAGTTCAAAAGAACCACGGGAATCAGTTCTCCTACGTCGCGGTGGCGGTGGAGGCTCCACTATGAGTGGGGGAAGGTTTTGCAACCTTCGAGACCGACGAAGATCTTGGTCCTCCATAACTATAACAAAATAAAACTAAGTAAAAACCTAGTGGCCACTACAACTAAGGGGCAAACAACATACCACTAACAAGTTCCTAAGTAATCAAACCAATCAAACAGATGGAAAATACTCTCGAAAGCAAGTCTGGGATGATTAGGGCCCATAACAGACTAACAGAGTACTGACAGTCAGTTACGTGGCGTCCTCCGGAGGTCCACTGGGTGCAAGCGCTTGAATCACCAAACTGCTTTCCCAGGATAACTGCCAGAGGGTTACCTTCCACGTCTGTCCGAGGTGAAGTGGGAATAACCACCCACTCTACCTGTGTAAGATCCTAAAGGTTTGATACTAAGGCTACCATCAATACGAAATAACCTGGGGGGATAGTCGTCAGCCTAGTCAAAATGCATGGGCAGGGTAACAAAGACCGAAGTCCAAAAGGACCCCCGTACGCGAGTCAACTCTGGTTTATGGTCAAAAGGAAAGTGAGGGGATGTCCTCAACAATTCCAGTCTCCCATGGCCTCGTGCTTAGCTCTAGTTTAAGTAGAGTTTCCCAGGACTATTTGAAATAGATGGATTTACCTAAATGAAAGTCGCACTACGATTGTTGAATAATGAATCCAGTTCCAAGCAGTTTAAGGTGATTTAAGCTCGAAACTCTAGCCTAAGCTAGTTGATGTCGTGTATTCCTAAAAAGAAAATGTTGCTAATAAATTTTATTAATAATTTCTTTTAAGGGCTACTTGTTACTCAAGGGTTGTAATGCAGTATGCGGAATGGTTTGTTATGAAAGTAAAGTGCAAATGCTTTCAAATTCACAAATTTTTTCTCTTTTCATTTATAATTCTTTCAAAAATTTGAAACCTAAGCAATCCTAAAACGAAATCTTTTTGTATTTTCTTTTTAATATTTCAAAGCAAACTATGCTACCTCGAAATAATGCAAGACCTTACTATTAAGCTATTTGAACAATTTTTTGTCTTTTCTGATAAATATAAAAAAAAAAGAACTTTGTACAAAAGCAAACAAAATCTAAATATAAAGCATGTGTAAGACAAACATCTAAATGGATCAAAGAAAACGAATCAAGAGACTTGATGAAGACTTGACTTACCAAGTTTTTGCAAAAGAAAAACTCTAGGCTTGGAAACAAAGTGAAAAAGAAACGGGAAAAAGAGACACTTGTGACGGAAAGGCAGACCTAAATAGGTTGCTCCTATGTATCAAAACCCTAAGAAAAACACTAAGCCAAGCAAAAAGTAAGAAAGCAAACCAAGACTGACTTTAACAACACACAGACTCAACAAAAAGACAACTAAGAGGCTTCAACTTACTTGAACTGAAACTGATAAGATAATCAGCAAGCATCTGAACCAAGCAACCTTTTGAAAGCAACCCTAAGCGCTCAATCTTGACAGTCAAACCCTAATAGAAAGGATGAGACAAAGAGAAAGCGTGCTATACGTTGCAACAGACAACAAACATTCAAAATGCAGGTTTGTGTGACAGAAACAACAACTAGGGTGAAGATATGCAGCTATGTCAGAAAGAGAATAGTGCACGAACTTCAAAAAGGGCTAGTAAGCGGCAAATACACTCAATCGAAGACTCAAGCAAGCAAAAACAAGCTAAAAGAGATTAGAGAGGCCAACAAGACTCAACAGAGACATAGGAGGTCTCAGGGGTCAGTGCAAACAACAAAGCAACATGATGGAAAAGAAACCAAAGCTTGGAAATCAAACCCTAACAACAAACTAGACCCTACAGGGAAATACTCTACTGTGTAGTGTAGCAACCAATGTACATCAGGAGAGGTATGCTACTATGCAGTGCAAGGAGGGGTATTTGTCAGGTAAAAAACGCTATTGTAAGTAGGGAGGACCAACGTACATGCCTCAACAGGGTACAAATAGGCTTTGCAAACAGTCAACTGAAATGAATCAAGCACAAAGGATAGGTAACACAGACGTACAAGGCCTCTCAGACAATCAAAAGGACTGAAAAATGGGTTGGAAGGAAAACAAAATTAAGTCTCCTAGAGCAGTGAAACACACGGTTACTCCCTAGCGGAGTCGCCAGTCTGCTATTCAGGATTTCTACCTTATAGTGAGGAGATGGACACTACCAACTGGGCGAGGTTTGACAGGTAAACACATTGATTATATTGCATCTAGTTACTACAAAAGAAAGAGATCGGGATTGAGAGAAATAACTATTTATGACGGCTAGTCCTAACTTTCGCTTGGTCTCTCGTTTGATCTCCTACTTGCTCTTCTACTTGATGAACCTACAACATAAAAGATACCTTCCTCAGCGTATCTTGACCATATAACATATGATGAAATTATAAAGCAATTTAACATCAATTATAATCAAGAATTAAGCCAAATAGACATACAATCCAATAGATATCTGATTTGGGACAGGAATGATGTTTTGACCTTTTTATTATCAAAGAAACATGAAATCAATACAATATACCTGACGTGTAGAGATGTTTCTGCAGCCGGATCCTGGGCTCCTACTCTTCACTCTAACTCGGGAATTCCTCTAGTGTAACAGTCCTCCAAGTATTCTCTCCAAGTTTTCACACTTTCTATCTAACCCCTCTCATGGATCCTCCTTGTATTTATGGGACAAGGTAGGCAGTTCAGATCAAGATGTGGTTGAATTGGGAGGTTGGGGAAGTTGCAGAACCAACTTCAATTAATCCCAATTCGTTAAATTAATATATTTTTTATTTCATCTTAAGATGTACGCGGGTTTCATACAACAAGAGTAGCGTACAGGAAGCAACTTTTGGGCTTTACAACAAGCGTTTACAGCTTTTTGGGAGATGTATGCTAGTTGTCCTTGAGCAAAGTAGGGTATTTTCTCAAGGTGTACGCTGGTCTTCTATGCAGAGAGGGGCGTACATGTGGCAAAATCAGGAGAAACTGCAATCTTTTCAGGTGAGAAGTGTACTTCTAGCAGCAAATCATCCAAGGCAATCTAGCTCTTCAATCCTTTGTGTCCTTTTGTGTGATCTACAAGGCAAGGTGATCACGGGATGGAGAAGTGCAGATTTGACCTATAACACCTGGATTAATCAAAACAAAAATAGATTGCTTAGCAATCTTACCTTCAACTTCCACCAATGATGATTGATGGTCTGCCTGATGATTATCCAACGCTGCATAAATTCGAGGCATTTCCCTTGCCATATCCTCCACTGTAGATGCTCCCTTTAAGTTGTGCAAGCTTCGGGGATTCCCCTTCCGATGTGGACAATCCTTTAGCATGTAGTTTTCTCCACATCCCCAACACTAAAGTGGCCCTTTTGATGTCTTTTCTGCTGCTACTGTTGGCTTAGATCTGCTCCTTGCTTGTTGCCCTTGTGGAAAGGTTCTTGGCTAATATTTGAATGGTGGCTTGAATCCACTTTTCTTTTGATCAAACCTTCCTCTTGGCTTCCCTTTCCATGCTAGGTGAACCTCTGGTTTTCCTTTATTCTACTCATAGCAATGCATTTCCATTATGATGGCTTCATCTAGACTTGGTGGATTAACAAACTCAATTCTATCTTTGAAACCTTAGGGTAGGCTTCCAAGGAAGCATTGGATCTTTATCCTCTCATCCTTGATATAGTCCACATACCTTAAATCAACCCTTGTTGAGGGGACCCCCAAATCGAAAAGTGGTGCTACCATGACACCCTCATTTTTTTCTCAGACTGAAATTACAACTTTTTTGGAACTGTGGCCTTCAATAATAGTCGACGTCGTTGCAACGAAAATGCCAAAATAAACCTTTAAATTGAAAAAGGATGTTACAAGTAGCAACCATGTCTTCTATAGGATTAAAATTGCAAGCATTTCAAAACCATGACTTACAAATATATTCAATTTTTAAAAAAAAATTACTTAAAAACAATAGAAAAGACAAATTTAATTCCAAAACTTTTGTTTGAAAAAATATATTATAATTTCTAAAAGTAAACAAATTTAAATAAAAAAACATATTTTTTTTTTAAATTAGCACGTGAACTTTGAAAAAATAAAAAATTAAAAAGTAAATTTAAGAAATTTTAAAGTTTAAAAAAAATAACAATAATAATTTAATTTTAACACATACATGAGAGGGTCAATAAAGGGTTTCGATTCTAGAGAGAGTTGGGTTTTGATGTCTCATAAAGATGATTCTAGAATAGGAATTGAAACATCGAATTTCACCAACAAAAAAAAACTATAATGCAATTCCATGTTGTACCAATAAAATAGTTGAAAAAAGTTAAAAATAATAATAATTTAATTTTAGCACATGGCATGAGGTGAGATAAGGAAAACTTGAATCTAGAATTGATCCCCCTTATCTCAACCCCATCCCATGGTTAAATTTAAATATTATTTTATTCTTAATTGTTTTAACCTTTAAATTTATTTGTAATAATGGGTGGAAGAAATGAGACAAGGAAACTTCAATTCCAGAATCGAGTTTTCCTTATCTCACCCTCCTACCATTTCACGCGTTAAATTTAACCAGAATCAATCTCCATTATTTCATCCTCCTCGGATATTATTAAAATAAAATTAAAATTAAAATTAAATAATAATAATAATTAAATTTTAGAGAACCTTATCTCACCTCCCCTACATTATTAAAAATGAAATTAAAGTTAAAAAAACAATTAAAAAAATAATATTTAAATTTTAACACATGGTTTGGATGGTTAGATGAGGTCGCTCCCCTTATCTCACCCTCTTATCCTATGTGTTAAAATTTAATATTAAATATTAGTTTGTTTTAAAATATTTTAAAATTTAAATATTAAATAATAGTTTAGTTTTAAATATTTTTAAAATTTAATTTTTAATTTATGTGTAAAGAGGATGAAATATTTAAATACTATTTTATTTTTTAAAACTTTAATTTTTATTATTTTATGTTGGGAGAGGGTGAAAAGGAGGCCCCATTCTGGAATCGAGTCCTCTTATCTCATCCTCCCATGTATTAAAATTTAATTATTATTTTCTCTTTTGATTTAAAAGAAAATAAACTTTATTTTATTTTTAATTCTTTTAACTTTTGAATGTTTTAAATTTATTTTTTATTTTTACTTTTAAATTTTATTTATTTATTTTAAACTTTTGGATGTTCTAAATTTATTTTTTTATGTTTTTAAGTTTTATTTTTTCTTTCTCTTAAATTTATTTTATTTTTAGTTTGTTAATTAGTTTTCTTTTAAATTTGTTTTATTTTATAATTTTATAATTTTATTTTTATTTTTTTAATTATTGTTTGAGGTTAAATTTAGTTTTTCTATTATTTTAAAGTGATTTTTTTTATATATAAATTGACTTGTTTTAGGCGTTAGTTTCAAAATGTCTACAATTTTAACTCCATATGATAAAGGGTTGCGGCTGGTAGTAGTTATTTTCGTTTTATGGTTGTTTTTAGTATTTTTTTTGCAACGACATTGGTTATTAAGGCCATGGTTTCAAAAAATTGTAATTTTGTTCCCGGAAAAAAGAATAGGAGTGCCATGGTAGCACCATTTTTTGATTTGGGGGTTGATTTTAAGTTATTATTGTAGTAATATTGATGATTAAGAACAAGGTTTCTAACATATGTGATTTTAGATTTTGGAAGAAAAAAAAATGGACTCTACATATAACACTCATTTTCAATTCAGAAGTTGATTTAAGGTTTTTATTGCAATGGTATCTATTAGGCTTTAAATTTTTTTTATAAATTAGTACCCCAAAAGAAAGTTTCTACTAGTACAAACACTTTTTTATTTAAGGTTAAAATAGTCACTAAATATAACCTATAAAAAAACGAGAACTTTGAAAGGTTCTTGTCAAGTTATGTAATGTATTTCTTACCTATCCTAAGCACTATGGACGATACCTTCCCTTTTACATGGGATTGTAAATACTATTACAAATTACGATTACCCCATTGTCGGACACCCTCATGGACACTAGTCTTGAATTGGACTAACAATACATATGTTAAGACCAATCCCAATTATATACGCTAATTGTCACTAGGTTCAATAGCAATTATTCTTGTTCACTCGTATATGGATGCATGCGACGTTACAGTGAGCAAATAAAGTTGAGACCATGCATCCCTAACATGCACCATGATGTGGCCCAATTTTGACGCATAATTTTTATGAGATATGCTACCACCCATTCATCAATAATATAGTGCTCATTTTCACCTATTCATGTCTTCAAGAGGAGTAGCATTATATAGTTTTTAATCATATTCTCATCAGATTGCCTCAGCTTCTATACAAGTGATAAAAAATGATTAACCTAACCAAGAGGAGCAATTCTTGTAACCACTCTATAGAAGTTTAATGTTGAAAACCTCATTACAATTGAAAATCTTGCTTAGTTTCTTATGACACATTTTTCAGGCTTTTGATGCATTTTCTACTTTGAGATTACAAGCATGTGCAAGATCTAGTGTCATGTTGTGGCCATGGTTGGCTATGCAATTAATTGGGAGTCTAGTGGTGTCATTAACGATGATAAGGATTCTTGGAGTGATAGCAACAATGATTGCATGGGTTTACAATGAGCATCATCTAGTGGGGTATGGCGATTGGATTCATGATGACTGATGATAGGACCTTTAGTTGACCATCTATGAAACATTCAAGATGTTATGTTTGTTTGAAAGGATTCTAAACTAAAGAGATAATATGGGTGCCTATTAGTTCTCCATGGGCCCGTAATGAACAAACATGCCCATGATTACTCAAAAATCCAGTGTAGTCTTAATTAAGCCATTGAATATACTTGTAAGTCAATTTCAAAATTTCAAGGACAAGAGTTCATAAGGGTTTAAGTGTACTTTACATGGAGATTCAACTCATGCATCAACCTTAATGTTTTACTAAGAGTTTCCAACTATTTCTAGTCATGATTCCAAACCACCCTTGGCTTTGCAACTTATATAAGTATATGTGCATACATAAAGGTAATGGGCATTCATATCGATATGCTCATTCATTCGTTGTGCAAATATGGGCTATGCAATCAACAAACCACTTTGAGAATGCTCCTGAGAAATTTAATACACTTGAATTGTTGGATGAAAAAAAAAAATTAATATAGATATGATACATGGCATGCTTGTGTGTAGGCATTGGAATGCCTTTTTTTTCCAAGGAAAATCTCATGGGGAAATCTAAGTGATGCTTCCCCAAATTCATGGGTGGCACCCCTAGTAAACCCTTGTAATGTACTTATGTCGCTAGTGTTTTCACACCAGCCTGTGCAAAAGAGCACCTACTAAGGGTTGTGCGGAACCTAGTAGAGTTCCAAAGGAAAAAACGGAAATGAACAAAGTACGAAAAGTAAAATTAATGCAGGTAGGACTAAACTAAAATAGTATTAAAGCAAATCTAAACTAACATTTCCAACACATTCTTTAACAAACAACATTCATATGAAAAAAAATTAAAGAATGAAATAAATTTTGTATGAATTATAAGGAGA
Source organism: Larix kaempferi (assembly GCA_027924585.1). Lineage (NCBI taxonomy): Eukaryota > Viridiplantae > Streptophyta > Pinopsida > Pinales > Pinaceae > Larix > Larix kaempferi. The sequence goes on from BSBM01000316.1 coordinate 30,409,507, forward strand.
AGTATCACCTCGTAAGAAGTGGTAGAAGGGGTCCCTGCAACTGTCCGAGGGAGGGTCCGTTTGGTGTCCTAATAGTCCATGATCCTCAGACCACACACCACGATTGTTGTAACACACCCAGTGTGACTTTAACTTAACACACATAATATTGTTTTTTCCTCTAAGTGTTACATGCATAATATTCATATGCATTATTTAATCTAATGTGTGACAATGCATAGCAAAAACATATTAAATAAATATTTTGGCGGAAGCTTAATTTAATTATTTGTCGCGCATTTATCAATTCTAATTTTACTTCATCACTAATTCACATAATAAATATTTCCCATTAAAAATACCTTATAATGGACTCATGATCAATTAATACTTGGACCAACTTTCCTATTAAATCCTTTACTAAAACTGCGTAGTAAATATTCTATTAAAAACTGCGTAGTAAAACTGTACAGTAAAACCGCACAATAAAACACTCTTGTGAATTGCACACTAATGGTAGCTAGGTTTATTAGACTAAGAATTACAACCTTCATGGTATGTATTTTTCTTATTATAATGCTAAGAAAAACTTAAATAACCATATTCATAACATAAGTTATAAATAACATAATTATTTAAGATTACAGTGTAGTAATAACTGCGTGGTAAGAACTAGGCATATATTAACATATCATAAGAACTAGCCTATCTATCTTAAGAACTACACCCATAAGTGTCAACAAGAAAATTATAACCTTATTTCCATATCATTATGACCAATATCCATTAAATATTTTTGCGCAGTATGAAACAGTAAAAAACTATAAGTAGCGGGCAGTAATTCTAGCTTATTGCGCAATAAGAAACATAAAACACTATAAGAATTGCACAATAATTCTAAGCTTATTGAGCAGTAAGAAGCAGTAAAACATTATAAGAATTGCGTAGTAATTCTAAGTAGTAAATTCTTTCATAAGCAATGTTGGTGTGCAATAGTTCAACCTATGTTATTTGCATGCAACCCAACATTAATATTCCAACTTAATAAAATTTAAAACACAATAAGAATTGTGCAGTAAAAACTACATGTGTGGCAATATTGCGCAATAAGCTCTGTGTTAGGGAAAAGGGTTTTCATACAGTAATAAATATATAATTACAAATATGTCCAATACATGAAATATTATGATAAACTCCATATTAATTGGTTTAAATAAACCAATTAAGTAAAAATGTTAGTTATGTGCACCTCAATATTCCCACATATTACCTTCATGTGGTTTATAATTTCAGCCCGTGGTTTACCAAAACCATGATAGCATTCATGTTAAGCTTAAATAACAACCTTTAACAGTTGTTAATTATCTTCTTATGTATTTAATAGACAACAATAGTTCAAACATGTTTCAAACATTGCACATAAAATAATTACCTCATAAATATTTTTTTTTTGTAATGAAAAGAATTATGCGGAGTAAATCATTACTTTATACATATTTATTTTTTCTTAATGAATTGAGATATGCGCAGTAAATCATTACTTGGTTAAGTCAATTACTCATTAAGAAATAATGGTCTAATTACAGCGTAGTAATAGTTAAACTCTATGAATCTTTCAATTTAATTATTAAACAATAATAGTTTGAGCACTGCAAATTAGAAATTATTTACAAGCATATAGTAGAATGAAAATCCACACAATTTCCATGCACAAGAAATTTAATTGAACTACACATGAATTTCATCTTTAATTCATATGTGGTAATTTCAACACTCAAATTGAAATAATCAATTTATGCACGCTACCATAATTAAATTTCATGACAAAATAGTCATTTCATGGTTGAACTTCCATCAACCATCATGTCAAAGGTAAATGAGATAGATATATAACAATTGGGTGAAGAAATAACAAGTCCAAGGAAATATTATGGTCATTCGGCACTCTAACATTAACCTACATGCAATTTTACAGGTGTTGATAAATAAATTCCTTCTATGGAAAATATATCATAGCTAAACATACCAAAAGTGCCCTTTCCTAATTAATAATTTGTCACGGAAACTTTAATTTCAAGTCTGCGCAATTTAATTCCTTATAGAAAATAAAATCCATAATTTTAACCATAAAGCAAATAAATTGTAGAAATAAACCAGTGTCAATTCCATGTACATGGATTCAACAAACATCTCCGGAACTTAAAAACATGTAATTTTCTTTATCATTCATCAATTAATCTAAATTGAGAAATCAAAACTTATCTGAAAACACTTGAAATGGGAAATTGGTTGTGTGTGAGGCACACTCCACCCAACCGTAGGAAATTTTGCTCATCTATCTCTCAGCAAATGCCACCCCCGATCTAAGACTTGTGCATTCACCAAGAGACACCTCTCCAATTCTTAAACTCTTCCAAGATTAACACTTAGCAATCAGGAAAATTGGGTTGAATCCAATTCCATGCCAAACAGTGCACTTAACCTTCTTGATTTCTTTCTGACTGCACAACAGTGAAACCCATCACTACCAGTTGTGCTTAGAAATCCATCATGTTAGTTGCTTATACCATTTGCCACTTCACTGGAGTGACTAGAGACAAAATGGATAGCATTTCAGCAGAAAATTATCAACAATTTGGCTAACGGGGTGAGAAATTCATATCGGATTTTCATTCTTAGATAAATTTTGCCTACCCTATTCTCTCAGACATGCCCATGCATGAGTATTTTTTCCCAGAGATCAATTTTCTTCCATCCTTCGCGCATACATGGAACACACCCACCTTTCCTTTCATGCATAAGTCTCTGCATGCAAAACTGGAAAAACACGTGGGCTCTCCAAACCATTTAATTAAAACACATAATCACTTAATTAATATTTAAACCTAAGTCTTAAGTCATTTTTATGGAATTATGACTTAGCCAAAACTTTGGGTATTTTTTAGGGACTTAGGATTATAAAAGGGTCATAGCAAAGGTTTCCCCACTTAAGGTATTTTAACCCCCTTGTTGACTCTGGTGAATACATGAGTCCTCGATCTTTTCAGTGTTCTACCTCAGCCACGACCAGTTATAATTTTTATTATTATAATGTCGGAATGTACAATTGTCTCGCCTTTCAGGCATTACATAATAATATTCACATTGTACTTATGATCAGTTCAGGGGTCTTAACCAGGGGTATTACAATTGTGATCTCCAACAAGGTGATACAAGAATGAAAGATGTTGGCTCCAATCTCAAGGGAATTTGAGCAGAATGAAGGCTTGGGCGATGGATGGAGAAATCTTGTTGAATGGGGGACCTTGAGGTTTCATTTATAGGCTCGGTGAATGGCTTTGGGGTTAAGGATTAGGGTGAATTTTTTCATCCAGAATCCTCTCCATGATTTGTGCCAATTTAGAGTTTGTGCCTACGTTTCCTCATTTTTCTTGGGAAAAGCAGGAAACAACCAAAATTTATGCTAAGAGCCATGTTTCTCTTTTTTTGAGATTTTGTGCAACTTGGTCTCATTTCGGGGGATTTGGTGCAACCCGGGTCACTCATTTCCTAGGGATATGAGCAACATGAACTTAAAGTGCCCCATCTTGGTGTTTTCTTTGATTTTTTGACTTTTACAATATTTTGTCAAGGTCCAAGGGGTGGAATGACGTGGAAATGAGATGAAATAATAATGTACGCAGGTGACTGGTCTACTGACATGGACAATGGACAAATTTTAGTTGTTAACAACCTAGGCATGATAATATGGGATATCGAGGGAAGTACCCAAGGGGATAATGAATTTAATTTGGCCATAATTATGGAATATAACCACTTGGTAGTTTGTATGCAATAAATAGGTCTACTAGGTATTTAAAAGAAATCATATAATTATAAGACGTAGTTGGTATAGATACCCATGAATAATCACGAGAAAGTATAAATATACATGCCATATTATTGTATTGAGATATGTTGGATTTTGGATGTTATTGTATTGTAACAAACATGGTTTGTGGAATGATTCCTTCCATAAGGAGTAATTGATGGTGTTACCCTACCTTAAGGGTTCTCTTTATATCGTGGTGTTTTACTTACATAGATGTATTTATGTTATCTATGAAGTTTAAGGATTTATCTCAAGTTTAAGGATTTATCTCAAGTTTAAGGGTTCTATCTTGTTTGTTATTCAATTTCAAGATAAAAACCTTAATCTAGAGATAAAGCCTTAAAATTCACAAATAAATTAATAGAGAGAACCCTTAATGTGGTGTAACACCATCAATTACTCATATGGAACAAATCACTCCACAAGCCATGCTTGCTACAACACAATAACATCCAACATCCAACATATCTCAATACAATGATACTCATGTGTATTCATACTTTATCATGAGTATAACTAAGGTCTATGCCAACTAACCCTTATTATTATATTATTTATTCTAACTACATAGTGGACCTATTTATTACCTGTCGACTACCAAGTGGGCTTATTCCATGATTATGCCTATATTACACTCATTATCCCCTTGGGTAATTCCCTATGTACATTACAACCCCTTAACGTAAATTAGTGCACCTCACCCAAAGGAATTTTAACTAGGAACCTACTAGCATAAAACTAGACGAATGCCCAACAATATTGGCAACAATGAGTTGATATAAGCCCCTAAGCTAGGGATTAGAACCATTGGCTATCAATCAGGCTCCTAATATTCTAGTAGCCATTGCTCTTAAATGATTTCAAGTTATGTAATTGAATTTACATCAACTTAATTTAAAATTTGTTCCATAACCATGAACATAACGGTTGCAGACAACGTTAAGTCGTTGCATAGTTGAACCATTGGATCAAACATCTTGAGCAGGGGACATTGCTTCTCCAACATTCAGATAATGGCTTCCTCCATGGTCTCCAAAATTACGATCGCCAACCTTTGGAGAGGGTTCCAATTGACGCCCTCCTTGACCTCTTGAAATTCATGTTGTTATTACAAAGGACTTGAAATCTAGATCATGTGCACGAAATGGCTCATACAACATGTGGCTAATTGTTTTATGAAAATAATTTTTTTTGGACAACCAGGTTCAATGAAACAAGTTTGAAAGGTGACATCCCCTTAAAACACACCTTCAAATACAAAATATTAAAGCTATAGTATAAATGTGCTTATTGTATGAATTTTAAATTTACACAACATTTGAAAATAAAGCATAATCATTTAACAAAATTTAATATTTTTGCTTTGGAAAATAAATTTCGCTAAAACTCTTAGGCACTTGCCTCATTTTAAAGATGTTACTTAATATATCAATAACATAAATTTAATGTGTTTAAGCTTATGGAAATTTGATTATTAATGACATTTTTTAAATAATAGCACAAGTCATTAAGTTAACACTAGAGATTAACTCAAACATAATAATAATAATAATAATAATAATAATAATCTAATTTTAAGGTCACAACTAAGTCAAACATCAAATTGGTTTATGAAACTCCCTTGCTTGTGAAACAATGAACCGCCTTTACACAACAATTTGACTGCTAATGTCTACGAAGGTGTACATACTCTACCCCCTTCGGATTTGAACCTGTCACCTCTTAGGAGGAAGCACATGCTCTTTTTTTTAACCATAGGAACAACAACCTCCCAAGGGTATATCTAATAGGCCGCAAGCCAGATATACCAGTAACTTATGACTCAGTAGGGGCCGAGACGTCCCGAAACCCACCGAGGTGAGCCTCTATCCCAGGGGTCGCCTACCCTTCGAGCCTTGTCACAATGGGCCAATGAGCAACCCTACCCCTGCTGGTTTTGAACCTGTGACCTCCACGGAGATAACACATGTTCTTAATCATTAGGCCCACTCAGGTGCTCAAGAGGAAACACATGTTCTTAACCGTTAGGTCCACTCAAAATCATAATTCTTTACCCCTTTGTTTGTGGGACAAGATACCTCTTGTGTACAACGATGTAACTGTTAAAGTTTACAAAGGTATACATACCCTACCCTCTTTGAATTTGAACCTATCACTTTTTATAAAAATAGGCATATTAATAATATATTCTTTATGTATTAATAATTAAAATTATAAAATATTAATCATAGATATTCTTTCTATATTAATCATTAAAATTGCAAAATATTAATCATGGATATCATTAACGTTAACATGAAATTAATAAATATGAATGTAACAACATCGTTATATAATATTCACCTAGATTTAGTAGATATTTTGAGCTTTATGACCAATATTAAATAAATATAATTACATCACAAATGTCGATTTCTTTCCGCGATATATATATATTTATTATTTTGGGGTCCTTGTGCAATAATAAAAAAGAAAATAGAATTAGATTGCAAATCTTTAAGATTTGGTTTTAATCTTAAAAAAAACTGATTAATTAATTTATGATCTGGATAAAGATTGAATTAAAATCGATCTTAGTTGTATAAGTAGTCATCAAAATCTTTTCAAAATATGCTCACAATATGTCAATTTAATCGAGTTAGGATTTAGGATTGTACTTTGGTCATCCCATTTACATATTTGAGATAACTATTGTATTTATGTTCTGCTTTAAAATGAATAAATGGTTTAATTTAATTATAATAATTTGAAAAAAAGTTAATTTTATAGTAAAAGTATTTTTTTATAATAACTAAGGGTATGGTAATTATTCATGATAATAAGTATTTTGTTTTCTTCATGGGCTCAAGGATTATTTCTATATTTTTTGAATTCTATAAAGCGAAAGAAGCCAAAAATTTCTATATTTTTTGAATTCTATAAAGCGAAAGAAGCCAAAAAAAAGGTGAGAGCTTTGTTGATGTTTCAGATGATTGAGTCTAGTCCTTTAGGTTTATTTGATGGAGCAGAGAATGAAGGAATGTGTGGCGCACACGTGATCTTGAAGATCAAATCTGGGCATAATATTAAAATGAGGATGGGTGTTGGTCTTGGGACCAATACTAAAGCAAAACTTATTGCTCTATGGGGCTTTTGGTGGTTTGCCAAGTAAAGAGGGATATTCAATATCCAGATTGCAGGTGACTCTAAAGTTGTAATAGATTGGGTTTTTGGTGTATCAAACTTACAAGTCCTTAGTATTGACCAATGGGTGAACAGAGCAAGAGCAGAGACTAATAGTTTCTCTTTTATCTCTTTTCCTCACATATACATAGAATTTAATAGTGAGGTTGATGGTCTCTCAAAGATGGCTATTGGTAGCATGGATGGCTTACTTCATTTTTAGGAGTTCATTGATGACAATATGATCGATGCTGGATCAGCGTCGGTATTTTAAACTAATCATAATTTTGCTATTTTGTTTTTTTTGTTCTGTTTTTGGTACTCAATTGTTTTGAGTTGTTATAGAATAGATGTGGGATGTATCTTAGATGAGAAGGTTTTGATGTATTAATAGTATGATAGACTGTAAAGGAGAGCAGAGAATAACAATCTCTCAATACTAACTATGTTATCTGAGAAGATCTAAATAACTTTGATTCCATGCTGAATTGCAAGTTACAGTTTTTTTCATTTATGAAAAAAAAAATATAATAATAATTTAGATAAGATAGATCATTTAGATGCACTACCACTAAACCTCTAAACATACCAATACTTCTAGTAAAAATATCTTATTTATAAATAAACCATCATAGATCTATCTTAAAAGAGGATCCACCAAACACCAAGAGGGATCAAATCTCTCAAGGTGCAGACCCCTGATCAGAGTGAAAATGTGATGAACCATTTTAATTTATCTAATTTGTGTAGGTATATATATATGATGTTGTAAATATTTTAAATCTAATTCGAGCCGATATGTTATTTTTTATAATATTTTTTTAAAGGACATGTGTCAGCTTCAAGATTAGCACGAAAGAAGTTACACATCCCCCTATTACACTGTAGAATGCACCTCTTCGACGCAAAAATAAAAATAAATTCAATTAAAATTTTAAAAATAATTTAATTTTTACAAATTTTATAATATTTTTTTATTAAAATTTGTATTTATTGTAAATTGATTCAAATATTTAAAAATTTAGAATAATCAAATTTTAACCTAAGCAAATAAGATTAGTACAAAATTAATCTACTCTAATAATTAACCCTTACTTTTCAACATCTAATTTTTTATTTTTTAAATATACTTACTCCTCGTAATTGCCCTTACTTTCATCATATAGATCTCTTATTTATTATTTTTAAAATATAAATAAAAAGCATGCATGCATAATATTATTCGCATATCTTAAGTAGGTGGGTCATAAAAAGTCACCGTGAATTGAATGGGTGGAAGTTGATTTGATTAGTACTTAGTGGATGTATAGGTATTATGGTTTTTTGGGGTTTTCTTGACACATTTTTTCGGTCGTCTGCTATTAGTCTACGCACACCAGAGTCTTGCTCTCATGAACCACACTCTACAGAGTTTCGCTTCTAATCTTCCTTGGAGGATCACGGTTGAAATCATGGACGATTCCACACCTGGGTGCTTGGTGCTTTTTCGACGGCGTTGCTATTGGATACTCACCCTGGGGAGGCATTGGAGGGATCATTCATCTTTCACCACACCAATGGACTAAATTTGCAGCCTCCACGGGCCCGGGAACCAACAACTGGGCAGAATTATTGGCTATTAAATTTACTCTCCTCTGGAATTCTTTAGAGGCATCCGCAAACTACAAGTCATTGGTGACTCTCTCTTAATCATCAAATGGCTTAAACATGAATGGAGACCGAGGAACATCTTCCTTGAGGCTATCTTCGAGCATGTTGATCGATTATGAACCTCTTCCATTATATCTCCTTCCAACATGTGCACAAGGAAAGGAACACAACAATAGATCAACTATCTAAGATCGGGCTACATTTCGAGGTAGGCACATGGAAACAATGGGAATGCAACAATGACACTATTACTGAGGATGATCTGGGACCATTCCCTTTTTGAATATGGCACAATCTACATACCTTAATGTATATTTTTGATGATTGTCGCCATTGGACAAGTGAAAAAAAAACACCATCTAAAAGAATCAAGTTGATATAACTGAATAGTATGTAATGGAAAACAATACTAAAAGTTTAGGTTGGGATATTCCAGATGAACTATACTTTTTGAATGAAGCCAATCATGGGCTATGTAGAACATGTTTTCTTAATAAAAGAAAGTAAGGATTTTTTCTGTGGAAAAAAAGGTATTATGGTTTCGATTTTGGCACGTGTAAAATTAAAAGTTAGTGCTATTTTTTATAATAATAATAATTTAATTTTAAGGTTAGGATACATTTTAATCTCTTCAAATTTGTCAAATTTTGCTAGCTCATTCAGTTAAGGTGTGGGTCTCGTCAACAAGGCGACTTGGGTTCAATTCCCCTTAGGGGTGAGCTAGTAGGGAGGAGACACCCAAAATCCAACAAGTCGAGGGTTGGTGTGGCCCAAGCGGGGTGCGATCCCCGGGTGATTTTGACGGCTTAGATGTCCCTGGGTCATGCAAGTTAGGGAGATTCCAGCAAACAAAAACAAAATCTCTTCGAATTCGAATTTATGATTTTTTGTTTTACTTAAAAAAGAAGAATATATTGATACTGATATTAATTTTAATGTTTAATTATGTTTATGGATTTACTTTGGAGAGTAATTAATATGCATTGTAAAAATAAAAATTGGTGTTTTTTAATAAGTGTAAGTGTGTGTGTGATGTTTATGTATGCTTTTTTTCATTGAAGAAAATTTGCATTCTATTAAAAGAAACATAAGACCTGATGGCCTTACAAGTGCATAAGTACAATGAAAACACAACTCAAAGAGCAAGAAGGCTCGTAAACACCCTTTACATCCCTATTATGCTATGAATATTATATGTATGTTAATTAAAGTTATTAGTTATTAAGTGAAAGGGTGTAGCCCTTCACTATACACGCTCAAGCCTATAAAAGCGAGCCTCATTGTAATTATTAATCATCCATTATCGATTATATATTATTATTTTATCAAATGGAGTTATTTTCCATTGGAGGATTATTCACTTGAATAATCACTGAGTATATCTGGACACGGATATAGCATTGGTATCAGAGCCCCTTCCTCGGGCATCCGATTCAGGTTTTTAACCATCCAAGTAGAGTTTCTCTACATCATTGGTCTTTGACCAAGAATACAGGCCCTTGGCCTCTCGTCCACATATCCATCTTCCACAGTGCTGCATCATTCCTCGCACCACGATTTGAGCTCACTTCCCTTTCACGCTCCGCCTCTCCCCTCACTTTCCCTCATTTCCCACACCGCTAACACACCACCACTCCTTCCTGCGTCTGCCTTCATCTCTCCACACAGTCAACTCCCTACATCTCCGCTTCACCCATTCATCTCCTACCACACATTTCGCTCCCTTCCACGCAATCTTTGTCATCCAGTTTTCCTCACCCCTTCAACTCCTTCATTACACTCCTCTCCCCACCTCTCAGATCCACGCGCTCACTCCAACCTCCATCATCTCTACGCAGTTCCACCGCCGCCAGCACCACCTTGCTACAGCCTCTCCATTACTTCACCCTGCACCTCACCTCTCCGTCACCTTCCCCTGTCAGCTCTCCCTCTACGCCTCCCCTCTTATCTTCTATGCCATCATGCTACCTCTCTCCATCTCCACACCGCCACACCTGCAAATCACAGCACCCCGCTCCTCTCAACCAACCATGCCCCCATATTTCCATGCCCTCCCAGCTGCTCACCAGCTTGGTTGCCCCCCCAGCCTACAACCTCCAACCTTGCCACCACTGCTACTCCCTCATCCATTGCGCCTCCTCCCTGCGTGCCATCTCTGCCTCCCTTTCCAGCCTCGTGCTCCAGCTCCAATATCTACCTCCCTGCGCTACTACAAACCCCGTTCATCACTTCACGCCCACCATCGCATCTCCGTCGCCATCCCTCCATACTCCCCTCCTGCTGTAACCACTGCACACGCCACACCTCCACCATCCCGTGTGCAGCACCCACATCGCCTTCCTCACCATACCATACCACGGTTAAAAACCTAATTCAGTCCAAGTTTCTATAATATTATTATTATTAAAAATAATAATAATAATTATTATAGTTTAGAAAAAAAATCGCAAACTCTTTATATTACCATCTTCAATTCAAATTAATGTTATATTATTATATTTAATAATATAATAATTATTTGTTACATTATTACTATTATTAAATTAATAATAAGTGCACATTATAGGAGAATTGCATTTATTACAATTATTACCTTATAAAAGGAAAGGAAACAAAAGTCTAACCAAAAGGAAAAATAATTCTTTTAAAAAAAGAAGACCACTTCAAGGTTATTACACCTTTTTGTTGCTTATCGTTGAAGGATAGAATCGAAAAAGACGAAACCATTGCCAAAGGAACATTCGTCAAGTCAGAAGAAGACCCTTATCATCAAGAAATCAAGTTAAAGAAAGAGATTATCTATCATTTAAGAAGTCAAGTCAAAGAAAGACTCCCATGTCAAAAAAGTCGAAGACTATCTATTGCTGAAGAAATCAAAGAAAGATAATCTATCACCGAAGAAGTCAAGACCATGGAAGCCGGTTTGTGACTAGAAATAGAGAAATTAGAAGCCAAGTTAAAGCGCTATCGAAAAGACAATGAAGAATTACGAGACATTAGTACACAATCAGAAATAAAGATTGAACTACATAAGATACAAGAACGGTTCAATGAACAAACAATGTCCAACCAAAAAAATCACATAGAAAAATTATGTGCGCAAATCAAGGAATTAAAAGATGAAAGTGATTTCAATCAGAGATTGAAAAATCAAGATATAAAGAAGGAAATAAATAATTACGAAGTAGAAATAATACGCTTGAACAAAATCGTTAGCGACAAAGATGAAGAACTAATGCAGTTACGACATAAATTAGAAAGTCAAGAATCAGAGGTCGGCCAGTGTCGACAACAGATAAAAGTTCTTCAACAACAAAATGACGACTCTAAAAAGACACATAAGTCAGAGATCGCGAAGAATAATAAAGCATTATCTAACAATGCTGAAGAAATTTTTAGACTAAGAAATCATAACAAGATACTAGTCACAAAAATTAAGAAATTGAAAAATAGTCGGAAGATAGAACAATCTATGGACGACATTGAAGGGAAACTTCTAGACAAACAGGAAGAAAATAGTTGTATCAGAATTCATAATGAAGATCTTAAGGAACAACTTAAGACATCTGAAGATGACAGAAAATTGCAAGTCGAATTGATTAAGAAGTTTCAAAATGATAATAGGCAGTTAGAAAACAAGTTGGAAAAGATACAAAACAAAAACTTAAATCCTCAAGAGACGAAAATACAACTTCCAACTCAGATCAATGATCTAAAGGCGACATTCGTAAACGAAAATGACATCGTGAAAGTTCCTTATCGACACCCCAACCATAAAAACCGATATTTGAAAAAGTGGGAAATGTCGAAAAATAATGGTACTAATGTGATCAAATCTCCTGACGACACATCAGTAGGAAATCCCATCAGTCCACAACAAATCAATTTGGGATGGATTGATCCGTCGATGTATCGGAATTTATGCTCTACACTTAGCAGTTCGTATCGACATGTTTCATCAGCCATGGCATCGCAAAGAACAATGCAACAAAATTATAAGGCTTTGAGGACAAAGCCTTTCTAAGAGAGTGGCAATGTTATGAATATTATATGTATGTTAATTAAAGTTATTAGTTATTAAGTGAAAGGGTGTAACCCTTCACTATACACGCTCAAGCCTATAAAAGCGAGCCTCATTGTAATTATTAATCATCCATTATCGATTATATATTATTATTTTATCAAATGGAGTTATTTTCCATTGGAGGATTATTTGCTTGAATAATCACTGAGTATATCCGGGCACGGATATAGCATCTATTACAGGGCATCCAAGTTCTGTGTTGAGCTAAAAAGAACCTCAAATATAAAATTCACAGATAAACATAGCTCAAAGAACATGTTTGGTGCGAGAATTATCATTTAAATCCCTATTACAGGGGCACACAACTATGCATTGAGCACCAAATAAAAAACTATACAAAAAAAATGATGCTGCACATCGTCACTGGAAAGGAGCCTTTTGTAGGCCTTTGCGAAATCACCACCATTAAAACATCCTTTGCTTGCAACCACCACCGCCAAAAAGACACCCACCGGAAGGAGTTGCAAGTCTGCAAAAAATATCACCACCATCGCTAAATCACAAAAGAAGAAAACAAATGCCTCCATCGCCTTTGCATGGGATAAGGACAGATTCTCTTAGAGTAGTCGCCGCTGGAACTTAAGGGGGAAACTCGCCATGGATCTGTCGCCACTATAATTGAAGGGTTTTGCCATGCCATCGCCGAAATTGAAGGGAGAAACTCGTTCAGAGCCACCACTGCTGGAACTGAAGGGTTCTGCCTTGGCGCTGCTAGAACTGCAAGGCTCTTCAAACACCACCACCGAAACTACAAGGCTCTGTAAAGAACAACAACCAACACCATCACAAAGGGCAACGCTCCATCTCCTCCGCCATCGCATGGGTGAGTAGGGAGGGCGACTAAGGTTGGAACCCTAGCTGCTTGAACATGGATTCAATAAGCAACTCTCAAAACTCAAAACATTTTCAAGCCAAGCAATCACTACCAATATTTAAATATACTTATTTGTATAATATTCTTCTTTAGTAATATGATTTAATTGTAATATTTTTTTAACATGAAAATATTACAAAAAATTGACTAATAATATTTTTTCCTCAACATTATGATTTTGATGTAAAATTTTTATAAAAAAAAATTGACTAATAAGATTTATTGGTGTTATATTACATTACAATGTTATTATATTTGAGTTACTTTATATTATAATATTGTTATATAAGACGGAACAATGTTTTAAGATTGACTCTTAAAACACTTATTATTATAAAATATTGCATTTGGTTTAACTAATAAGATATATTGGTGTTATATTACATTACAATGTTATTGTATTTGATTTACTTTATATTATAATATTGTTATATAAGACATAACAAAGTTTTAAGATAGGACTCTTAAAACACTTGTTATAAAATATTGCAATTGGTTTAGTGTGTTTAAAGATGGACTCTTAAAAGACTTATTATAAAATATTGCAATTGGTTTAGTGTCGTAATGTAGATGCATTTTAGAAAATAAAATAATGTTATAGTTAGGTGAAAGAAAATAACAATATTTATAAATATGATAATGAGTTTATTGCAGTGATGAGAAGGTATATTATTATTATTATAATAAGTATTTATGAGAATATATTAATATTATATTAAAAAGTTTATAGTGTTGGAAATAATTGTAACAAAGACAATTTATATAATTAAAAATAAGTATAAGAAAGTGTTTTGATATTTTGATTCAATGAATAAATAATTATAAAATTTTAAATAAAGGTTGAGACTAATGCCTTTTTCATATTTAAACTATGTTATGTTTTAGGGAGGAAACACTATGCTATAAACTCTTAGTTTAAGGAGGAAAAACCAGGTTATAAACTTTTAGAATTTGATGGATTAAATAAAAATTTGATCTTTGATGTTTATAATGTTAATTTTTTTTTAATTTTACAAACATTTTAGAATAATTAAAGATGTGGAAAATTTATTAAACTATTAAGTCATTTTTTTTAAGTGTGATTGAACTAAATTTTTCACCAATGATTATTTCTCCTAATTAGGTTATAGGAACCTAGTCAAGAGACACATTGCAATTCATAAAGTTAATTTTTTATGGAATGTTTATCGTATGAGGGAAAAGTATAATTCTTTGCTACTTAAAGGGATTTGATTTATTATCTTTTTGTAGATTCCGAGTTGAGATGTATCTATACTAATGTATCTACTTGGAAGTTTGAAATTAGATATTTGAGCAATTCAAATTTATGTAATTTTAATAAAGATATTAAAAACAATTCCCTAATTTTAATGGCTAAGAAAATCATGGGCAATTAAAATTTTATTTGTAAATACATATATGCATTTCTCTTCTCATCAATTTCTATAGTTTATGGTTTAGTTTTTTTCAATTGCAATCATTTATGAGTGACTTATAAACTTTTGAATGGTTTAGTTTTTTTCAATTGCATTGATTTATGAGTGACTTATAAGCTTTTGAACACTAATTTTTACATACATTTATTATGTTGTCATTTTATTTAAAATAATCAATGTTGTCATTTTATTTAAAATTATTATGTTATAGTTTTTAAGATTTTGGGGGGAGCTTGATAGTTAATCAAAGTTAGTGTTGTTTTTTCTAATACAGATTTGTTGGAATTTAATGACTCATTTTTTATATAAATTAATTAAATTTTAAATTTTAACACAAATTAATTTCACAACCTAAAAAACCCTATAACGTCATATTGCGTAATCTCAATTTGGCCTTCCGATATCAAATCCTTAGTTGTTTATTATTTTCTTTTTCATTTCCCTACAATTTAGTGTTAAAGCAGAGTTTATTTAGTTTTAAGTTTACTTTCTATAGACATAAACAAGACAAGAAGTACTATGACACATTATGGTTCTTGTGATCTAGTGCCTTTGTATAATGTGAAAGTGTTTATGTCCTCTCTTTTATTTGTATCACAAAATTCATATATCCTTTAGTGTAGTGTTTTAAATCTTGTCCAACACCCTATAATTATGCCATAAGGTGTTTTCCCAAGTGATATCAACTCTCTAAGGTTTATTCACGATTCAAAGCATATGGTCCATCCATGTCAATCTCCACGTCTAACATGCCATTGACTTAGCAAAGTGTTGTCACTAGCTCCGCCGTCTTCGTTGTCACTAGGGCCTCCGAGATGCTCCATATGAATGGGAAGACGAGGAACCTCGCTATGGCTAACAATGACCCGACTGCTTTCATTGCCGACTTTTCGCCGAACGAGCCTCCCGAGACTTCGAAGTATAACATAAATATAAGTGGGATGAACTTCAACTACTTCGATTTCGAATCCAAACGAGATTCGATCTGCTGACTACGATGTTCTTTTATTACATCCAAAAGTGCAATTATTAATATTATAAAACTGATGAAAAATTATTTTTGTCTTTACATATATTTTAAGCAATATCATCGTCATACATGTGACAACTAAAAAAAATACCAACTCTGTTCAGAAAACAAGAACATATCCATGCACCCACTTATGGGTAAAAAATCACACAAGCTCCATATGAACAATATTTAAACTACCTAGAGACCCTAGGTTTTCATTGATGAAAATCAGAGTGTGACAACTCTCGTACTCCATGACCACCTTTTTCTCATTTTCTTGTTTCCTTACAAGCAAGGTGAGTGAGAGCGGATGTGACAACACGTTACCCACAAGTACAAGAAGATCAAATCTCACTTTATGGTGTCCCTTTTTGCATTTTATAGTGTGGTACAGATAAAGGAGCCTTACTCACTACCCTTTTATATACATTTATGCTATAGTCTGAATGAAATATCCGTTTACAGCTTACATACTTTATTCAAAGCCAAGCTTATCCTTTTCCCATTATCCAGGCTATTTATTAAAGCACCTTAGCCTTATAGCTAACCAACTTTTTGTTTATTATTATTAATTTTATTCTCCTTTTGTGAAGGCAAATACTATATAATATGGCCAAACGAATTTAATGGAAGAGTGCCTAAAGATAGGCTTTGGGCTACCAGAAGGGCCCATAATTAATCTCGCCACTTCAGTTTTCTTGCCTCCTCAATAATTACCTCCATTAATAATTTTCTTTTCTGGGATAACAGCCAAAACTTTCAAACCCAAACCCATTGACAAATATATAAAAATAAATAAGGTTGAATATTATTCAAATTGGACCAAGACTAAATATTTTTAGAGGGATGGGGGATGAGTAATTAGATAGTATAACTGCTGCCTGAGTCTGCGGCGCTGTTAAGAAGTTAGAGGGGTGCAATAATCAACGGCGTTAAGTGACCGTTAGGATGTGTTGAATGTAGATTTTAATGGCCTCCCTGAGAGGTGGCTTAAAATGGTGGTATTCCTGGGACTTGTTTTTATCTTCTTGCTTGGTTTTGTTTTTGGTGAAAATGAATGGGACTGACAGCAGCAGGAGGAGCAGGGTTAGCTCATTGTAGGAAGTACCATTGCTGCTATATATTTCATTCCTTCATATTATATTATATTGTTTCTTGTTGCTACATCGGAGACAGTAGTGTAGAGTACTTGAGAGTGTTGTGAAAGACTTGCGTTGGCTTCTGCTCCTGCCTGCTTCCTTTCTCCATGGAAATGGAACCCACCATGCCTGGTTTTTAATCCATCTTACTCTTTCTTATTTTCTCCCGCAGTAAAAGTTATTATTGTTATTTTGGCTGTTGAGATCTTGTCTCTCTTAATTTCCTAGACTGGTGGGTTCCCCCAGGTTGTGTAGTTTATAAGGCACTTCACCTTCTTCTTCTGCTGCTGCTGCTGCTTACATTCTCAACAGTACTTTTCCTTGTTCCCCAATTCTCTGCCACACTTCATATATTGTTATTGATTTCTTCCATTTATTTATCTCTGTCTGCACCCAAAATACTGATCAAGCATCTGCTGTGTTTTGTTGCCGTGTTTCCAGCTCTGCAGCCATCTGATCACCTTCCAAGATAGGCCTAGCGATTTTCAACGAAAGGCTAATTGGGTTATCTGTTTCTGTTTGGACTTTTTGCTACCTCCAGTTTGAATGAATATTATTGGCTTCAGCTTCCATCATCAATTCTCCTTCAAAATTTGCTTTCGCTTTTTGTTAACATCAGGATCCATTGATCTCCAACTCTACGAATCGCCAGCTTCCATATATATATTATCATTCATTAGTTGATGGTGTGGATCGTTGGATGTTTGTGGGGTTTTATTGAATGCGAACATTGGGGGATCAACGTTGAGCAGATTTGTTCATATTAGTAGTAGAAATAGTACAGTACAAGCTATATCTCTGTCTCTCAAGCCATGACAATCTTTTCTGTCTTGTGAGAATGCTGTTGGACAATATTCCTTAAACACCCGAAAGAATAGGCTGTGTAAGGGACCCACTTGTCTTTTTTTAAAAACTCTATGCTGCAGCAGCAACAGGAACCTGAGCGGTTACAGTAGACTCCTCCTATTGCCTTTTTGTTTCTTATTTAGTACAAGTTTCTTCCCAAAACATGGACATGTCTACACAGCCCCATGCATCATCATCTTCTTCGCAGAAACAGCAACAACCAGTGAACAGAGAGCATGGAGAAGAAGAGGAGGAGGAAAGTGCCGGAACGTTACCAGAGCTTCGGAGTCCCATTCTTCCCTCGGTGACGAAGCAAATGCAAATACAAATAGCTCCCATAGGCCATGCATCGACTCTCTGCCCAGCTCCCCAGAAGCGTCTGGCAGTGGCACAGGCGCCGAGGCCCCTTCCTCAATATCACTGTCAGTATTATCAACAGGTGTATCCTCCACCGTCGGCAACTCATCCAGAGCTCCTGGAGAACAGGGACTTGTTTTTCAGCACCCTCACCGAGTTCCATATGACCCTGGGGACCAAGTTGACGTGAGTATTTTTACTTTTATTTCCTTCTGCATCCTGTAACACATTGGGTACGAGGGCTGGTTTGTCCATAACATATGGGTTTCAACATGCTGTGATTCTTATGTCAATGGTGTGTGTGGTGTGTTATGAATTTTAACATGGTGTGATTCTTATGTCAATGGAGGCAGTTATAAGGGAGTGTTCTCTCCTATTAATATCATTATTGTTTGGTTGGGAAGATGTTGCTTGGTTGCAGAGTGAGTATACTTGATTGCTAGTCCTTCCCCTTCTTTTCTATGAATCTTGTTGTAAGTGCATGTATGTGAAACAACAGTAGGCCTTTACACCTGTCTGGTAACATCTTGGAATAATTTTTATAACTATAAATTTTCCTCCTCTTTCTCTGTAAATAATATAACCTATATTGTAAAATCTTGGAATAGCTTATATGACTATAGAATATCCTGCTTTGCCCTCTCTTTTCCTACCAATGTTATCGTTTCTCAATATTCAAGTTTTCCTAACACTAGTCATTGTTATCCATGTCTGACGGATATGGTTTGTTGGGATTTTGTTCCACGGATAGTGGGTGGCAATAGCCAACCAGTGGTTATGGGTTCCAATCCGATCCAATCGTTGCCGATTCACTAAGGAAGGCTTCTTTTCTACTGTTCACTGTTTCTGAGTTGTTTGAATTTAGTTTGTAGGATGCACCGGATATTCATATTCCAATTGCGGGTGACCGGGAGTTCTATCTTTTTTAACCATATAAAAGGTCACTCTTTTGTTCTGCTAAAAAGATGATGTGCTGAGTGATGAGAAACCAAGTCTGCTGTGATCCCTGTTTATGTTTTTGTCTGACAATTTTCATATACTGCAGGATGTGCTTGAAGTACTTATTTATTTGCTGTTAGTAAGTCACCTGATGTTTTTTATAAAATGAAAGAGAACTGATATCTCGTCCTGCAGAAATAGCACTACATCTGTGGTTGGATAGGTGATTTTGCTCTTTTGTAAGTAACAATAGCGTTGCATCTTCATAGGATAATAAAAAATGCTGGGAAGGTTGACAATGCTTGGAAATTGTGTTTTTGTTGACCGACTAAACACTCTCATCCCAAGTTCTCATCGGGAAGGGGCTTCGTAGCGACAAAGAGTTCCATGATTTGTAAAATGATCAACGATTTATATCAAACCATAACATTCTGTGAGAGCAATGGAGTCTTTATAAGTTATTCACATCCAAACCATACGAGGAAGGCCCTTCAATCCCCATAATTTCAACGGGATGAGATTATTTTACAATATGCTTTCGAATACCCTTGTGTTGCGATAGCCCATGTGGTCCAAAAACATGTTTATAAGGGATTTAAACTCCACTGTGGGGCAATATCACCACTTCTGCGTTAAAATAAAATTAAAACCCATTGAAAATAATGGGTTTATGAAGTGATACAAGTTTCTTTGGGATAGATTTATCACACAATGCGGTACATTGCTCTAGAAACAGACCCTCAATGCCTTGACTTAATATAACATTTTGGGATAAACTCCTTGTTATTTGAGTCAGATTGAAATTCCAGGTTGTCTTGTTCTGCTTCTCGTCGTGTCAAGAAAGGGCAAGCCAGAGGTGGTGAAACCTATCAAAGTAAGACACGTTTGACCATTTTATTTTGCAGACAAAACGCTTGTCATATTTTACTTTTTAGAGTGGAGAAGTGTGAAATCGTAACACACTGACTAAATTTGCTGTGTGTTTATAGCTGATTCTAGTAGATTTAGGTGTAGACATACAGATCATGTATCCTTAATAGCAGGAATTGCTTTTAGTCTTGGCGGTCCTTTGATAGAGTTCCTTGAGTTGTGGAGCTACAAGGATGTCGATCTTTAATCTATTCATTGGCAGCAATTGTGTCGCCTCTTGATTCCAATACTGCATAGAATTTTTAATACCCAAATACTCGAAACTGGGCTATTTACTGGGTATTTGTTTCTCACCAATTCATGGATGCTAGTTTTTGTTTGCATACTGTGATCATGTCGGACAAATGTTTATATTCACTAGTTTTAAAGCGACCCGAAATGGATCCATTACTTCAGAATTTCTCTTTATCATTGAAATAGATACAAAATTAAAATAAATGTAGAATCTAGAAATACTAAAAACTCCTTACTGTGTTTTTCAATGCCTGAACTGAACTAGTATTTTTTTTTTCCGCGGAAAATGCGAACACCTGCTATTCTGAAAGAATCAAGGTATGGCCAGATTTACAATCATTACATAGAAAGTCGGCTCCCAAGGAGCAAGTGTCACAAAGCAAGATTTGAACCCGGGTGGGGAGGATAACAACATTCCTCCCAACCACCCGATCTACACTTAATTGACAAAACTGAACTGAACTAGTATTATTCACAAGAGACTGTAGGATAAATTATTAAATAGCAACCAAAACGCTCCATCTTTCCGGTGGATTTTTTTATCAAATCCGGTCAAAATTGCCCCTGAAAATTGCAATTTTTGCAATTATGTAATTTTAGCAATTAATATGATCACTCATAGAGTAAATGCTGGATTTTAAAACTATCCAGATCCTCGAAAGCGCGATTTGAGCAATGCAAACTGCAATTTGAGCACTTCCTTCTTTGCCGGATTCTGGCGTTCGGGGCAATTTAGTTGTCCCGTATACTGCTCCCACAAGATCAGCTAATTTGCTCTTAAAATATAACATAATCAGACCTTAGCCCAAACTAGTTTTAAGGAGGAGAAAAAAGTAGATTCCCAGTTTTAACTGCAAAAGCATTCACTTTTTCCTCAAACGTTTATATATATATTTTTATTGCTCAAATAATATCATGTAGAAACTGTATGCAGCTTCAGAATCGTCTAAAAGATGGTTACTAGGAAGGGCATACACAGTCACTGCAATTGTGAAGCCTTTCTTTGATGTGTTGGTAAAGAAGAAATATTCAATTGTATTCTGATACACATTAATCATTTTTTTTTCTAAGCCTGAATTTATGAAATTAACCCTAGATCTATCAAACATCTAGAAGAATAAAATAATGACTGCTTTTAATATTTGAGGTTAAAATGAATCTATGCTTTTTTTTTCTTACATATATTTTTTTTCACATTAGCATCAGACATCAAGAAAAATAATAAATATTGATTTTCTTTTCATTGTGCAGAATCCCAAAGATAGGAGGTAAGGATCTGGATCTTCATTTGTTGTACAGGGAAGTAACTGCTCGTGGTGGACTAGAAAGGGTAAGGTAGACTCTATATTTTCTTATAGCAGGATTATAGCTATTTTTTCATTTCTGCCAAAAACTGATTATAATTAAGAAATTGCCCCGTTAACCATATAAATTGGCAAAATACTCTAGTTTGGATGTTTATAACTTTATAGTTGGTGGGCTGACTTGCAAAGTTTTTATGATGATTTCACCATTTCTAGGTTGATGATTGGACAGCAAAAACTTGTTAAGTTTCTTACATTCTCTACTATTCAAATTGTTGGGTTCTGCAGTAATCTCTTCTGTATGTGACACTAAGTAATGACTCACAGCAAAGAGGCTTCTGAAAAGTGGCATCTTCTTCTTGCTTTTTTATGACAACCATTTATCTAGCACAATTTGTTGTTTAGCAGAAAGGGGGGTATGTTACAGGGGGACCTGCACAGGAGCTATCCACATTCTTACTGTCTGCAGTTAGTGTAGACCTTGGAGCCTCACCTTTATTTCACTTACTGTCATTGCCCATAAATTATATAACAATCAAGTAATGATGAGATAAAGTATGATGTAACTACTAACAATTGAGTGATGCTATTTAACATGGATGCCATTCTATGTTTACCAGTGGCCTGCCAGGTTCTACTAGTAAGAACGAATCACGATGATAAAATTGAGTAATTTATAGTTTTAATTTGCAGACTATTTCAAATGTCTTAACAACCTATCTTCCAGAAAACGGAATTGAGGGAAACCTATGCTTTTGATCCTCTTAAGAAATATGAGTTCAGAACAGCAAAATATTCTCAGTCAAACAACTTACAAACTTAATAATCAGACTAGTTCATGGATAATAGGTGCAAGAAGAATGGAAGAGATTTGTGCTACCGGTAAGATTAACATACAATATAGGTGCTCTCTTGTTTATCACATCTCCAATATAATGATATAAGAAGGACAGAGGGTGCATACTTAGCTGACAAAGCTAAGAGTTAAGTCAAGTAACTCGCTGGCCACTTTCATTTCTTTATAGCTGTACAGACTCACAGAGAAACTCGATACTCAATTTCAGGGCGTCTCCAACAGACGGTCAGCTTACATCTCAGAAAGTATAGGAACAAGTCTTCAAGTTTCACAGCTTCTTGTGCAGCTTACTGTTATGTTTGCCTACTGGAAATTAGTGATTTGGCCCGTGGTCCCCATTTTCTCTAGATTAGGACTAATTAGAAAAATTAGAGCATCTATAAAATACAATAACATCTGGATAAATTTTTTCAAAGCCATTGGGATTCTTGAACTTGAACTAAGGATTTCTCAAACATGGCACAGAAACTTTGTTTTAATACTTGATGGAGGGATGCTGGAGATCACTGCAGAGTCTTGAAGGGACTTAGTCAATTTTTGAAATTTTTAACCTTAATGTCTTTCAAGGGATTTTACCAGGACTCTTTTTAACTGCCAGGGATTTCAAGGGATTTTATCAGGACTCTTTTTTACCGCCATCTGTATTTTAGCAGCTTGAATGCATGTTCTTTCTCTTGTAGGACAGTTATGGAAATTGTACAGGATGAGTTTGATTATATTGGGTTTGTGCAAAAGAAAGTGATTTCTTTGATGCAGAGGTCATTGTGGTATGATATTGGTTCAAGTAACTATGTTTCATTGTGATGCTTTGCCTTGTTTGAAGTATTATTTGAAAAAGTATTGCAAGATGCTTCCTAACACTGACTGACAAGCATCCATCAGCTGCCATAGTTATGGTGTGTGAGTTGTGACCTCCCGACCTGAGCCCCCTTGTGGAGGGACGGTGATACATGAGGGGCAAACACATTGCATGGGGGAAATTGAATCCTTGTGGGGAATTGAACTTGAACTAAGGATTTCTCAAACATGGCACATAAACTTTGTTTAATACTTGATAGAGGGATGCTAGACATCATTGCAGAGTCTTGAAGGGACTTCAGTCAATTTTCAAAAATTTCAACCTTAAATGTCTTTCAAGGGATTTTATCATTTTAACAGGACTCTTTTTAACTGCCATGGATTTTATCAGGACTCTTTTTAGTTTTTTACTGTCAGCTGTATTTTAGCAGCCTGAATGCACGTTCTTTCTCTTGTAGAACAGTTATGTAAATTGTACAGGATGAGTTTGATTATATTGGGTATGTGCAAAAGAAAGTGATTTCTTTAATGCAGAGGTCATTGTGGTATGATATTGGTTCAAGTAACTATGTTTCAGTGTGATGCTTTGCCTTTTTTGAAGTATAATTTGAGGAAGTATTACAAGATGCTTCCTAACGCTGACTGACAAGCATCCATCAGCTGTCATAGTTATGATGTGTGAGTCGTGACCTCCTGACCTGAGCCCCCTTGTGGATGCACGGTGACCCATGAGGGGCAAACACATTGCATGGGGGAATTGAATCCTTGTGGGGGCACTAACAAGTACAAAATCATGCTTTCACTGACCCAGCAAGCTCCCTTTGACTTGAAATATAATTTAAATTGGAATTTGCTTTAAATATTATAAATCTCCAAGTACAAGTTAAGTTGGAATTTACTTTAAATATTATAAATATGCATTTCCTTATTCATGCAGGAGAACTGAGGGGTTTGCATTGTAAATTATATGGTTGAAAATATTGGTAGAACCAAAACTGCCATGCAGTTTTAGTCTGATGTGTTCCTATACATATTATATTCCTCTGTATGTGGCACTGTTGCTCTTGCATTAACTGGATATGATCCATCTCATATGACAGGTCATTAATGAGAGGAAATGGAAGGAGATCACAGTAGTGCTCAACTTTCCTCGAACTACAACAAGTGCTTCATTTGTTCTACGCAAATACTACAGCAATTTGCTCCACCATTATGAGCAAGTACACTTCTTTCAAGTCCAAGGACCCTTGGTTCCTCCTCCAGGTATGCTTTTGAAAGTCATAGGATATTTAAAGTCAATAGCTTTTCTTCCCTTTTGTGTATTCGCGAGATTCACATCAGCCTTTGTCTCAAATGGTGTTATCTTTCCTGTCTGCTTTGCCAGCAGTTCCCCCACCCAGCTCAACCCCACCCATGAATCAAATCATACGGGCTGATTACACACATCCAGCTTCAGAGGATCTTGAAGCAGATACCAGAACAAGGAAAATTGATTCTGCACAAGCTCTTGGGGGTATGAACCAAATGAATTGAAGTTATCCTGTTTAAGATTATCCTTATGATTATTTTTTCAATTCATTAACTGTAGTGATATATGTGTAACTGCTGCAGTTGACCCTGCATCATCAATAGGGAGCATTGTAACTGGTTCTATTGATGGTAAACTTGACTATGCTTATCTTGTCACTGTAATGGTGGGGACAAGAAAAATGAGGGGTGTACTCTACCATGTACCTCCTTCTGTCTCCAGACCACAGGGTGCAAGTGTGTCTACATTTATGAATAGTCGGGAGACAGACTTTAGAACTGCTATGATGGATCACAGACTAGGCCGCAAGCGAAAGAGAAAGGAAATGTCAAGGAAGGATCCAAATGCCCCAAGACAGAACAGAACAGGTTATAATTTTTTCTTTGCTGAGCAACGAGCCAGGCTTAAGTCAGTTCAACCAGATAAGGATAGAGCGATCAGCAAGATGATTGGTGATTTGTGGAATCGGCTTTCAGAGGATGATAAATCAGTAAGTATTTCTGGAGACATCAGGTCTCTTTGCTACACCATAGCTTTATTGTCCATTAGCAATTAGATTATTTAGTCAAATGCATTCCTATAAGTTAAGTTGCTGTCATAGTCCTCTAAGTTGGGTCTGGAGGCATGCATCTGTACAAAGTCCATTTAAAGGTCCAATGCTTCTTTTGTTTACTTGAGTTTACACTAGTTCACTTAACCAACATTAGGAAGATCGTAGCATGCTACTGTCTCATAGTAAATGAAAGGTAATTTGATTTCTGGTTAAATTTAAAGTAAACTTTCATAGTTATATTTTGATTATGTAGTAGTTTCAAGTTCAAATATATAATCCTTTTAGTAACTGTGATTACCAACAATTTGGTTACTTTCAGTTCTTGATTTGAATTTAAGATTGAAGAAAGTGACACGAAAACAATCTTTGTGGCAGCCTTATCAAGAGCGAGGTTTAGTGGATAAAGAGCGTTATAAGAGAGAGATGCGGGAATACAAGGAAAGACTGAGACTTGAGAGCCAGGGTACAGTGGGAACCAGTGGCTTCCATCAACACAGTTTATGTACCACAAGAAAATATGAGCCTCTCAGCAATGACATGACACAAGAAGGTCAATTAAGACTACAAGACAGTAAACCACTCCAAGAGCAAGTTCAGCAAATATTAGAGATCCATCATTCTGGCACTGGCATCTCAGAGAAACTTTCTTGTGGTTCTGGCATCTCAGAGAAGCTTTCTTGTGGTTCTGGCACTGGCATCTCAGAGAAGCTTTCTTGTGGTTCTGGCATAGGCCTTGTTGAGGTCCAGCCTTCCAAGAACCATCAATCTCCAAAGGGTGAAAGTAATGTTACAGTGCAGGAACAAGGTGTCCATGGGGTTAGCCCTTGACATGAGTGACTCAACTTCTGACATAAAACTAACTGGGTGGATGCTCTAGGATTCCTGTTGGACCATAGCTTTGAATTACAGACCATAACAAGATGTTCTATGATGAAAATTGACAGTTGAATTACGACTCTTGTATTGTTCAATTGTGAATGCAGCAATGCATGTTTTGTTGCAAATTAGACAAGCCTACTAACAGTTTAACACAAAATCAGGACTTTGCTGACACTGCATAGATAGAGGGAACTTGTAAAGACTTATTAGCCCTTCTCTGACATGATGACATGTATTATCCTACTACTGTTGCTGAAAGACACAAGTAGTTTGCTGGCAGATATTGAGAAATGCCGCGGCATATAGATGTCTTAAGTTTCAGGATAGTTACTTTCTGTTCAGTACTGTGTCTGTCATTTTTGTTAACAATTTTCTGGACTCTACATTCAATGTGATTTTCCTTCAATTAAATTACTGTTTATATTGATGGGTAACTGGAAATAATGAGTGTTGATATTTTAGTGATAATATAATGCTTTTATGTGTCATGTTGATTAATTTAGGCTGTCACTGTATTGTGCTCGCAGAACAAGGATATATTCGCTACATCTATCTCAGTAGATGTATTTTCGAAGGCACTGGAATCTTCACACTTGAATCAAATGAATACATGAAAGGTCAAGGCACTAGAATTTCTACACTTGAATCAATTGTTCAAATTACATAAAAGATCACTAACGTAGATAATCTATGTAGTTCTAACTTCTCTGTTTAGCAATGTAGGTGAAAACGCATCACAAACAGTTTCAGTAACAATACATCAGAACCTAGCATAATTCATTTTGATATTATTAGGAAGACACATGTAAATTTACAAAAAAAAATTCCGAATAGCCTGATAGAATTTTTTAACAAGAACGGGTAGCATTTGTATTGACATATACAAAGTTGCGGCTGAACCAATCAACAAAGAGTTACAAAATGTCTATAAGGTTAGAGTATAGATGTAAAAAATTCCAGATTTGTTGAAAGAGGATCTACAAAATGGAACTTACATTTTCTATCTGTTTGCTTTCCATGTTCTTGGCAAGTATCAAGTCTTATAAACTGACACAAAAATATGATGGAACACAGTTAAAACATAAAAAAACCTGAGCTCATTAGGTGAATTCATGCCCACTATATGCTTCTTCCTTTTTCATTCTCCTGAGTTTCAAGTGTTAGCTGGGCTGCTGCTTAAGGCTTCGTGATCTCCAAGAACCTGTTGAACTCCAACTTATTCCATAAGGACATCTTTCACAGAACCAATGGGCTGGTTTACCGATGACTAAGAACTACGAACAAATCTCAAATTGTTGTAATGGATATCAAGATCTGAAGCTAACTTTTCTAGTCTTTGTTTCTGAGATTCCACTTTCATTTCCAATTCTACATTTCTAGCCAAATGTGCCTCTAATTCACTGCCAATGCTTTGATTTAAATGAAAAATTGCATCTTGTAAAGCATCCATTTCTTTAACAAGAATCCTCAACGCTTTATGCCGGTCTAACACATCACAATGTGCAAACTTGCTAGGAAATATACCACCTATGCAATAATTCACCATCTGTTCCTAGTTAATACTCTCACCATGACATCAGATGAAGTGCAAGGTGAGTATGGAAAGAAGGGAAGTTCTAAAGGCTCGACCCTCCTCGATCCTATGCCATTTGTCCGTGTAATAACATTGCATGTTATTCCTATTGGCAACCTTTATATGGAATTTAATAATTGATAGGGCCACCTCATTTTTAGACAATGCCCCCTTTTCCAGAGAATCACTGCCTTGTTGGACATAATAGTCGCGTGTGTATTACAAGATTGAAGAATATGAAGTTGATGAAGTCGAAGTGGGGGATGCGCCTTTGATTCTAGTTATAATTTTGGAAAGGGGAGAGAACTATCCTGATTTGATTTGGTTTTCTCACTTGATTGATAACAAGTAGTGAGTCACTCATGATCAAGACATTCTTAATTGCCAAACTCTATATAATGAAACCATCTTTCATATAAAGCAAGGAGAACGTTAGTTACCCTTCTTAATTCTCACACATATAAATTAGTGTTTTCCTTTAGGATTATAAATAACCCCCTC
Source organism: Larix kaempferi (assembly GCA_027924585.1). Classification (NCBI taxonomy): domain Eukaryota; kingdom Viridiplantae; phylum Streptophyta; class Pinopsida; order Pinales; family Pinaceae; genus Larix; species Larix kaempferi. The sequence goes on from BSBM01000316.1 coordinate 30,438,012, forward strand.
ACACTTACCACCTTTGAGTAGTATAGTTATAATACTATGGAGAGTCACTCATGATCAAGACATTCTTAATTGCCAAACTCTATATAATGAACCATCTTTCATGTAAAGCAAGGAGAACGTTAGTTACCATTCCAAATTCTCACACATATAAATTAGTGTTTTCCTTTAGGATTATAAATAACCCCCTCACACTTACCACCCCCTTGAGTAGCATGATAGTTATAATACTATGGAGGTATTTTTTTTTATTGTTCATATAAATATAATAATCAAGAGTTGTAGTTGGGCATAAACAAAAATTGAAACATAGGATGGTAGATGAGAGTGATAGGTAATGTCTTATAACTGTAAGTTAATATTTTCGAGAGATAATCTTGGAAAAACAAAATGGATAAAACATAAAATCTTTCACTAAATTTTCTCTATTTTGTTTTATTTTCTTTATATTTAGTTTAATTCAAATTTATCAAGTGTTAAAAGGGATTTAAAATGAGTTGAACCTTAATGACTTGATGATGAGTAAGTGTTGACTCAAAATAGACCAATACAAAAAGTTTTTAACTAGTAAACCTAAGAATTTAATTATGAATAAAATCCATTGAGATTGATCAAATATTTAGTTTAATTCAAATTTATCAAGTGTTAAAAGGGATTTAAAATGAGTTGAACCTTAATGACTTGATGATGAGTAAGTGTTGACTCAAAATAGGCCAATACAAAAAGTTTTTACCTCGTAAACCTAAGCATTTAATTATGAATAAAATCCATTGAGATTGATCAAATCCTATGTTCCTTAAGTGGGTTTTAAGGTATTAAAACACTTAGTAGAAGATTCATATATCTTGGAAATGGGACTTGTTTAGGCCATACATGATCCACATGTGGCCAGGAAGCACGAGGGGGACAACAGTTCGACTAAATGAGTCGGCTATGTTATAGCGGAAGCCTAAGAAACAAAATGCACAAAACATGAATACACTAGACAGACATAAGACACATATACACAGACAATATGCAGGAATGCGAACTGATCTTCTATTACTGGATATATGTTCATGGCTTGATGTATGTTATGTTAGTTTTTCATCATTTAATTCAATATGATCTAGGATCTTAACTGAGAGAATAACATGCACAACAAATCAAACACAAGAGACAATATACACAAAGCATTTCACTAGGGAAACCATAAAGGAGAAAACCCCGCAACTACCTCAGAGATAGAATGAGCAATAATACAAAACCCCAAAACAAAGAGATGATCTCCAACAGCTTCCTCCTCTTCCAATTGTGTGAACTACTCCTCTCTCTCACTAATACTAAGTGAGAGTGTGTGAATGATCAAATAGAGAGGAGCACCCTCTATTTATACTTTACTTTTCACTTAGCCTTAACCCCAAACAGGTCGGCCCCTAAGTGTAATTGACTGGGTCGACTTCTCTAAGAGAGTCTAATAACCCATTAATAACTTAACTCTGGGGTCTAATGCTCCAACATACATGGGAGGATTGACCTCAATGACTTTACATGACCCAAGTACAATAATGACTTCTTCGATCGGAGGAATAATGTTGACCAATGTGACCTCGGTCGACAGGGGTTCACCTCACTGTCGACACATATCGTAGTCTCCCTGGGCACCGGCCCGGGCAAGTTTGAGCCCACCCAGCAACACCCGCAGAGCGGATGAGGTCTCACCTGAGGCATCCAGGAAGGGCAGATAGAACCATGTTTCTGCCGAGGGAGGAGGAAAGTTGTGGCTGCACTGACTAACTCTATTGCGGTACTTAAACAGAAACTTTAAACATTCGACAAGGAGTTATAACATATTACTTCATCGCATCATTTATCATCATATTCAACATAGAACACATTACTTAATCACAACATTTATCATCATAGCAACAGTAAGCAGACATTGCATCAAACAACATTCATACATTGCAACATTGCACAGAGTTCGTACCAAAACATTATCATTATATTACTGTTGCGATCATATACTAGAAGCAAGACATAGATCTTCGTACACAATCATTCTTCTTCCTCTATTCTCCTATTCCCTCGCTTCTTCTTCTCTTCCTTTCCCTTCTCCAACACTTACAACTCTCATCTATTTATAGGTTTCTGCCATTACAATACTTGTCCAATTACAAACGACTTCCTAACCGACACTATTGACTATTGACCCAATATCTAACTGACTCGGTCCAAATGACCCCAAAAACCCGCATACCGCGGTACAACTGACTCCCTATTACATAATATATGGCCCAAGTGACCCAAAACCCGCCAACTGCGGTATCTTTAACACAAAATATTCCTTTTGCGCCCTCATCCAACGTGTCGCAGCGTCGGCGGTACCGCAACATTTCCCCATCAAACCGCTTGCCAACAAATAAGCATCTCTGTCGGAGGTAGAATAATAAAAATACAAATACAATATACAAGTGAATACATTCCGAAGTTACAAATACATCAACACTCCCTCTTAACTAGGAAGGTATTCTCTTAACACAATTCATCAACACAAGTCTTCATCACTGGATCATCATCAAAGCTGGACCATCATCAAAGCTGGATCATCATCGTCACTGCTGCTGCTATCTCAACCATCAATATCCAATCTACTCGTCATAGGAAGTTCTACAGAGCCAACCCTTTTTCATGTTGGATGTAGGCCTAGCCTCCATGTAGGTCTTCATCATCTCTGCGAGCAAGCCATCAAGTATGTACATCTCAAGACTTATTATATGCCTTTGCAAAACCTGCAAGATCTCCCAGGATTGATTATATGCCACTACAAAACCTGAAGGAGCATCCCAGGACTGATTATATGCCACTTGCAAAACCTGCAAGATCTCCCAGGATTGATTATATGCCACTGCAAAACCTGAAGGAGCACCCCAGGACTGATTATATGCCTATGCAAAACCTGTGTACCATACAGTTACCTCATCATCTTCAGATCATTTCATCGTTAATGGAGCACAACCCAGATGCACACAACACAACACTTACAATCACCAGCATGGAAAGACTTTCCTCTGACCATCCGAGAAAGGCTCAGCACTTACATGAACGACCATGGAAAGACTAACCTCTGACCATGTCGAAAAGGCTACAACAATTACATCAACGACCATGGAAGGACTTTCCTTTGACCATGTCGAAAAAAATTGGCAATTACATCAACGACCATGGAGGGACTAACCTCTGACCATGTCGGAAAAGCCACACCTAGCCCTTACATCTGCACCATGGGAGGACTTTCCTACCACCATGTGAGAATGGCTCGACCCTTAAATCTACACCATAGGAGGACTTTCCTACCACTATGTGAGAATGGCCCGTGTGCATCTACGTCTTCCAGACTCATCACTTCCCCTTGGAAGGAACCTCGATTTGAAGTACACCAAGCTTCTCTCTGAAGTACTCGAACTTCACTCTGGCTAGTGGCTTGGTTAATACATCGGCTATCTGCTCGTCCGACGCAACATACTGGAGCTTCATTGCTCCTCTCTGCACCATATCCATGATATAGTGATACTTGATCTTGATGTGCTTCGACTTGTCATGGAACACCGGGTTCTCAGACAACTTCACACAACTCTAGTTATCGCAATATATACAAGTCACATTCAACTGAAGATCAAACAAATCAGATAGTAGCTTCCTTAGCCATACTGCCTCACAACTAGCCGAACAAGTTGCGACATACTCTGCTTCGGCTGTACTCAGTGCCATGTAGGACTGCTTCCTGCTAAACCAAGAGATCACACCTGATCTCATACTAAAGCAACACCCCGAAGTGCTTTTCCTATCAATGGCACTGCCTGCCCAATCAGAGTCAACATAACCCTCCAGGTTAATCTTCTGATTCGCATCATACTTGAGCCCATAATCATCCGTACCCTTTAGGTAGCTCAGAATATGCTTTGCAGTAATCAAGTGAACATGTCTCGGATTCGTCAGGAACTGGCTCAATGTGTCCACAACAAAGCAACTATTTGGTCTCATATTCGTCAGGTACATCAAGGACCCAATCATCTGACTATACATCGTGGCATCAACCGACTTTGATGAAGCATCTCTCAATAGCTTCAGGTTTGATGCCATAGGTGTGGCCATGGCCTTGCAGTCCATCATCCGGAACCTCTTTAGGATCTCTACTGCATACTTCCTTTGTCCAAGAAAGATTCCATCCACACTTTGCCACACCTCCATGCCTAGAAAGTAGTGCATCGTACCCAGATCTCTACTTCACATTTTCCTTGGCTAAGGAAAAATCTCATATGATCTCAACCACATATCTAATCACAAGAATCATGCCGAGATTCTTTAACTCGGAGATCTACTCCCTCTGAAGGGGAGTTTTCTATATCTGAGTATTGTCCTCCCTTTGTGACTGAACATCATTCACACTCTGGATTGAGTGATCTTATGCATATCTATCCATTCCATCTCCTGTCAGATGGGTCTACTAATATGAGCCTCAAGATCACTCGAACTCTATTGTGAGTTCCTTCTTTTATCCATCTGTATATACAAACCATCTTCAACCTTGTAGCAAAGGTTGAAATCCGCATAACCCGTGGTGATCATCAAGCTCATCAAATGACTATCGATCCTGGGTACCTGTTGAACCCATACAAAGATTTCTTTAATAATGTGATTCTCTATCGAATCCTGGGAGTTTGCTGGATATGCACTTCTTCTTTATTTACACCATTCAAGAGAACAGTCTTGTCATCCATGGGTGTAATCTATCTCTGGAAGTGTGTCTAGCCACTGGAGAAAACATCTCGCCATGATCCTCTTCCTCTTTCTAAGAGAATCCTCTAGCCACGAGCCTTCTATAGTACGTTTGATTTGTAAGTCTTCTTGTTGAACATCCATCACTTGTTCTTTGGAACAGGTGTTCATCATCGTTCTTTTGTAGATCATAGCACATGATGTTATCGGACAATCCACTCGAGCGGACGCGAGCCAGATCTCCCTAGTTCAAGTGAATCTAGAACAAATAGTACAGAATACAAAACTAATTTCCTCGATCTAGTTACAGATTGAGTACTTAGATATCATACCTTTCAGATCGCGGATCCTTCTCCTTGTTGTTTCTCAAAGTCTCGCGATCGTCAGATCTCCAGCTGCAAGACCTGTCAAGACAATATAGAAACGATACAAGCAGTACAAGATATCTAAACAATAACTGATCTAAACTAACAGTTGATGAAGAAAGTTCTAAACATGATCAACGAGACAACATTTATGGAAAGATATTATATTAAATGTATAAAAAGTGGGAATACATAGAAAGGATGAAGCTACAACCAAAGCCTCAACGTCGCATCCTCCATCCAAAATGTCCAAGCCAAGTCTCCAAGATGGTACAATCTTCCCAATCACTAATATGGATTCTATCAGCATAAGGATACCATAGACCTTCCCCCCTCTCATGGAGAGAATGGGTGTTTATATAGGGCTAAAGAGATATGGTAGGTTGAGGATTAGGGGGAGATGGTTAAGGGTCTTTCCATAAGGTTAGGAACCGAAATGCCACCTCACCTGGAGCCTAGGGATAGGCCTCCACATCACTCATCTTTGAGAATGGGTTCGAAGATACTCTTTTATCCAAATAATTGACATCGTCGCAGGTTGCATTAGGATGACCTGCGATGTCGCATGTTGCACAAGGGCAGACTACGACGACCTTGAAAAGTAGGTTAATTAAGCCCTCCAATCATGGGAAAATTCAGGGATATGTTTTTACTCTAAAATGGCTTTAGGTATCATAGCAAAGAGTTTACACAATGGTCAAGATGGCAACATTATCACAACGGTCATGATGACAACACTTGGTCATAATAAAGGTACTTGCAATGGTCATGATGACGACACTAGATCATGATGACGACACTTGCAACATTTGCGACACTTGTGACACTTGCACAATGGTGACAACATTTTGGTGTAACAGAATGCCCCCCAAAGCATGAAGCTGACGGAATGAGATAGGTGAAATGCTTTGTAGTAAGAAAAATGGCAAGGACTTGCTGGTTGGAAAGAGTTGCTGCAGAAATGACCTGAGATCCACAAGTCTCATACAACACAAGACATGGCTGCCGACCAATACATTGCAGATCCATGATAGTAAAGACCAACTGAACACAATCATGGCTACTAGACACAATCGTAGATCCATGATGAGATGATAACACAGCCACGACCAATACAAAAGTGGATCCGTGTGATATAACTCAATACAAACTCCATCGCAACCTGGGTAAAACATGACTCCCCAGGGTCTTCAAGCTGAACCCACAATGATACGAATCTATCCATGTGATTACAAATGTCTTTATGTCGAACATGGTAGAAACCACTTGATTACCGGCCATTGATGTAAACCGTTAACAAGTGCGAGGGAGATCACCATTGATGTCAATGATTCCCAAGGTATCATAGTACATATCATCAAGCGTGAATAAATGAGTTGAAGTTGAACGCAAGATGAAATCTTTCAATCAAGAGTCAATGAGGTGAACTCATGTTGAAAGCGAGGTAACCTGCCATTGAGGCATGCAGGGCCAAGGTACTTGGTTGGTTTCTAGATTCAATCCTCGGATGATGAGTTGATGTCGACAAGGATGAATCCGTCGAACGAGGGCCATGATGAATCCCCCATCAATCGACACAAAACACGACAAAATATGTGTAGAGTAGATCGGATGGTACAGTAATGTGCACGACTGACTCAAGGTAGACCGACATGATTGAAGGTATATTGACTGCAGATGATGAGTAATGAAAATCTCTTGAACATGGGCATGGCATGACTTGTCAGTATTGACATGACGAGAATGATACCAACCCTTAATGCAACTGATGGTGGAAGCATTCTTTGGCTGACCCAAAGGAGCGACGCAACTCATGGAATTGACAAGACTTGAGGACAAATAGATTACCCAAGTACTGAATGCAAATGCAAACGAGTGCCATGTTCAAGAGTGACTATGTACTGCCGTAATTAAGATGTAACATAAAATATTCCCTTTTTCCCCATCATGATTGATGAGTGCCTCATGTGTTTTTGACGAGCTTGATGAGGGTAACCAGATGCTCGGTATAGCTCAGTTCATAGATGAGTCCAATCCCAAATGTTTCACGAACTTAGGAAAGGAGGGGTTCATCCCATAATGGGTCCTTCAATGTTTAAAATTTAACGAGTCCAAAGAAGGAAAACTCGGCGTCATTTCATGTTTAGAGAGTCTGAAAAGAACTAAAGGAGACTCCAAAAAGTCCTTTTTCGTAAAGTTAGTCTCTTCACCCGGAAAAGGGTAAAACAACACGAGAGAGAACTCTTCCAACCATGGTTGGTTGGAGTATTCATTTTTTGTAAATAGTGCTTCCTGGTTCGAAAAATGGGTAAATTATCACCAGAAAGACGATCATTCAAATGCTTTTACAAGCGTGAAAGCATCAAGTTCACTTGGCAATCTTCCTATTTAGGGAGTCTGAAAAGAACTTAAAAGGACTCCATGAACAACTTTGTCATGGTTGATGACTGAGAATGAAAAAGGAAAAAGTAAACTTGGCACAGTTCCTTTTCCGTAAATAGTCTAGCGAGGCCGGATAAAGTGATAAACCTATACTCGTCAGACACACCTTTTTACTCAAATTTTTAACAAGCACGAGAATGGTATCAAAAGCACTCAAAATCTTTTTCATGTTTGAACCAGAGCACGAAAAAGTAAAAACTAAGCTCAAACCACTTTTCATGTTTCAACCAGAGCACGAAAAAAAAGTGAAAAGTAAGCTCAACACCATCTTATTGTTTTTAACGAGCTTGAAGATAGGTTGGAAGAATGCTCATGATGTCTGCTTCATTTTTTAACGATCTTGTAACATAAAATGAACTATGCTCGGGATAATTTTCATGGTTTAATGAGCTCGAAACCTAAGAAAGGAAAGTATGCTCGAAAATGTTCCCAATGGTAGAATTTTTCTCAACATGGCATTTAGAGGTTGGTACATGCCCTCAGCATGATTGCTAGAAGTAAGTGACTTAGCTCCAATGTGGTGTGGAGAGGTGATCGAGTTGACTTCAACGTAATTTCCATAGGTTGAAGACATGCCCCCAAGCTTCATTTCATCTGCCTAAGGCATAGGCAGGTGAAAAGAAGGTTCAGGTACTAAGTCTATGAAGAGACTTGACTCAAAGTGAAAAGATATGTTTCATTTTTTAACGAGCTTGACACAAGATTAGAACTCTGCTCACGGGAACATATTTCATTTTTTAACGAGCTTGACATAGAAAGGGAACTATGCTCATAGGTTAAGGCCCATTGACGGGTTCCTTCTCGACATGATGCTCAGAGGTTGGTAAATGCCCCCAGCATGATTGCTAGTGGCTTAACATGGTGGTGTTTCTTCAACATGATTGCTGATGGTACGACATGTGGCATGCTCCCTAGACTTCATTTCATTTGAAAACGCTACTTGCTAACCCAACTACCAACCTGGCTACTAATAAAATGTTCACCAAGGGGGGGAGACGATAATCAGATGAAATGAAGGTTCAAGTTCTAACTCTAGCGAGAGACTCAAATTGATGGGAGGGAGATCTATTTCATTTTTACACAAGCTTGAAATAGACAATAATTATGTTTGAGGGGGCCCATCTTATTTTTTAACGAGCTTGAAATGGAATAAAACTATGCTCGAGTGGATGGTTTCATTTTTATGCAAGCTTGAAACCAAAGGTGAACTATGCTAGAGTGGTCGGTTTCATTTTTTAACGAGCTTGAAACATAACATAAACTGTGCTCATGCCCCCATCCTTAGGGGGAATAAACCACTAAAACATGTGGAACATTCAGGGAAGTTTGATGACTAGGATTCATATGATGAGTGGGTGTCACGTAGGAAATCTGATCAATGGTCACAATCCTCCCATCATATGGAAAATACATCACTCGAAACAGTGTGGACACGACGGCTTTCATAGCATAGACATAATCACGTCCAAGGAGTAGATTGAAATCTAAAGGACCTTGGACAACCATGAAATCAACATAAACAGTTTTACCTCTCAACATGATAGGTAACTGCGGGAGAATCCCTAAAGGTCCGGTAGGCCTTCTATTAAAAGCCAAAATCTGGTCAGTGACTGGCACAAGTTGAGGCGAACCTATGGCTTGCCAAGCAGTTGAGGATAAAATACTAACAGAAGCTCCCTCATCAACTATCGTACGAAATATTTCTTTGTCGGAAAATCCTACAGATATTTGAAAAGGAATACTCGAAGGAAGACGAGATTCTATTAGACCATTCCAATCAAAGGAAATAACCTCAATACTTGGAGGGGGTCCTGTAGAAATGGACAGGGTTTCCCCTTGCCTAGGACATTCTGAACTGACTAGAAAAACATCAGCGGTTTCCAATTCACTCTCACTTAGAAGATAAGAATGAGACAAATATTGTGTCATGGTGATTGCTTCAGTTTGGACTTTCTCCAATGAAAGAGCGAGATCAAGTGGAGATGACAACGACTCGATCACTTCACTCTCGGAAGGAAGAGTAGGATCAATTACAGATGAAACTGAATTGATCACTTGATCAACCAGCGGGGGGTCGAGGGGAAACTTACTATCACTTGTTGGAAGCACCTGTTGAGAACTAGTAATATCTTCCAACCACCGTGAAGCTTCATCCATGCTTGGACAAAGGTAAGTACGATGCATTCCCTTGCATATCCAGCAAGGGTCTGCAGCTCTACCCTTCCGACCCCTCACCAAAGGGTCACTGATCGAGGGAGTGTCATCAACATGATGGTCAGAGGTTGACGATACAAGCGGTTTGTGGTTTTTAGACCACACTTATGATACACAGGAAAGACAGGGACAATTCTTGAGAAGGTGATCACCCTTGCAAAGTTTGCAAGGGAACTTTGGCTTACGAGGTGTTCTCATAGAATGAGTGCCACCAGAGGTAGATGGTTGACGCGTGGTCTCTTTCTTAACCTTCTTCTTCTTAATCTTCTCTTTCTTCTTCTTCACACCCGCCTTCTTACTAACATCAGAGTTTTCAGTAGGAGAGGAGGAAGATATGGAAGCCGATCCAACTTTCGACGAGAAGGAGAATGGTCACCATGAGATTGATGCTCATGTGGTGACGGACCTAGGTTCGACGTAATTGGTGCACTTGGTGTAACTGGATTGGAGAATAACCATACTGGTAATCCTATCATCAATCCAGGAAGACTCAACATAGCGATTAAGGGAGGACCAACAGTTCCACAAGGGGGAATAAAAAATGGCATACCCTGGAAAGGGGCCTCTTGGTTGCTAGTCCCAGAAGAGTCTTCCATATCTAAGCTTCCTAAGAGTCTCTAAAGTGCCACACAAACCAAACACTACTCAAGTCTAAAAGCAACAAGCAAACTGTGTGAATAGGAGTGGATTCAAAGTCTAGAACTTCACGGGATTATCAAGGCATCGTAAACCGCTATATACTGCAGGGTCCAACAATATGACGCGACAAGGAGGATTGGGATCGTACCATTGCCTGCATACCCGATTACCTGGACAGTACATGTGTGCTAATCTCCCTGAGTGCTGTTCTTGGTGTATTGCTTTGCCAAGACAACCAAATGGTTAACTCAGTTGGTTTCAAGAATCCTAGTGGTGTCTCTCGATATACGCAAGGTACGTAGGAGCTCAAATCCATAGTGGTGCTGTCTAATGCACAACCGTTTGGCAAGAGACCTTCCGATATACTACTGAGTACGTGATGCACCCTTTGATATACGCCAAGTACGGATTATGGTACTTGGTGGGTACGTGAAGAAGCTCGATATACCTATAAGTACGTGGAAGACTACAATACCCCCAGGATACAGTGCTGGCAAATAACGACAGCTACCACGCTTAAAGACGTCGGAACACGTCTCTAACTTACACAAAGTTACTAAATGATTTTAACCTAAGCTAGCGTTAATTTTATCTTGTACGGTCAGGTGGATGCATGAGGTGAGGACATAAATGTAAACATAATGCAATCCTCAACTATATGATAATGCACATTTTCCTTTCCTTTTCAATGAAAACTACTTAAGGTAGGGAGAGATTTTTCTTTCTTTCAAACCAAAAGTACTTAAGTAGTAGCGAAAAGAAGAATTCCTTCCTAGAGTGAAATAATTCTAATTTTCTGCAATAATCAGCTAAAAAACACAAAGAAAATGAAAGATGCAACTAATCTTAACAATGTATAAGACAAAATAATGAAGCACTTTCAATTTTCAAATGAATGTATCAAAAATGGAACTTGATAACTAAACGCTTTTCACATCTATATACAAAAAGTGAGAGAATATCTACAACACTCTAATCATTTAGAAATTCCCAAAGAAAAATGGCAAGCACCCAAACAACTCAAAGGCACTCAAGAAAAGCTCAAAATCTACCAAATGCAATAATTATAACTCATTTCCTATCTTTTTACACTTGAAAAAGACACATCTAAGCTACGGAAAGAAGGATTCCACAAACGTTTCCAATCAAATGTAAGACAAAGATAAGCACTTAACAATCTTATCTAACTCAAATGCACACAAATCTGAAACAAGCCTTTCTTCTTCTTATGATGATAAGACCAAGAATATAAAATGATCAAAATAAAGTAAGAAGAATATTTATGTTTTCCAAATTCATGAATATAGCAAAAGAGTGACAAAATCAAGCTTTTCTTTGAACTAAAGTGGAGACAAAGAATCAATCTTCCCCAAAAATGATTGAATAGCTTAGCATGTAACGGAAACAAGATGCATAACCCAAGAAAAAGAGGCTCAAAAAGACATGGACATCCCACACTCTTCAAGTCTTTAAAACAAGCCAATCACGCCAAACCAAAAAATGATCTTAAAACCTTGAGATGGGTCAAAACGACTGAAGAATGCATGATTCATGGCCCCCCCAGCCATGAGGGGGAATTTGTTTTTAAAAAATAGAACCCATTTAGCTTAAAAATGCAAGCAAAACACTAGTTTTTACTCAAGGGGCCAAACATGAATCCAAAACTCAAAAGACCCAAAAACCAGTACAAACAAGACAAACAAAACACTGCTAGACAAAAGAGGCTTTGCTTGGAAGGTATAGTGCAGAGGAGTTTGTACAAAAACCAAAACTCAAATCAGAAATGGAGAAAAGGTGCCTGTACGGCAAAAAATGGCAGATCGGTGCACTCTGTGCTTATGCATAGTGCGACGTCATAGTTCACTAGTGCGGAAAATGCGATGACATTGTAGTATACCAATGGAAGGGCTGCGACGACAGACTAACAGGAAAAGAACAGAGATAAAAAACAACATAGTGTCTCTCTGGGTACACTGACCAGGTGCGACAGGCGAGATCTAAGTCCAAAAATGAACTAATTCTCCAGATAATGAGCACAAAAAGGTCTGCCAATGAGAAGTACAAACTCAAAGGAAGGAAATCAGACTCTTCAAAGCGAAGATCTGATGGTGAAAGGGCTTAAGAAGCAAATGGCAAAAGAGATGGCTTGGAAACGAAATCAACTGAAACTGACATTCAGATTGAAAACAACAATGGTCTTCCCCAGTATGGTCGCCAAATTTGTTGTCAGACAATCCACTCGAGCGGACGCGAGCTAGATCTCCCTAGTTCAAGTGAAATCTAGAACAAATAGTACAGAATACAAAACTCATTTCCTAGATCTAGTTACAGATCGAGTACTTAGATATCATACCTTTCATATCGCGGATCCTTCTCCTTGTTGTTGCTCCAAGTCTCGCGGTCGTCAGATCTCCAGCTGCAAGATCTGTCAAGACAATATAGAAACGATACAAGCAGTACAAGATATCTAAATAATAACTGATCTAAACTAACAGTTGAGGAAGAAAGTTCTAAACATCATCAACGAGACAACAGTTATGGAAAGAGATTATATTAACTGTATAAAAAGTGGGAATACATAGAAAGGATGAAGCTACAGCCAAAGCCTCAACATCGCATCCTCCATCCAACATGTCCAAGCCAAGTCTCCACGATGGTACAAGCTTCCCAATCACCAATATGGATTCTATCAGCATAAGAATACCATAGGCCTTCCCCCCTCTCATGGAGAAAATGGGTGTTTATATAGGGCTAAAGAGATAGGGTAGGTTAAGGATTAGGGGGAGATGGTTAAGGGATCTTTCCATAAGGTTAGGAACCGAAATGCCACCTCACCTAGAGCCTAGGGATAGGCCTCCACATCACTCATCTTTGAGAATGGGTTCAAAGATACTCTTTTATCCAAATAACTGACATCGTCGCAGGTTTCATTAGGATGACTTGCGACGTCCGATGTTGCACAAGGGCAAATTGCGACGACCTTGAAAAGTAGGTCAGTTAATCCCTCCAATCATGGGAAAATTCAGGGATATGTTTTTACTCTAAAATGGGTTTAGGTATCATAGCAAAGAGTTTACACAATGGTCAATATGACGACATTATCACAATGGTCATGATGACAACACTTGGTCATATTAACGGTACTTGCAACGGTCATGATGATGACACTAGGTCATGACGACGACACTTGCAACATTTGCGACTCTTGTGACACTTGCACAAGGGTGACGACATTTTGGTGTAACACATGATATTTTCTACAAATCCAATTTAATTATATGATTAGTAACACTTCATAATTATCAAATTATGTTGACATTTCAAGGATAACTTATTATGCATATTATCTTTCCTACAAGTCAAGTTCAATTGCATGTTTAGAAACATCTCATAGTTTTCCAGAACAAATTCTTACGCATAAAAAAAACACAAGTCATACAATCATGCAATTATCTTAGCCAATGCTGCAACATTTAGCCATATCCCGTAACTTTCTAGATGCCTTCCATCTCTACCAAAACATTGTTAAGAGTGTGCACTACTCCAACATGTCAATAAAGAGGTTTCAATCTAGATAAGTAGCAATGGAGTGTTGTATAGTACCATAGGCCACTTACCCATTATTTGCATATTAGTAGTATCTTGTTCATTAATGCAACTTTTCTAACATGCATAATATACATCCTAATCTAAGAACATAAGTATGTACATGACTGAACAACATCATTTAAGTAATCATATATACAAGAAATGACAATTCAAATACTTATCTTTGTTTGGTTGTTGGGTGGAATCCCTCTCAGTGTTTGCTTCTTTGCAGGAAGTGACCCAGGGAAATTGTTAGGGGCGAAATTTAGCCAATTGGCTATTTTTTGGGCCTTTTTTCAAAAAATAAATTCGCTATTTGGTCATTTTTGGTCTCTAATATCGCCTATATTTACATAAAATATGTTTTTTTTATCATAATATTCGCCAAAATCTACAAGTTTTGGTAGTAAATTGTATGTTTCGTATTTAATATTCGCTTACCAATCTATACATATATTTTTTTCAATTCAAAATAATCGCCTAGAATACTATACTTAAGTATACTTTTATAATCCTTAAAAAATACCTTGGCAGGAACTACTGGAGTGTGCTCCCTCTTGATCTCTATTTTCCCTTTGTGATAGCATGATGATTATATGTCTTTTGAACTTCTATCCATCCTGGACCACTATGCATGCGTAAGTGTGCAATAGTTTCATCATTGTGTCATCCTCAAGATCTCATACATTCATTAGTATAATCTCAATACTATCAAAACATTATAATCCTATAATCTTAACATGTATGGTCATGATCATTTCATACACAGGTAATTTATCACAAACGTTAGTATTCAAGGTTTCAAGGAGTACTTCTTTTACTCGTCCATATTCTTATTTGACCATAGGACTCTTCTAGTTTGTCATATCATTAATCAAACTAAGAAGCATAATATGCATAAACCCATGATTACTCAAACTTATACCTTCATGAATAATCATTATCAATCATACAAAAGTATACTTATATAAGATCCTAACACAAGGTAGGATTCTAACTTGATATAGGAAAACATACCTGGATTATCATGTTTGCTAGTTATCTCTAACATACCCAAACAATGTCTTCTTTGTTCTCTTCAATGATTTAGAGACCTTGTGCTAGTAACCTGCATATCTTCATAAGTTAAGTATTGTAGAACCAAATCATACATACCTCGTAAGTAGAGCTTCTATGTGACCAATGACTATGAATGAGTCTTTGTCTTCATGTCACCATGGTCATATATTCTTGATCTAGTACTTGATTTGTCTTTCTTGATGTACCTTTCATGTTAGTGGACAACATCATCCTCATACAACACCACCGTGCATGAGTACAACATAAGTGTCATAACCCTAATCAATGAATGTCTTCTATTATTCACATACAGTCATACTTTTACTAAGGTGATCAGGCAATCATGATTGTACTAACCTCAATAATATGAAGACAAACTTAATCATGAAACATATTTCAAAACATACCTGTATCTCCTCAAGTCATACCTGTCGTGATTGCCTGTAGTCTTCTCTATAAGGGTAAAACCCTAACCATCCAAGATAGATCACTTGTAATCATCTTATATAGGTTCATGGTGCTAGGATGATAGAATATCAGTTCCTTTTAAACCTCCTTCATTGCTACCCTATGAGTCTCCCAACCTTGCTAGGGTTTCTTCTTTCTTGGAAACCCTAATTTTTCAATCTCCTTCCTCCCACAACATTTTGATGGAGGATTAATATCTATGCTGAATGGATTCCAAATCCATTTTCAAAGTTTCCAATGTTGCATCAGGTGTCTCCAACATTATATCAGGTCATGCCATACCTAAAAACTGAAAACCCTAAGTGAGAGCTTCTTCCTCCTCTTCTTTGATTTCCTCCGTTGAGCCATTTCAGATGTGCTGTATTATTTCTGGTGTATCTCTGAAATTGTAGATCTGCAAGGTCTGAAATTTCGTCCTGTGGTATCTAGACCTTTCATCTTTCCAACCCCATAAGTTTGAGCTTCATTCAATTCTCCATCAGGGAGATATGCTCAGTTTCCAAACATGACCTGTTTAAGGGATGAAACAACATAGTGAACTTGTACGGAGTTCCACGTGTCACTATTTCCACTTTGGTCTCTAAAAATCGGACTTGTGAAACTACAGTCTGTTCCCTAACTGTCACTTTTTACAGAATTCCATTTGGAGCTTCCTAGCTCGAGATATGACCTTTTTTCCTAGGTCACCTGTTTAGGGCTTCATTCTGGAAGAGGCAGAAAACCTAACTTGTACGGATCATATCTCAGAAAGTACAACGAATTTGAGGCTGAACTTCAGACACAAGGTACATGAAAATTTCATCTTCGGCGTGTCCAATTTTCAGATCCCGAACCTTTGCCAAAATTGATTCATAGTGAAATTTCCACGATGACTAGGTTTTGCTATACAAAGCCCTAGCTTTCAAATTGTCGCAAGTGAGACAAGTGTCGTAAATGCCATACATGCCTTCCTTCAGGCTAGCTCTGATACCATGTTAGTTTTTCATCATTTAATTCAATATGATCTATGATCTTAACTGAGAAAATAACATGCACAACAAATCAAACACAAGAGATAATATACACAAAGCATTTCACTGGGGAAACCATAAAGGAGAAAATCCTGCAACTTCCTCCAAGATAAAATGAGCAATAATACAAAACCCCAAAACAAAGAGATGATCTCTAGTAGCTTCCTCCTCCTCCACTTGTACGAACTCCTCCTCTCTCTCACTAATGCGAAGTGAGTGTTAGGATATTTAGACACTTATGAGTTAGTTAAGATCAACTTGTGTAATATATCCGTTAGGGATAGTGTGTTTCTTTAGTATGCATTAGTATGCATTTGTAAATACTTAATCTGACGGTCACGATATGTTTCCGACATAGAGTGATCCGACGGCTCAACTTCTCTTAGATCAAACCTAACCTTGATCCGTGGCTTAACACCCGATTGGTCCATGATCTCTATTTAAAGAGCATGGAGGGTCATTGTTTAGTTGATCGATTATGAGAAGCTCATTTGTAACTTTCTTTCTTTGCATAATAAATTGTCCCGTAGAAGCTATTTGGCCGGGGCCGTGGAGTGTTTCCCTCAAGAGGGTTTAAACCATGTCAAAACATCGGTGTGTTGATCTGTGATCTGTTTGTGTGAAGTGGTTTCTCTTGGTGTTCGGTCCTTTGGTAGTACCCTATGTACCCGAACATGGTATCAGAGCTTTTATGAAGTGTCGCTTCCGGTTATGATCTAGATCTTGAACTGTTGTTGCCGAAACTCGAAAGGGTTTCTAGTTCTGGTATTTCTGTGCATTTCTGGGCTATGGGAGGTGTTCCATTGCGTCCGGAGCGTCGTTTCCATTAGGAAATAGTTTTCGTTTGATCGAAAACGGTTCCCGGTTGCTCTAGAAACGCGTATTTCATCAGATCTGAAGGTATAATGTTACAGTGACGCATTTTTTTTATTTCGTTTTTTAATAAGAAAAAATTTCATATTTCATTTTTTTTACTGTTATATTTTTTTTGGGTTCGGATTGTTGCTTTCCTATCTGCGTATGCTCTTTGCCGTGCACCTTGAGCGATCTCGGCAAATCAGAAACAGAAAGGGAAAGGGTTTTTCTCGGCTGCGTATGCTCTTTGCCGTGCACCTTTGCGCGATCTCGGCAAATCAGAAACAGAGAGAAAACGTAGACTTTCCGGGCAAGCTAAGAAGATCTAACTCCACAAGTGTGGAATTTTTTTTTTTGTTTCGTTTTGTGGTCTATTTTGCAGAAAAAAGGGCAAGCACGCAAACCGAGCAAGAAGAGTAAAAAAAAAAAAAAAGCCCCCTTCCTCATTCCCATATTTTACATACCTTTTAATCTAGCTCACTTGGTTCAAAGTTGCTTTATTCCTTAATAGGTCTTGAGTTCAAGTCTTAGGAAGTTACTTTTAAAAGGAAAAGTGCATGCAATTTCTATTTTCAAGTTACTTTATTGTAAAAGTGCATCTCACTTAAATAATAAAAAATAAAAATACAAGTGAGTCACTTAAGTTTTTTATTTTTGCACTATTTAAAAAGTAATATCATTGTAAAAGTGAAATCACTTATTTTACAAAAGTGATTCACTTAAAGCAACTTTTTTGTAAAGTGATTGTCAAAAGGTTCATCTTGGGAAGATGGGGGTTCTTTTTTTTGCTGGACATTCTCTAGCTGCCACATCACTATTGGGGACATCTTCAACAGTTTCTTTGTTCAAGCATAACTTCATCATACAGAGTCAGTTTTCAGTGCCGTTTTTTTTGAAACCACCTATTTTTTCGAGCTCTTCACATCCAGACTATTGGTTTCTACTTTTACAGCCATTACTTTACAAATATGGCCACCCATTATGATATTCTACTTAACAGTTCCAACTATTTCTCATGAAAATCTCGTATGGAGGATGTTCTACGAAGTAGGGGACTTTTCAGAATTACCACAGGGAAATAAAAAGAACCCACTGATGATGATAATAAAATAAAATGGGCAAATAGATGTGATGAAGCTCGTGGATTGATTGGGATGTCAATCTCTACTGATTTGCGATTCCACATATCTAGAATTGATGAACCTAATACTGCTTGGGACAAGTTGGAAACTGTGTTTGGTAAACACAATGAAATTCGAGGTCACCAACTCGAAAATGAGTTAATTTCTTTAAATCCAAGTGACTTTTCATGCATTCAAGATTATTTATCTAAGTACAAAACTCTCAAGCTCTTATGTGCAGAATGTAAGATTGAGAGGGAAGACAAACAATGCATTTATCATATTCTTTCCAAACTTGGACCTGCATATTCTGTTTTTGTATCTACATTTTACTCCATGAAAGCATCCTTGAATGCAGCTAGCTATCAAGAGCCTAGTCTTGAATCCTTTTGTGATTCCTTGATTAAGGAACAAGATAAACTCATTCATCTTGGAATAATCAACAATGCAGATACATCTGGGAAAGCCTTATTGTCCCAACAGAAAGAAAAGTCCAAGCCTCCCAAGAAATAAAATTTTCGCAATAATAAGTCAAACAAGGGTCCAAAACTCTCTCAGTCAGCTCCTTCTTTAAAAAATGACAAAGGATCCAAGCCAAAAGGCAAGAAGACTGAGCGTCATTGCAACTATTGCGGGAAAGATAATCATGATGAATCTAAGTGTTTCAAGAAGATGGCAGCCTTGGAAGCAACAATGAAGAAGCACCACATCAGCCTAGATTCGCCTTCAGAATCTGCCTCTCATGGACATGCACTTTGTGCATCTGGTTATTCTTATAATGCATCTTCTTCTTCTACTTCAAATGAATGGCTCATTGATTCTGGAGCATCTTATCATATGGCTAAGGATCAAGCCATCTTTTGTACTATGCATGAATGTAACACCAAACAAATATTTGTTGTTGATGATAGATCTCTAAGTGTTGTAGGAGCTGGAATAGTTCCAGTAGATAATGGTCATTTTAGTGGTGTACTATGTGTTCCAAGAATTTCATGCAATTTGTTATCAGTCTATCAGATCACTCATTCTGGTGAAGGTAAAACTGTGACCTTTACACCTCACCAAGTTGTAATCAAGGATTTTAAAGATCCTCAACAGGTTCTAGCTACCGGAATTGTTGATGATATTACCAGGTTGTACAAGTTTAGCAACTTTGGGTCATCACCTTTCCCTTCAGTTTTTGTTGCTCATAGAGATAAATTGAGCAAACTTTGGCATGAGTGATTTGGTCACTTAAATTATCGCTCATTGCAACAACTATGTAAAGAAAATATGGTGACAGGTCTTTCGATAGTATCTTGCAGAGATGGTGTTTGCTCCGGTTGTGTACTCGGAAAACATCATCGGGACAGTTTTGACAAACGTGCCTCTTGGCATGCCTGGGTTCCCTTGGAGCTTGTGCATAGTGACTTGTGTGGTCCTCTTCCATCTGCTTCCTTTTCTAGTTTCAAATATTTCTTAATTTTCATTGATGATTACACCAGACGCACTTGGGTTTATTTCCTAAAACTTAAGAGCGAAGTATTTAACATGTTCTTGGCCTACAAGGCCCTTGTTGAAAAACAATCTGGTCATCAAATTATTAAGTTAAGATCTGACAATGGAGGAGAATATGTTAACAAACAGTTCACTACTTTCTGCACTGAGCAAGGCATCCAACAACAACACACTGTTCCATATACACCACAACAAAATAGTGTAGCTGAACGGAAGAACTGCACTTTAAAAGAAATGGCTAATTGTATGATCCAATCTAAGGGACTAAGTCTTCAATTTTGGGCTGAAGCCATAAATTGTGCAAATTACATAGTTAATCGCACCCCCACAAAAGCATTACAAGGTATAACACCGGAAGAAGCATGGAGTAAAATTAAACCTGATGTAAGTCAGTTTCGTGTGTTTGGTAGTGTTTGGTAGTGAAGCATGGGCTCACATTCCGGATGAAAAACGGAAAGCATTGCAGCCTAAAAGTGAAAAGTGCATATTTGTTGGATATTCTGAAGATGTAAAAGGTTATAGACTTCTTCAACCACATTCTCATGCTATAATCATTAGAAGAGATGTTAAATTTGATGAAAATATCTTGGCCTGCGAGCCTAACTCGGCGAGCGTGCCATCTTTGGCCTGCGAGCCTGATTCGGCGTTTGTGCCTTCTTCTTCTTCTTCCAACTTCCTTGATAGGTTTCCAACTCCAGTTTCTGATGATGATAGTGAGGATGAAAATCCACCTTTGCCTGCTCATGTTCCTCCAGTTGCACCAGCAAAAGTGCTTCCTCGATGGGTCCGTTCAACATGTGAAGCAGCTGGTGATCTTGCCGGTGATCCTAGAGATCAACGTCGAACACGTTCTCAGTTTCAGCGAGCCTCTTCTCTTTTGACTCAAGTTTCCGAGAATCATGATCCAGAAACTTTTGCAAAAGCTTCAGGGAATCCAGATTGGGATGCAGCCATGGATGACGAATATCGTTCCTTAATGGCGAACGATACTTGGGATCTTGTACCTCTTCCAAAAGGAAGAAAACTTGTCAGATGTAAATGGGTCTACAAAACTAAGTATGCATCAGATGGAAGTGTTGAAAGACTTAAGGCAAGGTTAGTTGCCAAAGGTTTTTCCCAAGTTGAAGGGATTGACTACAATGAAACCTTTGCTCCCGTCGCCAAAATGAACTCCATCCGCCTTGTTCTTTCCCTTGCAGCCTTACACAACTGGGAAGTCCATCAAATGGATGTCAAGTCTGCCTTCTTACATGGTGATTTACAGGAGGAAATTTACATGGAACAACCTCCTAGCTATGTTCAGAATAACTCTAGCCTTGTCTGCCGCCTTAAGAAATCCTTATATGGCCTTAAGCAAGCTCCTAGAGCTTGGTATGCCAAAATGGATAACTTTCTCCTTGACACTGGTTTTTCTAGATGCCATTCTGACCCCAATGTCTATACCAAGAAAGTAGGAAACCATCTCATCATCCTTGTTCTATATGTTGATGACCTTATTCTTACTGGTAGTGACCCTAAGCTTATAACCCATGTGAAATCCAGTCTTAAACAAACTTTTGAAATGTCAGACTTAGGACATTTGCATTATTTTCTTGGTCTCCAAGTTCTGCAAACCAAAGAAGGAATCTTTCTTTATCAGTCTAAGTATGCTTGTGACCTTCTTCGTCGCTTTCACATGGAAGATTGTACACCAGCCCCTTCTCCCTTCCAGTCTGGAGTCAAACTTTCTGCCACTTGTACTTCGCCTGAAGTAGATGCCACCTTGTATCGTCAGCTTGTTGGTAGTATTTTATACTTGACTCATTCCTGTCCTGACCTTTCCTTTGCTGTTGGTCGAGTTGCCCGTTATATGCAGACACCTCATGAAAGTCACTGGAAAGCAGCTAAAAGAATACTTCGATATATTCGAGGTACAGTTCAGTTTGGGATTCATTACAGTACAGGGGGGAAACCTTTGTTGGTTGGTTTCACTGATTCAGATTGGGCCGGCGATCCTGATGATCGAAAGTCTATTGCAGGTTATGTTTTCAGTTTGGGATCTGGACCTATTACTTGGGCTTGTAAGAAACAACAAGCTCTTGCTCTTTCTTCAGTAGAGGCAGAATATCGAGCAGCAGTTAATGCCAGTCAGGAAGCTTTATGGCTTCGACAGATCCTTCAGAGTTTGGATTCGAGCAGCAGCAGCCTACTCCACTTTGGTGCGACAATCAAAGTGCCATCAAGCTTGCCAAAGATCCAGTTCTACATCAACGCAGCAAACACATTGAGCTACATATGCACTTCATCATAAATCTTGTTCATGATCGTGTTCTTGAAGTGCTATTTTGCCCTACAGATGACCGAGTTGCAGACATCTTCACCAAGTCCCTTACAGAAGCGAAGTTTTCTAAACTTCGATCTATGTTAGGAGTTTAGGAACCTGTCATTAAGGGGGGATAGGCTCTAATGCCTCCTTCCTTCTCCTAATAGTGTCACCTTTGTAAATCCTTCAATCCTATCCCAAGTTGTTCTTAAGGGGGGATGTTAGGATATTTAGACACTTAGGAGTTAGTTAAGATCAACTTGTGTAATATATCCGTTAGAGATAGTGTGTTTCTTTAGTATGCATTAGTATGCATTTGTAAATACTTAATCCGACGGTCACGATATGTTTCCGACATAGAGTGATCCGACGGCTCAACTTCTCTTAGATCAAACCTAACCTTGATCCGTGGCTTAACACCCGATTGGTCCATGATCTCTATTTAAAGAGCATGGAGGGTCATTGTTTAGTTGATTGATTATGAGAAGCTCATTTGTAACTTTCTTTCTTTGCATAATAAATTGTCCCGTAGAAGCTATTTGGCCGGGGCCGTGGAGTGTTTCCCTCAAGAGGGTTTAAACCACGTCAAAACATCGGTGTGTTGATCTGTGATCTGTTTGTGTGAAGTGGTTGCTCTTGGGGTTCGGTCCTTTGGTAGTACCCTGTGTACCCGAACAGTGAGTGAGTGTGTGAATGATCAAATAGAGAGGAGCATCCTCTCTATTTATACTTTACCTTTCACTTAGTCTTAACCCCAAACAAGTCGGCCCCTAAGTGTAACTGACTGGGACGACTTCTCTAGGAGAGTATAATAATCCATTAATGACTTAACTCTAGGGTCTAATGCCCCGGCATACATGGGAGGAACGACCTCAATGACTTTACATGACCCAAGTACAATAATGAATTCTCCGACCGGAGGAATAAACATCTCCGTCGGAGGTAGAATAATAAAAATACAAACACAATATACAAGTGAATACATTCCAAAGTTACAAATACATCAACATATTACAGTATTATACATGCTTATATAGAATGTGTTGATACGCTTGGGTGATTTCCCATTACGTTTAGTTACAAAAGAAGTTAGAATGGTTTGACAGTTCAACTGTTACAGTCGACTAGAAGACAGGGAGACAGCCTATCGAAGTTCAACAGTCGCAAGTCGTAGATCGACGCTACATGTCGATGTCGCGAAACTGTGAGGTCATGGAACTTATCGAAGTCGCGGAGTTGTCGATGTCGGAACATGTCAAAGTTGTGTTGACGTCGATGACTTGTCGAAGATGTGTCGAAGTTAGCATCCAACAACAATGCCAACTGTGATGTGGATCATACCTCCTTCCTTAAGAAACAATGGTCCCCATTGTTTTCTCATGAAGGTGAGGAAACTCGTCGGCCAATTTAGTAGCAAAGTTCCACTTTCCTTGTGTTGGGATCTGTCCGACTTTAACAACCTGAAACAAGGGAATTGTGTTCGTCCTTGTATGGCATACTCGTCGTCCCACAATGGTGTCGTAAGGAAGAGGTTCCTGAACATATGGATTGATGTCTTCGGGTTCTGCTGTCGGTAAGTCGTTCTGTTCCAACAATGGTGCATGGTATGGTCGAAGTAGATCCACATTGAAAACTGGATGCAGACCCAGGCATGAAAGAATGTCAAGTTGGAAAGCGTTTTTGCCAATCTGTCGAAGAATAGTGTACGGACCATATCGCAAAGGTTTGAGCTTCTTGAATGGACCGGTGAAGCGCTCCTTATTGAGATGTAACTAGACCTTATCCCCAATTTGGAATGAATGAGGAATACGATGCTTGTCGTGTCGAGCCTTAGCTTTCTCATTTGCTCGTTGCTACATTTCCTGTGCTTGCTTCTGGATGTCGCAGATTTGATCTCGAAACTTCAAGGCTTTATAAACTTCTCGCCGGTTGTAGTCGGTGTCGGAGTTTGGCTGTGTCGAGGAGTTGATCAAGTCGATAGGCGCTGAGGGTTGAAATTCGTAACAGATCTCAAATGGACTCTTTCTATTACAGCGTAATTTTCCACCTTGTGAGCATCAACATTCATTGGCCTTCAGGATTCATTTTACTGACTCATATCTATCATTTTCCCTCCAGGAACACACAAATCCCTATTTTTGTTCCTGTATGCTAGTTGTTCCACTATAGCCAGCATACACGCAGGCTGTTCCACTAGAGCCCACGGACACCAAGTAAAATGGTGAAAACCAATAGAAAATTACTTTTTAGTCCCAAAAAGCAGTCTTAGGGTGACCTTTGGCCCTCCATATACTGTGAAACGACTCAATTCGACCTTTCACTTACCTTTGGAAGGCTATATATTGAGCTCTTATGGTGTATGGAAGGGAGGAGAAAGAGAGAGCAAGATAACTCTTGTGGATTTTTTTCGTGACTTGAGTCTACACTCATTGATCCTTGTGGTTGTGAGCTCCTTATGTTCACCTACCAAACTCCTTTCATAGTTTGAGTTTTCCATTACATGGGGGATTGAAGTGGTGGAGGCACAAGTGGAGAGACCTAGTTCTTGGTTCAGATTGGTTGTCGGCAAGAGGTCGTATATTGTACTTCTTGTTATTCATTAATGGAAATACTCATTTTCCCGTCCAATTGATGTTGTGAATATTGTTAAACTACATTGGGTTATATTTGCTTATGATATCATGGATCATGCTATTGATTATGATAATGTCTTTCACATGTTATATGCACTTGCTTGTACTTGTTGTTGAGACTAATCTACAAGTTCAAGTGTAGAGGTTGAAATCTCAACGGGGATATACTTCGAACATCCGGTTGAAGGTTGGTCTTTTTTCCATTATCTTAGCATTGTCATTTATATAGCATTGCATTGGGAATTGAGTTATTTTCTGGTAGTCAGCTGTCTGTTGTGGTATACCCCAAGCCATAGGAAGTTTCCTCCATAACACTTTCCTGTAGAGCTGTGCTAAGCACGATTGTAACTGTGCTGTATGTATGGAAGACTTTCATCCCATGTTCGTCGATGCTTGTGGTTGTACATGCGAAGCAGTTGTACTACCAAGTGATTCACAACTTCCGTCTGTCCGTCGGTCTGAGGATGGAAAGTTGTCGACAATGAAAGTCGTGTGTCCAGTTGTTGCTAAAGAGTCTTCCAAAAGATGCTAATGAATCTGACATCTCGGTCGGAAGTAATGGTTGTGGGTAAACCAAAGTGTTTCCAAACATGTGTGAAGAAGAGTTGAGCAGTCTACTGCGTTGTCGTGGTCTTCTTGCATGGTATGAGAATGGCCATCTTGGAAAATATGTCGACTACTACTAATATCACGTCATGTTGATGTTTGGTAGTAGGATATCCCGTCAAGTAGTCCATAGAAATAGATTCCCATGGTCGACTAGGAACTGGCAGAGGTGTGTACAATCCCTGTCGTCGATTAGGCGGTTTAGCAATGGCACAAACCACGCATGATCGAATGTACTTGTTGATGTTGGTTTTAAGTGTAGGCCAAAAGAAATACTTCTGCAGAATATCAAGTGTCTTTGCTACTCCAAAGTGTCCTGCAGTCTTGCTATAGTGCCTGTCCCAAATGATATGTTGTTGATGCTCACCGGTCAATACACAAAGCTATCCAAGCTTGTATAGCAAGGTGTCTTTCAGTAAATAGTCAGCAGTCGACGACTTGTCAGTCTGAAGCTGTCAGTAGACTGGTTAAAAGTCGATGTCTTCTTGATACAATGGAGACCAAGTAGTGGTGTCATATCCCTGCATACTCATCATCGTAAAAAGGAGAGTAATGGGCGGTCTGCTTAGATAATCGGCGACGACGTTAGCTTTACCTTTCTGGTACTTAATCACCAACTGGAACTATTGTAGGTAATTAATCCACTTAATCTGTCGAGTTGTTTGTAGTTTTTACTGGGTCAGAGCGAACTGTAGAGGCTTATGGTCAGTGAGGATGACCATTTCCTTGCCAAGGATGTAATGTCTCCATTGCTTGAGAGCTTGCATAATGGCGTACAGTTCTTTTTCGTACGTCGAATACCTTCTAACTGTGTCGTTAAAATTTTTGGAATGAAAAGCGACTAGGTGACCAGACTGAGTGATCATTGCGCCCAAGGCATAGTCCGATGCGTCCATCTCAATCTCAAAGGGATTTTGCAAATCAGGTAACACAAGTACTGGTGCAGTGTAGAGCTTGTGCTTGAGTTGTTCAAAATCTTCTTGTTGTGTCGATGTCCATTTGAAGACAGTTTTTCCATTTCCCTTAGTCAATTGATTCAAGGGCCAGGCTATGTGATTGAAGTCGAGTATGAATCGTCGATAGAAATTATCCAAACCAAGAAAACTTCTTAGTTCTTGAATGCTATGAGGAATGGGCCAATCTTTGAGGATATGTACTTTGTCTGGATCGACGTGAATGCCTACAGAGTCAATTACATACCCCAAATATTTGATGATGTTCATCGCAAAGGTGCATTTTTCCATGTTCAAGTAAAGTTAATGTTGCTGGAGAGTGTCGAGGACTTGTCGAAGTTGTCTGACATGTTCTTCCCATGATCGACTGAAAATCAATATGTCGTCAAGGTAGAAAATGACCCATTAGCCGATGCTAAGTCACAGAATGTTGTCCATGTATTGCATGGAGGTCGCAGGTGCATTGGTTAAGCCGAAAGGCATGACCAACCATTCAAACAACCCTTCCTTGGTCTTGAAAGCAGTTTTCCACACATCTGAGGGCTCGATTGGAATCTGATGATATCTCGACTTGAGGTCGAGCTTAGTAAAGAATTTAGCACCTTTTAGATAGTCGATGAGCTCATCTATCCACAGTAGAGGGTAGCGATTATTTACCAAATTTTTTTTGAGTGCCTTGTAGTCGATGCACATGCGCAAAGTCCCATCTTTCTTTGGAACGAGGATGACTAGACTTCCATCAGGAGAGGAGTTGGGTCGGATATGACCTTTTTCGATCAATTCTTGGATTTGTCTGCGAATCTCTTCATTTTCGAGAATGGATCTTCTGTAAACATACGCATTAGGAAAATAAGAACCAAGAGCAAGTTCAATGGAGTGTTTCACCTGGAAATGTCGAGGTACTCCGTCCGACTCTTGGAATAAACTCCGATACTCGTCAAGAACATTGTCGATCAAATGCTTCTATTGGGAGCTGCTTTGGTCAGTAAGTTGACTCGTTGCTGCAGTGTTCTTAGAATGTTGTGGTTTGATCATGATTAACGTGAAATTTTGAGCATGATTGATGAGCTTCTTTGTCTGTTTAGCAGATATCATTGAAATCGTTGGTGTAGGTCGTCGATCTGGAATGTTGTACCATCGATTTTGGATTTTGATAATTAGCTTTTGCGGTCGTGACTGATAACTTCCATGGAGATCCCATAGGTAAGGTTTCCCAAACAGGGCGTCGACTACGGAGAGTGGTGATACGTCACACAGTACTTCATCTTCAAAAGGCTTTATGAAGTAGGCGAGTTTGCATTGTCGGGTGATCCGTAGTTCCTGTCCATCCTTCATGCAACCGATGTTGTAAGGATGAGGATGCGGAGTGGTGACAAGACCTAGTTTCTTTACAAGATATTCAGAAATGAAGTTCTTCTGGCTACCATTGTCCACAATCAGATGTAATGGGTTGTGTTGGACCCATATTCATGTATGGAACAGGTGCTCTCATTCCTCCTCATCAACGATAGTCGAGGCTGCTGGAGTGGTCGATGTCGATGTCAAAAGCGTCGTTGCGTCTGGATCAGATTCTTCCACCGTCTTGTCGAACGTGTTAGATGTCGACACTTTCGCCAAAAATGTCTTCCGAGCTTTGCATTAAGATGTATCATGCTAAGATGAGTGGTGGTAATCGTACCATTTCTCGTTGGGCAGTTGTTTGATACGTTCCCTTTTCTGAAAAGGATTTTTGCCATGATCTGGCTTTGGCGGAGTCAGCTGAGAAGATTTCGACTTGTCGAAGTCGGATGATGTCTTCTTGTCAGGTGTTCATCCTAATGTTGGCTTTGTCGCTAAGCGTGCTTTCCCTTTCTGCTTGGTTTCAATTTTGCTGGCATAGTGGAATGCATCCGCAAGCGTATTGACAGTAAAAAATTCCATCTCCTGCTGAATGTACTGGGACAATCCACTGATGTACTTCAGAACAAGCATTTTCTCTTCTTCTTGGATGCCAAGTCTAGCCATGAGTTGATAGAACTTGTCAGTGTAACTCTGTACTGATTGGTATTTCCATTGCCTTAGCTACTGCCACTTCTTATACTGCTACTCGAGGTACTTGGGCGGGTAAATTCCTTTCGGATGTGTTCGCCGAATTTATCCCATGTGTCGATGGGGTCTCCGCTTTTCTCCATCTTTGTCGAGAGGTTCTCCCACCAGCAATGCATAGATGTTGACATCTTTAAGGCTGCAATGGTGATCTTGTTAGCTTCTGAGAGTTGATTCACAAAGTAATAGGATTCCAATTGTTGCACCCAATTGTTGATGGGTTCCACGTCAATCTTTCCTTCAAGATTCGGTATGTCCAAATTCATTTGCACTTTAAAGGGGATGATTTTATCGGAGTGAGTTCTCGTCGAAAATCCTCCGGATGTCGAAGCAAATCATGTGAGAATTTCATTGAACAGGGCAAACAATTCAGTTTATTGTCGAGTTAGAGCTTGCTCAATAAGTTGTGCTGTCTCGTCGGCTGCATGTCTATCATCTGTTTCTTCTGCCATTTCTGGAGGTAGTGTCTACTTGGATTGCTAAGATTGCGAGAGTGTTTGAACATGCATAAGTTGGTAACTTCGTTGGAAGTGTCTATGCAAAATTAAGCATGAAAAATGTTGAGTGCTATGATACCAATGATCCGCACGTGGCCAAGAAGCATGAGGGGGAAAACAGTTCGACTAAATGAGTCGACTATGTTATGGTGGAAGCTTAAGAAACAGAATGTGCAAAGTAGGAATACACTACACAGACATACCAAAAATATACACAGACAATATGCATGAATGCGAACTAATCTTCTATTACTAGATATATGTTCATGACTTGATGTATGTTACAGTATTATACATGCTTATATAGAATGTCCTGAGACGCTTGGGTGCTTTCCCGTTACGTTCAGTTACAAAAGAAGTTAGAATGGTTCGACAGTTCAACCGTTACAGTTGACTGGAAGATAGAGAGACAGTCTGTCGAAGTTCGACAAACACAAGTCGTAGATCAACGCTGCATGTCGATGTTGCGAAACTGTGAGGTCGCAGAACTTGTCGAAGTCGCGGAGTTGTCAAAGCCATGTCGAAGTCGGAACTTGTCGAAGTTTTGTCAACGTCGATGACTTGTTGAAGTTTTGTCAACGTCGATGACTTGTCGAAGATGTGTTGAAGTTAGCATCCGACAATAATGCCAACTGCAATGTGAATCAATACACGTCACAAGTCTTGGGATTTATGTATGCAATGTTGTTGGTAGTGGTAGAAAAAAGTTAAGTGTGCTACACAAGATAAATATATTTTATAAATGAGTTTTCGTTAAGTCATACGTATCAAAAATATTGGGTTTTATGTACTGCAATGTTGGTTGTGTGGTAACAAAAATTAAGGTGAATGGAACTGTAAGATCATAACGTCATTTATAATTATAAATGAGATTTGTTTAAGTCATAAATATCTTAAATATTGGGTTTTATGTATTGCAATGTTGGTTATGTGTGTTTATGTGAAAACTCCCTAAATTTTATGGGTTGGAGCCATCACTGAGCGGTGCCCCATAAAGCAACTCAAATAATCCTTCCAAGAAAGAAATCAAAAACAAATTTACAACGATTTATTTATTGGAGGTAAGAGATCGAAGGCCTACCTGTAATCCCATGGTTTTAGAATATCCCTTCTTTCAATCTTCAATTCGAAAATGTTCTTGAAAACCTGTAATCACAAATGGAAACAAGAACATAGACAGGAAGCTACAAATGTAAAGAATTAAAGAGAAATCAATTACATCAAATTATCAAGATAATTGAAAACAAGAATTTAACACATTCATAGGACAAGAAAGAGAGTTCTTTAGCCTCAAGGGTAGCTCAGTTGGTTAGATCTTTTGGGTCCAAGACGACACATGGTCGAGGTCAGGGGTTCAATTATCTGGGTCCTTTGGGGTTAGGCACTGAAATAATTCTGACAAAGTGAGGCCCCTTTGGGTGGGCCCCTTGGATTATATCCATGGATGTAGCGAGGTCCAGGGCCATGAACCACATTGAAAAAAAGAAAGATTTATTTATATAATAAAAACTTCAAATGGTATCACTTGCTCTTGGATGCGACACTGTTATGAACTAGAATCCGAGTTCCTCTGTCTTAGATAAACACATGCATAACTCCTCTGTGTTCCACAAACAATAAGAAAAACATATTGTAGTTTTCTGACCAGATAGGAAGTGAAGACTACTGAAAATGCATATTTTCAGATATGGGGGAATGGTTTCTAGACTCGGGACTAGGGTAGTGGTTTCAATGGACAAAATTTCAACATAAGGATGCCAATGTATTATATCTTCCTTCTCATCCTTTCATTAGCCTCTTTTATACTTTTGGGGAGGAAATTAGGGAAGTTATGGTAGTTATCTACGGGAAAAAGGGAGTTAGAACCTGAGAAACTAATTTCACTTTTCTCGAGAATTTATTATTTTTTAACCTCAAAACATGGCATACTCTTCATTGATAGGGCACACAGTACATATACACGTGCTATACTTTGACAAGGTGCATATGTGTATAAAAATTAGATTTTTAAGGATTTTGATTGAAAAGGGAAACTACAAATATTAAACCACAAAAGGATAAGGAAGTTTGCAAAGGATAAGAAGATTATATAAAAGGACAAAGTAAGCATCTTTTCAAATGATGTGGAAAAATATGCTGTAACAAATGCCCCCTAATGTGTGAGGTCATAAGGAAAATTGATGGCTGAAATACATTATAAATCTTCAGAAGTAAGTGCAAGGTGGACCCAGATGAAGTTGTCAAACACCGGTCATAGGCAGTAAGCTACAACAAAACAAGTCAAAACTTTCTTTTCCTTAGGAAGACATACCCATGCTTAAGAGTAACAAGAAGCATGGCCTCCAAGTAAAGTACACTATGAATCCATGGATCTATGTCTTAGAATCAAATGAGATATATGTAAACAAACACTAAATAGATCAATCTTCATAAGAATCAGTGTCATAAAATGAGTAAATGACAATCCAATGCAACTTGAGTCATAGCAAAAAGACATGATGCTATAAGTAACTGAGGTCTTCAAACCAACTAACATGGGTACGAGTCTAAACCATTTGAACAGATATCCTGAAGTCGAACACAGTAAAGGAAGGATCTATTGCGGAAGAAACACCATATATATGTAGCAGAAAATTGATGTCATCACTCCACAAAACAAATCCTAGGTTGTGTTGAAACCGAGCAGGATAATACATAATGAAAAGGCATGAATAACCTATCCTACATGCCAGTTAACAAAAACAATACCCGTCAAAATGAAATTGCGGCTAAGAAATAATCAACACCTTGTACAAAATCCAATATAATACGACAGGTAACCCTAAAGCAAATTCACAACTAGTCCCCAAAAACAATAATATAACCAAACTATAGGAAAGTAGGTAAAAATGAAATATAAAATTAAGGAAAAATTAATTTTTGACCATTTCATTTGCAAATTTGGAAAAATTGAGTTCTGGAGGTTGCGAGCGAGCATTTGAGGTGTCGTTGGAGCCAGGTAGGAGATCTTGACTTCCTCTTTCATTTCATTGTTCATTTATTGCATTTCATTTCCAATTTTTAGTTTATAAGGAGGCCCTATTTTTGAAAAATGACATGCACAAGCTGCTTTAATGCGGGGTGCATATGAACTAGTTCATATGCGTCTGAGTGCACTACAGGGCATGTATATATGAGCCTGTTAGCACTACAACCCATGTATGAGTGCAAAAAAGGGGGAAAATGAAAAATTGGACTAAAATTTGAATTGTTTGTTGCAGTATGGTGATTGAATGTAGATAAAGGGAGCATGAGGACACTGATAATCATGTCCTTGAAGACCTCGAAGTGATGGAAGCACTTCAAAATTGTAGAATGGTGAAGTTCTATGACATGAACAATATGCATGCTCAAAAGCGCTTGTTACAACTATTGATAGGGTATTGGGATCCAAAGGCTAATGCCTTCATGCTAGATGGTCAACCTCTCAAAATAGAGGTTGAAGTTTATACTTTTTTATCAGACCTCTTGTCAAGGAGAGGTACCAAGATTCAAAGCTCGCAGTATTGGAGGGATGACCATATATGAGTATGTGGAAGTGTACTGCACAAATGGGTCATAAAAGATAGGTACACAGATTCCCATCAAATATATTTAGGATATGAGCCTCAAGATTATAGCAATGACCATTGGTCATGTTATGGGATCACTGTCGATGCACCAAGCCTCTCATCCACATATGTTTTATGCAATGTAGTGCCTATAGCCTATGGAATATGATTGGAGTATCGGATTATTGAGATGTCTTTAATCCCAATTGACAGGATGTAATATAGGGAAGATCAAAACCTTTGGCTTTGGGATCCTCCTATGCAGTTTCTTTTTCGAGTGTGTTCCTTCCATGAGCCCGTGGGTATATGTAGAGCCAATAGATCTATGAGAGCCCGTCATGATACAATGGACAAGGTTGATGTTATGATTGGGAGGAGGGCGGAATCTTAGTCCTTATGCGGATGATTTCTTTGCTTGTTGGGACCGCCAAGTGATTTCTATCGACCACAATCCTTATGCAAGGATAGACTTCAACAAAGATATATACATGGTAGTTCCTCTCGATAGTGCACTAGGTGCTATTGGTAAGTTCTTTTTAAATAATTTTCTTGATTATAATTTTTTTATGATTTGATTATAGTTGATGGAATCAAAGAAAAATATATTTGGTGGTGGATACTAACTCAAACTAAACCAATCATATACCTAAGGGGTTCCCACGATATAGATGCAAGGTCTGGGGTGAGAAACCTACAGATTCCAACCAAACATTAGATAATGTACTTGGAAATCTAACTACTTTGACTGAGCATGTCCTCATGGCGGAGATCAAAAATATTCCAGTGAGGATGCAACAATGAATATTAGGAGTGCCTTGTTCATGGGTATGACTCTTTAGGAGGGTTCCAAATTCTATTGTATGTTATCATGAGAGACATGGACTCTCGACGGTCCACATATATGGTCTAGGATGTTGATATATAGTGGGGATAAAATGCCCAATTTTTTTTATGATATGAGAGCCGCCATTTTGTATTTTGACATTCTATACAAACTTATATATATATATATATATATATATATATATTTTCCTTAGTAGTTTTACTTATATATATGTGTTGTACATATGTTTTTTTGTGATATATACAAATGTTGAATGTTTGTAATTTATATATGATACAAATGCCAATTTAAAACGTAGTTAGCATATGCATATCAAACGATATTTTGATTTCTTGAAATATGTGAATAGGTTATGTAATGAATTGTCGTTCAAGAAGTATCACCCATAAAAACTATAGAAATAACGAACAATCAGGAAGTTTGAATTCTCTATTCAACTAAGAAACCACCAATTGAGAATCAAGAAAAACCTCAATGCATTGAATTCCATGTAAAATGACGTCGCTTAGGAGTTCAATAATGACACTATATTGAGAAACATTATTGGTTGCTAGTCCAAGACAATCACTACCTCATGTAACCAAATGGCCGATAGGAGAATAAATCACCCATTTAGATGAGGAGAGATTCCTAGTATGGTGACTAGCACCATCCATAAAACCTATGTGAGCCATTACTTCGAAAATATTTCATAATACAAACAACAACGAAATAAGCAAAAGCCGAGATAACTATGATACATAAAAGTTTGAAAAAAATGTACATAATGTACATAAAAAGTATATTCCTAAGCATGATCCTTCTTCAAATAGATCCCATTTCTATGCTCCACCAACAATGTTTCCCTCATAATCATCTAATTCATAAGCGCCTTTCTTCAACACCTTAGTGACAATGTCTGGTCTAAGCCATGCTAGATTTAAATTTTCCTACCCCCATGGGATCTATATCTTGGTCATTGACTAAGATTAGATCTCCTTCAGAGAAAAACCTAGGATAGATAAACTTATCATTTTGACTTTTCACACATTTCTTATGTGCTTTATTCGCCATAGAAACATCTCAACATTGTTTATTGATATGTTCTAAGTGAACTAAACGTTCTTCTAAAGTAAAAGTATCGGGTAAGAGCTGAATAGAAAGCTTCAATGAGGGAATCTCACATTCAATCGGAAGAACTGTCTCAACTCAATGAACGAGTTGGAAAGGAGAAAAACCCATAGCATTCTTAACTAAGGTTCAATATTCCCACAATGTATGATATAACATGATATGCCAATTAGACCTACTGGCGTTAACCATTCTCTGAAGCATGGTCTTTAATGTTTTATTAACAACTTCAACTTAACCATTTGCTTGAGGATAAAATGGACATTAATGTTCCTGTCTAAACCCCAACTTAGTGTTCAATTTCATCATCATCTTCTTTTGGAAATGACTACCATGATCAGTGACAATCTTGTATGGAATGTCGAACCTAGTAATAATCTAGTTGAATACGAAGTAAGCAACAATTTCCCCATTAGTTTTTTCCCATTTTGCAAAATAGTTGACGTCAACAATAATATAATTGTGCCCCCTAGTTGAAGCTGGGTTTCAAGTCATAAAAATCGACCCCTGATTTGGTGAAGGAACCTACAATGATGACATGAAACAACGGAGCGGGATGTGCATGGATTTTCTTGGTAAAAATTTGACAAGCATGATATTTTTTAACCGCTTCAATACAATCTTTAAAGGTCATGGAGCAAAAATATCCCACACGTAATATTTTCTAGGTAGTTTCCAACACAGAAATATGGCCTCTACAGCCTCCACTATAAGAGTCATTTAAAACACTTTCAGCTTCTCCATGAGTCAAGCAATGAAGCAAAATGGAATCAACCCCGTGGTGATATAAAGTATCTATGACAATAACGTAATTCTTAGCATTATGATGAAAATGTCGTCGCTCCTCTCATGAAAAGTTTTAAGGACACTTCAAAGTCTGAATATATATAAGAATATATCCATACCAAGGATATGATGAATAATAATAAAAAATGCTCATCTAGAAATGAATCATATCTTGTATTATCATAATCTTCACTTGGAAATTCTGTAATAAGTCCAGCAAAAACCAAATATTTTTTAGACTTAGCGGATTGAAACTCTAAGTCAAATTCCTGTAATATCACATTCCATTTATTAAATTCCCCCCTGATTATTCATCATGTCAAAACATATTGAAATGGATTAACATACGCAACAACAATGGTTTTGCGTAACAAAATATATGACAAAGTCTTTGAATGACAAAAACAACCGCCAAACTAGTTTCTTAACATCTGAATATTTTAGTTCGGCACTAATCAATGCACGACTAAGGTAATAGATGATATGCTCCTACAGAGTATCATCATCCTAAACTAAAACTATGTTGACTGTAGAGTCATATGCAACCAAATATAAAAAAATATATTTCGTATAATCTGGTGGACTGTATAAAGGGGCCAACATAAGATCTTTTTTAAGAGCTTCAAAAGAATTTTGAGCAGCTTCATTCCATACAAATGGAACTCTTTTCTTTAATAAATGCATAAAAAATTTAGTTATCTTGGCATAATTAGCAATAAAACACCTGAGAAAGTTTTCTTTTCCTTGTAAACTTTGAAGTTGTCAAACATTGCAAGAAGGAGGCAAATTGACAATAACTTCAACTTTCAAAGGATCGACCATAATCTCTTTGTTGGAAACTATGAAACCTAAACGACATCCCAGCTCAACATAAAAAATACATTTATGTGGATTCAAATGAATCTTATAATGTATGCATTGCTGATACACAAGGTGAAGATGAGTTGGACCATCCTGTCTCTTTCGAGAACAAGATGCTAGATCATCTATGTAAGATTCAACAATGTGTTTGATGTCATGAAAAGTGAAATACATAGTACGTTGGAAGGTAGCCCCAACATTTTTAATGCCAAAGGAAATTTTACAATAAGAAAAAGTTCCTCAAAGGACATATAAATGCAGTTTTATGCAGATCCTCAGGATAGATTTGAATTTGATTATATCTTGAGAATCCATCCATAAAATAAAAGATTTAACTCCCTGCACATTTATCAATAGTTTGATCGATAAATGGTGTGGGAAAATTGTCCTTAGGACAAGCCTTGTTCAAATCATGAAATTCCATGAACACACAGAGATTACCCTACTTATTGTCAATATGAATAGGATTAGATACCCATTCTGTTAAAGAAATAGGATAAATAAAACCATCCTTAAGAAGTTTTTCTACTTCAACTTTGACATAGTTGTCGCTTTCCTAGGATTAATCGGACAGAGCTTCTGTTGAACATGTTTAACGTTCTCATAGGTTTTAGTTTCAAGTTAAAAAATACGGGTATCGATTCCCGACATCTCCTCATATCACTATGCAAAGACATCACAAAATTATTTTAAAATATCAATATATATATGAACTTCTTCCGGGGAATAGTTCACACCAGTATACACGTTTTCCACAACATCAGGATTGCTAGAGATATTGATCGGAATGCTCCTTGTTGAGAAAAAAGATTCAATGGTCAATCAACATCTTTAGGTAGATTCAAATGAAACTCTCCACTCTCTATTTTATTAATGGTTGGAAGAAAATATGAACGATGATGTAAATCATCCCATGGAAATTCAAGCCATGTGAGAGCTTCCAGGATAGCCTCGTTCGAAGGAAATACCATATCAAGACAATTGGAAGAGCCAAAGGCCCAAAATGGCTCAATAATATGATCATAATCTTCAACACCTAAAGAATTGATGTATATCGTAGTATGTTGAATTGCTTGATAAGCCACTTCGGTTGCAGACAAAGGTAAATTCATACCAGAATGTTGATATTCTTTCACTGAATTTGATGGAGAAGAACTCGAAACCAATGATCCTCGAGATATGATGTCCGAAAATAAGAAACTTGAGTAACAATAATTTCCTCATCAGCCGAAACTAGAGAATAACTAACAAAGAAACTAGAAGTTGGGATATTAAAAGTTCCCATCAATGAAGGATACATGTCAACTGCTATATTCTTAGTGATTGGATGAGATTTATCAATCCATGGAACATTCAATTCTAGAGGAACATTAGGATCAATACAAGTGAATAATAATTGATTTATAGTGACGATTTTTCCTTCATGAATAAAACATAACAATCTAAAGATTGAAGATACAATGGTAGTCATTGCATAAGTACAACTTCTTCCTTACAAGAGATCGTAATCGATTGGGGAATTGATCACTTCTACCTCAACAGAAACAAAATTTCCTCCTAATTTAATAGAAAATGAAGGAATTACTCCATATGGTATGAAATATTGTCCAACAAAATCTATGAGCAAAGCAGGTGATGGAACAAGTGAGTCTAGAGAGCCAATAACTTTCCAACAAGACAGAGCCATAATACAAGTGGATGCGCCCTTGTCCACAATAGTCTGTCCAATAGTATTTGTGGAATGAACTACATTGATTTGAAAAGAAACATGATAGAGAAGGCAAGGTTTGACATAAAAAAAATCAAACTTGATAACCTGAGCATTCAAGGAATCTTGACTTCCAATAGCAGACAATAAAGCACTTCGTTGCGAAGGAATACTTTGGAGCACTTCAAGAGCAGACATGGCACAAGGATTTTGAGATAAGTCTTCAAAAATAGAGTAGTTGGTTGCAGCTCTAACATTTGTATTGTGCGATGCTATCTTATAGACCCCTTTTGGTATTCTAAGCATTGTCTCCCCCACATGATTCTCGATATGAAGAGGGTTATGTGGTTCAAGATTCTCTTTGTCCTTTGAGGAGGACTTAAGGTTACCATAATATTTGGCTCGAGTTGATAATAGAACATTTGAACCAACCATATGGATGAATGATTAATCAAATTAGGGTGCACTTTTCATGCCCCCTTGTGTGTTTCCCGCAGGATTGTAAGAACCAGAAGCCATGTGTTGTCCTTGTGGAAAAGGATTGGTTAAAACAACAAGTTGCTGATTTTGTTTCAATAACTTTTGAGCTTCTTCCATTAAAGGGAATATTTGATGAGTAATATGATCTCCTTTGCAAAGATTACAAGGGAATTAAACTTTTCTTCACTCTTTTTTAGCCCCACCATCATTATCATTAGGTTTTGGTTTATTAGTGTTATCCTCTCCTTTCTTATTCTTGTTAGTCTTTTTTCCACCGAGATGCTGGTTAACCTTTGGATTAGCCTATATAGTATGTACATAAGATGTTTGAGAAGAAGGAGAGTAAGTAGTGTTAACTGATCCTACTCGAAAACTTTGAATAGACATATTTTTCACCTAATTACTAATTGTTTCTACTGCAGAATTTCACACAGAACCAACTATGCCATCAACATGTGGTCCTAGTTAAGGTTTTGAAGTATCTTCATATAACAACCTAGACTGAGACTAAATAAAGTCTAACTGTTGGGATTTAAATATGGATTATTCTTCCATAGTCACCCCTGAAGTAGAAACATCCTTGGAGATATAAGGAAACAAGGACTTTAAAACTCATTCCAATAGGAATTTAGGGGGAATAGTAGCCTTTATCATCCTTTTCTATCTAAATCATTCTTGGATATGAAACAATATATGGGTAGCTTTGTTATGTCGAAACTCTCATAACAGATCAATGCCAGCATCATACAGAATTGGAAGCTAGAATTGATTTAGAAATACAGTTGTTAAATCATGAAAGCAACATTAGGATGAAGCAGGCAATTCAATGTACCATTTCGCAACTACTCCAGTGAATGTGCGTTGAAATAGTCTTAATCAAATCGAACAATTATTGAGAGAACTAGAAGAACACCACAAATGAAAAGTAGTGATGTTATCTCCTAGGTCCTCTTCATTCTTACCTTCAAACTTTGGAATATATGAAGGAAGCTTAGTTGGGACCGAAGGCCAACTCAGATCATGACAAACCGGGTCATTCATTAATTTTGACAAATATGGCGATTTCAAAGTTGACAGAAAAGGGAGTGTAAGTTGTGTTGAAAAAGTATTTTCATATGAACCATATGGTGAGAAGTTTCCACTAGTCGGATTTACAAAATATTGGTAAGGAGTGCTCCCTGTCATACCTTGTGAGGAGAGTGATCCTTGAAAAGAGTTCCATTGATTATGTAAATGGTTATCCCTAGCTATATTACTTTGCAACCAATTCCATTAATCCTGAGAGGATTTTCCCCCTGCTGAGATTCCAATTGAAGGAATGAAATTAATACCACCTCCACTAAAAAGTGATAAGGTATTAGACCTAATAGGCATAGAGGATGATTAAAAACCACCACTCATTTGAGTATTCAATCCTGTAAATAGGTTTTCTCATGAAAATGGTCTAGTGGATTGGAAAATTCCACTCCATACTATAGGGGTGGATGGGGGAACATGCCCTCCATTCCAAAAAAAAACCTTGGAAAGGTGTCGAGGAATCTCCTATTCTATTAGTAGGATTTTAAAAAATCAGACAAGAAGTCATAGGGATATGAGACATGCTCACCATCTGCATCCCAGATGTAAATTACTTGACCCAAATGGTAAGGAAAATACAACACTCAAAGAATGAGTAACTATAAATCCCACAGGCAATGTACTATTAGCAAATGTAACAATAACGGCCATATTATCTTGTGTTGCATTTGACATTTGGATACTAAAGTGAGAGTGAGATAATCCCCCTATAACTATGGCTGATGTAGGGGTATGCAAATCACTAGAT
Organism: Larix kaempferi; assembly: GCA_027924585.1. Classification (NCBI taxonomy): domain Eukaryota; kingdom Viridiplantae; phylum Streptophyta; class Pinopsida; order Pinales; family Pinaceae; genus Larix; species Larix kaempferi. The sequence continues at coordinate 30,478,305 of BSBM01000316.1, forward strand.
CCCGACCCTCCTTCCAAACTATACATTATAAATCCTCTACGTATGTGATAAGCTTCCAAGTAAATTGGAAGTTGCAAAAGGACTGGATCATCAGGTCCAATTAATGGACAGTTAAAAGGTCTAACAAATCCATCATCTTAAATATATTCAATCCTATGAACTTCTAATGCAAAACTGTTAGTTCTTACAATTTTTGGTTCATCAATCAAATCAATAGAACTTGCTGTCTCAAAAGAACCAACTGCCTTTAATCGACACCTTTGAGGAGGTTGTGGAGGCTCCACCCTTATTAGTGAACGATTATGGATCCTCCAAGACCGATGGATTGATTGATCTTCCACCATGAATGAATAGTCAAAACAGACTCAAACTTAAGGCCAACTAAACATAGATATCACACCACTATAAAAAATCCTATAGATATCAAAACAAGCAAACAAGGTCCTTTCAAAGCTGGGTACGGGTTGATTAAATCCCACAACCAAACAATAAAGGTGTGAGAAGTAGTTACCAAGGCCTGTGCTAATATCCCTTCTTGGTGTAAGTATCCCAGAAAGGTATGGGACACCCTCCAAAGATACCAATAGTTTGGTTCAACGTCTTCATAGGGTACCATAGGAATCCCCTTGTAGTCACCTAAGTGGTCCCTAGGAAAATCAACTAAGGTTACCAATTCACAATTGGCATTAAAGTTTATACCATGTAGTCACTAGGTGATCCCTAGGAAAAGCAACTAAGTTTACTTGTAGAGATCTGGTTTGAGCATTGAAGTTTCCCATGACGATAATGTTTCCCAGTGTGGAGTAGCAGTGAGAAATGTCCAAATAGAGGTTGAATAAGGGCTCCCCATCAAACTTGAAGTGGATTTTAAATCTTGAGGAGGCTACAGGGAAGTACCTACAGGGTATATTGCCAAGTGAGCACAGGGACCACCTGTGAGCATAGTAAGGTGCGTATATACGTATCTGTGAGTACTACATGATGAGTATGAGTGCGAAAAAACAAAACAAAAATAGCACTTCCAGATTCAAAATAAATCTCAATATTTTCTCTAAGGGTTCCTAGATGAAAATGAAACTACTGTAATTGGATCTTTACAAGACAAAAAATAGAAACAAAAAGAAAAAGAATCGAATAAACCACAATAAAAAACCACAAAGTACCCTAAATTAAACCAAAATAGGAGACTCTCCCCACTGGAGTTGCCAATTCTGTTTCAGGGAAAATCCCTTAATGGCTATTAGTTGGAGCCATCACAGAGAAGTGCTCCATAAATCAACTCAAATCATCCTTTTAAGAAAGCAATCAAAAACAAATTTACAACTATTTATGTATTGAAACTAAGAGATCGAAGGCCAACCTGTGATCCCACAGTTGTAGAAGATCTATTCTTTCAATCTTCAATTTGAAAATTTTATGGAAAACTTGCAATTACAAATGGAAACAAGACCACAAACATAAAGCTACAAATACAAAGAATTAACTGCAAATCAATTGCATTATATTATCAAGATAACTAAAAACAAGAATTTAACACATTCATAGGATAAGAAAGAGAGTTCTTTGTATAATAAAAACAACAAGAAACATGACTGATATCACCTGGTCTTGGCTGCATCATTGTTCTGAACCAGAATCTAACTTCCTCCGCCCAAGCCACACACATGCACAACTCCTCTATGCTCCACAAAAAACAAGCCCAAGAAAATAATACTATAGTTTTTTGACTAGATAGGAAGACTTGGATACTGTTTGAACTGTAGATTTCCATATATGCGGAAATGGTTTGCAGACTCAGGACTAGGGTAGTGGTTTCAATGGACAAAATTTTAACATGAGTATGCTAATGTATGTTCTCTTCCTTCTCATCCTTTCCTCAGCCTCTTTTATACTTTTGGGGAGGCAATTAGGTAAGTTGTGGTAGTTATATACGAGAAAAATGGAATTAGAACCCATGAAACTAATTTCACTTTTCCCAAAAAAATTATTATTTTTAACCTCAAAATAGGGTATATGCTTGCTATGCACTGATAGGGCGCATATATACGTGCTATATACTGACAAGGTGCATATGTATATAAAAATGGGATTTCTTAGGATTTTTATTGAGAAGAGAAACTGCAATTGAACCACATAAGGATAACTTAAGTCTACATAAGAGAAAAAAATTATAGAAAATGCCAAAGTAAGCATCTTTTTAAATGACGTGGAAAAATATACTATAACAATGTGGTAGCAAAAATTAAAGTGAATCGAATTATAAGGTCATAATGTACACTGATTATAACTACTAAACCATTGATTCATTATATGGACAACTTAGTATATAAATGTTAAGCTATTTTATTATATCATAATGAATCAAAGTGATAAAGTTGCATTACTTGAGAATGGATATTGGAACATTTGGATTAGAGCTTTAATAAAATAATGGTTGCTATAGTGTTTAGTTGAAGAAGCTACATTTGTTAGTGTCCACGAATTTAAACTTTTTGAGGCATATGGCCTATTACCAACTACTATGTTTCACAAATTTGTTAATTGCATTGAATAACTTACCTAGTGCGTAGCAATAGGGTGACCTTAGAGATCAAATTTGAATAATGTAGGAGGAAATAAAGATACGAGTAGAAGATTGGATTCTCCTAAGGTTAAGGTAGTATAAAATAGTTTTTTAGCTTAGGAACTTCGCCAAGGTAAAGTACAAGTAAAGGCTTCTTTACTATCTATTTTAAAAATAATAATGATATGAAGAATGCATTCAAGTGTAGAAGTCGTTTTTTTAAATATATAAATATATTTTTAAGGGATTGGATATTGATATTTTCCCCAAAGTTCACAAAGAATATCAAAGGCTATGTTATGGATAATATTGTCATATATATTGGATGAATTTAGGGTTTAGTAAATCCCTACCAAAGTAGGATGAGATGGTTCTAATTTTAGACACATACTTTATTAAGGTATACTTTATGAAGATAGGACAACTAGTGGCTAGTGTTTGTGGAGATTTACTTACAAGAGAATAATCTTAAAGATCATATCATTGGATAGCCAATGTACTCAAAATTGAAGGGGAATATGGATAAAGTACCTAGTGGAGAATAAATTTGGAAGAATTAGAATTGCTTGAGATTCAACCCTTATAAAACTCAATGATAGCCCAATAAACCTAGTAGAAAACGACATGCGACACTTTGTAAACAAGGATTTCAAATCAAACACATTAATTTCCCTCAAGAGGAAGTCAAATGGAACACATGCGGTCAAAAGGAAATTTGGGGTTAAGAGAGAACTCTAGGATAAATTCGATTGGGAAGGGGGCTAGAATACATTTGCAACAATTGCTTGAGAATTGACCCTTGTTATCATCCAAAATGGCACTTCTCCGTCCGTGACTACATTGCCTTGTCGGTCACACAAAAAGACATTATGGATGGAAGAGCCTATTTGATCATAAATGCTTTGGCCTAGACTTTGCAATGTTCTCCTAAACAAAACTATTTTTTGTGACAAATTCTGAGACTTAACCACGACTCTACCATCATCCATCTCGTGGGTCACTCGCGACAGTCTATATAGACAACCCGCGGGTATCACCCTAGAAGTTGTATTCGCGTGTTGCTGGACATTATACTCGCGAGTCATTCGCTGGTTGTTAAGAGAGACACTCGCGAGTATCTCTAAATCACGATAAAAAATATTTAAATATGATTAGGGATTAGTTAAGGGCAGTTATTCTAACGACCCTAACCTCCCCAACCAATTCCTTTTAGAGTCTATCCTCCCAGCCTTGCTATAAATACAAGGGGAGGACCTTGAGAAGGAAGAACCAATTTTTTCTAAAGAAATGCTGGAGAAAATTCTACTGAAGGAAGAGGAGCAGGAACCCAGGGCCAGGTTTCAACGGTGCCAGTTGCAGTACAGGTTTGGTTGATTTTCTTTAATGCTATAATACAAAAACTTCCTTTACCATATATATTTGTCCATGTTATGAATGTATGTCTCTGAATATTTCATGTTTGTTATATATGAGTTTCTTATAAAGCATTCATTCTTATTTGGGTCATAAGATTTGAGAAAGGTATGTGTTATTGCAGGTGATCTCTTTGGATCAGTGAAGCAGGAGTCTAAAGTTTGAAAGATTGGATCAAACGCCAGTCATTCAAGTATCTAATTTCAACTTTATATCTTAGTTCTTTTCATTAAAAGAATGATTGCTTGCTGTACCTATGTGATTTACTATCTCTGTAACTGGATTACATGTACGATGATCTCTTGAATTCCCTATCATAGGTAGTTTTTACCGCACAACAGAGTTGGAAACTCCACTAGGGAGTTCCTATTGTTTCTATGGAAGTCTTATGTTGATTTTCTTCAATTTTATTGTTTATGTTAATCTCTGTGAGAGTTTATAGGCTTCCTGTACCTTTCTTGGTCACCCAGACTTAATATTTTTAGAGTTTGATTTCATTTTTTATTTTTTGTAAAGGCATACCCGTGACTTGTGCATAATTACAGTCGTGGATTTTTCCCTGCACCCGCGAGTTTCTTACTTGCAGGCCCGCGGGTCACCCATGAGATGTTTTCACAGATAGTCACGGTTTTCTCCTAAGGTTTTTGACTTTAGGGTTAGGGTTTTATTTTTTGGTTTGTCCTTGGTTGTTGAAAGCTTTCTCTGTTAGTATTTTGACTTTTTATACTTGTTTGAGGGTTTATACTGATATTTTTGAGCTATTCTGGAGATTTATTCTTAGTTTTCTTTGGTTTTCTTGTTTGAATCACCTAGGTCTTTCAAATCCATATTTGTTTGGATTGAAACTTTGATCTTTTCTTTTTTATTACTGATTTCTGGAAAGACATTTTGACATATTCTTTGATTGTATAGTTTTTTTGTTATGTCAGTGTGATTTAGTGTCTCTTTACCAAAACCTAGTTACTTCTTGCTTGTCGGAAGAATTTTTTGGGTTTGTTATCTTCGAAATCCTTGTGACGGTAGATTTTCTGAGTTTGATAGGTCTACATGTAGTCATCTATACCTACATCATATGCTATCTTTGTCTTGTTATACTTATTTTCCATTTCTTTTGTTAAAGAGGAAATTTTAACAAGTAAGTACTTTAGTTAAGCAAAGGCATTTCTTTTTCTAGTTTTAGTTGTATATGCTATTTCTTCAAAAAGTAAAAAAAAAACATTTGTTAGCTTTTAGGTTTACTTTCCAAGTCTTTATTTTTGAAAGATAAATGAAAATGAATTTGTAAAAAGAAAGTTGTGCTTTATACACTTTATTTATATTTTTTGTTTCAAGTTGTAACCACCTTGCACACAAATCACTCCTTTTGAGTAAGTAAATCCCTTAAAGAATATTTTAAATTAAAAATTATTACTAACTTTTCTTTCTAGGGTACACAAACCAACTAGATTAGGCTAGGGTTTTGGATTAGATCACTTTAAACTATCCAAGACCATTTTAAATTGGAAATCACAGTGAAATATCTTTAGGTAAATCCACCCTTGTAAAAGGTGTGCCGGGAAGCTCCAATAAAACCTGAGTTAAGCACGAGGTTGTGTGAGGTTGATTAGTTGGGGATACCCCCCGCTTCTCAATCGAGCATCCACCAGAGCTGATAGGTGTATAGGGATCCATTAGTACCTTATGTGCTCTTGGATTTTGGGCTTAGTTGCCCTTCCCATGCATGTTAGTTCGACCTGCAACTGTCCCCCCATAATATTTTTGCATTGATGGTAGCCTTAGTATCTTTACCACTAGGATTTTACACAAGTGATGGTGGAAGGCTATTTCCATTGTACCTTGGACAAACGTGGGAGTAAATCCCTTACAGTTATTTGGGAGGGAGGTTGGTGATTCAAACGCTTTCACCCGAAGACTCTGTATTGTGGACCCTGGGTAACTGTCCTTCATTACTCTACTAGTTTGTTCTGGGCCCTAATCATTCCAGACTTCCCTTTGAGAGATTATCTATTTGCTTGGTCTGGATCACTTTAGGAAATTTTTGTAGTGGTGTGTTGTGTGTTTATCATAGTTCTAGCAACCCCTAGGTTTATTACATAGAACATCTTTTATTGTAATTGTGGAGGACCAACCTCTTCGTTGGTCAAGAAGGTTGATAAACCTTCTTCCACTCATAGTGGATCCTCCACCGCCACCTCAGGGGCGCAAAACTGATTGTAGTGGTTCTTTTGAACTCACTGGTACAACTGAAACTCCTATAGAACCTCAAATCAGTGCACAAACTTCACTGGTCTCACAGATCATTCAGATTGAATATTTCCAACAGAATATTTCGCAAGACACTTCAATCCTCCATTAACTGGACCGAACAATCCTTTTCTAGAACGAGTTGTTTCTTTAGGTTTACCTGAATTAAGTGTATATAGATTTACACCTAGACCTAATATGGATAACATAGGAAATGTGTCAAGAGTTCCACATACTCCCACATCAGCTATTAGGCCTGGAGGTTTGTTCCCTCCACATATTAATACCCCGGTACCAAGCTTGTTGCAGATGTCTTCTGATCCAAGTACTTCTTTTAGCTTCAATGTTGGACCATCAAGAACATCTAATACTCAGTTTACACTGACATGTACTCCTTTTGGATCCACTGTTGGCTCATCCAATATTCCCTTTTCAGGAATACTTATGGTGCCATATACATCTTCCCCTTTTATTCAACAGTTTCAGGTAAATCCTAGCTCAACTCCTTTCAATCAAGGTTTTCGTTGGCATGGAGGGCATATGGCTCCTTTTGCACCATTTGTGGGCTCAATGCCTACCCCTTATATTGCACCAACACAAACATTCAATCCCTTTACAGGATTTAATGTACATTCTGCAAATGTTCAAACCTCGAATGTTCCTATAGGGAGTGCTCCTTTTTCAATTTTTAGTGGAGGAGGTAGCAACACTTATACTCCGTTTGGAAGTACTTACACTCAGCCGCAATGGACTGGGACTCAAGGAAGTAATCCATTTTCTTATGGCTGGAGCAATTTTCAAAATAATTTTTCACCACAACCGATGGCTGGGGGAAACACCAACCAACCTTATGGAAGTTATGGTTTTGGAGTTTCTCCTTACCAGATTCCACAAAACCAAATTCCAGCAAGGCCTTGTTTACCTTTCCTGGCAATTTTGAAGTTGTTGGATGTTTCAAAATTGATGACTGACCCAGTGCGACATAATCCTGCTTGGTCTCCGGTCCCAACCAAACTCCCTTCGGAAATTCCAAAGTTTGAAGGAAAAACTGGTGAAGACCCAGGGGACCATGTTATGACATTTCATCTATGGTGCTCCTCGAAATCGATAAATGATGACTCGATTCATTTGAGGCTCTTTCAAAGGAACTTGAATAGTGTTGTAGCCAAATGGTATATCGAGTTACCGGCTGCAGCTTATAACAATTTTTGTGATTTGGCGATAGTCTTCTTGAACCATTTTCAACTTCCCGTTCGGTATGATGCCGGTATAGATCTTCTCTCTACTTTCAGACAGAACAAAGCCACTCATTTATCTGATCACATTCAGGAGTGGAGAAGACAGAAATGAGTCATTAAGGATGAGATTCCCCCGAAATTCCTATTGGAGTGGTTCTTGAAATCACTGTTACCTTACATCTCTAAGGATGTGTCAACTTCCAAGGTTACTTTTGAGGAAGAAGCCATTCTAAGGACCCAACAACTTGACTTGGTTTATGCTCAGTTTGGAATCCTTTATGAAATCATACTTGATGCACCTAGGTCAAACATTGATATTGGAAAGCCAAAACCTGGACCACATGTTGATGGCATTGTGGGTTTATCTAACTCATCCGCGTTAGAAGCTTTGCAGAAGCAAGTTCATGCACTCTCTATAAAGTATTTTGCTGCAGAAGCAACTACTGTTTCTTCCTCCCCTACACAAACATAAATTGTATAGAATGTGTAGTCAAATCAAAAGGGTTCTTGACAACCCAACAATAAGAAAAGGGGAAAGAAAGGGGAAAGAAACCAACAAAAGCCCAAAACTACTGAAAATGCCGAGGAGGGAAAGCGAGAAAAGAAGAAGGTAAAGTTTCCTTGCAAAATTTGTAAGGACGATCACCTCATTCATCAATGTCCTCTCATAGATGAAACTCATAATCTGTTAAGTGAAAAGAAACCCGTTGTTCTGAAGGATCCTTTTCCCAAAGGACAAGGTTCAACTTTTGGAAGATCTAATACTAGGGGCACTCCTCGTGCCACAAAGGATGATCAATCTTACATTAATATGGTTAACTCCCATGATTTGTTGCAAATGAGAGCCCGAAATTATACCTCGGATATGTAGTAGAAAGACAAAGATATCTATGAGTCATCTGTTCCTCTTCATATAGAGAGACCTACAGATCCTATCCCGAAGATACCGAAAGGTGTCTACAAACGAGAAACACACAAACCTAATGCACGAGATCTCTAAACTACCTAGTTGTAGAGGACCTAGCCCAAACGTTGTGTGCTATGTCTGCTCTAGAAGTTCTTCAAAGTTTCCCATCGCAACAGAATGCACTTCTGGCGGAAATAGGCAGTATGGATTTGTCAAGTATGCTAGCTAGATTTGATATGTCAAATTTCAAACCTAGGTTTCCCTATCACGCAGCCTTCCAAATCGAAGTAGTCCATGGTGTAAAAACCATTGGACGAACAGTAGTGGATGAAGGCGCGTCAATGTGCGTAATGTCTATCTCTTGTTGGAAATCCCTTGGCTCTCCGGAGTTAGTCCCTTCAAATACATTACTTACTGATTTTGATGGGAGGTCCTTCTGTCCACATGGAATCTTACCCTCATTTGAGATCCAGATTGCAGGTAAAGTAGTTTCAATAGAGGTGGAAGTTGTATATGCTGCTCTCGACTACAATTTGTTGTTGGGAATAAGTTGGATGTATGCAATGCAATCCATTCCTTCATCCGTTTTTCGAGTGCTTATGTTCCCCCATGATGGAAAAATTTCACCATTGATAAATTAGCTTATGTCCGGAAAAACAACACAACTCCTTCGGATTCTAATATCCCTTGGATTGATAAATCCCGTCCTCCCAATGAGAGTTTAGGAGTTGGTATGTACTCATCCTTAATGGTCACCTTTGATTTACCTGCTCGTATGAATTATATTGGTTCTACGAGTAACGTTAATGTGTTATCCAAGGAGATCTTCACTTATCTTCACTTTTTCTCAAACAACTGATGCTTGGATCCTTCCTACTCCGGACGAACCAATTGTGCCCCTGTCCATCACAGAAGTGACTTACCAAGCATCACAAAATGCTGCAATAGATTATATCACGACTCCTTTGGTCTCTATGGAGTCATATATCGATTATGCACCTGCATGGGAAATAGAATCCACCCATTTATTTGATTGTTTAGACACTGCTTTACCATCATATGAGGCTATTCTGGAAGCCATGGTAGGTTTGGATCATCCTTGGGAACATATGCATCACCGATCCTATTTCCTCCAGATATGAACAAAGTCTAGAATGGAGAGTTTTCAATGAGACCTGGTGGAAATACTGACTGGTCCATTAACCCTTTAACGAAATAGGAGATTTTTGCTGAAGGTAATATGGAAAATATTTCAACAACTATCCCAATCAATATTTCCATTAAACCCAATGTCATGGAAAATATTTTCATTGGTGCGAATTGTTCTCCACAAGAGATCAGTTTGTATACCAACTTATTTAAGGAATTCCACGATGTTTTCACATGGTCATATGAGGAGGTGCCAGGCATTGACCCGTCTATCGTCAAACACGTTATTACGACATATCCTAATGTGAAACTAGTTCGACAAAAGATTCATCTAGTCAATCCTAGGAAGGTTGCGGCCATCAAGGATGAGGTTGAAAAGCTCATCAATGACGACTTCACTGTTATCCTATTGACATGATGGAATGGGTGTCCAATCCAGTTCCAATTGATAAAAATCATGGCACCATACGCATATGTACATATTTTACGGATCTCAACAAAGCTTGTACAAAAGACAACTATCCCACACCATTTATTGATCAAATTATTGATGCATGTGCAGGCCATGAAATGTTTTCTTTCATGGATGGATTTTCAGGATACAATCAAATTCAGATCAAACCTGAAGACCAGCATAAAATGGATTTTATATGTCCCTGGGGTACCATTTCCTATAGGAACATGTTGTTTGGATTGAAGAATCATTGGGGCTACTTTCCAACGAGCTTTGAAAAAGGCACTCTTGTCAGCCACCCTGTTGAGACCGCTAGATTATACTCAAGATTTTATTCTTTATCTGGCCGCATCTGTTACTACCATTGGCATAGTATTGGTTCAGGAAGTTGAAAAAATCTAAGAGCATGTCATTTTTTATCTTTCTCGCGCACTCGTAACTCCTGAACTCAAGTATTCTTATGTCGAGAAATTAGCATTAGCCACCGTGTATGCCATTCAGAGGCTGTGTCACTATATTCTATTTCTAACTACCACAGTCATCGCGGAGGTCAATCCTTTCCAATATGTATTAACCCGACGCATAATCAGGGGAAAATTTAACAAATAGATTGTCATCTTGCAAGAATTTGATCTTACTTTCCAATCTACTAAGTCAAAGAAGTCTTTGGTGTTCACGAAACTTATTGTTGAGTTTCCTAGTGATGTAACACACCATGAAGAAGATCCGTCTTTCCCTGATGAACACATCTTCCTCATTAGCGCCTTCGATCCATGGTATGGAGACATTTTAATATATCTCCATACTTTGAAGTGTCCACCAACTTTATCTAGGGAAGAATGATGAAATCTTAGGCATCATCCCAAGAACTACCTCATTATTTCTTATACGTTATACATACGGGTGGTAGATTCGATATTACGCCATTGTTTGACCTTGGATGAAGCCAAGTCAGTATTGAATGATGCTCACAGTGGATCCTTTGGGGGTCATCTTTCTGGGTTAGAAACAATTCAGAAGATACTACGTGTTGGATATTTTTGTCCCACCATCTTTAAATATTGTGTGGAAGCCGTGAAACACTGTCATCTGTGTCATTTTTTCACACAAAAAATGAGAGCACATCTGGCTCCTCTTCACTCTATCATCACACCGGGTCCTTTCACCAAATGGGGGATTGATTATATGACTTGTAACCCATTTTATGCTGGGGTACATCAACATATCATCGTTGCAGTCGACTACTTTACGAAGTGGGCCGAGGCAATGCCTACTATGAAAGTAGATGAAGAAACTGCAGCATATTTCATCTTCAATTAGATCATTGCCAAGTTCGACATACCTAAGGAGATCGTCACTGGTCATGGACAACATTTCCAGAACTACATGATGACTGACTTAACCACCAGGCTAGGTTTTCGACAATATCATTCGTCTCCATTTTATCCGTAGGGGAATGGACAAGTTGAAGCAGTCAATAAAACTTATAAAATTATTCTTCAACAGACTGTTAATGCCAATTGGTCAAATTGGCACATCATGTTGTATCTGGATCTTTGGGCGTATCGTTCCAATATCAAGACTTTTACTGGTTTTTCACCATTCCAACTTGGTCACGAGGTAGAGGAAGTCACACCGATTGAATGCAAGATTCGATATTTGAAGTTGGCTATTCAATTATTACCCGAAACTTCTTCTTTGGAAGAATGGTTGCTTCATTTAGAACATTTTGATGAACAACATCATGATGTGCTTACTGCAAATGAAGCCCATAAGAACCTAGTTAAACACCAATACAAAAAGTCTGTCAAACATAGGGTTTTATCTGAAGGAGACCTTGTTTTGGTTTATGATCAGGACAAGGATCCTTTGGGGGCAGGATAGTTCAAGTCTATGTGGCTCAGACCCTATATCATTTCTAAATTTTTGAGGAAAGGTTCATATGAGTTGATGGATTATGATGGTTTTAAGCTGCCCGAGCCTAGAAATGGGATCTACTTGAAGAAGTATTACGACTAGGCCTATATGATTTTTCTTGTACTATAGATGTACATTTTTGTAGAGTTAGTTCTTTTTAGTTTTGCTTATGTGTACTCTGGGTTGTATTTTCAAATGACAAGCGAGTGTTTTCCAGGATTCGTAGATGGTGTAATTCTTCACACTTGTAACTTGGATTCAGCTGCTTGGGTAATCTATTCCCCCACAAGCCAGCTTGTTTCCTTGGGAGGTGCTTGTTTAGGCCCTACGACGAACAATATAGCCGAGTACAGTGTGGTTATTGAACTTCTATGAGATGATATTCATCATGGTATTTCATGTTTAGAGGTAAGAATTGATTCGTAGTTAGTTGTGCTTTAGTTAGCGGGTGAGTATCGTGTTCGAGATCCTACTTTGATATGTTAGTTTTTGCGAGTTAGATTACTTGAGAGACATTTTAATTACATTCATATCAACACATATCAAGGAATTACAATACACTAGCTGATGCATATGCAAATTACATACTTGGTTGGCATTTGTATCATACACAATAAAATAGACTATTAAATCACATAACACAACCATGTATATAAGCCAGTACTGTATATATATATATATCAGGTTCAAAAAATAATATGAGTTTGAGTCAAATATGTCAATGTCACAATATACAAAAATGGGCATAACAACGTAAAAAATAAAATGTCACTCTCTTTATGGAGAGGGAGGAGCCTCAACTAACTCTGCTACGACCTCTCTATAACAAATGACTAGCCTCGCTACTTTTCTAAGTAACCAGATCCATGCGGGGGGCACTCCTACTACATGTTCCTACATCTCGAGTAGCATCCACTCTATCTTGTATGTAGGAATATCATGAGTCAACTGAATCATCTTCCCCTCAATGCTCCTCAGCATGGTATCGGCGCCACCTGGATCGATCGATCGTATGTATACTTTGGGATGCCCAGCAGGTATCGTTGGCCCCACATCTGCATAAGTTATACATTTTTAGTACTAACTCATCATAAAAATTATATATACAAAAAAAAAAATTAAATAAATTTTCAAAAACATATTTTGGTACCTATCTCTTCCCAGGATGCTCCTGGAGGTAGCATGAGCTCAGGATCACCTCGGAAATACATGCCAGCATAAGGAAAATTCTCTAGAGCCGGTACTTGGCGGCTCCACCACCTTAGATAATCCTCGTAGGATTATGATGAACTCATCTCGCCACCACCTTGACATAGGAAGATGTCACCCCACCGAGTCATCAGTGGCTCACGAGGGTTCAAAGCTGGTAGGGCCATCCACAGACTAAGAGAAGGGACTCTCTCAAATAAAAAGGTGCATAGTATACTACCCTACCCAAAGTTCTTTTTCTTCCCCGTTTTGCATTCTGTAAGTTGGTGCTTCATGGTCACTAGTAGACCAGAGCACCAATCGAAGATAACATTGCACAGACATTCTATGCCTATCTACATGTAGTTTCGTGATGCTAAGTGTTGTGCCGCACTTCCCACGATCCTGTTTATCGTACTCAAGATCACTTTTAATGGGAAACTTGTGATTTGACCAATTGACATTTGGCTCCCATTCTTTTCATTTCTAGCTACGCAGTAAGTGTTTATGTAATCCTGAATGGATAGAGCACCAACTCTTCTAAATGTACCTTTTAGGTTCTCCACCTCACCTCATAGCCCGATAGTTCAGTTATGAAGTATATATCATCAATTGTGATATCAAGCATATTTCCATGGAGTTTAAACATGCCATGATCGACATCCCAATATTCCACGAGCATTTGGAGGAGGTGCGTTTGTGCATGCATGTTTGCGGTGTGCATTTTTTTTAGGATCCCACATCTCCTTAGTTCATTCAAAGTAATAGGATCCCCCCTTTCTATCTTGTCCATAGCTTCATGTTCCCTGTTACACCTAAAATCTACTCATCATTAGATTCAGTGTATACATCTCTAGGAGAGCTGGTACTCGACCCCTAACTCTTTGGGAAGATCCCTTATCTCTCTCCTACCATCTCTCAACCTATCCTATCCACACCCTATCCACTTAGTCCTATATAAGTGAGGCTCACTCCCATCCCAAAGGGGGGAAGACTATGGTATCTACATGCTAGTGAAATCTCTCTTAAGACACCTCCATTCACCTATTGGAGAACTCATACTTCCTTGGAAGGACATGGAAATTGGCTTGGTCAGAGAAGGGCTACTGCGTTAAGTCTTTGGTTGTAGTTCTATATCTCTATCATGTACTCCTCTATTTGCAGTAATACAAATGCTTTCCACCAATATTGTTCTTATGTACAATGATATTGTGTAGTTTACCTGCTTAACTGTTTACTTAGATCTCTTATTGTATAGATTCTCTTTACTCGTTTCTCTTGCTTTTGTGTCTTGACAGGTCTTGCAGCTTGTATCTGACGACCGAGGGATGTGGAGCAACGTTCAGGAGAAAGGATAGCGAATCAAAGAGGTAAGACATCTAGCACTTGATCCTTAAGTAGATCTAGGAAACATGTTTGTAGTCTGTTCTATTTGTTCTAGACTCGCATTGAGCTAGGGAGATCCAGCTCACGTCCGCTCTAGTGGATTGTCCGATAACAAATCTGGCGACCATACTAGGGAGTAGTGATGTTTGTCTTGTTTAGTGGTCATTAATCTGAGAGTCATTTTCAGTTGATTACTTGACACAAGCCTCTTTTATCATTTTTGCCATTTACTTCTTAGGATTGATTTCACTATCAGATCTTCACGTTGAAGACTCTGATTTGCTTTCTCTGAGTTTATACAACTCATTTTCAAGCCTGTTTTTGGTTCATTGTTGAGAGATCTAGTTCATTTTTGAATCTAGACCTCTCCTGTCGCACTTGGGCAGTGGAAGTAGAGCAACACTGTGTCATTCTGAGCTTCTGTTCTTCACCTGTTAGTCACCCGTCACATCCTTTACATTAGTATACTGCGACATCGTTGCACCTCCCGTGAAGGTAAACTGCGACATTGCATTGTGTGTGAAGACAGAGTGCGCCGATCTGTCAGAAGTTGGCATACTGGCATCCCTTCCCTCATCTGATAGTTTGAACCTTGGTTTGATGTATGAACTCCCTCTGTGCTGCAAGATCCAGCCAGAGACCCCATTTATGATTTGTGTGTTGAGAGTTTGGTCTCATTTGGATTGACTTTGGGTTCCGTCTTGGACAAGTTTGAGACAGGTAGTGGTGGATACTCTGGTCTCCTCCACCTTCATCCGTTCACTCTTGCATTCCCTTCCTTCCATCCTTGATCTAATCATTGCATTGGATCAACTTCCAGACCTCATTTATGTTTGTTTTGAGCTTTGCTTGCTTAGTTTGCTTGCTGCTGCTTGATTTTGAGTTAAGTGTATTTTTAGCTTGGTTGAGTGCTTGTCTTTTCTTGAGTTTCCTGAATGTATGAGCGCTGCAAGTAGTGTTTTCTTTTCAGTCATTTAGATCTGAGAAGAAAGTTGTTATCAAGTTTTTTCTTTGATGCATCCTGTTGGCTTGGTTTTGCAACCAAGCTTAGTGCAATGGGCACCTGCTAACTAGTAGCAGCAGTTTCAATAGAAATAAATAACAAACTATTTTAAACTATATTAATCATGGATCTATGCAAGAAAGATAAGCAAATAATGGAAATATTATGAAAAGCAAAAACGATTGACAATATGTAAAAAAGATTTTTGTATTAAGAATAAGGGCAAGCAAGTGCTTGCAATAGTAATACCTCCAAGTGATGAAGATTGTTGAGCAACTTCCAAGGTGAGTAGCTCCAAGCTCCAAAGGTCTCTTCTCCAAGATGGCTACAATGGTCAAAAGCTCAAGGGAGATTTTGACAGCATGAGGATAGGAAGATGGATGGATGGAAAGTGAGGGGCCCCTACCACCTTTTTATAGTTTTTGGTGGTGGGGAATACCATTATGGTTTTGAGGAAACCAATGGTATTGACCAACATGGTTTAGGTACCTTTTCCCTCCTTTTTCCTTGTTTGAATATTTTGAATATGTTTATTCCCTTTTTAATATTTTTGGGAATTCTGGACCCTTTTTGAGGGTTTTTTATGCTTTTTGAGGAAAAATATTCATTTTGAGTGGAAAAAAGGGGTGTATTAAGGTCTTTTGGCGACCTTTTGGTGGCTTTAGAGGCTCAAATGGTGAAAAAGTGGACAAATGGGTCATGTAAATAAGGAAATGATCTAGTGAGCACTTTTTGGGTGTTAACAGATTGCCCCCTGATGTGTGAGGGCAGGAGCTCATCGTATGGCCGATAGACATCATAGTTCTTTTGTCTTTTTTCTGGGGTTTGGGGAAGAGAAGAGACCGATTGGAGACTGGATCGATGGCCCTTGGAAGCTGCAAAAATAAACAATATTAGATGGCCTCAATATGAATGAGGAATAATCTCTGATAATGGATGAGGTGGGCATACCCATGCTTGTATCAAGACATATACATAACAATTACTCCCAAGAAGGGGGACCTGAAAAATACATAAAAAATCTGCTGGTACATCATAATGGTCCAGAGGGGACATCATTTGGGGATGTACTCATGATCATAACATGACTGATCTCAATCACTGATACACTGGAATAAAGCATCAATAGTTCTGAATAAGGTCTCAGAAGGGTTGATGAACTGCTGAAACTGAAGGTGTCCAACATCTGTAGGGACTCAATGACTGAGAGTCATCTCTGAGAAGTACATGTACATGTAATTGTATACTTGAGGGAGTATAAAACTAGGGTACATCTGAGTACTGTCGCCATGCGCAACCCGGATATCTATAGAAAAAATATAACTGCTTGTATCCATAGGTAGACTCTCAAATGTGGAAGAGTCAGGTGGTATCCGGGGTCTTCGACTAATAACTGAAGGGACCAATACCCTGTGCGAGTCTCAACGATGCGATCAAGGTGTTGAAGTCGAGCATGTGAGAAACAACCATTTGGAGAGGCACTGAGGACTCTTCTCAAAATGATTCGTAGGCACTCATCATAAATGGTGATGAGTCCAAGACACAGGGACCTCTAGGTCTATCCTCTGGAATAAATTTGTTTGTCGTCGACAGAGGGAGACCAGCAACTAACAAGGCAATGATGTTTCCTTGATAGGAGCGCGAGGTGTAGAACTGAAGTGTGGTAGTATTGATGGTAGGACTGACATACTTGTGGGGATGGGAAGTAACTGGGGTCATATAGTGGTTAGACTCAAACTTCCTTTGTTCAGAGCATGATAACATGGTTGACCTGGCAGCGTAGGGAACTGACTTGTAGGTGTGGGTATCGTTGCTTTTAAGGACTGAAGGGTATGTATTGACTCGGGGGGGGGGGGGGGGGGGGGTCAAGCTGATGGGTGTTGTTGAGGGATGTTCAGGGTGACATACTGCACAATACTCTGAACAAAGGAGACCAAAATGGGGAAGTTGCCATATGAGTAGACATGATATGTTGTGGTGCCAAGAAGCACCATTGGGTACTTCTTCGTAGTTTTAATGAGCTCCAAGAAGGGATTAAAGTGTGCTCTGAAATGGTACCGTCTTGTGGATTTTGTGAGCCGAGGACTGTTCGTGCTCATGGGTGTTTTCATTTTTAAGGAGTCTAAAAACGATAAGAAGACTCTGCAGTGGTTGTGAGTACCGTCCTGTGGGTTTTTACGAGCCCAGGATGGTGATTGCTCATGGTCGCTTTCATGTTTAGAGAGTCTAGAAGCGGTAAGGGGACTCCATTGGTGTTCTTTTTCGTAAGTTAGTCTCCAAGGCCCGAAAAAGCATAAAATGATGCAAATGGAGAACTCTTCTAGCCGATGTGACTAGAGTATTCCTTTTTCGTAATTAGTCTACAAGGTCCGGAAAAGGGGTAAACTTATACCAGGTAGACGCCCTTTCAGATACGTTTAGCGAGCATGAAAGGAAGCAAGGTTGCTCAACAATCTTTTCATTGTTTTAGGAGTCAGAAAAGAGCTTAACAGAGACTCCCTAAGTGCCTTTTTCGTAAAAGGGATTGATCAGCCCGAAAAAGGGATAAAATTATACCGAACAAAAAGGGATTGATGAGAGTGAGAGGAGGTCTCAAGCATTATCATGAGTGCGAAAAACTGAATCCGGTGACATAAAGATTGTCAAAAAGGGGGCAACGACCAATGTGGCACGTAAACTGAGGTGATGGGTGTCATTTTGAAACAATACCCAAAATATTATGGGGTGAGAGTGAGAAATGATCTCAAGCATCATCACGAGCGCGAAAAACTGAATCTGGCAATATAAGATTCATCAAGAACGGAGAACGGTCGATGTGGCGTGCAAACCGAGGCGACGAGGGGGCATGGAAAAAAATGCCTGATAAAATATAGGTGTGAGGGCAAGAAATGGTCTCAAGCATCGTCACGAGCGCGAAAAAATGAATCCGGTGATATAAGACTCTTCAAAAATGGATGACGATTGATGTTGCACGCAAACTGAGGCGACAAGGGGGCATGGGAAAAAATGCCCAAAAAATATGGAGGTGAGAGCGAGAAATGATCTCAAGCATCATCACGAGTGCGGAAAACTGAATCCGACGATATAACACTCGTAAAAAATGGACGACGGTCGATGTGGCACGCAAATCGAGGCGATGAGGGCATGAAAAAATGGTCAAAAAATGGACCTGGTGAAAACAGGAAAGGGGAAGAACTATCATGAAGTTCTTGTTGTTCTGATTCCAATGGTACCAACGGTTTGAGAAACGGACGTCGTATGACACCGGAATGGTTGTTTGAAAAATGGTGGAATTTCTATAAATAGGGCGTGGGGCTCATATGACGTGTCATTGTTACGTGCAAGTTTGGTAGAGCAATCAGAGCTCTTTCTTGATTTCTAGGAGATTTCACCGTTGGTTTTCGATTCCGTGAGTTTTAGGTAACTCTATTCGCCTTAGCCTTTTCAATTATGTCCTTTTTGGTTAGCGGCGGGCCCCCGAAGGCCGCAAAATTCCATGTTGGCCTTCCAACATGGAATATCGCGGGTTTCAGCTCCTTTGCCGCGATGGACATCACGGGTTTGAGGCTGACAGTCGCAATGTTCATCGCGACTATCAGTTTGAAAGTCGTGATGTTCATCGCGAGAGTGGGGGAGACAGTCGCGATGTTCATCGCGACTGTCTGGCCAATACCCGCGATGTTCATCGGGGGTTCTAGTATGGAAGCCCCGATGATCATCGCGGCTTTTGATGGAAAAGCCGCAATGGTATTTTTTAAAATTTTTTCTATGGTGCTAAAAATTTCTTTGTTTTTTGGCAGGATGCTGAGGAGGCCATTGACGTCGTGGCGAGAGCGAGAGATGGAGGAATATTTGATGGTCCGGATTCGGACTGATTGTAAAATTAGTCACAGCAGATCTAATGAACAAGTAAATCAATCACAACAGATGAATATAGAAAATATGGTGTAAAACTGTGCAAAACATGCAGCAGTGCTCAATTATCCTAGAAAGGGTGAATGAATTACAATAGAATACAATCTCTGTCAATGAGCAATTCGAATTGACTAAGTAGGCCAACTAGGAGTCCTCATCATCAATCGGTGGTGCTCATCAATGCACAAGAACCAGTCATCCAGGTGTCAATCTGAGTCTAACTGAGTGTAACAAGTGTAACTGAAGTGTGTAGCATTGATTAAGGGAAGGAGGCTCAGTGGGGGGCGCATGGGAGGCTAACTGAAGTCAGAACAAGTCATCTAGTCAATCTGGAGGTCCAACGGAAGTGAAACAGTCAGTCGGGAGTGAAACTAGCCTCAAATCAGGGAGAATCGGAGCTAACTGAATGTAACTGAAGTGGAACTGCAGTGGTAGGTGAACAATTGCGCCCTTCTTTGGCAGTAGGTGAGAAGTGGGCGCCTTTCAGGCTAGGAGGGCTAAAACTCTGAAGTAAGTGGCTCCCGGGTGCTAGAAAGAGGTGGCTAAGGTGCTGGAGGCATCAACCTGGTGACTGGGATGCATGCAAACCCTAGAATTTGCATGCAAACCCTAATTGCATGCAAGATCCTGAAAAAGATGATGTGGATATCTGAACACTAATCAGCAGGTCCGGCAGGTTCTGGCGGAGAGTGGACTCTTGAAGTTCGCTCAGATCCCACCAATGCGTTCAGTAGGACCACTACTGAACAAGTTGGTGAGTTGGTGGGTACCTGCAGAGGGTGCCTTCGTTGTTGGGGGTGAGAGGTTGGAGATCACCCTCACAGATGTTTATTTTCTGACTGGGTTTCCTCGCTTAGAGGAGGTGGGGGATCTTTTGCCGAGGATTCCGGTAGGTGTTGACATGGAGGATCTCCTGGAGACTTTCTGTGTCGCTGGGGCGATTGTACAGAACATCGCGTTGAGTCTGAGATCACTGCGAGAGTGGGACATGCGGGCTGTCGGGGCTTGTGTTCTGCGGGTGTTGGGTGCCGCGGCGCCACATCGTTTGTCGGGGGGACAAACGATGATGGTGGATTCTGTGCTGAGGGGGACCTATTATGCATGGGGTCAGATGTTTTTAGCTGGTGTCCAGAGAGATCTGGACAAGGTCAGTCAGGAGGGGGGAGAGTTCTGCTATGCCTCTTTTTTGTGTTCTTTTTTCTTTGAGCGGGTACCGACTTTGCGACCATGGGTGCCCATTCGTGATGGTTTGGTGAGTGAGCTGCGGATGGTGCGGTGGGGGCAGATGATGCCACGCAGTGGTGGTGGTATCCGCGGGTTCTTCTCGCAGGAGATGTACGAGCAGTGGGAGCAGATCCCCCTGCTGATTGAGGACTATCCATATGCTGGTATGGATTACCGAGGAGATCCGGAGATGCCTCGAGCCCAGGGACAGGCTTGGGGTTTAGGTGGTATGGTTTGTTCTCTACTATATCATGTGTTTCTAGATTTATTGGTTATGATTATAGTTAGATATGTATATGATGGTTTATTTGCATTGTGCAGATGTTGGTCCTATTCCACCGGCTGACCATGTGGCGCGCAGGGGATGGGCGATGGTGGTTGCTCCACCTCCGGCAGCTGTACCGCCTCCACATGGTCGAGGATTTGGGGCTCGTGGTCAAGGGGCTGGCCCTCGAGATGATGCTGTCGCTGGTGTCCGAGAGACACTGGATATGATTCTAGCAGGATTCCTAGAGGATGGGTGGAGGGATCTGGATCGGGACATCGTCGAGCGATGTTTCGAGGCGCCTCGTGAGTGGCGCTCGATCTTGCTGAGAGCGGCATTGATGGCGGCCGAGTGGAGGGATGGGGATCGGCTGGATTAGGCAGGGCCGGCGGAGGGCAGGATTCGTTTACGGGATGATCCAGCGGGGCCGGTGGAGAGGCGAGTCCGGGCTCGGCATGATCCAGCAGGACCGACGGAGGAGGCGCCAGAGGAGCCTAGAGACCGTGATGATTAGATGATATGTATTTGCCCCCAAATGTTGATGAGCATATGGGGAAGCTATTTTTTGTATGGCTGATGTATTTTTGTATATTGGGTGCTGAGGGCACCTATGACATGTTTTGATATATATAGATATGATGTTGGTATATAGTTGTGTATGCACATGGATGCATTCATTGTCTTTTTGTTTGCCCGTGGAGGCATGTTTGGTTTTCTGTATGCCTGTGGAGGCACATGTTATGCACGTGGATGCAACATTTTGATTTTTTGTATATGTCCGTGGAGGCACATGTTAGGCATGTGGATGCTTTTTGTCATATTTATAGAGGCCCATGGAGGCATATGCTATGCACGTAGATGCATTTTTGTTTATGATATGATTTGATTGGTGTGCCAGTCAAGCACGTTGTTGGCCATATGGTCTGCTACACTATTGAGGTTTCTTGGGACATGTGTGAATGAAATGGATTCAAACTGTCGAATCATTTGTTTAGTGCGCAAAAATTTTATGAAAAGACAGGGATCGCATACCTGGTAATCATTGTTGAGCTGGGAAACAAGGAGTTTTGAGTCCAAGAAAACGTTAAGGTGATGTATGCTCATTTGGAGAGCTGCGGCCAGGAGACCGGTCACGGCATCATATTCAGCTTGGTTGTTGGTGGCAGCACCTAAACACACTCCGTCGATGTGGATCAACGCATGTGAAGGGGAATATATTACCCAAGCTATAGAGGCTAGATTGGGGGACCAACGGCTTGCACCATCAGTAAAACCGATATAGAAGAGTGGAACATGTGTGTGAAAGGGATAAATGGCAGGGGCTGACCGAATAGAGGGGTATCCAGTGGAAATCGTGTAAATGGTGTTAATTTCTTCCGAGGAGGAAGATGGTAGGGGATGAATGGGTCGCTATTGCTGACGAACGGGGGGGACATTAGGCCATGTGTCAATGTGGTGCTCTATAATGGCGGGGTCAAGACCATGTATTTCGGTATAGGACCAAGCAAAGACATCACGGAATTCGTGGAACCGTTTTTTGTATTCTCCAATCTCATGCTCACTGCAGGAGGCTCCTAATGTAATGATTTCAAGGGCACCAGGTGGGTTAGAGATATTGATGTGGATGACGGGTGAGATATTGGCCATGTTACCTTCCTCAAAGGCGTCAGGAGTAGGAATAGGATCCTTAAACCAGTCGACTTTAGTAGGAGGGAAATCTTTGGATTCAACCGCGAATTGGGTAGCGGTGGTGGATGAGGTCTCTTCTGGGAGGAAGTATGAACGATGGTGCATATATTCCTAGGGGTAATCAGAGGTAGTACGAACCTCTAGAATCTCCTCATCATTGCGGAAACTTTGAGTGGTCAAATCGGTTGACGAGGGAGTAGTAGTCGAAGAGATCATATAAACGGTGTTAATTTCTCCGGATGAGGATGATACGGGAGGGTAGATTTCCTCGATGAGGGGAGGAGATATTTCTAAGTCGACGTTATTCAACTCATACAATGCTGCTCTGTAATCTGGGATATCAGGACAGTGGTGTGAGTAATGGCCGTAAATACCGCATATCGCACAAGGGTGGTTGGTACGTAGTGATTTATCACGAGGCTTGGGGTTTGAGTCGATTTTGACAACCAGGATGTTGGGGTCGTCGTCAAGCATGTGTTCCTGTAATGCAGGTAACTGTGGACATTGGTGAGTTGGATGGCCTAACTCATCACACAACGAGCATTTAGGAGGAGCATGGAACACGGGGGGAGGTTTAACTGCTTTGGGTGGGGGTACCGCAGTGTATGGTTGTGGGCCTCTGCCCCCAGTGGGCCTGATGAGAGGAGGGGGATTCGCAGATGACGAAGGGGGTAGTGATATCGGGAGGTGGTTGAGTAGAAGTGACAATGGGTTGCACCGGTTGCAGGATGACATTTGGTGTCGGCGGGGGAACGGGAGGCGAAATATACCACACGGGTAATCCCAATGTTAATCCGGGTAGACTAAGGGTAGCCATAACCAGAGTGCTTACTACGCCTGAGGGAGGAAATAGAAAGGGGATTGTGTGGATGGGTGTAACACCAATGTGACTAGGGACCAATGGTGGTTTAGGTAACAAGGATGGTTGATTGTTAGGTGTTTGTGTATTGTGTGAAAGAGTATAGAGTTCAGCGACATGGGTCTCCGGTGACGGTGGTGGAATAGATTGGAATGTAGAAGTCATCGGCGCGTCGGAGTAAAGTCCAGGTCCCACGGAGGAAACAAACGAGGTAGTTGCACCACAAACAGGTTGCTCAACCATAGGGAGAACATTTTTCAGGTGCAGCGGGGGCCTTAGGATCGTAATAGGTGAGTTGGTCGACCTTGACCATGCGTCTGTCATGAGGGAACATCATGGTACGAAAAACGGATGAGGCAACAGCCCGCATGGCATACATGTAGCTGCGGCCAAGTAAGAGGTTATAGTCAAGTTGGGCATTGATGATCTCTATGTCAATGAGCACATTTTTACCAGCCAGCTGGACAGGGACATTAGCAAGGAGACCTTGGGGTTGAGCCGAACGGTCGTCATAGGCTCTCAACGCGGTGGTGGACTGCTGGAGAGTAGGGGATCCCAACTTCTGCCAAATGAATGTGGACATAACGCATGTAGAGGCACCTTCATCGATAATGCACCGATGGATGACAAGATTCCGAACAGAAACAGAAACTTGGAATGCTAAAGTGGAAGGTAGGCATGGTTCGGACTGGTCTGAGTCGAATGCCATCAGTTGTGAATCATTGGGGTCAATGGCGCCAATGGCAGAGAGTAAAGTCTTGCGCTATGAAGGACAGTTTTTTAAGACTTCTAAAGCAGACATGGCTGCAGGAGACTGGGTTAATTCATCTACAATGTTGTAATTCGATGCAGCGCGAGCATTGGGGTTATTATTGATGCGACGAAGTGGGACGCGAGGTGCTTTAGAAGCGCCATCGAGTGGAGCCGGAGGTATACGTAACATCTGATCTGTGGGATGGACGTTAGTGTTCTTGTCGGATGGAGGGGCTTCAGGGGTGGATCCATATTGGTTTCAGCGGGTTTGGAGGTTGGCATCTGCGGATGACATCATTAGCAAGTGGTGGGTACCTGAATCGAACATGGGTTGATCAGGAGTGGCATAAGTGATTTGTTGTGGTGGCGAGTTGCCCTGAGGAGCTAACGGCTGAGTATTCACCACGAATTGGGTTGGAAAGGGGTTTTGTAGCACGAAAGGTTGATGTTGAGGTGGTGGAGGGTTGGGTGGAGCCTGAGGAGCCGCTTTCCCTTGACGATGGGCATCGTTAGTCCAGAGTTGCCGAGCTTGCTCCAAATGTGGGCAAGCATGTGTGTAATGGCCATAGACCCCACATATAGAACAAGGGTGGTTTGTTCTGAGGTTATTGTTTTTAGGCTGCTTGGGATGACGATCCGGATTCTGGTTGGGAGGAGCAGCGTTGTTATTATGCGGAGGATTGGGAGGTGGAGGAACTTGATGTTGTTGTTGGTTGTTGCCGCGGTTACGTCCTCTTCCATGGTTTTGTTGTCCACCCTAGTTGCGTTGGTTGTTTTGATGTTGGGGCTGATTGTGTTGTGTGTACACTTTCCCTTGAGCAGTGGGAGGATTTTGGTTTTCTACAGGTGCGGGAGTAGGTTGTGGTGGATAATAAGCCGGTGGGGCTGGAGGTGGTCCAGTTACCTGCTGGGGTTGTTGGTAACCCTGAGCTATTGGAGGTGTTGGGTTAGCTGTTGTAGCTTGTTGTGGGTAATACATTGGTTGTGGTGGGAACTGAGTTGGGTTCTGGGTAGTCGGTTGGTTATAGTATGTGGGTGGGAGATATGCCGATGGCGCTTGCCCATAACAATGTTGTGGACAAGAGGGTCCATGAGTGTGGTGAGTCTGACTTATTGGAGCGTAGGAAGTTGTCGCTCCAGAATTAGATGTAGCCCTAGAGAGGTCTGGGGCATTTACGGTGCTCACCATGCTAAAAGGTTTAATTTGTGGTGTGACCTGGCCAATAATACCAGCGGCGGCATGTGATGCCCCCGGCGCGTCGCCGCGTGAAGAATCACCTCGTGGGGCGTCTGGTATGATGGTGTAGAGATAGCCTGATTGAGCATAAATTAGGTCGAATTGTTGGGCTTTGAGGATGGCCTCTTCTTCAGACTGGGGTCGTTCGGATGCCACATCCTTGGCGATGAGAGGGAGGAGGGATTTTAGAAACCAATCTAAGAAGATACGGTCGTCTAACTTGATTTTGCAGAGGCTTCGGCGTCGACGCCACTCATGAAAGTGGTCAGTGATGTGGGTGGCCGTGTTCTGTCTGCAAGATAGTAGGATCTCGACACCCGCATCATAGCGGACAGGTAACTGGAATAACTGCAGGAAGGTCAAGGCAAGGGAGGTAAAGGTGGCATGGGTCCCATGGGGTTGCTCGATGTACCACTTGGCTGCAGAGCCAGTGAAGGTACGCTGTAACAGACGGAGGTGGACAAAGTCGTCCACTATGGAGTTGGAGGAACACCATAGATGGAAGGACATAATATGGTTCTGGGGGTCCTCACCTGGCTTGCCCTCAAACTTAGGGATGTCGGAGGGGAGTTTGGTGGGCATGTGAGGCCACGCAGGGTTGTGTCTGATAGGATCGTTGGTTAGCCTGGCTAAGTCTGGTAAGTTCAGACTCGCCATGTAAGGTAAACTAGCCGATGGATGTGGTGTAATGATTGGGACATGACTATTCATAGTGACATGATGTAGTGGTCCAGTAGCCCCTAAGGGTATGCTAGGTATTGAAGGTATGTGTCCTCCAACTGCTGTGGTCTGGAATGGGCCAGCGTTTCCAAGTGCAACATGGGTTACACTAGGGTTAGGAATAGTACCAGGAATCCCTGGGATCTGGGTTGTGGTAATGAGAGGGGGTGTGACCCCTATGTTTGGCATACCCATAATAGGAGGTAGTCCTGTGTTGGGTATTCCTAAAGGTGGAGTGTCTCCCATATTAGGCATGCCTAGAGGGGTTGTTGTTACCATAGATGGCACAGTAGTGGAAGGGTTTGTGGATGTATCTCCAATGGTACTGGTAAAAAGTGGGTCGAATGGTGTTCCATCCATGAGGTTGGTTGGTAATAATTGAGTAGGGTTTTCGGATTCAGCCTCAGAATCAGATGTGAAGCGAGGTGTGTCAGAATCGGATGACTGTATGTTTGGCCGATGACGTGTCGAGTCAAGGGATAAGGCTCGACGTCGGTGACGTGGAGAGCCAAGTAAACTGAACTCTGGGGGTTCACCCTGAAGACGACAAGATCGTCTAAAATTCTCAATGGTGAGAAATATGTTTTTGTGTAAAAATCTTCAGTGTAAGATGGTAATGTATAAAAAACTCGAAACCCTAATGCAACCAAGGGTGCAAAGAAAAGGGGAGTGAAAATAAAGGCTCTCAGACCAAAAAAGATCAACCTCAAAAAGGCACTTATTATAGCAGTTGTGCTATAATAAGTGGAGGGATGCAACAAAAATGGTCAGAGTACCAATAGTCAAACAGCTTCTAGAAAAAAGAGGTGCTACTAGACCAAAGTTGGATTGTATCATGCAAACACCTAACTAGAAGTATTGTGAGTCAATAAACGATATTCTCTGCAAGGTGATGAAATCCAAGTTAGACAATATTGAGTGTTGAATCAACGGCTAGATATCCCCCTACCGGGAGGGACACCGAGTAATCAATTCTAAAGAATGGCAACTAGGATACTCCGTTCATGACACGTTCAGAAAAGGTAAATCTGCCGTTTGGTCCTTTTACCGCAATACCCCCATATAGGGATATCCCGAGAACTGCGAATGGTAGCCTTCGGTTACTGAATGGATTTCGGTATTCCACTCAGGCTTCCGGAGCCATCCTTGCGACTTCAACCCTCCTAGGGGAGAGGCCCTCTGATAAACTGGTTGTGACCGTGCCAAAAAATACTAGGAGATTTTGGTTCCCTAATGGACAACAACTATGTCTCAAATGTAATAACTGAGGGGTGTTATTGGAACACCTATCCCCTCAATTCTACCTAGCTACAAAGTTCTTTTAAGTGCTCCCCAAGTGGGGTTAAAAGTTGGTTGAAGTTAGGGTAAATTTTAAGGCTCAGTTTAAATTATGTGTTTGAGTGGGTGCACGTGTGGTATTTTAAACTGAAATTAAATGCTTTGCCAAAACTATTCAAAAAACAAAGGATCTTTGAAATAAGAAAGCAAATAATATGAATTCTTCAAGAAATAAATGGATTTTTTTTTTTTTTAAATTTGCTATGGGCAAAATATCAAGGAAGTAAAGAGTAAAATTTTTTATCTAGATAAAATGCAAATAAATCTTTCTTTCAATTTCTGAAAATTTTTAAAAAGACTTTTTTAAAGGTGTATTCTAAATAGTAAAAAGATTTCTATGGCTGTAAAAAATGCAGGAATTTTTTAATACTGTAAAATAGCTAAGTGGACAGATAATACAGCAAAAAATTAATTTTTTAAATGCATTGGCCGAATTGAAAAAACTTGCATCGCGGGTTTTGGCAGAACAACCACGATCGACCGCGCGGGTTTCTTTCACACAGTCGCGATGGGCAACGCGGGTTTCAGCTGCGAAGCCGCGATGTGCAGCGCGGGATTTCGTTACACCATCGCGATGTGCAGCGCAGAAAATGGCCGCGAAGCCACGATGTGTAGCGCGCAAGTTGGCCGCGAAGCTGTGCAGAAAAGAGCCGCGCAGTC
This sequence comes from Larix kaempferi, assembly GCA_027924585.1. NCBI lineage: Eukaryota > Viridiplantae > Streptophyta > Pinopsida > Pinales > Pinaceae > Larix > Larix kaempferi. Next base: position 30,506,427 of record BSBM01000316.1, read on the forward strand.
GCGATGAGCCCTGCGACTGTTGGGCAATGAGCCACGAGGCGAAAGCCGTACACGGACGCCGAAAAATGAACCCGAAAATTGAAAATTTTGGGCTGTTAATGGCAATAGAATGGGCCAAGATCTAGAACAACAATGGATCTGCTGTCTAGGGTGGCAGATCTATGAATTAAACTGACTAATACTAACAAAAACTAAGATCTAAAGCAAAATTTGAGATCTAGAAGTTCTAAGCCAGCGGAGTCGCCAAAAACAAACTAGTAGCAGCAACAATTTCAATAGAAATAAATAAAGTTCAGACTCGCCATGTAAGGTAAACTAGCCGATGGATGTGGTGTAGTGACTGGGACATGACTATTCATGGTGGCATGATGTAGTGGTCCAGTAGCCCCTAAGGGTATGCTAGGTATTGAAGGTATGTGTCCTTCAACTGCTGTGGTCTGGAATGGGCCAATGTTTCCAAGTGCAACATGGGTTACACTAGGGTTAGGAATAGTACTAGGAATTTCTGGGATCTGGGTTGTGGTAATGAGAGAGGGTGTGACCCCTATGTTTGGCATACCCATAATAGGAGGTAGTCCTGTGTTGGGTATTCCTAAAGATGGAGTGTCTCCCATATTAGGCATGCCTAGAGGGGTTGTTGTTACCATAGATGGCACAGTAGTGGAAGGGTTTGTGGATGTATATCCAATGGTACTGGTAAAAACTGGGTCGAATGATGTTCCAGCCATGAGGTTGGTTGGTAATAATTGAGTAGGGTTTTCGGATTCATCCTCAGAATCAGATGTGAAGCGAGGTGTGTCAGAATCGGATGACTGTATGTTTGGCCGATGACGTGTCGAGTCAAGGGATAAGGCTCGACGTCGGTGACGTCGAGAGCCAAGTAAACTGAACTCTAGGGGTTCACCCTGAAGACGACGAGATCGTCTAAAATTCTCAATGGTGAGAAATATGTTTTTGTGTAAAAATCTTCAGTGTAAGATGGTAATGTATAAAAAACTCGAAACCCTAATGCAACCAAGGGTGCAAAGAAAAGGGGAGTGAAAATAAAGGCTCTCAGGCAAAAAAAGATCAACCTCAAAAAGGCACTTATTATAGCAGCTGTGCTATAATAAGTGGAGGGATGCAACAAAAATGGTCAGAGTACCAATAGTCAAACAGCTTCTAGAAAAAAGAGGTGCTACTAGACCAAAGGTGGATTGTATCATGCAAACACCTAACTAGAAGTATTGTGAGTCAACAAACGATATTCTCTTCAAGGTGATGAAATCTAAGTCAGACAATATTGAGTGTTGAATCAACGGCTAGATATCCCCCTACGGGGAGGGACACTGGGTAATCAATCCTAAAGAATGGCAACTAGGATACTCTGTTCATGACATGTTCAGAAAAGGTAAAACTGTCGTTTGGTCCTTTTACCACAATACCCCCATACAGGGATATCCCGAGAACTGCGAATGGTAGCCTTCGGTTACTGAATGGATTTTGGTATTCCACTCAGGCTTCCGGAACCATCCTGGCGACTTCAACCCTCCTAGGGGAGAGGCCCTCTAATAAAATGGTTGTGACCGTGCCAAAAAGTACTAGGAGATTTTGGTTCCTTAATGGACAACAACTATGTCTCAAATGTAATAACTGAGGGGTGTTATTGGAACACCTATTCCCTCAAATCTACCTAGCTACAAAATTCTTTTAAGTGCTCCCCAAGTGGGGTTAAAAGTTGGTTGAAGTTAGGGTAAATTTTAAGGCTCAGTTTAAATTATGTGTTTGAGTGGGTGCACGTGTGGTATTTTAAACTGAAATTAAATGCTTTGCCAAAACTATTCAAAAAACAAAGGATCTTTGAAATAAGAAAGCAAATAATATGAATTCTTCAAGAAATAAATGGATTTTTTCTTTTTTTTAAATTTGCTATGGGCAAAATATCAAGGAAGTAAACAGTAAATTTTTTTATCTAGATAAAATGCAAATAAATCCTTCTTTCAATTTCTAAAATTTTTTAAAAAGACTTTTTGAAAGGTGTATTCTAAATAGTAAAAAGATTTCTATGGCTGTAAAAAATGCAGGAATTTTTTAATACTGTAAAATAGCTAAGTGGACAGATAATACAACAAAAAATTAATTTTTTAAATGGATTGGCCGAATTGAAAAAACTTGCATCGCGGGTTTTGGCAGAACAACCGCGATGGACCGCGCGAGTTTCTGTCACACAGTCGCGATGGGCAGCGCAGGTTTCAGCCGCGAAGCCGCGATGTGCAGCGCGGGATTTCGTCACACTATCGCGATGTGCAGCGGGGAAAATGGTCGCGAAGCCGCGATTTGTATCGTGCAAGTTGGCCACGAAGCCACGGTGAGTCACGCGGAAAAGAGCCGCACAGTCCCAATGAGCCGCGTGATTGTTGGGCAAAAAGCCGCGAGGCGAAAGCCGTATAAGGACGCTGAAAAACGAACCCGAAAATTGAAAATTTTGGGCTATCAATCGCAATAGAATGGACCAAGATCTAGAATAGCAATGGATCTGCTGTCTAGGGTGGCAGATCTATGAATTAAACTGACTAATACTAACAAAAACTAAGATCTAAAGCAAAATTTGAGATCTAGGAGTTCTAAGCCAGCGGAGTCGCCAAAAACAAACTAGTAGCAGCAGCAGTTTCAATAGAAATAAATAAAGTTCAGACTCGCCATGTAAGGTAAACTAGCCGATGGATGTGGTGTAGTGACTAGGCCATGACTATTCATGGTGGCATGATGTAGTGGTCCAGTAGCCCCTAAGGGTATGCTAGGTATTGAAGGTATGTGTCCTCCAACTGCTGTGGTCTGGAATGGGCCAGCGTTTCCAAGTGCAACATGGGTTACACTAGGGTTAGGAATAGTACTAGGAATTCCTGGGATCTGGGTTGTGGTAATGAGAGGGGGTGTGACCCCTATGTTTGGCATACCCATAATAGGAGGTAGTCCTGTGTTGGGTATTCCTAAAGGTGGAGTGTCTCCCATATTAGGCATGCCTAGAGGGGTTTTTGTTACCATAGATGGCACAGTAGTGGAAGGGTTTGTGGATGTATCTCCAATGGTACTGGTAAAAAGTGGGTCGAATGGTGTTCCAGCCATGAGGTTGGTTGGTAATAATTGAGTAGGGTTTTCTGATTCAGCCTCAGAATCAGATGTGAAGCGAGGTGTGTTAGAATCGGATGACTGTATGTTTGGCCGATGACGTGTCGAGTCAAGGGATAAGGCTCGACGTCGGTGACGTGGAAAGCCTAGTAGACTGAACTCTGGGGGTTCACCCTGAAGACGACGAGATCGTCTAAAATTCTCAATGGTGAGAAATATGTTTTTGTGTAAAAATATTCAGTGTAAGATGGTAATGTATAAAAAACTTGAAACCCTAATGCAACCAAGGGTGCAAAGAAAAGGGGAGTGAAAATAAAGGCTCTCAGACCAAAAAAGATCAACCTCAAAATGCACTTATTATAGCAGCTGTGCTATAATAAGTGGAGGGATGCAACAAAAATGGTCAGAGTACCAACAGTCAAACAACTTCTAGAAAAAAGAGGTGCTACTAGACCAAAGGTGGATTGTATCATGCCAACACCTAACTAGAAGTATTGTGAGTCAACAAACGATATTCTCTGCAAGGTGATGAAATCCAAGTTAGACAATATTGAGTGTTGAATCAACGGCTAGATATCCCCCTACTGGGAGGGACTGGGTAATCAATCCTAAAGAGTGGCAACTAGGATACTCCGTTCATGACACGTTCAGAAAAAAACCACTTATACTATGAAACGAGAACTCGACACAGTTCTCATTTTTCTCTCTCCTATTTTTAGTAGGTATTTTTAGCTCCGTTTCAAAAAGGGGTGATGCCAGTATCACACATTTTCATTTCGAGGCATTTTTTGGGACCTTTGAATTATCTTTATCTTAAAAAAAATTTAGTTTCTATTTTCAGGTGCATTTTTAGAAATTTAGCAAAATAACATACATTTTTAAGCAATTTATAATGAAAAACATATACATTTTGCAATTTTTTCTATAAAATAAGACATTTTAATGGACAAAATAAGACACTTTTATTGACAAAATTGTAAAAAATTCCAGGAAATATAGACATTTAAAACCATTTTCAATCAATTTTCAGATATGTTTTGTATAAAAATGATACTATTTCATATTATTTTCCGAAAAGTGTTGATTCACCTAAATTCAAGAAAAATTATACAAATTATTTGTAAAAAACATATTTCAAACATTATATATAGAAATTTTATTTCTAAAATTAAGTCTGAAAGTCAAAACATTACTAGTACATCTTATCAAAATATTGTCAAACTTAGCATTTTTTTCAAAACATGAAACTAATCAACAATATCATGCAGGCCAAATTCATGTCCTCTTCTGCTGCATGTTTCCCCCCTCTAACATTATAATAAAATAAATTAAAAAACAAAGTAAACTAACCCCTAACAACATTATAATAAAAAATTCCTAACAACATTATAATAAAAAATTTAAAAAAAAATTAAAAACAAATCAAACTAACCCGTAACAACATTATAATAAAAAATTTAAAAAAGAATTAAAAACAAATTAAACTAACCTAACAACATTACAAACTAACATTTAAAAAAAAATTAAAAAAAATAAACTAACATTAAAACTAATAGATTTAAACTAATGTTCTTATAATTAAAAATTAAAAATAAAAATAAAAACCCAATAAACTAACCTAACATTATAATTAAAAAATAAAACTAATTAACTATATACTAACATTACACAAAATTTAAAAAAACTTAAAAACAAAATAAAAATAACATTATAAAAAATTAAAAATTAAAAAAAAACAAACTATACAAAATTTTAAAATAAATTAAAAACAAAAATAAAAACAGACTAAAACTAACATTATAAAAAATTAAAAATTAAAAAAAAAACAAACTATATATAATAACAAATCAAACTATATAACATTTAAAAACAAATTTAAAAAACAAAAATAAAAACAATAAAAAAATCAAAATATAAAACATTAAAACAAAATTTTAAAAACAATTAAAAAACCAAACTATACAAAATCTAAAAAAAAATTAAAAACAAAAAAATTAAAAAAAAAATTATTCTATACAAAAAAATTTAAAAAAAAATAAAATTAAACACAATTTAAAAAAAAAAACTAAACCATGCAATGGTCGGGGAGGTGGGTTGCGGCGAGGGAGGGGGGAGGTGTGCTACAATGGTGGCGGGGGAAGGGGAGGGCGGTGGAGGGGGAAGGGGAGGAGGTGGCGGAGCTGGGCGGGGGAAGGGAGGAGGAGGTGGAAGGGAGGGGCGGGCATCGAGCCGCTTGCTTGGGCGTCAAAGAGCGGCCCCCGTCGATGCCCGACATCGACGGGGGCCGCCCCCGTTGATGCCTGGCATCGACGGGGGCTGTGAGGGCCTCCCTTTGGCACCCAAGCGAGCGACCTCCGTCGCTTGGGCGCCAAAGGGAAACCCTCACGGCCCCCGTCAATTCCCGGCATCGACGTCGATGCCGGGCATCAACGGGGGAGGCCCCCGTCGATGTCGGGCATCAACGGGGGCCGCCCTTTGGATCCCAAGTGAGGGAGGTCGCTCGCTTGGGTGTCAAAGGGCGGCCCTCGCAGCCCCCGTCGATGCCCGACATTGACGTCGATGCCGGGCATCAACGGGGGCGGCCCCCGTCGATGCCTGGTATCAACGTTGATGCCGGGCATCAATGTCGATGCCAGGCATCAATGTCGACGTTGATGCCCGTCATCAACGTCGATGCTGGGCATCGTTGATGCCCGGCATAACGTCGATGTCGGGCATCAACGTCGATGCCGGGCATCATCGTCGATGCCCGGCATCAACGTCAATGCCGGGCATCAACGTCGATGCCCGACATCAACGTCGATGCCGGGCATCCATGTCGATGCCCGGCATCGACGTCGATGCTGGGCATTGACGGGGGCTGTGAGGGCCGCCATTTGGCGCCCAAGCGAGGGAGGTCGCTCGCTTGGGCGCCAAAGGGCATCCCTCACGGTGGCGGGGAAAGGGGAGGGCGGTGGAGGGGGAAGGGGAGGAGGTGGCGGAGCTGGGCGGGGGAAGGGAGGAGGAGGTGGAAGGGAGGGGCGGGCATCGAGCCGCTCGCTTGGGTGCCAAAGGGCAGCCCCCGTTAATGCCCGACATCGACGGGGGCTTCCCTCGTTGATGCCCGGCATCGACAGGGGCCGTGAGTGCCGCCCTTTGGCGCCCAAGCGAGCGACCTCCCTCGCTTGGGCGCCAAAGGGCGGCCCTCACGGCCCCCATCGATGCCCGGCATCGACGTCGATGCCGGGCATCAACGGGGGCCACCATTTGGCGCCCAAGCGAGGGAGGTCGCTCGCTTGGGCGCCAAAGGGAGGCCCTCGCGGCTCCCATCGATGCTCGACATCGACGTCGATGCCGGGCATCAACGTTGATGCCTGACATCAACGTCGAAATTGATGCCCGACATCCACGTCGATGCCCGACATCGACGTTGATGCCTGGCATCCACGTCGATGCCGGGCATCGACGTCGATGCCCGACATCCACGTCGATGCCCGGCATCCACGGGGGCCGTGAGGGCCGCCCTTTGGCGCCCAAGCGAGGGAGGTCGCTCGCTTGGGCGCAAAAGGGCGTCCCTCACGGCCCCCGTCGATGCCCGGCATCGACGTCGATGTCGGGCATCGACGGGGGCCGTGAGGGCCGCCCTTTGGTGCCCAAGCGAGGGAGGTCGCTCGCTTGGGCACTAAAGGGCAGCCCTAACTGCCCCCATCGATGCCCGTCATCGACGTCGATGCCGGGCATCGACGGGGGCCGTGAGGGCTGCCCTTTGGCGCCCAAGCGGGCGGTGCCCTCCTCCTCCTTCCTCCTCCCCGCTCCCCTCCACTTCCCCCTCCCCCCGCGCCCGCGCCCTCCCTTCCACCTCCCCCTGCTGCGCTCCCTTCCACCGCCGCCACCCACTACCTCCTCCTCCTCCTCCCTTATGCCTATGTCTCCATCCCCTTCCCCCTCCTCGCTCCTCCCCCGCCGCCCTCCCTTCCACCGCCACCGCCCACCTCCCCGCCATTGCATTGTTTCAATTTTTTTAAAATTTTGTTTAAATTTTTTTTTTTTGTTTAATTTTGTATAGTTTATGTTTTTTTAAATTTTGTTTAATTTTTTGTTTAAAGTTTGTTTAATTTTTTTAAAATTTTGTTTAATTTTGTATAGTTTAATTTTTTTTTAGTTATTTTGTTTTTAAATTTATTTTAAAATTTTGTATAGTTTGATTTTTTTATTGTTTTTAAAATTTTGTTTTAATTGTTTTTAAGTTTTTGTATAGTTTTTTAAATTTTTTTTATAATGTTAGTTTGGTTAGTATATAGATACTTAGTTTTTTTTTAAATGTATTTTTAAATTTTTAATTATAATGTTATCTAAGTTTAGTTTGTTTTTAATTTTTTTAAAATTTTTAATTATAACATTAGTTAAAATTTGTTAGTTTAATTTGTTTTTAATTTCTTTTTTAAAACCCAAATCTAATATTCGTGGAATAGGGAGCATTCGTGCAAGATGGGAGTGTGTTAAACCAAGCCGTAGATCCCCAAGGAATATGACATCTGAAATGATGGGTATAGATGTAGACTCAGATTGTGCGCCCATTGATAATAGAGAAGAGTATGGGTCATCTACATCTTCATCAAGTCCGTCATCTGCAGAAAATGTAGATTCTGATGGGGTGTCAGAATCCATGGATGAATTTGAAGAAGCAGTGTAGATGCTTTTTATTAGTATGATTTTTGTAATTGAAACTCTAGAGGAGTTTTTGATGATGGGGTGTTAGAATCCATGGATGAATTTGAAGAAGCAGTTTATATGCTTTTTAGTAGTATGATTTTTGTAATTGAAACTCTAGAGGAGTTTTTGAATATTTATATGAACCATTTGTTCTTGTATGGTCTAATATATTATCTCATTATGAATCGCATCATAATTCCTTTGTTTTTATATGGTTATAATGGTGAAATTATTAGAGAAATTTGTTTTTTTGTTTAATATGCAATTTTCTTGAAAGTTGTAATTTATCTCTTCAATAAATTTTTTTTCTTCCAATTTAAGGTTGATTTTAAAGTTTTGTTAAACAACAATATGGGATGTTTAGGCCATGGCTCTATTTTTTACCCTAAAAAAAAATACGTGTATACTGGTATCAACACTTTTCTATTTGGGGGGTGTTTTTGGTGTTTTTTTTGCAAAAATCATCGTTTTTATGGGTAGAGTTCTCGTTTCATAGTATAAGTGGTTAAAAGGTAAATCTGCCGTTTGGTCCTTTTACCGCAATACCCCCATACAGGGATATCCCGAGAACTGCGAATGGTAGCCTTCGGTTACTGAATGGATTTCGGTATTCCACTCATGCTTCCAGAACCATCCTCGCGACTTCAACCCTCCTAGGGGAGAGGCCCTCTGATAAACTGGTTGTGACCATGCCAAAAAATACTATGAGATTTTGGTTCCCTAATGGACAACAGCTATGTCTCAAATGTAATAATTGAGGGGTGTTATTGGAACACCTATCCCCTCAATTATACCTAGCTACAAAGTTCTTTTAAGTGCTCCCCAAGTGGGGTTAAAAGTTGGTTGAAGTTAGGGTAAATTTTAAGGCTCAGTTTAAATTATGTGTTTGAGTGGGTACATGTGTGGTATTTTAAACTGAAATTAAATGCTTTGCCAAAACTATTCAAAAAACAAAGGATCTTTGAAATAAGAAAGAAAATAATATGAATTCTTCAAGAAATAAATGGATTTTTTTTTTTTTTTAAAATTTGCTATGGGAAAAATATCAAGGAAGTAAACAGTAAAATTTTTTATCTAGATAAAATGCAAATAAATCCTTCTTTCAATTTCTGAAAATTTTTAAAAATACTTTTTGAAAGGTGTATTCTAAATAGTAAAAAGATTTCTATGGCTGTAAAAAATGCAAGAATTTTTTAATACTGTAAAATAGCTAAGTGGACAGATAATACAGCAAAAAATTAATTTTTTAAATGGATTGGCCGAATTGAAAAAACTTGCATCGCGGGTTTTGGCAGAACAGCCGCGATGGACCGCGCGGGTTTCTGTCACACAGTCGCGATGGGCAGTGCGGGTTTCAGCCGCGAAGCCGTGATGCGCAGCGCAGGATTTCGTCACACTATCGTGATGTGCAGCGCAGAAAATGGCCGCGAAGCTGCGATGTGTAGCTCGCAAGTTGGCCACGAAGCCGCGGTGAGCCGCGCGGAAAAGAGCCGCGCAACTGTTGGGCAAAGAGCCGCGAGGCGAAAGCCGTACATGGACGCCGAAAAACGAACCCAAAAATTGAAAATTTCGGGCTGTTAATGGCAATAGAATGGACCAAGATCTAGCACAGCAATGGATCTGCTGTCTAGAGTGGCAGATCTATGAATTAAACTGACTAATACTAACAAAAACTAAGATCTAAAGCAAAATTTGAGATCTAGGAGTTCTAAGCCAGCGGAGTCGCCAAAAACAAACTAGTAGCAGCAGCAGTTTCAATAGAAATAAATAAAGTTCAGACTCGCCATGTAAGGTAAACTAGCCGATGGATGTGGTGTAGTGACTGGGACATGACTATTCATGGTGGCATGATGTAGTGGTCCAGTAGCCCCTAAGGGTATGCTAGGTATTGAAGGTATGTGTCCTCCAACTGCTGTGGTCTGGAATGGGCCAGCGTTTCCAAGTGCAACATGGGTTACACTAGGGTTAGGAATAGTACCAGGAATCCCTGGGATTTGGGTTGTGGTAATGAGAGGGGGTGTGACTCCTATGTTTGGCATACCCATAATAGGAGGTAGTCCTGTGTTGGGTATTCCTAAAGGTGGAGTGTCTCCCATATTAGGCATGCCTAGAGGGGTTGTTGTTACCATAGATGGCACAGTAGTGGAAGGGTTTGTGGATGTATCTCCAATGGTACTGGTAAAAAGTGGGTCGAATGGTGTTCCAGCCATGAGGTTGGTTGGTAATAATTGAGTAGGGTTTTCGGATTCAGCCTCAGAATCAGATGTGAAGCGAGGTGTGTCAGAATCGGATGACTGTATGTTTGGTTGATGACGTGTCGAGTCAAGGGATACGGCTCGACGTTGGTGACGTGGAGAGCCAAGTAGACTGAACTCTGGGGGTTCACCCTGAAGACGACGAGATCGTCTAAAATTCTCAATGGTGAGAAATATGTTTTTGTGTAAAAATTTTTCAGTGTAAGATGGTAATGTTTAAAAAACTCGAAACCCTAATGCAACCAAGGGTGCAAAAAGGGGAGTGAAAATAAAGGCTCTCAAGCCAAAAAATCAACCTCAAAAAGCACTTATTATAGCAGCTGTGCTATAATAAGTGGAGGGATGCAACAAAAATGGTCAGAATACCAACAGTCAAACAGCTTCTAGAAAAAAGAGGTGCTACTAGACCAAAGGTGGATTGTATCATGCAAACACCTAACTAGAAGTATTGTGAGTCAACAAACGATATTCTCTGCAAGGTGATGAAATCCAAGTCAGACAATATTGAGTGTTGAATCAACGACTAGATATCCCCCTACCTGGAGGGACACCGAGTAATCAATCCTAAAGAATGGCAACTAGGATACTCCGTTCATGACACGCTCAGAAAAGGTAAATCTGCCGTTTAGTCCTTTTACCGCAATACCCCCATACAGGGATATCCCGAGAACTGCGAATGGTAGCCTTCGATTACTGAATGGATTTCGGTATTCCACTCAGGCTTCCGGAACCATCCTCACGACTTCAACCCTCCTAGGGGAGAGGCCCTCTGATAAATTGGTTGTGACCGTGCCAAAAAATACTAGGAGATTTTGGTTCCCTAATGGAGAACAACTATGTCTCAAATGTAATAACTGAGGGGTGTTATTGGAACACCTATCCCCTCAATTCTACCTAGCTACAAAGTTCTTTTAAGTGCTCCCCAAGTGGGGTTAAAAGTTGGTTGAAGTTAGGGTAAATTTTAAGGCTCAGTTTAAATTATGTGTCTGAGTGGGTGCACGTGTGGTATTTTAAACTGAAATTGAAAATTTAAATGCTTTGCAAAAACTATTCAAAAACAAAGGATCTTTGAAATAGGAAAGCAAATAATATAAACTCTTCAAGAAATAAATGGATTTCTTTTAAAAATTGCTATGGGCAAAATATCAAAGAAGTAAACAACAAAATTTTTATCTAGATAAAATGTGAATAAATCTTTCTTTCAATTTCTGAAAATTTTTAAAAAGACTTTTTAAAGGAGCATTCTAAATAGTAAAAGATTTCTATGGCTGTAAAAAATGCAGGAATTTTAATACTATAAAATGTGCTAAATGGGCAGAAAATACAGCAAAAAAATTAATTTTTTAACGGATTGGCCGAATTGAAAAAACTTGCATTGCGGGTTTTGGCAGAATAGCCGCGATGGACCGCGTGGGTTTCTGTCACACAGTCGCGATGGGCAGCGCGGGTTTCAGCCGCGAAGACGCGATGTGCAGCGCGGGATTCTGTCACACAGTCGCGATGTGCAGCGCGGCAAATGGCCGCAAAGCCGTGATGTGCAGCGCGCAAATTGGCCGCGAAGTCGTGGTGAGCCGCGCAGAAAAGAGCTGCGTAGTCGCGATGAGCCACGCGATTGTTGGGCAAAAAGCCACGAGGCGAAAGCCGTAAGCAGACGCCGAAAAATGAACCCAAAAATGGCAATTTCGGGCTATTAATGGTAATAAAAAGGGGCAAGATCTAGAACAGCAATGGATCTGCTGTCTAGGATGGCAGATCTATGAATTAAACCGACTAATACTAACAAAAACTAAGATCTAAAGATAAAAATTGAGATCTAAGAATTCTAAGCCAGCGGAGTCGCCAAAAACTGTTGGCTTGGTTTTGCAACCAAGCTTAGTGCAATGGGCACCTGCTAACTAGTAGCAGCAGTTTCAATAGAAATAAATAACAAACTATTTTAAACTATATTAATCATGGATCTATGCAAGAAAGATAAGCAAATAATAGAAATATTATGAAAAGAAAAAACGATTGACAATATGTAAAAAAGATTTTTGTATTAAGAATAAGGGCAAGCAAGTGCTTGCAATAGTAATACCTCCAAGTGATGAAGATTGTTGAGCAACTTCCAAGGTGAGTAGCTCCAAGCTCCAAAGGTCTCTTCTCCAAGATGGCTACAATGGTCAAAAGCTTAAGGGAGATTTTGACAGCATGAGGATAGGAAGATGGATGGATGGAAAGTGAGGGGCCCCTACCACCTTTTTATAGTTTTTGGTGGTGGGGAATACCATTATGGTTTTGAGGAAACCAATGGTATTGACCAACATGGTTTAGGTACCTTTTCCCTCCTTTTTCCTTTTTTGAATATTTTGAATATTTTTATTCCTTTTTTAATATTTTTGGGAATTCTAGACCCTTTTTGAGGGTTTTTTATGCTTTTTGAGGAAAATATTCATTTTGAGTGGAAAAAGGGGTGTATTAAGGTCTTTTGGTGACCTTTTGGTGGCTTTAGAGGCTCAAATGGTGAAAAAGTGGACAAATGGGTCATGTGAATAAGGAAATGAGCTAGTGAGCACTTTTTGGGTGTTAACACATCCATCGAAAAGTTTAAAAATGCTTCTTTCCCATTGTTTCTCAAAAAATTATTGAAGAAAGATTGTTGTGCATTGGAAAATTCTTATTTATATTTTGGAAAAATTGAATGAATGTATGATCTGTTGTGTTTTTCTCGAATTATGAATTGCTCATTTTCTTGAAAGACTCAAAGCACGCTTCGATTTTTGCAAAATTAATTCCATGCTAAGGAAAGATATATGCATTTTTAATTCTTGTTGCTCTTAGATCATCGGAAGTGAAATTGAAAAGCTTGCATATTTCGTTTTAGAATCCTCTCTTTTCATCACTTAGTGTCATTTTAGTTTGAAAATAAGAAGAAAAGAAAAAGTTGTTTTGATTTGGTTTAGTAGTGTTGTGTACTTTTGTGTTTCGTTGAAAAGGAAAAGAATACTTTCATTGTCAAATTTGTTTGCATTGGAAATTGTGTTGCATTGAGTTTGTTTTGGCAATACCATTAGAAAAAGCTTTCTCCTTTCCATAGCTAGAATTCATTGAAAGAAAAGAACATTTCGTGGATGTAGCTAGGGCTTGCATTATGCTTCTGATTATGTACTCACCTCATGCATTCACCTAACCGTCCAAGATAAAATTAACGGTAGAACTAGGTAAATTTTTTAGCAACTTGTGTGTAAGTTAGAGATGTGTTCTGGTGTTGTTAAGCGTGGCAGCTGTCGTTATTTGCCAGCACTGTAGTCTGGGGGTATTGTAGTCTTCCACGTACATCAGTATATCGAGCTCCTTCACATACCCACCAAGTACCATCATCCGTACTTGGCATATATCGAAGGGTGTATCATGTACTCGACACGTATATCGAAAGGTCTTGTGCCAACGACTATGCATTAGACAACACCACTATGGATTTGATCTCCCATGTACCTTGTGTATATCGGGATACACCATTAGGATTCCTGAAACCAACCGAGTTAACCATTTGGCCGTCTTGGCAAAGTAATACACCAAGAACAACACTCGGGGAGATTAGCACGCATGTATTGTCCAGGTAATCGGGTATGCAGGCAAGGGTACGGTCCCAATCCTCCTTGTCGTGTCATATTGTTGGACCCTACAGTATATCGTGGTTTGCAATGCCTTGATAATCCTGTGAGTTTCCAGACTTTTGAATCCACTCTGTCACATAAGTTTGCTTGTTGACTTAGTTTGAGTAGGTTTTCTTTGGACTTCTTTTCTTTTAGCATACCCTTAGGAGAAATGCTGTTTCGGCCTTTCTGGATGATTTTCCTGATACTCTAGCGGATTTTCCCCGGAGAAGGTCCCATAGGATCTTGAACTTACCACTTGAATATCCCCTTAATCTGGAGGTTATCTCAAGGGTAAGGATGGATCAGCGTAACGCGGTCGTAGTTACTGGAGTGGAGAACCCCACTTTGAATGTTGGCGGACTTTTTTTTCCACCAGATTCACCTGCCTCTCATCCTCCGTAGGATGAAGAAGCACACACTCCCGCTTCACAAAACCTTTCTCCCGTCATCTCAGGAGAACCTGGATCGTTGGAATGGGTAAAACGACCCCAGGATGACCCTACAACAGCTGTTGGTCCTTCAATAGCTTATTGGACATCTTCTACAGACCGAGTGGCTCATTTTTCCATCTCATCTTCATCCAGTGAGACTACTCCGGAAGACACTTTAGCCTACTTTCATGACCAATTGGCTCACTTTCGTTCCATCGATGAAGAGTGTCGCAAGTCAAGTCTCCAACGACGGGTTCAGGACCCATTGTTACCCCCTTACCAACCCATCCCAGTTCATCCGATATCTTTTGGATCACCCGAAGCACCCCACCACGTGACCACTAACACAATTGGTCAACCCTCGCAAGAGTCCAGTCCTGCACCTCAAGTGAACCAACCGGTGGAAGTACGACAGTCCAACACACCTGTCACTACCACGGTTACTTTACCAGTTCCTCCCCCACCTCAAAATTCAAGGGGAGGGTATTCCATTCCCACGGATTATCTTATTGGTAATGTTATTACCACGGTAGCTAGTCAACAACCTATGTTGGTTCAACCTTTGAATAGTGGTCAACCCGTTGCAGCTGGGGGGAAACCCCCATTTCCTAACCAGAATGTAGGTGGTGGAGTCCCCAATGAACCTTCCATTGGACCTTCCCAACCCGATAGACCGTCCACCATGGGATTATCTCATGTTGGAGGGCCACCGAATGTAACTCAACCCTCATGGAGTCAAGCGTATCCAGGTTCCGTTAACCATGTGCCAGGCCAACCTAATACCGGAAACGTACCATACGGGATACCTTATCCTGGGAATCCATACACTCTATGGGGACAATAGCCTGTGCTACAACACGGACCCCAACCGACTATCCCTACAGTACCACCACCCCCGATCAGTCCTCCCCCAGCTCCTGCTGGAGGTAGCGGGCCCCCACCCAACATTGGTGGAGGCTCACCTCATTTTACCTACAACATCCCTCACCCCTCCGGCAGTGGCGAGAATGGTCCACCACCCCCTCCAGGAGGAGGCGGCAGGGGACCACCTTATCATGGTGGAGGAGGACATTTCCCTTCAGGTGGCGGCGGTGGTGCACCACCCCCTCCAGGCGGAGGTGGTGGAGGACCTAATTACTATGGTGGTGACGGTGGTGGTGGAAACCCTCATCCTTCCGGTAGCAGAGGTGGTGGGGGCCCCCATCCATCTGGCGGCAGAAGTGGTCCACCACCCCCTCTAGGCGGAGGCGGTGGTGGGCCACCTTATTATGGTTATGAACCCCCACCTCCTCCCAACGAACCTCCAGCCCCTCCCGGAGGTGGAGGTGGACCCCCCTTTATTGGAATGGACCATCTTATGGTGGCGGACCTCCTTACGGTCTGGGCGGCTCACCCCCCTATGGTCAGTTTCATCCTGGTACACCTTACGGTCAGTTTAGTCCTTACACGCCTTATCTGTATTATCAATACGCGCAGCCTAATCCACAGCTTCCCTTTCTGGCTACTTTGGACTTGCCTGACCTCTCCCGTTTAACCAACGATCCTATTTACCACGGATCTAACTAGCCACCGATTCCGGTGAAACTTTCGTCTGATATCCCCAAGTTTGACGGCAAGCCGTGTGAAGACCCCAAAAACCACATGATGACATACCACTTATGGTGTTCATCTAATTTCTTAATGGACGATTCAATTCGTCTTAGATTGTTTCAAAGGACTCTCGCCGGTTCGGCTTCCAAGTGGTACATTGAGTTGCCACCGCACTCTTTTCCTGATTTCGGCTCTCTTGCTATGAACTTTTTGATGCACTTCCAACTGCTTATACGGTATGAGACTGGTACTGAGATTTTAACCTCACTCCATTAGAATACCGCCACTCACATTTCGGATCATATCCACGAGTGGCGAAGGAGACAAAGTCTCATTAAAGCTCCAATTCCATATCATCTCCTAGTAGACTAGTTTACAAAATCGCTCATTCCCACCATAGCAAAAGATGTTGCCATGAGAGGTGCTGTCACCGAAGAACAAGCCATCGCGAGTGCCCACCTGCTAGACCTAGTCTACACTCAATCTGGCACTTTGTTTAATATTTTACTTGATGCACCCCGCGATGTTAACGACCCCACGAAACCACATAAGGGACCTCAAGCTGATGGAATCATTGGTTCCCTTAACACCCAGCCTGCTACTAGCACTGTTGGATCATCCAACCTGGCTTCGGTTGGCCACAACACCACCAAGTCCACCACTCCTGCTGTAACTGAAGAGGTGAATTCTATTCAATCAGCTTCATCTCAGAAGTTTAATGGCAAGAAGAAGAACAAGGGGAAACCCAAAAAGTCTTCTGCCCAACAGGAACCAAAGAGCACTCCTGACGATACCAAGCAGAAAAGGAAACTGAAGTATCCTTGCTTATTGTGTGGAGAGGACCATTTCTCCAAAGAGTGTCCCCATAGAGACGAAGTGAAAAAGTTTCTTAGGGGTAAACCGACTCCCGCAATCCTCAAGGATCCGTCTCCTACTCAAAACCAACAGATGATTGCTCAACCCCCCCCATCCCAGGGGGAACCATCCAATACCATGCATGTTCTCATGCTGTGTAACAAGACGATTAATTTGAATACTCGCTCGTGATCTTACATACCGGTCCCTTCGAAGGAATCCACTGGAAGTAATACTAAAAAAGCTTTCGACTCCTTAACTAATGTCACTATACCATCGACATCTCTCACCATTGAGAATCCCTCCTTAGACTCGATATTGCATCCACCCAAGAGTACGATTCGAAAAGTTGTTTTTAATCCTAATGCTTGAGCGGCACAAAATTACAATATTGTAGAGGACTTGGCACAAGCTCCTTGCGCCATGTCTACCTTGGAAGTTTTGAAAAATTGTCCCAATCAACGCAAAAATATCCTTGCAGCTATTGGTGCAGTTGACCCGGATTCCTCGAACACCATCATGTTCCGACTTGACAAATTTAAGTCAAGGCTCTCACACCAGCTCGCATTCCAAGTTTCTGTGAACATTGCTGGGAATATTTTCCATCGTACCCTTTTGGACGAAGGAGCCTCCACTTCTGTCATGTCCATCGCTTGTTGGAGAGCCATTGGCTCCCCCGAATTGAATTGTTCTCCTACCACGTTGAAAGCATTCGACGGGCATGGCTTTTAACCTCATGGGCTCTTGCAGTTGAGTTGGTAGAAAAGATTGTAACCATTAACGTGGAAGTGGTCTCGGCCCTGTTAGATTATAATCTGTTGCTTGGTCGCAATTGGTTTTACACCATGTAGGCGGTAGCCTCTTCAGTCTTCCGCATAGTACAATTCCCCCACCAAGGATGAATTGTTACTATCGACCAGTTAGATTTTTGTATATCGGACGCCACTACTCATCCTAGTGACCATGTTCGTTCCATTGGACAGATGTGAAAACAGTATGAGAGTGTAGGGGTTGGCCTTTTGAAAGATTCATCTCTCATGGGCGTTTTTCCAGCCATGGACCCCCCTAATCATGTTGCCACGGTGAACATGATCTCCACAGAGATTTTATCTCACTTTAACGATGCTTGGCTTGTACCGAATGAAGCCACAACACACCTGCTTGGAGATATGATGCCTCTTTCACCTGTTGAATGTATTTATGAGGCTATCCAATCAGTGTTGGAGGACCATTTAACCATGGCCTCCCCATCCTGTTCTCTACGATGGACGTCCTCTCTACCCGATCTCTTACTTCAGACTTTTCATTCAGACGAGTCCATCATGGAAGTAATGAATGTTGATGACAGTCTGTGGGATGATCTCCATCATAGGTCATCTTTTCTTCCTCCTTTGGAATACATAGAGAACAACATCCATACCCTCTTTTCGCTAGATATCTACCCATGCCCTCAGTCCCCCATTCTTACATGTCTTACGGACATGGAGGGAAACTTGGCCAACATTGAGCCAACCACCCCAGTAGACATCTTGGTGAAACCTGGTATAGTGGAACACATTCGCATAGGCCAGAAGTATTCCCCCGAAGAAATCGCTGTTAGCACGGCCTTGTTCAAGCAATTTCGAGACCTATTTGCTTGGGCCTATGAGGAGATGCCTGGGATAGACCCCGCAATTGTTTCTCACGAAATAAAAACCTATCCCGACATCAAACCTATATGTCAAAAGTTGCGATCGGTACACCCCCGGAAGACTGCGGCAATAAAGGCAGAAATTGAAAAGCTCTTAAAGGATGGTTTTATTTATCCTATCCCACTAACGGATTGGGTCTCAAACGTCATTCATGTGAACAAAAAATAGGGCACCATTCGCATCTGCGTTGATTATCGGGACTTGAATCGGGCTTGTCCAAAAGACAACTACTCGACCCCCTTCATCGACCAAATCATCGACAACTGTGCCATAAGTGTCATATTATCATTCATGGATGGCTTTTCTGGTTACAACCAAATTGAGATCAACCCAGCCAAGCAACATAAGATGACTTTCATCTGCCCATGGGGTACATTTGCATACCGCAAACTCTCGTTTGGCCTTAAAAATGTTGGCGCCACGTTGCAACGGGCTATGTCATATGCCTTCCACGATATTAAGGACTTTGTGGAACCTTACTTGGATGATCTCCCTGCTCATTCAAAGTAGTGCGAGTTCCACATTGATCATCTGATGACCATTTTCCTTAGATGCAGATGGTACAATATCCGTCTGAATCCTCATAAGTGTATCTTTTGCGTTGAGTCCAGACGCCTCTTAGGATTTATCGTTTCGAAGGATGGGATCCGCATTGATCTTTTAAAGGTGGAGGCCATCATCAACCTACCACCCTCGACTGATGTGATGGAACATCAAAGTCTCCAAGGGAAGGAGACTTATTTACGACGTTTTGTTTATAATTTCGCGGAGAAGACTCAGGGCTATATGAGACTGCTCAAGAAGGACGTCCCGTTCATTTGGGATGATCAAGCTCAAAAATCCTTCGACAATACCAAACATGCCATCACGCATGCCCCTGTGCTCCAACCGCCTAATTATTATTGAGATTACATCTTATATCTCGCTGCTTCTGCTACCACTATCGCCATGGTTTTGGTACAACAGGATCAAAAAGCCCAGGAACATGTGATATACTATGCAAGTAAGGGTCTAGCTGACGCTCAAACTAGATATTCACATGTTGAAAAACTCGCTTTCGCGGCGGTCATCACCGTCCAGAAGTTCCAGCACTACATATTGCTCCACACCACCACCATCATTGCCGACTCGAACCCCATGTAGCACGTACTGACACGTCAGGTGCTTTGGGGCAAGTATTCATGCTGGATTGTGATACTGCAAGAATCTGATCTTCCTTTCGAGAAAGCCAAGTCTAAGAAGTCTTTGGTGTTTGCCGAGCTCATTTGTGACCTTCCCCGTTCTGATGCAGAAGTTGAGCACAATGACTTCTTTTTGGATGAATCGTTGTTTCTCATCAGTACAACTGATCCGTGGTATGGAGATATCTCATTGTATCTTCAAACCCAACGCTTCAGCCCTCAACTCTCTTGCGACGACTGTCGTAAGATACCTCACCATGCAAAGTATTACTTAATCATTAATGATACTTTGTATCGATGTGGCATTGATTCAATTCTTCGACATTGTCTCACTCATGATGAGGCTGAACGTGTTTTGAATGACTGTCAGGCTGGGGCATGTGGCGGTCACCTCTCTGGGATGGCTACAGCCTAGAAGATTTTGCGTGCAGGATATTTCTGGCCTACTATCTTCAAATATTGTATTGAGGCCGTAAAAAATGTCCTCCTTGCCAACACTTCCATACGAAGAAGCACACTCATCCTGCCCCATTACATCCGGTTATATCCATTGGCCCATTCGCAAAATGGGGCATTGATTTTATGCATTGTAAGCCTACCTCGACCGGGGGGCATAGTTACATCATTGTAGCTGTGGATTACTTCACAAAGTGGGCCGAAGCTATGCCTACATACCAGAACGACGGAAAAACCACCACACTCTTCATGTTCAATCATGTAATAGCACGGTTTGGAGTTCCTCAGGCAATTGTTACCGATCATGGTTCTCATTTTCAGAACCATATGGTTGATGAATTGAGTGACAGGTTGGGTTTTTGCCATGAAAATTCAACACCCTACTACCCGCAATCCAATGGACAGGTCGAGGCCATTAATAAGGTCTTGAAAACTATGGTCCAAAGGATGGTAGGGACACATAAGTCCAATTGGCACAACATGCTCTTTTCAGCATTATGGTCCTATCGAACTTCCGTCAAAACCTCCATAGGCTTCACTCCTTTCCAATTGGTATATGGATTGGAGGATGTTCTGCCGATAGAGTGCGAAATTCCGTCTCTACAACTCGCTGTCGAACTTCTTCCTAACATTACTGCTGAAAAAGAATGTCTCTTGCACTTAGAAAAACTTGACGAGTCTCACCGAGATGTCGCTCTTACTAATGAAACACACAAGAAACGCATCAAATCCAAATATGATAAGTCAGTTGAACCTCGTATCTTTAACGAGGGTGACCTAGTCCTTACTTATGACCAGAAGCACGACAAACTAGGAGAAGGGAAGTTCAAGTCCATGTGGAATGGACCCTACATAGTCAAATGTGTTTTGGAGAAAGGTGCTTACAAGCTTGAAGATTATGACAGAATCTCTTTGGGTGAACCCCGCAATGGGCCTTACCTGAAGAGATACTATGCTTGATCCCTCATGCATAGACTTTCTTGTATATACTGTACATGGCGTGTTTTTGTGTGGTGTGACGCATTTCTTTTTTGAGTGTCTTTTGATCTTGTTTCCACTTCTTATACCATGTTATGTCTATGTGCGTAGATGGCAACGTGCTATGGATTCGCAGACAACGCTAGCCAGCATACCCATAACCTTGCTTTGGCAGCCTGGGTACTGTATTCCCCAACAGGTGAGATCATTAGCTTAGGAGGAAGTTTCCTAGGGTTTGCGACCAACAATGCCGTAGAATATCAGGCAGTAATCGAAACCCTAGCTAACGCCATTTCCTTGGGTATGAACCACATTGTCATCCACATGGATTCTCAATTAGTGGTTTCCCATATGAACCAGGTGTACGCCATCTGCGATCCCATCTTACTCCGTCTCTTCAGATGAGTACATCTCCTGGAAAGTTCATTTGAATCCAATCAATACCTACACATTCCACGAGAGTTAAACACAGTTGCTGACTCGATGGCCAACTTCATTTTGGATTGGTACATCACACACACATAATACTCATAATATGTAAAAGCATTCACAACATGTAAATATAATGTATAAAAGAAAACATGTAAACAAGATCACATCACTAATCATTTTAAAAACACATAATGTATAAATCGTCGGTAATGTCTGTATATATATATCGCTCAAAATGTAGTGCTAGTACAAAACCTGAAGCATGATGGCTTTCAGTGAGTCTCTACAAAAATATGAAGCATCATAGCTTTCAGTAGTACAAAATTTGAGGCCTCTAAGCTCTGAGTACAAGTATAGTAGTGTCATCAGGCCTGGCGCCTGACCCATACACTCCTAGCTCGAACGGCATGCTACCGCTGGGTGAGAAAGCAGTCCACGGTCCGAGCCACCTTGCGGAGTAAGGCGTTGAAGTGCATAGACGCTCCAACCCCAAATCTCTGCATGGGCCTTGGTAAGTCATCGATAGTTGGCTTTGGTACCTCCACAGTTAGCTCGGATAGGTTCCTATACACCTCCTCCATCTCCTCGATGGCAGCATGAGCACCTACAGGAATGACTACCTCTCCACCTCTGTCTCTCCTTGCCAGAAGGGAGAGACCTACTGGTCGCACGGGACCCACATCTGCACACACATATTATGTACTTGTCAGCACTACATAAAAAAAAAAAATATAATATACAAAACTAAAAAAAAATACAAGGGTTTTGTTCTCACCTATATCACCCCATGCTGCATTCTCTAGCAGCGCCAAGTTGGGATCCTCTTGGAATTCCGTGCTGCTGTATGGAAAGTCCTCGACCATAAGTAACTGGCCCTCTAGCCAGCTGAAAAAATCGGGACCAAAGCTAATGATGGGCCCGCCACCATGACGGGTCATGACCTCAACCCATCTGAGCATATGGGGATCCCTAGGCTCCCTGTCATCAAGTACTAACTGTGGACATAGAAGAAGAATCCGCTCCAAGAGGAATGATACTATGATCGATGCATATCTAAGCTGCTTGAGCTCCCCGCATCAACACTTGGTCAGCTGAGCTCGGATGTTGGCGAGGAGACCCTCGTACCAGTTGACAACCTTGGGAGACATACAGTCTTCCGCATACAACATCTGGGTCCGAGTAGCCATGTGTGGGGCTTGGCTACCCACCACCCTAGTAGTGGTAAGCAATATGGTCCACAGTGGACAGCTCACCACATCTCTAATGAGAATCTTCCCGCTAGAAGGACGAGAAGTAGAAACACAGTACTATGACACCATGTCCTCAACTGTACGGTCACTGGCCCATGTCCCAGTGAGTTGTACAATGTCCCCTCTTCGGGACAAGCCAATCAGAAAGTAGATATCCTCAATGTCAATCATGAGGATATGCTCACCTACCACAAAGTATTGTTGGGCCGCATCCCAAATCTGGAGTATGTGTGTCAGTAGCGGAATCTGGGCTCTCATCCCCTGTATCTCAAAGAATTTGAGCAACCTGCACTTTCTCAAAGCTTCCATGCATTGTGGATTGTTTGTGGCTTGTTCATCTTCTACTTCATGTTCTCTCTCTGGCCACTCCAATACCATTTTTGCTTGCTAGTAACCTGCCAAAAGGGACATTTAAACCCTGTTAGGCCCTTCCTCAACTTTCACAAACTCCTTTTTTGGATTATTTTTTATGTTTGGGTTTTGGGTTTCCGCCATTGCAATGTACCTTTAGGTACAGGGCGACATCGTCGCAGGTCTTGTTTTCGAGGCTTACGACAACTCGGTCTCGTCACAAGTCTCGAAAGGGCCACTTGCGACGAGCCGAGGGCGCATAAAGCCCTCCATAACACCATCAAAAAACCAAAAAATGGACATAAAAGCAAAAAGTAAACCACTGGAAAGTTGCAGGATGAGATTTAGGCCTACCTGGCCTGGACGGTTGGTGAAATGGCAGATTGTAGCTCCCGAAATTGGCAAAGGAAGTTTTGGCTCCAAATTAGTACTTCTCCACCCAAATTGGCAATTTGAACAATGTTTCTATTTTTGGTCCACATTTCTATTTATAAATAGAATGGAATATTCCTTTTCAAATATTTTGATGCTTTTGGGCCATTTACTATAGTTTCGACCATTTGTCATTACATTTGGGGCTATTTGACACTTTCTCTAGTGTATAGGAGTCATAAAGTGGTATTTTGTGCCGTTTCTCGCATTACCAACGGTAACCACAGGTATGAACACCCCTTTGAATGTTTTGTCATTATTATTTTTAGTTAGTCGTAATTATTGCATGAGGATGAGTTTACTCTTCGTTTGTTCTTGTACTCACATAACTATGAGAACAAGTACCGAGTTATGATTTATCACTTTTCCGGGCTCATTAAACTTCCACGGAAAAGGACACCCCCCGGAGTCTACCGTTAAGCTCTTTTCAGGCTCTCAAAAAATGAAAAGATTTCCAAGCGAACTTGTCGCGTTCATGCTTGTTAAAGTATTTGATTGGTCGTCTTCCTGGTGATAGTTTACCCTTTTTTTGGACCAGGGGGCACTAATTACAAAAAAGGAATACTCCAGCCAATCATGATTGGAAGAGTCCTCTCCCGCGTTGTTTTACCCTTTTTCAGGCGATGAGGATAACTTTACGAAAAAGGACCTTTGGAGTCTTCTTTAGTTCTTTTCAGAATCTCTAAACATGAAATGACGACCGAGTTTACCTTCTATGGACTCGTTAAATTTTCATATTGAAGGGCTCGTCATGGGACGAACCCCTCCTATCCCAGGTTTGGAAAATATTTGGGATTGGACTCATCTATGAGATGAGCTATACCGAGCATCTGGTTACCCTCATCAAGCTCGTAAAAAACACATGAGGCACTCATCATTCATGATGGGGAAAAAGGAAAGTGTTTGTGTTACATGCCTTAGTGGCAGTATATAGTCGTTCTTGAACATGGCACTCATCTGCATTCGCATACAGTACTTGGGTCATCTGTTTGTCCATGAGTCCCAGCTTACTTTTTGAGTCTTGTTACTCCTCTGAGTCATTCGGACAAAGCTTCCACCATCAGTTGCATTAGAAGTTTGCATCATTCTCATTGTGTCAATATTGCCAAGTCATGCCATGCCCATGTTCAAGAACACGTCCACTATCTATCATCTACAGTCAGTACACACGTCATCATGCCGTTGTTGCTTTGAGTCAATCTCACATGTTACTGTACCATCCGATCGACTCTACACATCTTTTTTCGTGTTTCGTGTCGATTGATGGGGGATTCATCATGGCCCTCCTTCGACGGATTCATCCTTGTCGACTTCAACTCATCATCCAAGGATTGAATCTAGAAACCAACCAAGTACCTTGGCCCTGCATGCCTCAATGGCAGGTTACCTTGCTTTCATCACGAGTTTATATCATTGGCTCTTGATTGAAATATTTCATCTTGCATTCGACTTCAAATCGTTTATTCATGCTTGATGATATGTACTGTGATACCTTGGGAATCATTGACATCAATGGTGATCTCCCTCGCACTTGTTAACGATTTACATCAATGGCCGGTAATCAAGTGGTTTCTACCATGTTCGACGTCATGACATTTGTAATCACATGGATAGATTCGTATCATTGCGGGTTCATCTTGAAGACCGTGGGGAGTCATGTTTTACCCAGGTTGCGATGGAGTTTGTATTGAGTCATATTACACAGATCCACTTTTGTATTGGTCGTGGTTGTGTTATCATCTCATCATGGATCTACACTTGTGTCTAGTAGCCATGATTGTGTTCAGTCGGTCATTACTACCATGGATCTGTAATGTATTGGTTGGCGGCCATGTTGTACCTCATATGCGATTGTCCATTCAGAGTCAGTTGTACTGCATCATTGTCCTTCGTTCGTCAAGCCTATTTCCATTATCTCTTTCAAAGCCCTTCACCTGTACATCCTTAACAACTTCATGATTTGGGGGGCATTCTGTTACACCTAAAATCTACTCATCATTAGATTCAGTGTATACATCTTTAGGAGAGCTGGTACTCGACCCCTAACTCTTTGGGAAGATCCCCTATCTCTCTCCTACCATCTCTCAACCTATCCTATCCACACCCTATCCAATTAGTCCTATATAAGTGAGGCTCACTCCCATCCCAAAGGGAGGAAGACTATGGTATCTACATGCTGGTGAAATCTCTCTTAAGACACCTCCATTCACCTATTGGAGAGCTCATACTTCCCTGGAAGGACATGGACATTGGCTTGGTCAGAGAAGGGCTACTGCGTTAAGTCTTTGGTTGTAGTTCTATATCTCTATCATGTACTCCTCTATTTGCAGTAATACAAATGCTTTCCACCAATATTGTTCTTATGTGCAATGATATTGTGTAGTTTACCTGCTTAACTGTTTACTTAGATATCTTATTGTATAGATGCTCTTACTCGTTTCTCTTGCTTTTGTGTCTTGACAGGTCTTGCAGCTTGGATCTGACGACCGTGGGACATGGAACAATGTTCAGGAGAAAGGATAGCGAATCAAAGAGGTAAGACATCTAGCACTTGATCCTTAAGTAGATCTAGGAAACATGTTTGTAGTCTGTTCTATTTGTTCTAGACTCGCATTGAGCTAGGGAGATCCAGCTCACGTCCGCTCGAGTGGATTGTCCGATAACATCCCTCTCTCTCCAAGTTAAAACCATCATGTATCATAAAATTCCATTCATGCATTAGTTTGAAGTTTTTACTTTTGAACTTCGCTACTCGTGGGTTCACTCTTTCAACAGAGGAAGGTACCCGCGAGTCTCCCTGAAGTAAACCCGCGCACATTTTGCATGCCTGCGACTTTTAATCAGTCTGACCTGCGGCTACACATCCCCAATTTTAAACTTGCTTAAAAAACCTAAAAAAATCACTAAATTTTTAAAATAATGGATCAAAATGATAGAGCAGGAAGATATAGTTTACCTGCAAGTGACGGAGTTTAATTTTTCTTCCTAGATTGACCGCAATCGACGTTTAAAGTAAGAGGGTTTTGTCCTTTATCTCCAATGGTAAAATCGTATTGTAATTTATGTTTTTAATTTGTTACTATTTATACAAATTCTTTTAAATTTTTACCCACTCTATATAGTTTCAATTTTATTTAATCCTAAATGACTTTTTTGAGTTGTTTTGATTAGGTAAAACTTTAAAAGGCACTTTTCTCACTATCATTTTCAAATGGTGTTAAGTACAAAGGTTTGTTTTCTATTGACATGTCGGTTTAACTCAAAACATTGGATCTATTTTGTCATTTTATGTCATTTTGAATCTCCTTTGTTCACTTTGGACTGCCATTTTCTGCTATCCATTGTCATTGATTCTTTCTAAAGTCTGTACCGTCACTTGATATATTCGGGAACTTATACATTATACATTATTCTTTAATTAATATTAAGTTTCCTGTCCTGATGGAGTTTTTCACGTTCTTGTTAGAATTCTTTCAAAATTAACAATATTACCGAGCATACTTGTCTTGTTTAGACTCGTTAAAGGAATTGAACATATATCCACTTAGGTATAACTTTACCCCTTTTCCATATCTTTGTGGATTACTTACGAAAAAATATAATCTAGTCTTTTCAACTAGAAGAGTCCTCTCTCGCATACTTTTACACTTTTTTGGACGAAGATGCTAACTTTACGAAAAAGTAAAGTATGGAGTTGTTGTTTAAGTTTTTTAGACTCCTTAAAATTGAAAACATCGGCGAGCACGAACAGATTCGGGATCGATATTAAAATCAACAGATCAATACCTTATCAAGTATTAATCTATATTTTCTTCAAACTCGTTAAAACATGAAGAAAGTCTTGAGTTTCCCTCCCATGGAATCGTTAAATTACACATGGTTGGATCCATATCAAGCATTCTTTTCCTCCTCTTCAAGTTTGTTTAAAAAATGAAGATGTATTATTGAGTTTACTTTCTTGGACTCATTAAAATTTTACAAGAGAGACATTATTGAGCTTTCTTTTCAACCTTTTCATGCTCGTTAAACTAAGAAAATACATTTTTAAAAAGAGAGGGAAGGGAATTTTATGTTATTCAGTCATTATTTGGCAACCAGTCTTAACCGTCCTTGAACACAACACTTTCATAAGTCACTGAGTTTTAGTTTTGGCTTTAGGATTTAACCTGATTCTATATTTGTGTCCTCCACCGATTGGTTACTCTTCCAATCATATGGAGAGTTTACTATGTCTCCTACATAGCGAACGTATATCATGTTTCATGTGTTAGTCCAAAGCTGCCTAATTTACTTCCTTTGGTGGTCAATGTTCAAAGATCATTGTTGTGTTGGCCTTTCTGTAGTTCATCTTGACTCCTCATGTCGCCAATCTCCTATATCAGTTTTGTTTCAACTCAATCTTTCAGTGTTCCTTGTGTGAGATGATGAAGTGTACATCAATGCCTTCCTTCTCACAGGTCTCTTCCTATCGACATCAACACATTTTGCTCTAGGAAGTGGACTTAGAGTTTCCCATTTAGTACCTTGATATTTGCAGTCATCAGTGGAAGATTCTCTCGCTATTGAGTTATGGGAATACATAAATGTCCCTTACTCGATAGATTATTCAAGTGTTCGACTTCAAGACCTTTTATTCACACTTGTAAGGATGTACTAGGTACCTTGGACCTCATTTTCATTATTGGTGGGTGTCTTTGTGTTTGTTAACGGTTTTCATCATTGATCGACAATCAAACGAAATCCTCCATGTTCGACTTCAATTCCTTTTATTAGCATGATTTATGTTTTGTACTATCAATGGTTGGTTTGAAGACCTTGGGTTTATGATACAGTTAATTTCTTATCACCCAAGTTGTGCAAGACTGGGCTCTATTTATGTTGGCTCATCATGAGACATAGATCCAGTTTAATGCTATGGCTATGATCTCCTTTTGACATGGATCCATGTTTGTATTTCAGTGGCCATTCTATATACATCATTTCAGTTATGTATTGGACACCATGTTCTAACATCCTGAACATCTCTTGATATCAAGATTGTAATTTCTCGCTGACCTTGTTTCTCTTTCAGGTATTGTTTGCGACCTTGTCCCTACGGTTCCTATGCTCCTCCACTTCTTTGTTTGTAATGTAATTTGGCCATCATCTTTCCATGTGACCTGATACATTAGGGGGCATATGTTATCAGCCAAAATGGTACTCCTTCGTCAGTGACTATATTGCCTTGTCGGTCACAAAAGAGGACATTATGGATGGAAGAGCCTATTTGATCATAGATGCTTTGGCCTAGACTTTGCAATGTTCTCCTAAACAAAACTAATTTTTGTGACAAATTCTGAGACTTAACCGCCACTCTACCATCAGCCATCTTGCGGGTCACTCTTGATAGTCTATATAGACAACCCGCGGGTATCACCCTAGAATTTGTATTCACGTGTTGATAGAAATTATACTCGCGAGTCATTCACTAGTTGTTAAGAGAGACACTAGTGGGTATCTCTAAATAACGATAAAAAATATTTAAAGAGTAGGGATTAGTTAAGGGAAGTTATTATAACTACCCTAACCTCCCCAACCAATTCCTTTTCGAGTCTATTCTCCCATCCTTTCTATAAATACAAGGGGAGGGCCTTGAGAAGGAAGAACCAATTTTTGCTAAAGAAATGCTGGAGAAAATTCTACTAAAGGAAGAGGAGCAGGAACCTAGGGCCAGGATTCAACGGTGCCAGTTTCAGTACAAATTTGGATGATTTCCTTTAATGCTATAATACATAAAATTCCTTTCCCATATATATTTTTCCATGTTATGAATGTATGTCTTTGAATCTCCCATGTTTGTTATAAATGAGTTTCTTATAAATCATTCATTATTATTTGGGTCATAAGATTTGAGGAAGTTATGTGTTTTTGCATTGATCTCTCTGGAGCAGTGAAGCAGGATTCTAAAGTTTGAAAGCATGGATCAAACGCCAGTCATTCAAGTATCTAATTTCAACTTTATATCTTAGTTCTTTTCATTAAAAGAATGATTTCTTGTTGTACCTATGTGCTTTCCTATCTCTGGAACTAGATTACTTGTACGTTGACAATCTCTTGAATTCCCTATCATAGGTATTTTTTACCACACAACAACCCTCAATATACTCAATGAAAACCAAATGGAAGAGAAAAAGGGAGAACAAGAAACCCCAAATTTCAATATGTGTGTTAAAGGCTATGTTATGGATAATATTGTCATATATATTAGATGAATTTAGGGTTAATAAATTCTTACCAAAGTAGGATGAGATGGTTCTAATTTTAGACAAATACTTTATAGAGGTAGAAAAACTAGTGGCTAGTGTATGTGGAGATTTACTTACAAGGGAATAATCTCAAAGATCATATCATTCTAAGGGAAGGTAAATGTACCCAAAATTGAAGTGGATTATGGATGAAGTACCAAGTAGAGAATACATTTGGAAGAATTATAATTGCTTGAGTTTGACCCTTAATTCACTCAATGATAACCTAATAAACCCAATAAAAAAGGACATGCAACACCTTGTAAACAAGGATTTTAAATAAAATGCATCAATTTCCATCAAGAGGAAGTAAAATGGAAAACATGCAGCCAAAAGGAAATTTGGAGATAAGAGAGAACTCTAGGATACAATCAGTTAGGAAGGGGGATAGAATACCTTTGCAAGAATTGACCCTCAATAGACTCAATGAAAACCAAATGGGTGAGAAAAAGGGAGAACACGATTTCAATATGAATATTAAATGCTATGTTATGGATAATATTGTCATATCTATTGGATGAATATAGGGTTTAATAAATGCCTACCAAAGTACGATGATATGGTTCTAATTTTAGGCACATACTTAGGTAGAAAAAATAACGGTTAGTGTATGTGGAGATTTACTTACAAGGGAATAATCTCAAAGATCATATCATTCTAAGGGAATGCCAATGTACCCAGGCCAACGTACCCAAAATTGAAGTGGGTTATGGATAAAGTACCTAATGGAGAATAAATTTGGAAGAATTAGATTTGCTTGAGATTCGACCCTTAATAGACTCAATGATAACCTAATAAACCCATTAACAAAGGACATACAACACTTTGTAAACAAGGATTTCAAAACAAACACATCAATATCCTCAAGAGGATTCAAATGGAAAACATGTGGACAAAAGGAAATTTGGAGTTAAGAGAGTACTCTCGGATAAACTCGGTTGGGAAGGGAGCTATAATACCTTTGCAAGAATTGCTCAAGAATTGATCTTGAATAGACTCAATGAAAACCAAATGGAGGAGTAAAAGGGAGAACAAGAAACCCATTAGCAAAGGACATACAATAATGTGTATACAAGGCCTTCAAATCAAACACATCAATTGCCCTCAAGAGGAAGTCAAATCGAAAACATGTGGCCAAGAGGAATTTTGGAGTTAAGAGAGAACTCTCGGATAAAGTCAATTGGGGGGTGTGCTAGAAAATGTGGCGATGACAAATAATCAAATTGAGCACCAACCAAGGAAATGTGAGAGACAATAAATCACAAATGTGAACAAGAGAGTAGAAAATATATATGGAACCCTCAAGGGTAATAAAATAGATTAATTGTTCAAACTCTTCCACAAAAAAAATGTGATTTAAACAAATGGATGATCTTGATTATGAATACTAGGAGAGTAAATAGAAATTTATTATCCTATGAAGGATAACCAAACACCCAAGTGCTAGTGATATGCACTACAATTGTTGCATATTTAAACAAAGGCTAGTAGGGATAATCACCTACTCATTTAAGATTTGGCACAATTTTGGATTGAGATTCATAAATTGAACAATAATAAAACCCATGGGAATCAACAGTTTCAATGTTCAAAAGAACAAGGTCTCACTTGAGATGCTCACAAGAAATCATGGGAACATAATTAATTAAGTAATCCATGAATTCAACTAGCCATCTATACTCGAACAACACATCAATATAGTCACATCATCATACACAATAAATTTAGAGGGGGAGCAAGTCAATATATTTTCCCTTTCAATCATATCCCACATTTATACATCATAATTTCCAACTCTCTTTTTCTTTATTTCTCACAAAATATATCTTCTTGTTATTCATAAAAATCTAATGAATATCCTTAATTACCTACGTTTGGTAGTTTCTTAATAGCTACATATTTTAACCATTTATATTTTACCATTGCATTTACTTTTACTTTCTTTATAGGGTCATTGTCAATGCAGTATTGTCTATCAATTGGGGCGCGCACTACAAAATGATCGGCACTGTGTATAAGATACTACACAGAATGTAACATTCTAGTGCAGTAGTTAAACATGGTAAACTATGTCACCAACGGGATCCCAACACTATATTTGGCTTGCCCTCAATCCAACCAAATTCATTTCTTCACAAGAGTAGAAACCGATAGGAACTGTTGATGTAACTACTCCACACAATTCTAGAACTTGAAGTCCAACACTGAAAATGAAGTCAATAATTCTTCTAAGTTCTAGGAAAACTGAGTGACATGTACTTGAATCATAGTGACTTTCTTGTTGGAATGAATGATATCATCCAATTCCATAAATAGGAGGGATTGAGCTAGTACATCTACAAAATAAATATATTTCTTCTCGGCCTGCACTTGAATATACATGATATTAGTCACCAAATTTTGTTGCTCAAACCTGAGTAATGTGATCAGGCATGTAAGTGTAGTCATCTCGGTCATCACTTCCCTATGTGAGGACAACAAAATCTCAACAAGGGACTTCTTTTTTAGGGCTAGATGGAATTCCCATGCATGAATATCCTCATCCTAGGTAGTCATTTCTGTCACATTTCGTAAATGGGTCCATGGGATAAAGTTAGAATCGACAAGTCCCGAAATCCCTTTCATGCCAACATTTTCCTTTTGAAATAATGAAGTTACTGCTCCAGTTGGTTTTTGCAATTCATTTTTTTCAAGAGTTGGTATAGTATTAAAATTTTCTTTAAGCTCTGTATTTTGTGCCTGCAATTCCTGAACCATTAGCTTTATTTTTTGAATTTTTAGTTGTATAGTAAGATATTGTGAGGTTCCCTCGCAACAGAACAAAACAAACACATAAAATTCATCAACCACATTGACTAAGGTCATACGTTCAATAATCTTATGAGAATGGTGTTGTTCTAATTTTGCATGCTTCCTTCCCAAATACTTGTGTCACATATTGAGCTCATCCATGATATTCACACGATAAATTTGCAGGTCTAGTACAAGTACCTATGAGAGTTCAATATTTATAATTGGACGTGGTTGTGGCATTGTGTCTTCTGCATAATTTTCACAACTCATCAGAGCTATCGGGTTGATACGAAGAACTTGTTTCTCTTTGAGGGTCCTCTAGGAATCTAGTGATGACCCTAGCTCTATTGGTTGTGGAGTCTGATTCTATTTCTGATGCAACCAACCCCTATTGTTGTAGGGTCTAGGGGCCTCTATCTCTAGCGAAAATTTTAAAAATTCCTTGTAAAATGTTGTAATTTCGTAGTCATCTGGACTATTTTTGA
The DNA here is from genome assembly GCA_027924585.1 of Larix kaempferi. Classification (NCBI taxonomy): domain Eukaryota; kingdom Viridiplantae; phylum Streptophyta; class Pinopsida; order Pinales; family Pinaceae; genus Larix; species Larix kaempferi. The sequence goes on from BSBM01000316.1 coordinate 30,539,329, forward strand.
CTTGGTCAATAATGGGTTTAGGTAGTGGTTTATGGGCCTATGGTTTTGAATAGCGAGTGGTATTTTCCCATGGTTACTATTAGGTCCCACATCTGACGGTAGGAGTTATGTTAAGGTTTTATGCCTTAGAAGGCAACCCTTGTTGAGCTCTGGTTGTCATTGATGTCAAAAGAGACTTAGTTTCTATGTGCTAGTTTGAATAAGTACATAAAATTATGTGTGCAAGTCCTTAATCCCACATAGTCGTGGTACTCGTTGGAGGATCCTACTCGATTGAACGACTAGTTCCTCTGACCAACCACCGTCGGGCCAGTCTTGTGAATACAGTCGGTCGGTTAAGCCTACATAATTGCTTTTGTAACTGAATAACTACATGTAAAACAATATATATATCCTGGTGAGTTGTGATTCAAGTAGAATACCATTACTTTGTATATATTCTGGATATGATATAATATAATTGTTTCTGTTGTTCCCTCTACTTTGGTATCTTCTCTTGTATAACGATCTGAATGCATTATTTTCTATCTTTATGCTATTTAAATTCCATGTAATCCCTTAGATAACAACATTGGTTATGTTTCCAGTTGTACTATCAAGATTAGAAGATGAGTGCATCTGTATAAAATGATAAGCGAAGAAGATATCAAAGAAATGTGGAAGAGGAAAGTAACAAATTACATTCAAAACTATGCCAAGAGAAACAAACTGTCGATAACGCAAGGTCGAGAAAGATTCTTTACTAAAACACAACATAATTTTATTGAAACTGTTCCACATGAATTGAAGAAGTTTATCGACCACCGTAATGAAAAAAATAGACCCATTCAATGAAAGGATGCTAATATACAAAATCACCAATGATGGACGAAAAAACTTGTATGAGTGGCTAGAAAACATGTGCGGAGAATTATGAGAAGAACAAGCTATTGAAGAAAGAACCTCCCTCGATGACGTCAAGCAAATATTTTATGACGAACTCCATGATGTTGATGTATATGTAACTTCGGAATGTATTTCATCTATGTATTATATATATATTTATTGTACCCTTAATAGAGATGTGTTATTCCTATATAAGGAAGTGTCGTCATGTGGATTGACAAGTGTCGCAAGTGTGCGTACTTGCCGATGGGTTATTAGACCACCATGTGGGGTCGGCCTTGAATTATATATATTATAATGTGGATGTACCTAGCTAGACAAGTCGGCCCCATAAGGTCACTGGGCAAAAAGGTTAGTATAAATAGAGATCGGAGATCTCTATCTTACACACTCGAAAAAGTAACTCACTCTCACTTGAAAAGTGGTGCACTAGTGAGGAGGAGGATCATCTTCTATCAGGAGACTATCTCAGTGTTATTTGGTTGTACTTTGGTTGAGCCATTTCTCTCTCTATCTCTGAGGAAGTTGTGGGGTTTTTCACCTTAGAGTTTTCCCCACGGAAACTCTGTGTCTCTTGTCTTTATGCTTTTGATTCTTGTGATGCTTGTCATATTGTGATTGTCATGCATTGATATACTGTAGATGTTATTCTCTTAGCAAAGATCCTAGAGTATTGTGAATTAATGCTCAAAATTTAACATGGTATCAGAGCTAACCTGAGAAGAAGACATTTTGCAGTGATGGAAGCTTGTGTTCCTTGTTTATTGGGTTTCTCTCCATAGATTTTTGAAAATCAGTATAGTAGATTGACTCTACTCATCAAGGCACATCTATCTGTCTAATCAGAACTTAGTTCCGAGCATTTTCAGATTTGGCCCTAAAAATTAGGGTTTCCACAAAAATAGGAATTTCTGGAATCTGAAGACATAGCTGGAAGCTCCTTGCAAAAATAGAATTTTAGAGCTTTGGATCGAGATTTTTGGCTGGGTAGATCTCCGAGAAACTCAAACCCTAATTCAGGGTTCTCCCTAGTGAATCCGGGAGGACAAAAAGGCAATTTTGAAGGGCAAGACTTTGCTGATCTCAAATTCTGAATGTACCAGGCTGATCAGCTCACCAAGGCGCATCTTTCTATCCTTTCATAAATTTGAAATTCACATTTTGAATTTTTAGGGTTTCTTTGACAAACCCTAATCTAGGACCAGATCCAGTTTTCAGCACTTCAAGTGGTAAGATCTAAATCTTTTCTATTTCCATTTGAAGTACTCTTTAAGATGTCTCTCCACACCAAGCTTGAGGATAAGCTTGAAGGGGCTGATAACTTCCGAGCCTGGAAGTATAGGATTGGGTTAATCCTAGAAGAAAATGAGTTGGACTCATATGTGAAAGAAGACATCCCTATCCCAGAGGATGAAGAGGCCAAGGCATTGCACAAGAAGAACTTGGTCAAGGCAAAGAGAATCATTGCTGATTCTATCAAAGACCATCTCATACCCCATGTGTCTTCTCTTAAGACACCCAAGGAGATGTTTGACTCTTTGACCAAGCTATTTGAAGGGAAGAACATAAATCGGAAAATGACCCTGCGGAACCAATTGAAAGAAGTAAAATTTCAGAATGGAGAAACCATTCAATCTTATTTTTCAAGGGTCTCCTAGATCAAGGAACAACTAGAAGTAGTGGATGAAATGGTGGAGAATGGTGAAGTGGTGATGACCACTCTAAATGGCCTACCCAGGTCATGGGATTCCTTTATCCAAGGAATTTGTGCAAGGAAGAAGTTGATCTCCTTCAGTAGACTACGGGAAGAATGCTCACAAGAAGAAGCAAGGCTTGTGGCACGAGAAGAAAAGATGGGGAATGAAGATCAAGCTCTTACAACTCACACCAAGAAAGGGAAGTTCAAGAGAGAGCCATCTCACTCCAAGAAATCTTCACATCACTTCAAAGAAAGAAGAATATGATTCACCTGTAATGAGAAAGGATATATTGCCATAAATTGTCCCAAGAAGAAGAAGGACAACAACAACCCCATCAAGAAGAAGAAGGGTAGCAAAAGAAGGTTTCATGCTCATGCTGCTGAAGATGATGAACCCCCAAAGAAGAAGGCTAGGGCAGAAAGTGATAGTAATGATGACTTATCAAGTGAAGAAGAGTATGTTCTGATCTCTGCCCTCACAGGTACCATCTCCCATGGTTGTAATGATTGGTTGATTGATAGTGGGGCTTCCAAACACATGACTGGGTTTAAGGAATCTTTTGTGAATCTATCTGAACATGAATCACCCCATAAAGTGAAACTTGGGGATGATTATCAATACCCAATCAAAGGAAGTGGTGAATCCTCCTACAACCTAGATTCTGGAAAATCCTTGAAGATGAAAGAAGTACTGTATGTACCTGGGCTCAAGAAGAACTTACTCTCAATCTCTGCATTGGATGCAAAAAGTATGAGGGTTGCATTTGTGGATGGCCAAGTCCTAATGTGGCCAAAGGGAAAGACCATAGATGATGCAGTAGTGATTGGAGAGCAAGAGGGAGGTTTGTATAAATTGAAGGGACAAACTGAACATGCCATGTTGCATGAATCCATGGAGCCAAGTGAACTTTGGCATAGAAGACTTGCTCATATGTACTATAGAGCACTTCCAATTGCAAGCAAGGTAGTAGAGGGTCTTCCTGAAATCAAGACCAAACATGAAGGTGTTTGCCAAGGATGTGAAAAAGGTAAGAACATAAAGAAGGCTTTCCCAAGCAGTGAAAGCAAGGCAAAAGACATCCTGGAAATCATCCACTCAGATGTATGTGGTCCTATGTCATCCAGTTCCCTGAGTGGATATGTTTACTATGTCTCATTTATTGATGACTTCTCCAGGAAGACTTGGGTATACTTCTTGAAGATCAAAGATGAGGTATTTGATAAATTCAAGGAATTCAAAACCTTGATGGAGAATCAAATTGACAAGAAGATCAAAACATTCAGATCCGACAATGGTGGAGAATTCACCTCAAGTGACTTCAAGAAGCTTTGCAGTGATTCAGGGATTAAGAGGGAGTTGACTACTCCTTACAATCCACAACAGAATGGAGTTGCAGAAAGGAAGAACAGAACTATCATGGAAGCAGCAAGGGCAATGCTGCATGACCAGGTTCTACCTATGTATCTATGGGCAGAGGCAGCTAGAACAGTTGTATATGTGCAGAACAGAACACCCCACAAGATGTTGGACAACAAGACACCAGAAGAGGTCTTTTCTGGGTTCAAGAAGATTGATGTTAGCAAGGATGAATATAAGTTCAAGGACAGGTAATCCAGGAAGCAAAGATCAAGAGGGAGCACACTCCAGCAGCTCCTGCAAGGATGCATATTTTCAGAGGGAGCTGACCATCTCCCTACATTCCACAACAGAAAGGTATAGAAAAAGCTACTTCAACAACTCCTGCCAGGAAGCAAAGACTCAAAGGGAGTCCACCCAACAAACAAACAAAGATAAGTATTTCAATTATCATTTCTTGCCTATTTTGTTTGTTTAAATAATATCATGCTTATGTTCCTAGACTTAGGAGATGTATTGTGCATATTAGAATGATTGCATTAATGAACAACATACTACTAATATGCATGTGATGGGTAAGTGGCCTATGGCACTGTACAACATTCCAGTGCTACTTATCTAGAATGAAACCTCTTTGTTGACATGTTGGGAGTAGTGCAAACTCTTAACTATGTTCTGGTAGAGACTGGAAGGCATCTAGAAAGTTTTGGAACATGGATAAATGTTGTATTGAAGCATTGGCTAAGATAACTGCATGACTGCACGACATATTTCTTTATGTGTAAAGAATTTGTTCTGAAAATTATGAGATGTTTCTAATCATGCAATTTAACTTGTTTTGTAGGAAAGACCGTATATCTTCACCTACAAAAGGACTACAACATTTGTTCCAGCAACAAAGATATCTATTGAAGATATTGAAGATATTGAAGTTCCCAGGATCTGGGATGAAGAAATGGAATGCCATGATCCGTCGATCATGAAGATGATGGTTGGGATGCAGTCCCAAGACTTGACAGGGAGTCACATGTGTGCAGATTGAAGAAAGCCTTGTATGGCTTGTAGCAAGCTCCCAAAACCTGGTATGGTAGGATGGACAGTTTCCTATCCAGTTTGGGCTTTACCAAGAGTAAAGCGGATTCCAACCTTTACTACAAGGTTGAGGAAGGGAATCTTGTGATTCTACTCCTATATGTGGATGACTTATTTGTAACAGGAGATGATAGACTGATTGCAGATACTAAGAGAAAGCTTGCTATTGAATTTGATATGAAAGATTTGGGAATGATGCACTATTTCCTAGGTATGGAGGTGTGGCAGAATGTAGGTGGGATCTTCCTTGGTCAAGGGAAGTACACAGTAGATATCCTGAAGAGATTTGGGATGATGGATTGCAAAGCCATGGCCACACCTATGGCATCGAATCTGAAGCTTCTATGTGATGCTTCATCTGAGCCGGTTGATGTCTCTATGTATCGTCAGATGATTGGGTCCTTGATATACCTGACGAACACGAGACTAGACATTTGCTTTGCTGTGAACACATTGAGCCAGTTCCTGACGGATCCGAGGAGTGTTCACCTGATTGCTGTAAAGCATGTTCTGAGGTACCTGAAGGGTACAATGGATTATGGGCTCAAGTATGAGGTGAATCAAAAGTTTAACCTCCAGGGTTATGTTGATTCAGATTGGGCTGGCAGTGCTGCAGATAGGAAGAGCACATCTGGGTGTTGCTTCAGTATGGGATCATGTGTGATCTCTTGGTTTAGAAGGAAGCAGTCCTGTGTAGCACTGAGTACAGTTGAGGCAGAGTATGTTGCAGCCTGTTCAACTAGTTGTGAGGCAGTATGGCTACGAAAGCTACTGTCTGAGTTATTTGATCTCTCGTTGGATGCTACTGGTATCTTCTGTGATAACCAGAGTTGTGTGAATCTGTTCAAGAATCCAGTGTTTCATGACAGGTCGAAATACATAGAGATCAAATATCACTATATCAGGGATATGGTGCAGAGAGGAGCCGTGAATCTGCTGTATGTTGCGACGGACAAGCAGATTGCAGATGTGCTGACGAAGCCACTATCCAGGGTGAAGTTCGAGTACTTCAGAGAGAGGCTTGGCGTTCTTCAGATCGAGGACACTTCGAGGAAGAAGTGATGGACACATTTGCTGAAGCCCTTCCAAGCATGTTGGAAGGGGTATCCTTCACATGGCTGTGGATGTAAGCACTGGATGATGAGCATCAGGATGATGTTCTAGTTTCTGCTTGGATATGATCAGTTGGATCATTTATATGTATGTATGCATCATGTTGGATGCTATATATGATCGGTTGGATCATGTGTATGTATTTTGTATACGCATCATGTTGGATGCTGGATATGATTAGTTGGATCATTTATGTATGTATGCATCATGTTGGATGCTGGATATGATCAGTTGGATCACTTATGTATGTACGCATCATGTTGGATGCTGATGGATACATTGTGTGGATCATGTATCTTTGTATGATTAGGTAGATCATGTATGTTGATGGATACATTGTGTGGATCATGTATCTTTGTATGATCAGGTAGATCATGTATGCTGATGGATACATTGTGTGGATCATGTATCTATGTATGTATCAGGTGGATACTTGGTGTGCATCAAATGGATGCATTGTATGATCAGGATGATCGTGGATGACGAGCTTCTCCAGATGACATGCAGCAGGATGTTGCAGTGATGATGATCAGTGTGATCATGTGTACATCAGGATGATGTATGATGAGTATCAGATGATACTTTGTGTCCGTGGATCAGGTTGTGCAAGTAAGCATGTAATTTGTGCCCTGGGAGATTTGCATATGGTATTTCGAGGTTTTGCCTATGGCATGTAATTCAGTGCCCTGGGACATCTGGCAAATGCTCTTTCGAGGTTTTGCTTGGGAGGACATATAATTTGTGCCCTGGGAGATCTGCAGATAGTCTTTCGAGGTTTTTCCTATGGCATGTAATTCGTTGCCCTGGGATATCTGGCAGATGCTCTTTCGAGGTTTTGTCCTATGGCATGTAATTTGCTCCTGGGAGATCTGGATAGGATGAAAAAGGCCTTAGATGCTTCAGCCAGGTTTTTCCATGACCACATGTAATTTGCTCCTGGGAGATCTGGACAGGATGAAAAAGGCCTCAGATGCTTCAGCCAGGTTTTGTGGTGAGATCACATGTAATGTGCTCTTGGGAGATCCGACAGGTAGAGCCATGTGCTCGTAATAGCCTGGGATGCTTCAGCCAGGTTTTGTGATGGGTCACATGTAATGTGCTCCCGGGAGATCCTACAGGTAGAGCTGTGTGCTCGTAATAGCCTGGAATGCTGCAGCCAGGTTTTGTGACACACGTAATAAGTCCTGAGGATTCCACAGTATGGCCAGTGATGATGAAGACCTGCAGGTGGTGGGCCTACATCCAGTATGAAAAAGGACTGGCTCTGTAGAACTTCCTATGATGAGTAGAGTCAGAGATGGGTTGAGATAGCAGCAGCAGTGATGATGATGATGACGATGCATCGATGACGATGATCCAGAGAAGAAGACTTGTCTAGCAGAACTGTGTCGAGAAATACCTTCCTAGTTAAGAGGGAGTGTTGATGTATATGTAACTTTGGAATGTATTTCATCTATGTATTTTATATATATTTATTGTACCCTTAATATAGATGTGTTATTCCTCTATAAGGAAGTGTCGTCATGTGGATTGACAAGTGTCGCAAATGTGTGTACTTTCCGATGGGTTATTAGACCACCATGTGGGGTCAGCCCTGTATTATATATATTATAATGTGGATGTACCTAGCTAGACAAGTCGGCCCCATAAGGTCACTGGGAAAAAAGGTTAGTATAAATAGAGATCGGAGATCTCTATTTTACACACTCGAAAAAGTAACTCACTCTCACTTGAAAAGTGGTGCACTAGTGAGGAGGAGGATCATCTGCTATCAGGAGACTATCTCCGTGTTATTTGGTTGTACTTTGGTTGAGCCATTGCTCTCTCTATCTCTGAGGAAGTTGTGGGGTTTTTCACCTTAGGGTTTTCCCCACGGAAACTCTGTGTCTCTTGTCTTTAATATTTTGATTCTTGTGATGCTTGTCATATTGTGATTGTCATGCATTGATATATTGTAGATGTTATTCTCTCAGCAAAGATCCTAGAGTATTGTGAATTAATGCTCAAAATTTAACACATGAATCATTCTTCATTACCATACCAAAGTTGTTATTTAAATTTCCGATTGAACATGGAGTTAGCCATATAGTCCAATGATGACCACCATTGGATCCAGGAGTAAATTAAAATTGGGAACAAAAGCAGAAAAACTGGGAACATTTCATTCAAGAATGCCAGTGGGAATACTTCCTCAGTAAATGAGCCAACCACTTGAGACTATCTCCATCGTCCTGCAGTAACCGGGTCGTCAATGTGGGGGCCACTGACCATGTGAAATGATTAGATAGAGAGATGACTATAGTCAACGACGAGAAAAAAAAATATGAAGCTTGCCAAGAAGACTAGTACACCTCGATGAGATAGAAATATAACCAATTATAAGCCATATGTATACATTCAAATGATCAAAAGAGAAAAAATATTCAAGAGATGAGAGGAACTCAGGGACATCAGGAGTCCACCGAGGGAGAAAATAATTATGAAGGAACCATAAAGAAGAAGTGAGCTACCAAAAGACCTTCCTGAGTCGACAAAAATTCAACTAGAGAATGGAGAAGGTGAGGAGCCGACATCAGTAGGGGGTCCACGGTTGATGGAACTGACCCCGTAGTTGAATATTGTAATCCCTGATGTAATTACTCCTCTGTCTGTTATACTGAGGCTTATATTGGTTAGGATAATTAATACTCCAACCTTATCCACCTTATCATTATTTGTCTTTTCATAGTATTGGATCATGTCATTGACCCCCTAGTGGTGTGCATATGTCATATAGGCCTCATTATCCACTTGATGCACCCTGCATGCATGATTTTAGGAAATCCAAAGTCAGTTCCCTACATTTTAGGATCTAACTTAGTGATCTGGTTCAGTCCACCTGAGTTCCTGACTCTAGTGGGGGGTTTGAGCTCCGATCACCACTGATTGTGATCTAATGTGCCACTTTTCACCTAATTTGCATGACAAAATCACTTATGCACCCTTCTTGATCAGTTAACTGACAATATCTTCAATTCACTGACAATCAGTTGAGTTTGGAACCTACGGACCATTGCAGTGGTGACAATTCCTATGCTAGACTGACATGGATTCGAATTCTCTCTGGTATTCAAATTTCCTCTATTATGCCATATCTTTTGAATATACTAATTAATGGAATATGACACACTTTTCTGTGCACATCTGAGTTTCAATGCTTGTTTAATTTTACTACTCAATTCTTGCTAGATTTTCACTGTAATTATTTCTCCTTGCTAATCCCATCACTATGAGGTATTCTCAGGCTCAATTATCTATTGTTTTCAATAATTTAACATGGTATCAGATCCCAATAGGGTTGTTTTATCTTCAATTTGAGATTTTTTGCAGTATTTTGAGAAGTTTTCAGTGCAGCAGTTACAGTTTGCATTCGCTCCAATAGCTAGAGATGGAGAATTCCAATGATCCCTTGTTTCCAAGAATATTGACACCCTTCAATTATCTTGATTGGAGGGATGATATGCAGATGGTGTTGCGCAAAAAGATTCTGTACAAGGTCACAATGGGAAAGGAGGTCAAACCTCAGGGAACTGTTGAGAAAGCAAAGTACCCGAACATATTAGATGCGGCTTCTGGTTTCATGTGTATTCACATCTCCATAGATTTGATCTTCCACATTTATGGATTGAAGACACCAAGAGATGTTTGGTTGAAGCTTGAAACTCTATTTGGAAAGCAATATGAGATGAGAGGCCACATTATGGAGAATGAATTAATTTCTTTTCAACCCAGCACTTTCGAAACCATACAACAGTTCTTTTCAAAGTTCAAGTCCTTAGTTATGCAGTGCAAACAGTGTGGCATTGACAAAAAGGATTAGAAACTAGTACTATCCATCCTAAGAAAGATTGGTATTGAATTTTCAATATTTGTTTCTACCTTCCATTATGAGAGATTGTCAATCCCCAATTGGAAAATGCCTTCTTTAGATGCATTCATTGAATCCCTCATCCAAGAACAAGACAAACCGATTCAAATGGGCGCCTTGAAGGCCTCCAAAAATCAAGCTCTTATGGATGGTGAGTCAAAAAGTGCAAATGATAAAGGGAGGCATAAATGAAAAGACAAGAATCAATTTTAATCCAAGCCAAAGGAGAAGCCTAATCCATCCGAAGGAGTCTCTAGCTCCAAGAAGGATAAGCAAAAGAGATTTCAGAAAACCAAGTGTACGCACTACAATAAAGGAAACCATCCATAGAGCTCTTGCATGAAGAAGACCATAGATCAAATGACCAAAATTCTTGAACATTATAACATTTCCCTCTCAGAAGGCATAAGGAAGACTGATTCTAGAAGCAATAGAGATAATCATGAGAGATGCCATTCACTGAAAGCTGGTTTCTCACAATCACAAGCCTTCCTCATTGATTCTAGAGCCTCCAACCACATGGTTTCGTCCATAGAATCATTTTATTCTCTAGATCTCATTGATGGTCCTAGTACTCACATGGGAGATGATTCTCAAATATATGCTGAAGGGAAGGGAACAATACAACCCGAGCATGGAAATTTCAACAATGTTCTATATGTGCCTTCTCTAGCAGCAAATTTGTTATCTGTTTATTAGATAACACACATAGATTCACCAAAGAAATTATTTTTTGGACCTGACATAGTTGAGGTTGCAGAGATATCATCTGGGAAGCTGATAACTAAAGGTGTTGCAAAACATGCCCCAAAGGCATATGATTTCCCCTATTTTTTTCCATAATCACATCAAAGTGCTCTCTTGACTCATGCAAATGAGACTAGTAGACTCTGGCATGAAATATTCAGACATCTAAATTTAGAGTACTTGCGGCAATTGCACAAGGAAGATATGGTTGAGGGATTTCCTGACATAAAATTTTCTCAAGGAATCTGCAAAGGTTGGTAGGGAAGCATCCATAGCAAAAGCATGATGTTGGGAAGGAAAAGAGAGCTTCATACTTGATTTGATACACAATGATGTCTCATGATCGATGCCCACAACTTCTATGAATGGATCCAGATACCTTTTGACCTTCATCGATTACTTCTCTAGGTTTTGTTGGATCTATTTTCTTAAGCAGAAGTTTGAGGTATTCAAGACTTTCAAAATTTTCAAGGCCTTAGTTGAGAACACTATTGGGAAGAATATAAAATCACTTAGATCAAACAATGGAGGTGATTACATCAAGAAGGAGTTGCAACAATTTGTGCTTTTGAGGGCATCCAATTGAAACATTCTGTCCCATACACACCACATCAAAATGGTGTAGCTGAGAGGAAGAATAGGTCACTAAAATATATGGCTACCCGTTTGCTTGAAGCAAGAGATCTTCCAACATGTATTAAGGAAGAAGTAGTGAACTATGCCACATACATTCAGAATAGGGTACCTAAAAAATATGTGGATTGGGTCACTCCATTCAAAGCTCTGAAGGGACACAAACTTGATGTCTCTCACATGATTATTTTTGGATCCAAGGCATGGGCCAAAATCCCATCTCACAAAATAAAATCTCTTCAACCCCAAAGTAGTGAATGCAGTCTGTTGGGATATGCAGAAGATGCAACAAGATGATGGAGATTGCAACCAAAAGATGCTTCATTAAAAGAAGTGTAAAGTTCGATGAAGATACATTGCAATATCTACAGCTAGTTGAATAATAAGGTACATCTGATTTTCCTACTCCATTTGCTCCTAATGATGTCTTTTCTGATGAACCACATTCAGATTCCGAAGATGAGGACAAAGTTGAATCAGATCTTGATATTGAGTATAAAGATCAAGTAGATCCATATCCAGATCCAACACCTAATCCCAATCCAAAGCCTAAATGGGCTCAAAACATCCTTGAGGCTACTGGGAACATAGTTGGAGATCCATCTGACTATAGAAGAACCATATCTCATTACCAAGATACAAACCTTGCACTATGTAATACCGATCCACTTCTCCTTGAGAGGTGCTGCATGATGGTAGGACTTTATTCACAGTCCTTCATAGAGGATTTCCATGATCCAAGATGGAAATATGCCATGGATGAAGAATATGAGTCATTGTAGAACAATGAGACATGGGATCTTGTCTCTCTTCCCCCAGGGAGAAACCTATTTCAGTGCAAGTGGATCTACAAAACAAAACTTGCTTATGATGGATCTACAACCAAGTACAAAGCTCGATTGGTTGCAAAGGGGTACTCACAAATTCATGGTTTGGAGTACAATGAGACATTCACTCCTGTAACAATAATGGATTCTGTAAGACTTTTTTTGTCCATTGCAGCTTCGAATCTGTGGGAGGTACGTCACATGGATGTAAATAGTGCCTTCTTTCATGGTGACTTAGAAGAAGAGATCTATATGAAACAGATTGAGGTGTACACTGATGATCCATCCTTGGTATGCAGACTAAGGAGATCATTGTATGGGCTCAATCAAGTCCCAAGGGCATGGTATGCCAAAATGGATTCTTTCTTATTGTCACAAAAGTTAGAAAGATGCAGATCTGACTACAATGTATACATGCAGCAAAAGGGAGTTTTCCTACTATTTATTGTATTATATGTGGATGACTTTCTCATCATCGATGGTTCATTTACTGGGTTGAAGAACATCAAGTATGCTTTTAGAAAATCCTTTTCCATGACAGATATAGGGATGCCGAAATAGTTTATTGGCCTTGAAGTATCTCAAAATGCTTCAAGTATCATGATTTCACAGTATAGGTATGCATCTGACTTGCTCAAAAAGTTCCACATGACTGATTGCAAAGATGCAACTTTTCCCTTCCTATCTGGCATCATATTGGAAGAAGGTGGTTCTACTCCTTTGGTTGATAGCACCTTGTACATACAACTAATTGGTAACGTATTGTAATTGACACATTTGAGACCAGATCTATCATATGCTATTGGTGTTGTGGTAAGGTACATGCAGGATCCACATGAGCTGCATTGGAAGGAAACAAAGAGAATCTTGCACTATATGGAGGGTACGAGAGAGTTTGGTATTCATTATTCTGCTGGTGCTCAGTTAGATTTGGTTGGTTTTACATACTCAAAGTAGGCAGGAGGAAACACTGACATGAAATCTACTTCAGGATACATGTTCATGTTGGGATCATGACCAATCTGTTGGTCAAGCAAGAAGAAAGCAACACTTGCACTCTCTTCAATAGAGGCAGAGTACAGAGGGGCTATGAATGCAGCTATTCAGATAGTTTGGTTAAATGGGAGCTTGATAGAGTTTGGAATTTCACTTCTCCTTTAGTAGACCTTTTCTGTGATAATCAAAGTGCCATAAGTATCTCCAGTGATTCAATTCATAAACAAAGAACCAAACATATTGAGGTTCACATGCACTGCATCAGGGAACTAGTGCACAACATGACCATATCACTGCATTATTGTCCTACAGAGGAGATGATTACAATCATTTTTACAATTTTTTTCACTAAGAAGATATTTTCCATCAGGTTTTTCCCATTTCCTTAGTTTCATGAACAATTATTTTTTCTTATTTGATTGTATGGGTGACCTTTGGTCTTAAGAACCAGGGCCCAAGATTGTCTAAGTTTGGATTAAGTGGGGGGGTGTTACGATAATTAATACTCCAACCTTATCCACCTTAGCATTATTTGTCTTTTCCTAGTATTAGATGATGCCATTGACCCCCTAATGGTGTGAATATTTCATCTGGGCCTCATTATCCACTTTGTGCAGCCTGCATGCATGATTTTAGGACATCCAGAGTCAGTTCCCTACATTTTAGGAGCTAACTCAATGATCTGGTTCAGTCCACCTGAGTTCCTAACTCTAGTGGGGGGTTTGAGATCTGATCACCATTGCTTGTGATCTAATGCGCTCATTTTCACCTAATTTGCATGAAAAACTCACTTATGCACCCTTCTTGATCAATTAAATGACAATATATTCAGTTCACTTACAATCAGTTGAGTTTGGAACCTATGAAGCATTGTAGTGGTGACAATTCCTATGCTGTACTGACATGGATTCAAATTCTCTCTGGGTATTCAAATTTACTCTATTGTACCATATCTATTGAATATACTTATTAGTGGAATATGACACACTTTATGTGCACATCCGAGATTCAATGAATGTTTAATTTTATTGCTCAATTCTTAGTAGATTTTCACTATAATTTTTTCTCCTTGCTAATCCTATCACCATGAGGTTGTGAAGAACCTGTAACAATTAATTAATGAAAATACACAATATAACAGAAATAACAGAACTCAGCATTGCTTTATTGATTGTAGGCCACTTCGAGGGGGCAACCTCCTTTAAGCAAGCTCAATACAAATAAATTCACGGTACCTTCATTGGCCTCAACACACACTTATATACTAAGCATATGCCCAATACTATGGGTCAATACCATGGGACATATAATACTGTGGGACGACTTGCAAAGCATATGCGTCCAATACTATGGGTCAATACCATGGGCTAATACAAACTATGGATCAACAAATACTACAGGACAACTTACAAAGCATATGCGTCCAACAACAATATACTAACAAAGTAAAGAGAAGGGTTGACATGGGTTCCTAACATCCCCTCTCCCTTATAAAAAGCTTTGTCCTCAAATATTTAGATGTGGAAATTGATGCGGAATCTGAAGGAGAGGTTCCCTTGTAGCATCCTCGGGTTGCATTCCGTGCCATTGAATTAATGCCTTTGTGATAGAGTGAGAGAGAAGCTGACGCCTTTTGAGTTCTAGGGAGGATTGCTTGGAAGGCTGTAGACGAAGAAGAACCATATCAGCTGCATGAAAATGGTGCTCAGAATAGTGCTGATCAACGTGTTGTTTCAGTCGAATTCTTTCCATGTGAAGATTGTCCTGCAGAATGAGAAGAATCTGATCACGATTTCGAAGAATCGAGTCAATTGCCTGAACTAGGGAACTGCTGAGGGTGTATAAAAGAAGAAGTGGTGGTGCTTGTCCATAGACTGCTTCATATGGTGTCATTTTAGATGTGGTATTGTACCACCATAGCGCTTCAAGGAAATCCATAGAAATAACTATCCAAATCTGTGTAGGGATGAGTGAGGGTTTGAGCAGTCCTAAAAGGAATGTAGTTTCACCCTTGTTGACTTGGCAAGTATCACAGTTAGCCACCATATATTGAATTGTCATTTTTAGTCCCTGCCAAAAGAACTTACATTGTTCTCAGTCATACGTTTTGAGGAACCCAGAGTGCCCTGCCGATGGATAAGCATGGAGTTCATATAAGGGATATCCCTGTTGATCATATTGCAACCAATGTGGAACAGGCAGAGAAATAGATGTAAGAGAAATTGGGTCATCAAGTGTGCGATAAGGAGCATCTGCCACCAAATTGTCCTTACCCTTCTTGTAAGTGATCGCATAGGAAGAACCCATGAGTTGGATAACCCATTTCAGGTGTGTTGGGGAGGATACCCGTTGTTCCAGGAAATTTTCCAGACTCTAGAGATTAGTCTTGATGTAGAAATAATTCCCTAATAGGGATGGCTTCCACTTCTGTACTGCATGCAAAATATCCATCAGTTCCTTTAGAGATGTATATGCGGCTAAATTCTTACTGGAAAGGTCTCTTGAAGGCGGCAAGCCCACTGGTTCAGCAAAGACACCTGCATATCTATTTAAGGAAGTAGTGGAGACTGTTGATGGGTGCATCTGAATGGAATGGAGCTGAGCGATGACACCACGTGAATTCTTCTTAAGGATCTTTTCTAGGAGATGTGAACTGATGATGCAAAGATACCCTGGTTGTAAGCATAGTATTTTTTAAGGCTTCTAATATTATACTTAAGTATAGTATCCTAGGCGATTATTTTTTATTGAAAAAAACATGTATATAGATAGGTAGGCGAATATTAAAAATGAAACATACAATTTACTACTAAAATGTGTAAATTTTGGCGAATATTATGATTAAAAAACATATTTTATGTAAATATAGGCGATATTAGAGACTAAAAATGACCAAATAACGAATTTATTTTTTGAAAAAAACCCGAAAAATAGCCAATTGGCGAAATTTCGCCCTTAAAAATTACCCTGGTTGTAAGCTCGTAAATTTGTGTTGTTTCCATTGACTGAAAATTGCATCCAAATGTCAACAAAATCCCATAAATGGGGCCAAGAGTGCGTAACCATTGAACGCCCAAAACCACATCACATCCGCCTAACGACAAGGCAAACATGTCAGAGCACAAGTTATAATATTCCAGAGAGATACGCACATTGTGACACTTCCCCTTGCCAGGTAAGGTGCCCCCATTGATAACCATGACTTCTAAGTTGGAGCAAGGATGGACAAAACAATCATCCTGTTTGGCAATCCAAGGGTCAATGAAGTTATGAGTGCTACTAGAATCAATGAGTATGGTAAGAGGGAGCTTCTTGAAGTAACCCCTGACCCGCATTGTTTGTTGGGCGATGACCACGGTTACAACATGGATAGAGATCTCTGGTGGGTCGTCCTGAGATGGGGGGTCAACAGGCAGGTGCTGAATGTCGACCTGATCATCTATTGTATCTGGAGCTTCTTCACCAAGTTCAGAGGTAGACGGAGAATCCACATCCAAGAGATAGAGCTTTTGCTCAACACATCTATGTCCTCGAGTGAATTTCTCATCACAATTATAACAAATCCCTTTTTCTCGGCATGCCCGCATCTCTGGTTCAGACAAATGCTTGATAGGAGTTGGCCGAGGAGCTGGCATGATGGGAGGTCGTTGGGAACCCATATTTCTGAAGAGAACAAAGGTGGGTTTGGAGCATTGTTGGGATGTGATCTTGTCCTCTGCCAACTTAGCCAACCCTAGGACTTCCATCATTGTGTTGGGACATAACATTTTGACCTCTGAGCGTATTTCATCCTTGAGACCACTGATAAAACAATTCATGGAGAATTCATCAGATAATCCCTCTGTGTGATTGGCCAGTTTCTCAAATTCTGTCCAATACTCTCTCACTGTGCCAATTTGGTGAAGTTTAGTGAGTGCTCCTGTGAAGTCATCAAAAGCACTAGGACCAAATCGTTGCAAAAGGAGTTGGAAAAAATCTGTCCAGTTTGGCTCGTGATGAGCTTTGATGTACCAACGGTACCATTGAAGGGCTTCCTGTTCCAAATGAAAGGATGCAAGTGGAACTTTCTAGACATCAAAAGTATTATGCATACTGAAATATTGTTCTTCCCGGTATATCCATCCAGTCGGATCAGTACCATTGAAGTGAGTAAAATCAAGCTTCGGCCCACGAAATTTGCTAGAAGAAGAGAACCTAATGGCTACAAAAGATTCTGGATGTCGGTTATTGTTCATGGCTGAATGCTGAAGATGGAGGCTGAGAAATTTTTCATCCAGATCTTGGAGTTTGGTTTGGATGGCTGCAAGTGCTTCCTCCATGGTTTTTTCTCCTGCGCGGGTGACAACCATAACCAAGAGTTTTTTTTTTCTTTTTCTTTTTGAGTGGGTAGATAAAAAAAATAGAAACTGTTTTAGTAAAGGAAAATCTGGATTTGGGAAAAAAATTGATTGGTAATTTGGGTTTGACTAGGTTTTGGACACTTTCAAAGGGACAGGGAAGTAGAAAAGGGGGATTTCAGAAGCGGGGTGAAAGAATGAGAAAATTTGGCAGAGAGGGACAAAGAAGCATAAATATGAAATGAACACTGTGGTAAGATTTGAAGGCGATTGGGTGAAAATTGAAGAAGTTATGGCAAACCCTAAAAATAGACAAATGTGGAATTTATGGCATTGGGAAGTGGAATTTGGGATAGGGTCCTCAAGAATTAAATATGCAGAATGGGATTGCAGGGGTGTCAGGGAAGTTTCAAGGGAAACAGAGTTAAAACAAGGGAGATATGGTAGAAAAGCAATTTATTATTATTATTATTTTCATAAATTGATTTGCAACAATGTGGAAGGGATTGGCAATAGATGGATCTGCAACAACGGAGAAGTGATCGGCAACAGATGGACCTGCAACGACGCAGAAGTGATCGGCAACAGATGGATCTGCAATGGCACGGAAGTGACAGGCAACAGTTCTGGGCAGAGCAAATCTGCAATTTATCAGCTGAAAATAGATATGGACCCCAGGTATGCTCGATTCCTAATGGTTCAGGGGATTCACTCAGCCGCCAATGCTGTCTGACGGCTTGCGTATTGGGGAAGTACCCCTCACTCCATGGCTCAGGTAAAACTGATAACCTCTTTTCCACAAATGACAACTCTTGGTTTACCTCACGGGTGGGAACTAGTCAATCAGGTAGGGGTCGTTGCCCTTTTCGCTGGAAGGTCCTCTCAATGGGCCAGCTACTATGGGTTTCCTGTGGTACTCCTCATAATGAATTTTAGGGCTTGTGCCCAAGTACTTCCCATAGTTAAGTGGATAGGGATTATTCCCAAATCCGAACCCGCAACAGATGCGGAAAAAAATTTGGCAGAAATTTCACCTAGCGAGCCCAAGAAAGTGCTCTGATACTAGATGTGAAGAACCTGCAACAATTAATTAATGAAAATACACGAGATAGCAGAAATAAAAGAACTCATAATCTCTTTATTGATCGCATGCCACTTCGAGGGGGAAACCTCCTTTGAGCAAGCTCAATACAAATAACTTCACGGTACCTTCATTGGTCTCAACACACACTTATATACTAAGCCTATGCCCAATACTATGGGTCAATACCATGGGACATATAATACTATGGGATGAATTACAAAGCATATGCATCCAATACTATGGGTCAATACCATGGGCTAATACAAACAATGGATCAACAAATACTATGGGACGACTTACAAAGCATATGCGTCCAACAACAATATACTAACAAAGTAAAGAGAAGGGTTGACATGGGTTCCTAACAGAGGTATTCTCAGGCTCAATGATCTACCTTGTTCAAGAATTTCACAATATCAAATGGACCTAGTGTTAAAGAAATTCTCGAATGTGAATTGGGGCTTGGATCGGGCCAGTATAATTTATAGTCGTCTCGATGAATATGGAAATTTTTTGGATTCGTTGATGATCTCAAGACCTAAACGTAGGAATTGGATCAATTTTACTCCAAAATATAGCCATAATTATTTTGATATCTTATTCTCTGAACGTGTGGAGGTACCACCCCTGCCAACGATATTATTGATTCAAATGTCTGACCAGCCGGAAGCCTGACTTGTAGGTGAAGAGTCTGTCGAAGAAGTTAAATTGTCTTTGGAGTCATAGTCACTCTAGATAGTAAGTCAGTCTTCATTCGGTAGCTCGTCAACACTATTTTCACCTCCATCATCATTGTCGCCATCGCATTCATTAAGAAAATTTTCAAGCAATAGTTCATGTAACATTAATAATTTTATTAATATGGCTTATACCACTCAAATAAATTGTCCTATATATGATGGGGATGGAGATCCAAGAAAACGTTGGTTTGTATGCAAAGCAACATGGGAAGCTAACATCATTGTAGATGAGAATAGACAAACCTCAATGTTTATAGGAGGTCTCAGAGACAGAGCATTAAGATGGTACATGAATCTCGCTGAAAGTTGTCCAAAGACAAAGCAATAAATTAAGAAGAACTTCCTTGAATTTTTCAGAACCCAAGACAATAGACATCTGGCTTTACAAAAGCTTAAATATATAGCACAATGAATTGGATAAATTGTTTGGGAATATGAAAAAATATTCAAATATATCCTTAATCAAATTCCATCCAAGATGGAAGAATCCATCCTCATCGAATGGTTTGTAGCTGGCCTACTACCTCGAATACAAACGGCATTGACTTTGTATGAGTTCAACACATATGATGATGCTCTAAAGAAGGCACACAAATTCGAATCAAACACCGACCATTTAGGTCGGTCCTGCGACCAAAGAGTTAAAGAAAAGATCAAACATATGCAATAGTCATTACAATAGCTGGCGTTAAGGCATAATACTTTATGGTGCACCAACTGTTTGATCGAAGGTCACACGAAATATTCTTGTCGATATAACAACCTCCAAACATACTATGATGACAAAGGACCCTTTCCAAAAGAAAGAATATACCTAGAGGAAGAACCTCGATTGTTTCCCTAAGAAAGGCGGCCCGATAACTTCATAACTGCTTAGACATCGTATTTATGCAATATTTGTGAAATATTTAAGCCACGTACGAAAAATAGATGTCCATATAATGTCGATGCGGTCAAATTAAAATAGTGCAGAATATATCAAAGCACCCAACACAACACAACCAACTATATTAAAAACCTGAAGACTAAGAATAACCAACATACAGTCTATCAGACGCAGATGATGGAGAAAAATAATCAAATACGACACAAAGATAATTGACATAATGACCAACACAACAACAAAGGATATAGAGGTTGTGGTAGATATTGGGGTCGAGGATGCTTCAATTATAATTGTGGTTGAGGCAGGTCGAGATGATTTATTTGCTTTAGTGAAGAACATTTGAGTCCCGACTGTCCTTGGAAAGACAAAATGAACCTCAAATTCTGTACTAAATGTGGTGTCAAAGAGCATTCTCAAGAGGATTTCCCTGTCATGCTCGAAAAAATTTGGACTAAAAAGTATCTTAATATTTTATCTGGTGTTCTAAGAATGACGTGCTTAAACATAAGAATCTACAAATTGTTACAAGGAAAGGAACAAAAATTGGTCATGATAACACACAAGTAACCAAGTTTCCTTGTAAAGAGTGTAATTATCCTCAAATTAATTAGAAAAAAGATATATTTAATGATGCTTCAAGAATTTCCCAAGAATTAGCAACAAAAGAAGACACCCAAGATCATAAAAATAAAACATTGAATGAACTTTGAAATTACTTACAAAAGAGGAACAATTGCATGACTTATTGATATTATGTACACCATAAATAAAGACACCAGCAATGAAAGAATCCCCATAAATCTATGCAACCTAAGACAAAAAGAGAAAATTGATATTGATCCTTTGGTCAATCTAGACATCGACGGGCATCACATTTCAAAATTCGTTCTCGACTTTGGTTCACAAGCAAATATTATGACAAGGGAAACATGGGGATGACTTGGTCAACCCCGATTAACAGAATCATGTATATATCTCAAAATTGTTGACCAAGGTCTCATCGAACCCATTGGTGTGTGGAAAGCTATGAATATAGGCATCATGGGCATTGAATCACAAGTCGACTTTGAGATCATCGACTCACAATATCAAGCGACTTATTTTCTTGCTTTAGTTGGTCGACCATGGGGAAGGAAAATGAAATCATCCATTTCATTAGAAAAATACCGAATAAATCTCAAAGGTGATGGCAAGAAAGTAATCGTTCCTATATATCCATCAAGGGAAAAGCCGTGGGAGGAACCAG
Organism: Larix kaempferi; assembly: GCA_027924585.1. Taxonomy (NCBI): domain Eukaryota; kingdom Viridiplantae; phylum Streptophyta; class Pinopsida; order Pinales; family Pinaceae; genus Larix; species Larix kaempferi. The sequence continues at coordinate 30,560,878 of BSBM01000316.1, forward strand.
ATGATCAAGAGGGATATATAAGAATACTCTATCAAATAATGGGAAACAATGAAGATTCTGTAGAACCAAAGAATATGGAGAAATCCATATGTGATCCCCCATGTAAATCGAGCATAATTCCAACACCAACTTATACGATTGGTAGGTAGAAAATTATGAAATGCATGCAAGAGACAATTGGTCAATTTAAGCCATTCTCCATTGGAAAAGAAAAAATGATATCACAATTTCTGTAATTCCAAAGATATTCAAAAGGAAAACAAGACAATAGCCAACTCTAGTACTAACGAAAGTGGATCCGACCGTTTTTTCATCACTGCGTTATAAAGAACATGATTCTCCAGTAATGCACATTGAACAAGTATCTAAAAACATTGGAGAGCAAGGGAGATTGCAAATTCTAGTACAATCCTTCACTGGGAAAGAGGATAGATTGTGGGAGACACATCAGTTGTGAATGCACATGTGGACGACTTCCTCGACCTATTTTATTGAAACATTCAGATGGAAAAAGTTGACGGAAGAAGCTCAAATTCCAAAATTTGTACAAGGCATGGACCCATACATCCACATCAACATATGTTAAAAAGAATGGAGGATATTGGGATACAAAGATGAGAAGATATGGCCACGTTTTTTCCCAATTACATTACAAGATCTACCTAAAAAGTGGTATAAAATGGAGGAAGCAAGGGGTGTAAATTTTATGTGGCAAGAACTAAAAGAAAATTTCACAAGAGACTTTTCCTTTTCACTAGCGGAAGACTGCGCCAAGAAGGAAATGGAAGAAATTAAGAAATTTATAAATCCCACAAATATTGACACATCAACCAAATTCCATAAACCTGATTCGATATGCAATAATATTATGACCAAAGCAGTTTAGTTGTCAACAATACTAGAACTTGAAAATGATACAACCATTGGTAAAAGTTTTCGTTGGAAAATAGACCATCCATCGATAAGAAGACCTATAAAATCTATAATGAAAGTGGCCTCAGAAGACAAAGCTGATCCATAAAGATTCATATAAAAATATTTTCCTCCTACCTTTACATATTTCAAAGAATGGGATAGTCCAATCAATGAAGCAAGGGCACCAGAATGGATGGATTCGCATATCAATATCAAAGAAGTAGATATATCAAAGGACAACCGACCAAAAATGGTGAAAATCAGAGATTACTGGATTGAACAAAAAACCACCGAAATAGCTAGTCTGTTAAAATAATATCAAGATTTTTTCACAAGAGATTATAAATATTTATAGGGCTTAGTGCAAGAAATGGGAGAATTGAAAATCGACATTAAGCCATAGGCTAAACTAGTGAAAAAATGCCTGTAGGCATTGGCTCATAAATACAAAGATATAGTCAAGAAAGAAATAGGAAATATGCTGGCAGCCAGTATCGTCTACCCCGTGGATCAATCAGAATGAGCTAGTCCTATGGTCGTTCATACTAAGTAACATGATCCGAAGAAACTATGTATCTGCATCGAGTTCAGAGGATTGAATAAAGTTACTTTGATTGACCCCTTTCCTACACCTTTTGGTGACACGATTATTAATGAAGTCGCCGAACATGAATGCTACTCTTTTACAGACAAATTCTTTGGATAAAATAAAGTCCCTATTTCCAAGGAGGATCATCATAAGACAACATTTGTCTATGAATTCGGGTCGTTCGCCTATAAAGTGATGAAATTTGATTTAAAGAATGCACCAGAAATATTTTCGAGAATAGTTGTTAAATCATTCTAGGAATACATATGTAAAATGATGGTTGTATTTTTAGACTATTGGACAATATACTCCTTATTTCGTGATCACATTCAATTCCTTCGACTCATGTTAGAATGGTGCCAACATATACAACTTTCCATCAATATTGTAACGCCCCATATTTTGACTAGGCATGTTTATGAGTTAGACACCTTTCACTTTATTGCTTGTTATCTGTTTGACTCAGCTAGACAGAGTGAACTATATTTTCGGCATGATGGACATGATGATATGTTGCTACTGTGTTAATGATGTTACTATATTCATGCAGTTATTAAATTTATGATTATCATGAGATCCTTTTATTTAATAATGACAGTGTATGTTTGATAATCGTCCTGGAGGAAATGTGATATATATGATGTGGTAATTATGCTATGATCGATTTAATGATTTTATGTGGTGAAATAAATGATGTTGATAATATGGATCAATTGGTGATCGAATGGAAATGCTTGTTATAAACTGTGTATTTTGCGGAATACTAACCTACAGGACTCAAGGGCTAGGGGATAGCCGGATACTTGACCTGATAAGAACCTATCCATGCAGTAAAACCTTAGCAACCGAAATTGATGATACGATGACATGGACCGATAATCTCGATAGCAGCAGAGTATGATTTGATGGGGGTGTAGACCCAGTATGTTGAGAGGGATGGATGTATTGCCCACCCTATGTTCCTATGATACCCGAGGTCGTGGGAGGGTCGTGCTGAGACACGCTCCCCATGTATCTTGTGATGACGATGGTCGGATTCCTGCTAGGGGAGGATAGCTCCACTGTTCAGCCGACGCTATCGCTCTCAAGTTCTATGTGGTCAGGTCGATGAGTTCGACATCCACTTTTGTACTAGCAGAGGAGGGATAGGGAAGATGTGGCAGTAGGTTAGGATAGGAGGATATGATAGTACTGTTGTGGGTTGGGTATTCGTTGACCTGGAGTTAGTGGTAGTAGGTAGCTTTCCTTGCACCTGATTGATTAAACAAATGTAATCATAAGAATAATGAAATGAAATCTTAAAGGTTAACTGGTAAAATAACCGATGATGTTTTAGTAATATTATAATGAATGTATACTTGTTCAGTTTGCATAAAGTATTATTAGTATTAATTGGTTATTATGCATAGGGTATATGACGTATGTTTATAGTACATGTCCGTCTTGTGCATACGCTAGCCACGCATGCACATTATGCACATGCGCAATAATATTGGTTTACAACCTACTTATCAAGATTTAACAATGTTATAAGTTATCATAGATAAGTCAATTAAGTGTTTAAGTGGATGACTTAATTAGTGAAAGATTATCAAGTTCTAATGTGAGAAATAAATGTCATTAATTGTAAGTACCCTCAAATGAAGGTGTCTTCGATATGAAGTATAATAGTTAAATATCAATACTAGAAGAGTGTGCTATATAATTGTTGATCATGATTAATTAAACCATTAATTATATTTCATAAATTATACTCGGAAGTACTATGTTGACACTTATTGATTAAACAAATAAACATTTTAATTACTATTCACAATTCATTGAATTACTATTATTATTAATTATTATTGTTGTTATTGTTATTATTTAATCAATAATAAAATAATAAACCTTTTTATAAAAGCATAGTGGATTGAATAATTAATTAAATAAATTATTCATTTGATTAATTAACAGAATCATTCCAAATAAATTAAAAGATTTGTTTAAATAAATTATTCCACGGCTCGAGAGAAATTGGATGGTTTAAAATAATATATAATCCTCACTTTACCTTGAAAAGGGGGATGCATTAATGATTTGTACTCCCAAAAACCATGACAGCTAGGGCGGAGGAGTGATAAGGAAGTTTGACTTTATGATGGAGGAAAAAGATTTCTATAAAGAGGAGTTTTAACCTAGTAGTTAGGGGTTTTTTTTTGGGAGGGGAGGAACACTTAGTATTTTGAGAAAAGGAGGAATGTCGAGGAGGGGTTTAACTTGAAGCTTTGAGGAGGTGGGAAACTCAAAAGAAAGTCGGAGGAGGGGGTTAACTCAGCAAATGATTACCATGGAGCTATGGAAAAAGAAACTTTGGAAGGTTTCTCTCGAGATTATCGGTCTATGGGCTCGGGGGCTAGGAAATCCGTTGATTTCCTAGGGTCAGCACGATAATAGCTGATCGGCAGGGTGGACACATCATTTTGGGTTGCTAAGGTAACTTGCAGAATCCACCACGTAAGTATTCTGATCTTACTGCAAATCTACGGGTCCAGGTATTTTACTCAGCTAGCTTAAATAAATTGTATTTCCCTTTTATTTTCAGATTATGCATGTTAAAAGAACAGAGTTGAAAATGAAAGATTTAAGTTTATGTTTATTTAAATTGTAGAGAGATATAATCATTTAGATAACAGAGACATAGACGGTCGAATTTTTTCAGAAAACATAAGGAAAGAAATTGGTATTCACATGAACTTGGAATAGAGACCCAGTTCCTAGACAGGGCACTACATTTGGTATCATAGCCGAGGCTCAAACCCTGAGACCTTAGGGCCTAACTAAACCTGGAATTATAGGAAAATTACTAGAAAATAGCAAACAAATATGATGGCTGCAACGAATGGGGAGATAACTTGAAGAGCCCTTTTTCTGTTTATTTACAAAGCATAACAGAAACAGAACGTGAACGAAAAAAAATAAATATAAATACATATATTGAGCAGAAAATTTTGAAATTATGTGTAAATACAGCATCCTCCACCGAGAAAATTGAACATAAGGTTTTGGAGAAAAGCTAGGAGGCTTCCCGTAAAGTAAACGAACTCTCATACTCCAAATCTATGGCGGATGAGCATATTCTTCCTGCAATATGACAGAAAACTAGGTTAATAAATGTATACACATGTGGGAAAAAAATGGCTTTAATAGGTGTGATTCGTTTAAAATACCAATGCACATGAAATATAAAATACAAGCTCAAATTGTTGAGACGGGAGAAGAGAATCATATTTACTAATTAGATGCCCAACATAATTATTGGGGGTATTTACTGACAAGGTGTAGATATGTTTTATTTTGATGAATTTAAATTAAGTATGTCGGTTCTCGCATAAAAGACAACTCACGGGAATTATGAATTTAGATTTTAAAAATTTGGGTGTATAAATGTTAAAAATAAAACTTAAGTAGTTATAAGATATTAAAATAAAGGGTGAGTAGTTATTTTCATTAAGAGGGTTGGATTTTCTTACCACGAGTTACCAATATATATATATAAAATAAAATAAAACCTCATTTTCTTCCAAATCGGGAATACTTTTGATGCCACGTGAGGTAGTTTCCGCATTGTTCCTTGAGCGGTTTACCATACCGTCTTTTAATATGCGGATGTATACAAATTTGACACGTGTGATGGTGGTTTTCTACCGCAACCACCAACCATCCTTATCTTGCGTGCACGTTGGCAACGCGGGATAAATAGAGAGCGGTTCGCTGATTCAATTGAATTAATTACTCATAAAACAGAGATGGATACAATCTCACCAGGAGATTATTACTACACAACAGAGATAGATGAAAATTTTTGAACAGATCTGGAAATTAGCGATATATAGGAAAGAGATAAGCAAATCTACATCCAATAAATGTGGATCAGATCGTACAGCATAGGAGTCTAGGACCTGTTCAAAAAAAAAACCCATATATATATAAAAAAAAAAACATCACGAATATATTTGCTACATTATATTTAACAACTAATGAAAATTTTAAAATCACTTTTGAAAAGGAATATTGCAATGCACAACGTTACAGAAATAATCAATAACCAAAACAAGAAAATCAAAAGGAAATCTACAAAGAACAAGAGCATAAATTGAAAGTAGAGCCATACTGAAATTGATGAAAAGACGGGCCAAATCCACTAATTCACGAAGAGTTGTGTTCACTTGGCATCCACGGCCTTTAAAAGTTATTAACAAAGAATGTAAAGCGTCAATTATTTATCTTTAGTTCTGGTTAAGGACATCAAATTGTTCATAAAAGCATTGTATATATTTTTATCCTGTAAATAAAAGAATACACGACTTTGGATATACTTAATATTTGGGGCTTTTTATCTGAAAGACAATATTTTTATGATGTAAATAAAAGAATATGACTTCCGAAATATTTAATAATTGGAGTTTTTATCTGAAAATAAAGCCTACGAAACTATATTTCGACAGTTGGCAATTATAATTAAAATTTATTGATTCAATTCTATTTCATATAATCTTGAAACTCAAGATGTTTAGAAGTTAAAAACATAAATAGATGTAAATTATATAGAAAGGCTAGAAATATTTGAAAATAATCTAAAAGCTTTGAAAAATAACAAACCATGTATTCTCAAATCACTAGTGAATAATAAGGTTAATCAAAAAAAAAATTTTGATGAACAACAATCCTGTAAAGAATATCGAAGACCTTTTTTGTAAAATCATAGTAAAGGTCTGAAACTAAGTATTTATTTTCACATATTCAACCATAAGGAAATTAACAAGATAAATACATTACAAGATAAAACCCTTCGACGACGGCCATGTAGATGCTGACTTCGGGTATGTTTCCCTCTTCCGCATTTCGCCGAATAACTTCGTGACCTTCTGCACCAGCCCGTCCTTGGAAAGGCCGTCCAGCATGGCCACGACATCGGGGACGAGGCCCGTCCACCATTCGGTTCAATTACATGCACATATAGTAATGCTGTCTTTATCATAGTTTCCAAAATAGAAGGTGGATATCTCTGTTTCATTAGGAAGGATCTGGAGCTGCGCCAGGGTTCCACCTTTTTCTATCTCTGCACAAGTTTGTTTTTCCATTACAGCCTTGGCTCCTTTCCCCTACGAGAACCGAACTCTTCTTCTTTTCGAAGGATTCCTATGAGTCTGTTAAATCTCAACGTGCTATTGCCGGTGGCTTCAGCACCAAACCCTAAAACTTTGACGTCGCAGACAAGCCAGCCCGGCGCAGATGGCTATCATGGGCTTCCGGGCAAACGTTGCAGCCACCTGCAGGGTTAGCGTGTGGGTGCTTAGTCCTGCTCGCATTATTGTCTGCTGCACCGTGCTTAGTCCCTCTCGCTTTATTTCCTAATGGGTTGCCGAAATGAACCACCTCGCTTTTTATAGACATCCCCTAAGGGCGGTTTCCGCACGGGCCATCGGTGGTTTCTTATACCACCTTACGAGCATGCAGACAAGTTGGGTGGATGACACGTGTAAGGGCGGTATTCATTCCGCAACCGCCTCTCCCCTTATCTCCCGAGCATGTTGATGACGCGGATTCGCCGTGAGCCATTGATTCCCTTCTCCACTGCCACGTCCATGATCTTCATAAGAGCCACGTCATTCGTTTAAAGGGCCCCATGCGTCACCCATCCTCCATCGTCCACGTGCCAATCTAAAGAGGCCCCACGTATTTTCTACCATCCGGGCAATCAGCACCAAGAACATTGCATATGACCGAGCGCCAACTCGAATGGGGGGGGGCCATGAACACCTGAATGTCGAAGCATTGAGCCCAACAACACTACATCCTTGTTACCAGCCCATCCCTGCACTTAGCACCAGAGCGTTCCCAGCTGGTAGGTCGAAGAGAGGCTCACGCGCAACCCAACACCCAAGAGCCAAGCTCACACCTGGAATAATAAAAGTTATCAACGCCTAGCACCGAGGGCTCATCTCGTAACTTAGCACGAATCCAAGAAGGCCCCACATATACCCTATAACTGGTTCGCAGGATTAGAGCCTCTTCATTGCCTCTTCAAGAGCCCTTCAAGCGACCAGCGGCCAAGTCCAAGGAGACTGGCGCCATAGATCAACTTGGCCAAGGAACCCAAACTCGTAACCAAGAGCACTCACACGTTTAAGTCAAATAAAAGTTGCAATAAAATTTTCATGTATCGAGTCACATCGCCAAGCATTATGTTTCCAGCGAATCCTCTCTTTGTTGGAATCACCCCTGCCTTTGCTGCAGCACTCCTTCCCGGAACCTTGGATATATACAACAGCTTGAAATTCATTTGAAGTAGTAAAGTATAAGGAACGCAAAAGGAATCTAATCGTAAGGGCATGCTCGATTGTTTTCTCTCTATTCACACCACTGTTATGGAGAGCAAAATCTTACCGATAGAACAAGAGCTCCACTTCTCACGTTAAATTGATTTGCAATTAACTCGGGGGCTAGGTCTAAATTCAAGCGTGGACGCGTTACCTGCCCATCGATTCAGGATAACAATTACCATATTGCCACATTATTGGGATGCCTTATAGTGAAAATACCCTTTGACATTGTGTTTCTTCCTTTCCTAGTACTTAATTATTGTTGAGGTTATTTATGTGCTAAATCATATATGATGCTAGCATAGGGACCACGGTGATAGGTCCTCAGATATTTAATAATCACTTAAACTATGCAAGTTCAAGTTTTGAGATTTCTGCTTTCCTGAGATCTTAGAATGGCTATCGGTTAAAGCGAAAAGTTGAGAGAAGGTAAGAACCTAAGGAATATAACCAGCCTTTGAATAATCCTTGGACAATTTAAATAAAAGTTACTAAAAGGGATTTGTGGATACCTCGTTTTGTCATCTAGAAAGCTTCTAAAATGATGACTTTTTTTTTCCTTAATATATCTTTCTGACATACTTTCCATCCATCTTAACCTAATAGAGACATTCCAAGGAATACTAAGGTAATTCCTTATTTCATTTTTTTTTATTATTGTCAAGAATCAACAAATTAAATAGTTAAAATTCTGATCGTATCAGTAATTACAGGAATATTTCAGTTCTTGAAGAAGAAGGAAAGCATACCAAATAATGAAAATGTATGTATGAATAATGCAGGCAAGAATAGCATAAAGGCCAACATATTCTATGAATCACATTTCATGAATTTTATAATATAGTTAGATTGATATGAATTTATTATTTTATGTTTAATATAATATTTTTAAATATTACGAATAATTTTTGAGTAATCTCTAAGTGTAAATTTTAAAAAGTAAAATAATTTTTGATCTATTATTATAAAAGAATAATATTTAAATATAGATTTATAACAAGATTTGATGTTGTAAGTTTATATAAATATAGTTTAATAATAAGCAATGAGGTGATCGAATATTAATGTGGGGGGGGACACAAAAAAAAAATATTTACAATAAATGAATAAATATAACAATATAATAAAATACTATTTTAATATTTTATTAACATATTTGTTTGAATTTCAAAAAAAAAAAAAAAAAAACCTTTGTCGAGACTTCAACGTATAGTCGAAGAGACGAAACAAACACTTAATCTGAAAACAAGGAACCGCTAAAACGAGCATGGCGAGCTGAACGCAAGGACGCTAATTTCACTACATGACAAAATCATTAATGAAAACGACTATAAATTTCAAACACGTTGATCCTAACAAACTGTTCCCTGCACATAAGTATAAATATGGGCATTTTAAGGAGCACTGCATTAGGTTTTCCTCGTGATGAAAAATGGCAGGGTAGAAATGAATTCCTTTATTTTCTTATATTTCTTCTCTGATTTCAGTTCAAATTTGGTACGAGGATGAGGTACTTATGATGACAATGGCTTCCTAAATTTTATAAACTTAAAAATTTGGTGTTCCATATACAAACCTTATTTAGCTTACTTTAAGACTAGGTTGACAGTCTTATGATAAAAAGAAATACATGCTGAAAGTCTAAGACATTCACTCACGTAAAAAGATCAACTTAAAAGTAAACATCTACAACCATCTAGAATAATTCAAATGAGTATTACAAAGAGTGGAAATTTTTTATATATCAATTAAGAAAGGAAAATTGGTGTTTTAAATCTATTGATGAATTTCGTAGAATTCATCAGTTGCAATGCTAAGTAACATCATTTAGTTTTATTGAATGGTTGTACATGTTAAGTAATTGACATGTTTTGTGGTTATGTGAAGGTGTCATTTGTTAGGTCGACCACATCTAAAAATTTGCTTATACGGAATAAGAGAATATGGTAAAATAAACATGGAGTGGTGTGTGAATTGTGAATTCCTAGGTCCCCACAACAAATTACACAAACGTCAGTGTGTGTGTATATAGATAACTTGGTACAAAGTACAAATTAGAGTGAAAACTCATGAACACCTCATAATTATGTTTACAAATAGAATTTTCACTTTAAAATATAATAAATGTAATAATATACAAGTATTTTAGTTGGGAAAGGATAAGATATGAAATGCTATGAAGCTCAAAGATAGAGAGAGACTTAGAAAATACATTACATATTATTTAAATAAGATAAAGGACGGAAATAAATTTGCTCGATACAAGGACTAGGTATCCTTTTGAATCACATTACGGCCACACCACATACGTAAACCAGGAGATTGCATATAAAGCTTATTAAAAGACTATTTTATTAAGGGGGAACATGGCTTAGACTAACTAAGTTAAATATTGGTGTAATGGTGCGAAAATTTTTTGGGGAAGATTTCGGATTAATCATACCTAATATAGTGATGATCTCGGTTAATAATAAAAGAGTCATAAGAATCTCAACACAGTCCTCAACGTAACTCAATTAAAACAGTTGTTATGAAGTTCTAATCTGATTGAAGATATTAAGTAATGATGTATTCGTTCAACTTGTAGGATTAGACTAAGGTCTTTACAAAGTACATAAAGGTTGCTTGTGTGTGGGTAGGAAGAGTGGCAATGTACAGATACAATGGCATACTAGGATAAATACTAGTAATTCCCCTTGCGACGGTAAGGGAGGGAACAAATCTAGCCATGAGACTCTTAAGGAATTGAAGAAGTAATGGGTTCCCAACCAATTTATATTGGTTGGAAAATGAGAATAATAAATAAACACGATAACAATTGTATTTTGATAAGAAATAGCCATGAAAACCTTGTACACGATAAAAGTTCCCCTAGTTTAACGATGTTACGATACTTTTGGTTATTGTTTATTACCGATACGGAAATAATAATGTATGACCTTAGGATTTTGAGGACACGAATCTTCTTCCCTAAGAGAGGTATGCAAACCTTAAGAGTCCTTGGTAGTTGCATGTTGAGTGGATACAGATTAAAAGTTCTAATGACCTTCAATTTAAATTGTTGATTATTTCATGCTAAGTTGAATCAATATAAGCTATTTGGTGAGGAGTGAACCTCTCTGGATGTTATAACTTGAAGGATGTTGCTAAACGGTAAGAAGTGGGATACTGAGGTGGATGGCACTTGAGTATAACCTTACAGATTTTAGAGATTCAATAGAAAGATTAATCTAAATGTTTCTTTAAATGATTAGAATACACATCAGGGGATAAAAGAAGCAGAGCCATAGGATAATATCGGCATATTCAGTCAAGTCAAAGCCAAGTAGGACAAGTATGGCCAACACATGCTACTTGCAAGAATGAAGAGTTTATGTGTCAAGAATTTCCCCTGCATTAGTATAACCATAACTTCGGGATGAAGTTTCCTGAAGGGTGGGTGTATGTAACGCCCCATATTTTGACTAGGCATGTTTATGAGTTAGACACCTTTCACTTTATTGCTTGTTATCTGTTTGACTCAGCTAGACAGAGTGAACTATATTTTCGGCATGATGGACATGATGATATGTTGCTACTGTGTTAACGATGTTACTATATTCATGCAGTTATTAAAGTTATGATTATCATGAGATCCTTTTATTTCATAATGACAGTGTATGTTTGATAATCGTCCTGGAGGAAATGTGATATATATGATGTGGTAATTATGCTGTGATCGATTTAATGATTTTATGTGGTGAAATAAATGATGCTGACAATATGGATCAGACAATGATAGAATGGAAAATATATGTTTTAGCGTTGTCATTGATGAAATGTAAAATATATGGTGTTGTACGTGGATGCCATCCTATGATGAAATTGGTAGAACTGTTATATTCCATACATACCTATGATGAAATTGTGATGTGAGATAAAATGATGTTGATAATATGGATCAATTGGTGATCGAATGGAAATGCTTGTTATAAACTGTGTATTTTGCGGAATACTAACCTACAGGACTCAAGGGCTAGGGGATAGCCGGATACTTGACCTGATAAGAACCTATCCATGCAGTAAAACCTTAGCAACTGAAATTGATGATACGATGACATGGACCGATAATCTCGATAGCAGTAGAGTATGATTTGATGGGGGTGTAGACCTGGTATGTTGAGAGGGATGGATGTATTTCCCACCCTATGTTCCTATGATACCCGAGGTCGTGGGAGGGTCGTGCTGAGACACGCTCCCCATGTATGTTGTGATGACGATGGTCGGATGCCTGCTAGGGGAGGATAGGTCCGCTGTTCAGCCGACGCTATCGCTCTCAAGTTCTATGTGGTCAAGTCGATGAGTCCGACATCCACTTTTGTACTAGCAGAGGAGGGATAGGGAGGATGTGGCAGTAGGTTAGGATGGGAGGATATGATAGTACTGTTGTGGGTTGGGTATTCGTTGACCTGGAGTTAGTGGTAGTAGGTAGCTTTCCTTGCACCTGATTGATTAAAAAAATGTAATCATAAGAATAATGAAATGAAATCTTAAAGGTTAACTGGTAAAATAACCGATGATGTTTTAGTAATATTATAATGAATGTATACTTGTTCAGTTTGCATAAAGTATTATTAGTATTAATTGGTTATTATGCATAGGGTATATGACGTATGTTTATAGTACATGCCCGTCTTGTGCATACGCTGGCCACGCATGCACATTATGCACATGCGCAATAATATTGGTTTACAACCTACTTATCAAGATTTAACAATGTTATAAGTTATCATAGATAAGTCAATTAAGTGTTTAAGTGGATGACTTAATTAGTGAAAGATTATCAAGTTCTAATGTGAGAAATAAATGTCATTAATTGTAAGTACCCTCAAATGAAGGTGTCTTCGATATGAAGTATAATAGTTAAATATCAATACTAGAAGAGTGTGCTATATAATTGTTGATCATGATTAATTAAACCATTAATTATATTCCATAAATTATACCCGGAAGTACTATGTTGACACTTATTGATTAAACAAATAAACATTTTAATTACTATTCACAATTCATTGAATTACTATTATTATTAATTATTATTGTTGTTATTGTTATTATTTAATCAATAATAAAATAATAAACCTTTTTATAAAAGCATAGTGGATTGAATAATTAATTAAATAAATTATTCATTTGATTAATTAACAGAATCATTCCAAATAAATTAAAAGATTTGTTTAAATAAATTATTCCACGGCTCGAGAGAAATTGGATGGTTTAAAATAATATATAATCCTCACTTTACCTTGAAAAGGGGGATGCATTAATGATTTGTACTCCCAAAAACCATGACAGCTAGGGCGGTGGAGTGATAAGGAAGTTTGACTTTATGATGGAGGAAAAAGATTTCTATAAAGAGGAGTTTTAACCTAGTAGTTAGGGGTTTTTTTTTTGGGAGGGGAGGAACACTTAGTATTTTGAGAAAAGGAGGAATGCCGAGGAGGGGGTTAACTCGATGCCGAGGAGGGGGTTAACTCGAAGCTTTGAGGAGGTGGGAAACTCAAAAGAAAGTCGGAGGAGGGGGTTAACTCAGCAAATGATTACCATGGAGCTATGGAAAAAGAAACTTTGGAAGGTTTCTCTCGAGATTATCGGTCTGTGGGCTCGGGGGCTAGGAAATCCGTTGATTTCCTAGGGTTAGCACGATAATAGCTGATCGACAGGGTGGACACATCATTTTGGGTTGCTAAGGTAACTTGCAGAATCCACCACGTAAGTATTCTGATCTTACTGCAAATCTACGGGTCCAGGTATTTTACTCAGCTAGCTTAAATAAATTGTATTTCCCTTTTATTTTCAGATTATGCATGTTAAAAGAACAGAGTTGAAAATGAAAGATTTAAGTTTATGTTTATTTAAATTGCAGAGACATATAATCATTTAGATAACAGAGACATAGACGGTCGAATTTTTTCAGAAAACATAAGGAAAGAACTTGGTATTCACATGAACCTGGAATAGAGACCCAGTTCCTAGACAGGGCACTACAAATATTAAAAATTGTATATTTGCAACGCCAATTGGAATCCTCCTGGGTCATGTCATCTGCAAAGAAGGAATCAAAGTTGATTTTTCAAAGATCAAAGTTATACTCGATTGGAAGCCTCTAGTGAGTCCAAAGCAAGTAAGAATACTTCTTGGACATACATGATATTATCAAAAATTTATTAGACATTATTCTGATACCACATATCCCTTGGAAGAATTGCTAAAAGAGATTCAAGAATTCCAATGGTCGCAAGATTGTGAGGCATCATTTGAACTACTTACGAGAAAATTATTCGAATCCCCCATTCTCCAGTTCCCGAACTAGTCAATAAAATTCCATGTCCATATCGACGCATATGGCGTAGAATTCGGCGAGATCCTTACTCAAATTGGAGATGATGAAATGGATTACCCCAATGCATATGCTAGCATAAAGCTCAATAAAGCTGAACATAATTATTAGACAACAAAGCGAGAATCCCTCTCCATGGTTTTTGTATTACAAAAATATAGGCACTAATTATTGGATAATCCTTTCATATTCTACACTCATCATCAAGCTTTGAAGTACTTAGTGAAAAAACCTCTCCATCAAGGTCGGATATGTTGATGGCTCCTTATGTTCCAAGAATTTGAATTTAAAATAATCACCTGACCAGGAATGATTAATGTCAGACCCGAACACTTATCCAGAATAGAAACAGGTGAATATCTCATTGGGATTGACGATGATTTACTTGACTCTCACATTATTTCAAGTCGAAGCTATACTGATGGAATTGGAGGACATTGCGCAATATATACAAGAGGGTCAAGCACCAGATGGTATGTTGGAAAAGAAAAGGAAGGTTCTAGTAATGAAAGCTGCACCATACAATTTAATAAATGGATTCTTATACAAGTTAGGACCAAAGGATGTACTTTGAATATATGTGTTAGAGCATGAGCGACAAGACATTGATTGAAGAAGCACATAGAAGACCTGCAGGAGGGAACTATCAAGCTGTCACGACTGCAAGAAAAATTCTACAATCAGGATTATGGTGGCCGACGCTTAATAAATATTGTTGAATACATGTAATCAAATGCGATAAATGTCAAAGGATGGGCTGACCATTTCCAAGGAACGAAATGCCCCTAATATCTATCAATCCGAGTCTAACTTTTGAAATTTGGGCTATCAACTTCGTCGGTCCCTTCCCATTTCTTGGTCATCGGACAAGATACCGATTCATCATCACAGCCGTGAAGTATGTTACTAAATGGGATGAAGATGAACTAGTCTAGACATGTTCAAGCGAGGTATCAACTAAATTTATTTATGAAAACATAGTCACAATATTTGGATCCCCCCTTAGTTTAATAAATGATAGAGGCACACATTTCCTCAATAAAAATATAGAATTTCTATTAAAGGAATTCATGATAGACCATCAAAAAATTACATCCTATCACCCACATTTGAATGGAGCAATTGAATCCTTCAACAAAAATTTGACTAAGGGATTGACAAAATTCTCCAATATTGATAAAGATGATTGGGATAATAAAATATCTACTATTTTATGGGCCTATCGTACGACATATAAAATATCGAAGGGACATATGCCTTTCAAGTTGGTCTGTGGACTAGAAGCAGTTTTTTTTATGCATTTCAAATAGAAAGCTTGAATTATATTAGAAGTGCTTCATTTGGAAAATGCCAAAGCAAAGGAGAATATGAATTTTGAACTAAACAAACTTGAACAAAATCGACAAATTATGATTCACCATCAAGAAGTTCAAAAGAAACAACAAAAAGCTTGGAACGAATGGAACATAAGAAGGAAAAATTTAGCAGTTGGTGATATTGCATTACTATATGACAGTCGTATTAAAGGAATGCCGAAAAATTTGCACAATGCTTGGCTTGGCCCCTAAATTATTGAAGAGTTGAATAGTAACGAGTCAGTTCGACTGAAGACTTTACAAGGACGAGTTTTCTCAAAACTTGTCAATGGAGCCAGAATAAAAAGATACAAATTATAGAACGGGTGCGACACCAACCAATGGTCGTATCACCATTTGGTCGACCATCGTACCCCAAGTTTGTGCACGACTTATGTTTAGTTGTAAATAAGTTGTTAATTTTGAAAAAAAATAGTTAAATAACTACTCATACCACTATAAAAAGGGGACTCTTAGAAATGATTGATGGCAGGAGATTTTAACACAATGGCCATAGACTGGATAGAAGAGAATGAGTCAGAGAAAAGTATGCGGAGCTTCCATCAAACCCCACCCAGGCCTCACCGACGAGAAGGACCAACAAGTTGTCCTCTAACCGATCAGTCGACTCCCTATCGAATAAATCGACCAATGAAGCAAAAATCATCCATCGCACAACATCATGACCGACTGCACCGATGAAGCCATGAAGACCGTTCGAAAAATATTGATCGGGGAGACACTTCGCACATACGAGGCAGCTGAAACCCATCAAATCCGCATAATTGACCATTAAGATATGCTCCTGTAAATACAGATGTAGATAAAGATTGGGAACACTTATGTAGAGAAATTGAGCAAGTGCATTTAGAACCAACCCCATCAAGATCCATTTATCCTTCCCCTGTACCTTCAATATCACATACCATGGATCCAATAAAAGGTACTACTACAACTAGATCAATGAAAAAGGATGATAAATTTTTTCCTGAACCAAAATATATTACAATGTCGCCTTTAAAAGTTCGAGTTCTCAAAATCCGCAGAGCCCACATCAAAGAGCACCAATGGAGGAGGTACTGGAATGAATTGCGATAATGGGGTTTTCAGAACGACAAATGTACTAAGCCTTCAAGTAAACTAGCCATTGCAAAAATATGACATTACCTAAATGGTCCCCTGTTAGACAGTTTCAATGGCTTGAAAGACTTGATCGCACATTTTATTGTGAGCAACTATCATGATGGAAAATTGCGGTTGGATCAACCACTAGAAATCAATGTTGAAGTAATTGGAATTGTGTTAGGGTTACCAAGCACTGCCATACCAGTTAGGGTAAATCCAAAACTAGTCAAAGAATTTATAGGGTTGATTCAAGGGAATATTTCAAAAGGATTATTCATTAGAAAGATTAAATACAATGCATATAAATATGCTACCATTATCATTTATGTCTTCTTAACTAGTACAGGTCGAGCATCAAACAATTGGCTAGATATGTTGGAAGTAGTAAAATTCGTTGCTATGGAAGGAGAATTATTCAAATGGGTAGATTATTTGGCTGGGATAGTGAGGTCGACTTGTGAGAAGTTCCAATAAACTGGTTTGACTATTCAATACCCCTCCTTACTCATTTGGCTGGTGATGTACATAATTACACCCTTCGACGATCCTTCATTCCCTGCAAAATTCACATCATTCATGTACAAATTCAAAGTATTCCATATTAAGGGATGCCCCAAATTCCCTGTAATTTCTAAAATGTGGCTTGAAAACTAGTTTCAAGTCCTTAAAACTACATGTTCAAGATGGAGAGTTCCTTAGCAGTTTCGTCGAAGTCTACCCCTGAATGTTCATATACAGTTAGATCTCGACGGTACCAAGGTTTGGTACATGCAAGGAGCCTTCGACAATGCAACTGAGATTGATTTTTACCCATCTATTCAAGACACGTTTTTGGATATCAACGCCCAATCCCACATTGTGCATCCAATTCCTGAATCCATATGGAGAGAACTTAAAGAAATACAAGAGCCCCTAACCAATGGAGAGAAAGAGTAAGTCTATAAAGCTAGCCTATACTTAGAAATATTTGGGACCCCTCCATAAGAAACAAATCCTCTTGCTATTATAACCATGCCATAGCAGACCAAGCCGACAGAACCACAAGATCCTTTTAGCGAAAATATAGAGGACGACGACATTCAAGACAACCAGCAGTTAGATCCTGATATGTCTAAAGAAAAGATGGATATTGTATCAGAAAAAATATTCACCAAGCAACAAAATTTCAAGGAAAAGGGGTCGACTAAGCGAAAAATGATATTTCAAGCACCTACAGAAGATGAACTATAGGAAATACATCAAGAAGCAGAGAAAATTAACAAGGATGCAATCGTAATCCGCATCACAGTCGACAAACAAATTGACAAAGTTCTAGCAAGTTAAGCTACTTCTGTGGAGGTAAAAATGACCCAATCAAGGAAATAAAATTTTTACATGCACTCACAAGAGGAAAACCCTATACCTGTTCCCGACAACTCATCACCTCTGTCCCCGACAATTATTGAAGAACATCCATTGTGGAAAACATTGCACAAGTGTTCACTGTTCCACTTGGTAAGGGGCTATGGCTTATAGGCTGTAGCAAGGTGTCACTCCTTGGAGCCCATGTGGGTGGGTGTATTTTCCTCAAAGTGATGCCACAATAGATTGTTAGTGGCATTCACATAAAACAAAGAAACTTAAATAAAATGCAAAATAAAAAGAGATGGTTGGAGAATGCAAACTCCAACAACAATCCAAGGTATGCCAAACCACTTTTGTATTTCCCAATGGTCAAGTTGTACAACACCTAGGAGGTGTGGGATTCAAGGTAAGCCAACAAGATCCCTCTGGGAGGCCTTTTTTGTCCAAACTATATGCTCAGTAGATGGTAGAACAATGGAGATAAACTCTTTCCCCTTGAAGGAAGGTGGCAAGGGAGCTTGGGAATACTTACAACGATAGGAAGAGATGGGATATGAGGAAGCTCCAACACAAATCCAATAGGATAACCTTTCTCTTGATTTCTCTCTACAAAATGCATGTCAATGGATTTCTTTTATAGGCCAAGAGGTGGCCAAGAAAAAACTAGATCCAAATGTGAACTCATACACTCCATGAACTAGTTCCAAGGTACACTAAGGGGTCTATTTAATTCCACCAAGTGTGTGAGGATCCGAATTCAATTTCTTGGAGGTGAGGGAGCCTTCATTGTGCTGCGGGAAGTAGGTGGTCCCACTATTTTGACAGTAGCATAACTTTAATGAAGAAAATTCATCTGATAACACAACCTTTATGAAGAAAATCCGCATGATACACTAGCACGAGTACATAGTTATAAATCCTGCGCAACAACGCGACTTTTAAAGGAAACATTGCGCGAGTGGACCAAAATTCATGCCTTTTGTACTATGAGGATCATATTGTTTTGTGGATATGTTGAGGATTCCTTTGGTGAACTACATTATTTATGTTGACGATGCCTTACTGCAAGAATCGTCGAAATGTCACATGTGTGCGAAATTTAGGCATTAATAGCATCCATAGGCTATCTCTGCAACCCTGCAGGACCCTAAATTCCACCAATTCATAGCCAACCTACAAAATATCTTCCCCAATTGGAGGACGATAGTTACAACGCGAAGGTATTAGGAAGCCACTAACCCTCCAAAAATTCAAGTATTACCACCATATGGATTTGACATTATAGAACAATCGACCGAACTGTCTTCAAAACCTCCACCTATGCATTTTTATCAAACTACTTATCAACGAATACTAGATATTCCAGGAACCTCGATAATTACTTAGTCCCTCAATCCCACTATTACTCTTGTCTGTGAACCCTCATCAAATTTTCTTATGGGATCAAATATCACAAGTCCCCTTGTCTCGACTACTTGACCCAAGTTGACTATTCCTCTAGATTCGACTGTCCTACCCGCGTCGACTGTTCTTCCTGCATTGATTGTTCCTCATGAGTCGACCAGTCCACCCTTAGCCACTACACTCTCGATTTCTCTCACTACACATTTGATTGAAGCAGCTCCAGTCGATGCTTCCCAGAAGAATAAGAAAAAAGAATATAAAGAAGCTGCAGAAGGTCTCCATCAGACTCACAAAAGTCCCTGCAATACCGCTAGTTACATCCAAACTCACCATACCGAAATATCATGAGATTGACACACTCATGGATGCAATTGAAAAATAAAATAATAAAATATGGGCAGCCGAAAGGCGCAAAGTCAACAAGATTGAAGATGAACATAACAGGTCTCTAGAAGCTTGTCACAAAATAGTCTATCAAGTTTCATCGACTCTACAGGTAGCCCTAGCTGAAAAACCCCTATACCAAATTACTAGCTTGCTTGGGTCCCTTGCTTCACTCTTCCAGGAGGAAGTTCATCATAAATACCAAGAAGATGTTAAACATACATTTTCACTTCTTGCAAATCAATATCAACTCCTCCTTGATTGACACAAGAAACTAAAAGAATATGGCACATAAGCACAACATTCTACTTTAGTTCTCAGTAAGTGGCATACTTTTTATGGGAAAATTTTCATTGACATGGGTAAAGTTCGGAGTAATTTGGAACAAATATTCCAGTAGAAGGCCACCGCAGATCCTTCCACCCTTCAAACTCTAGAATAGAAAATATACATGGAGAAAAATCGTTTGGTCGATCTTCAAAAGAAACAAGAATAGTGGGTTGCTCAAGCACAGAGTGCAAAGACATAAGTCGACCCAATCACTTCCCAAATCGATCAAATACTCCTTGCCGCCAACAATCAACACTTGCTCTTGGGACCATATCTACATAACATTAAACATCTCTCCATTACTAAAACAATTAGTCAGTTATATGATCTCACTGCTTTGAGTGTGGACATGCAGACAAGTTCACATACATGGGAAGATTTTAAACGATGAATCGCTCTCTCATCTCTAGCCATTATGGAAGCATGCATTAGTCCTGTTCCATCAGCCACCTCGTCCAATTCAAAGGCATAACTAGCAACACTATACATTATTGATCTAGATTTTTAGTCATCTTCTCGTTCTCTTTAGGACGAAGAAAATTTTTGTTGGTGGGGGAGATGTTGGAGGAGCCTAGTCGACTGGCCAACTAGGTCCTCCGACTGACCACTGTAGGGTCGGTCCCATGGATACAGTCGGTCGGTTAAGATGACATAACTAATTTTGTAACTGAATAACTAAATGTAAACCAATATATATAGGATGGTGAGCCATGATTCAAGTAGAAGACCATTACTTTGTCTATATTCTGGATTTGATATAATATAATTGTTGTTGTTGTTCCGTTTACTTTGGTATCTTCTCTTATATAATGATCTGAATGTATTATCTTCTATCTTTATTCTTTTTATATTCCATGTAATCTCTTATATTACAACAGTAATCCAGTGCGCAAGTCCCACTAAGCCAATGATCAAGTGTGCGCAAGATCCACTAAGGAATTGTACCTCATTTACATAGGTTAAGACAAGCGGTAGATGCTTAGGTATGCTTATCTGAAAAGAAATGAAGAAGGGGTGTTACCATTTAGAGAATCCCCAACTTGTGGACACATTGTTTGAACAAGTTGGGTATAAATAAGAGTGAAGTTGATGAATGTAAGGTAAGCTTGAAGCTGAAGATGAGATAGTATTCTGAATTGGAAAGCTTCGAATTATTGGGGTATCAATGATCATTTATCTTAAAAAGATGATACAACAGAGGGAAAAGTGCGCAAGAAAAGAAGAGTAGTACAATAGATGATGCACAAAATCAGTTAAATATGTATGTGCACAGAAACCGAGAATTATGCTGAATAATGTGCATAATCACAGATAAGTATGAAGCATGAGAACCAATTTGCAATAGTGAAGTAGAATACAGAGTGAGTAAATATGAGCATAACTAATGGTGAAGTACATAGTAGGAGCATGCAAAGAAAGGTAAAGCAGCAAGAATAACAAGTCTAAAGTTGTGCGCGAGAACCAATAAGCTACAAAGAATAAATTCTACTTTCATATCAGGGTGGTTGGACGGGGAAAGGATAGGGAGTTGGATTTTCCTTCAGGATGGAGCCTGTAAATCAAGGGGTTGGTACCTTCTTTCAGTTGGTGCTGATAAACAAGGGAGTTGGTGCTTCCTTTAGGTTGGAGCCTGTAAATCAGGGGTTTGGTGCCTCCTTCCAGTTGGTGTTGGAAAATATTGGAAGTTGGTGCTTCCTATGGATGTAATATTTTACTATATAAGAAAACATTCTGTGGTTTTATCCCATTTGGGTTTCCACATTAAATATCTTGTGCAATGTGTATAGCTTATGTGATGTTGAATAACATTTTTTATGATATAATTTATGTTTGAAATTGAAAAGTGAAAAGTTGTTAAACTATGCATGACACTGATTCACCCCCCTCTCAGTATCATTAATAATTACAACAATTGGTATCAAAGTGGGTTGCTTCAGTATAGCTTAACAGTTGTAAGGAATATCACCGCGTAGATATGGCCTGTGAGGAATTTGGTCTGAATATAAATAGAGATTCCCTATTCACTGTAACGAATTATCTATTGTGGAGCATAAGAATGGAAGCTTATTTGCAACCGCGAGGACTTGAAATTTGGAAGGAAGCTGTCAAAGAATACATTCATTCAAAAGGGTCATCAAAATCTACTGCCAAACGGAAGTTGAAAATGGATAACAAGTTGGAAATGGATTCGATTATGGAAGGACTAGATGAACCTATGAAAGGTAAATTTGGAAAGTGTGTCTCAACCAAAGAATTTTAGGACAAGCTAAAAGACCTTCACAAGAAAAAGGAAGCGATTGTAAGAAGTAAAGAATTAGAATAAGTAGACAAGAGTAGTACATCCACCAAGGAAAGAGCCTTCAAGACTAAAGATAAGGAAACTGATGAATAAGACTGGAAGAGTGAATTAATAAGTGCCTTAAACAAGTTAAGAAAACTGATAAGAGAAAATGAAGGAATGATGGAATAGATGGTACAACTTGAAGAAAAGGATCAAATGGAAGAAGCAAAGAGTACCAATTATTTTATAGTAAGTCAATTAAATAAGAAGGAAATAATATTTCGAGAACAAGAAGTTGGCATTACTGGTCTAAGAAAAGAGAATTTATCACTAAAAACATAGTTGCAAGAGTACTAAGAGGAAGCTCAGAAATTTGACAAGCAAGTGACACAGATCATAAATGAACAACTATTCGAAGCCAAGAAGGTTAAATAAAATTTAACAACACAAGTGTGTGATAAGGATGAAACCTACGAAAGGAAAGTGCTTGAGATTCTTTCACTAAAGTAAGAACTGAAGAAAACAGTCTCTCGACTAGAAACAAACTCGAACTTTAAAAAGGGTACCATTATCTTGGAACACATCCTTAGATGTCAAGGATCATCACATGACAAGAATTGTATTGGGTTTGAAAAACATCAAGATAATATTAAGGAAGATCTTAAATCATCTGAAGAAAATATCAAGGAAGATGTCATCATGAAAGGGAAGGAAAATCCTTTAAATGACTAACAAGAGAAAATACAGGATGACAATACAATCAAGATGACAACAATTACTCATGTATGAAAACAATTACTCATGGAACATAAATGGGCATAAATAAATGAACTATAATTTTGTGAATAGCAAAGTCAAAACAATTAAAGAACTTGCCATATGTTGGAAGTGCAATAATTTTGGACATATTACAAAATTCTGTAATAAGGTTGTATGTTATAAATGTAACATATTAGGTCACAAAGCTCAAAACTGTAATAATTTATAGAATTCAAACAAATTTTGGAAGAAAAAACAAGAAAAAAACATAGAAGGAGAATCTCATCCAACTTTACATGCTACCCATAGAAGAAACTCTTCCGGAAATAAAGAAAATGGAAATTGGAGAAGGGTGTGGAAAAGGATGTCAATAGATAAAAAGGATTGAATCCATATGCATAAAATAAAGGTAAAGTTGAAAATAAGGTTGGGTTAAAAATTACGTTTGGAACCAAAATCCTTTGTACTTGTTGTACCTTGATACAAGAATAAAACAAAGATAACATGATTTGTTGCAGAAAGAAGGCACTGCACGAGGTTACAAGAGAAGTCGTGCAGGCATAAGGAGAATTTGTGAGAAGGACTGCAAAAACTCATGAGCATTAATAACATGATAGGTAGTGACAAGACTAAAATGCGTCGTCATTAATGACCAATGGCAGAATCTAGTTAAATGTATGTGGACCAAATCAAGGTAAATATGAGCGGTATGGAAGGTAATAAGAACAACAAGAATACAAAGATTCCAATACAATTCTTTGATATCCTACAAGGTGAGCTACTAGTTTCTACTGAGAATATTAGTTATAGAGCAAGTAGAGGCTAGAGTTGAGAAAGAGTGATGGAACCCAAGAGACAATGTAGAATGAAGAATCCATCAGTAGGTCTGCATGAAGAGACTAAGCAGATGCCCGAGCCATCATCATCAAAACTGGTAAAGTTCCCCCATGATTACATCCATCCAAGAAAAACCACTATGACAACTGTTAATTTGCCCACCATAGAGGACAAAAGCGTACCAACACTAGTAATACCAGAGGGAGTGCTTGCTAAAGAAAATATGCTCGACTATCTATACAAATTTCAGTTTTCTGATTTTGATATAATTGACAAAGAAAAGTTTCTTGAGATGATCAATAACAACTACTTGAGTAGGAGAATAGGGATAGATCCTAATGCACCAGTCATTATGGAAGTACAACCATGGGTGTATGGGATGCAAAAATCGGGGGTTCTCAATCTAATGGATGTTCTGCATTTTGGAAGAGGTCCACAAGCAAAGAAGTGCGCAAAAATTTTGCTGTCATGGATTCACGGTGAATTTCCATGGTTGAATAGGCCTATATCCATTGATACCTAGTTGATAAAACATATCTCTAGAATCCCTACTAGGGGAGAGGACGTGAGTATTCTTCTAGAGAGGAAGCATGAAAAGGCCCTTGCAAAGAAGGTAACAGAAAAGTAAGGAACCCAAAGATAAAGCAGATACTTTTCTGTTTCCCACACAAATGATAAATTTGTAAGGTTCGTAGCTCAGATTCTAGCATGCAAAATGTTCCAGAAGATTCAACAGGACCAAGCTTCAGCAACAACTATCATGGTCATAGCACAATGTGTGGAAGGGGTTCAATTCAAATGGTCAAAGTTCCTGCTAAATGAGTTTATAGCTGAATTCCAAGAAACACAAGAAAAATGTACACCTTTTCACTATACCTAGTTGTTAATATGTCTTGCGCGAGTAGGATGGAAAGAACTAGATTGAATTCCATTTCTTGATAGAAACATGAAACCCTTCCTAGCTGCATGGTAGACAAATTTGTGGTATACAAAACTTCATCGTAGATAGGTAGATAAAAACATTAATTTATTTCTATACAATGAGGAGATTAGAGTTATCATAAATGAGACACCACACATACACCCACAAATAATTGTTTTGTACAAAGAAATTGCAAACTTTAAAGTGGGAATGCACCATATCTATCTAAAATCCAAGAGGGATCCCTAGAAACAATTGTTACCCACTATGTTTTGTTGCTCTGAGGAAGAAATTGCGCACATAGTAAATGATTGGGAGCCGACATGGAAATTCCCTTGACAAAAGAAGATAAACTTGTAGAACATGATAGGCTTGTACAACAAAACACTTCACCACAGGATAAAACTATAGAAAGAAAAACAATAGAAATATTTCCTAATGCCACATCGCAGATTGTGCAAACAAGGAAAAGAACAGGAAATGAACAAATGGAAGAGTCATCAAGAAATAAGAGAAAATATTCTAATCCTAGTATCACTGAGTCTTAACAGAAGATGATGTGGATCAAATTGGCGTGGAGGTCAAAAATGTCATAGAGGAGATTATGGAGAAGGTTGCAACAAAGGAGGAACTGGAAGAAATCGCGACAAAACAAGAAGATATCCTCTTAAAAGTTGAATAAGAGTTTGCAAAAACAAAAGAGTTAATAACATAGACCAAGAAAGAACAAGGATACAATAGTGCACAAACATCCTAAGAAACACACACAATTGGCACATAAGCATAAATAGTTGCACATCTGAAAGACACAATAGAATCACACCAAGGAATCAGGATTCCAATTGAAGCATTGGTGTTTCCCATTGAGGAGATGGAAGGCTTAGATTTTGCAATAAGTCTAATAGAAATGATCTGTTGGGAAATAAATTAGAAGACAACATGAATCCATTTCTACAAAATAGTAAAAAAGCTTCAATGAAAAGGAATCATTGTAAGAGGAATGTCGAAAGGTGCAAATAGAAAAGGAAGAAATTGTGCAAAGTACCAACAAGATGAATAAGGAAATAGAGGAAATACAGCAAGAAAATTTCAAACTACAGAAGGCAGTTGAGGATGTATGTGAAACATTGCCAGATGCACAGATAGAAAAGGAGGCTCCTTCAGAAGAAAAGCTAATCAAGATAAGTGAAGTTATCCAAAGTATTTGCATTAAGATTGAGGAGCTTGCAACGAAGAAACAACTAGGGACACCTCCAGAAGTAAGAGCTAAGAAAGAACACAGATGCAAAACAATGGATATTTCTATAGGAAATATTAGAAATTTGGAATTAAAATGTGAAAAACTACATGAAGAAAGTGCGCAGATGTGGGGAAAGTTAGTTGCTGATGAAAAAATCAAGGAAGTGAATCAGAAGTTCCTAATTGCACAAGAGCCAGAACAAAAGTTGCGTGATAACTTGGCCATACTACCAACCACTGAGAAAATGGACAAATTGGGGGAACACAGGAAACAACAACACGAAGTAAGAAGGATCGGGGATGAACATCAGAAAATAGCCAACGGGATCAAACCACTACAAGATGAAATCTTTCAAACCAGCATAGATCCAAATCCTAGGCTCTATCAAGCGCCGAGAGGGATCAAATCTCCTGAGGTGCAAACCTCTCCTTGAATAGCTCCTTGAGTGCAATACCTGAGCCACCTAATCCTAAGCTCTAAAGTCTCTAGTTTAAGTCTCGTATTTACTTTTTACTTTGTATTATTCGTTTTTGGTCTTTTTTGTTTATGGCGACATATTTGTATTATTTTGTTACTTGGCAAACTCTACAAACACTCTAAAATCTCATATTTACTTTTTACTTTGTATTAAAAGTAAAAAGTAAAGTCTGTAGTTTAAGTCTCATATTTACTTTTTACTTGGTATTATTCTTTTTTGTTTATGACCAACATAATATTTATCACCTAATCCTAAGCTCTAAAGTCTCTAGTTTAAGTCTCATATTTACTTTTTATTTTGTATTATTCTTTTTTGTTTATGGCCGACATAATATTTATTACTTTTTACTTTGTATTATTCTTTTTTGTTTACTTTGTATTATTTTTGTTATGGTCGACAATATTGACAAACACTCGACTTACAAGATCTCCCTCATACAAATGTTATTTATGGCCGACAATATCGACAAACACTCGACTTACAAGATCTCCCTCATACAAATGTTATTTATGGCCGATAATATCGACAAACACTCGACTAACAAGATCTCCCTCATACTGGGCTGTAAAGCGCCTCTTGGCGCAATCACAGAACAATTTGCGTAGATACTAAGGAAAGTTAGGGAAGCTTCCGATGACTACATAGAAACCCTTAAATTATCTGTTGGTAAGCATGAAGAAGAGGAAATATTAAGAAAAGAATAATAAATGAAAGAAAAGGTTGCAATAGTATAGTCATCCCTACAGTAGTTTGCTACAACGCTACATCCAGAAGAGAAAAAATAAAATATCAGTATGTGATATTTTCTAAAACAAGGGATATTGCACAAGATGGAATCTAGAGAGAAGCATAAGTCTAGGGGGATAAAATTACATATACTGTGTAGATATAAGTTTCAAATTTTTGTAACTAACAGTACATATCCCATTTCCATTGATGTAAAAGGGGGAGAAATACTATGAATCATGCACAAGAAGCAGTATGAGATGAAAAACTGTAGAAAAATACTTATCAAAGGTTGCACAATAAAGCAAAGGATCAAACTGGCATGAACACAGGTGGAGTACTGTATTGTGTGCAAGCATAAGAGAGGAATTTCATGATCAGGAGGAGCACAACTTCATAAGGTGTTGACATCAATGCCAAATGGGGAGATTGTTTAACTTTGGTTGTCATTAATGTCAAAAGAGACTCAGGTGTCTCTGTTCCATTTTGAAGAAGTACATAAAATTATGTGTGCAATTCCTTAATCCCACATAGTCATGGTAATCCAGTGCGCAAGTCCCACTAAGCCAATGATCTAGTGTGCGCAAGATCCACTAATGCATGGTACCCCATTTGCATAGGTTAAGACAAGTGGCAGATTATTAAGTAAGCTTGTCCGAAAAGAAAGGAATAAGGGGTGTTACCATTTAGAGAATCCCCAACTTGTAGACACATTGTTTGAACAAGTTGAGTATAAATAAGAGTGAAGCTGATGAATGTGAGGTAAGCTTGAAGTTGAATATGAGTGTTAACAATCAAATTAACACCCCTAGTCATGTGACAGAAGAAGCACATTTTTACTATGCGCTGGAAACATGAAGACATAACACAAGTACATTCATTGAGAAACAAATCATCTTTGATCTAATCACCTCTCCCATAAATGGAAGGATTAGGTGAAGAAAGTAAGAACCTAAGGAGACCAAGTTCGGTCATCGAACCGCCCATTAAAGGTCTAGACTTAAGCTACACCAATCAAATAGTGAAGAGAAATGCATTAAAGTGCATTAATTGTGCTTAAAGTATGCTAAGTTGTGCAAAAAAGCCTAAAAACTATGGAAAAGTGGGTTTTTAGTGAAAATGATCTACAATAATGAAAAGGAGCAATCCCACATTAAGAAGAAAAGCTTG
Source organism: Larix kaempferi (assembly GCA_027924585.1). NCBI lineage: Eukaryota > Viridiplantae > Streptophyta > Pinopsida > Pinales > Pinaceae > Larix > Larix kaempferi. The sequence continues at coordinate 30,589,481 of BSBM01000316.1, forward strand.
AAGGCCCGTTTCCCAATGCTATATAAGAAAGGCATTTGGGGCATTGTGAGACACACAAAGGAAGAGCAAAGGCATGTTGAAAAGATTTTGAAGGAGGAGGAAAAGCTCAATTTCTTCAAAAGCAAGGGTGGAGAAAGGAAAGCTCATGGCAATAGAGGAGGGATTCACACCAAGATCCATGGTAAGGATGTACTTCTTCATTGTTTTAATATGAAATGATTGAAGTTTGTTCCATTTGAATGTTTGAATGTTGCTCCTTTTCATTATTTTAGATCATTTTCACTAAAAACCCACTTTTCCATAGTTTTTAGGCTTTTTTGCACAACTTAGCATACTTAAGCACAATTAATGCACTTTAATGCATTTCTCATCACTATTTTATTGGTGTAGCTTAAGTTTGGACCTTTAATGAGTGGTTCGATGACCGAACTTGGTAAGGTTCTTACTTTCTTCACCTAATCCTTCCATTTATGGGAGAAGTGATTAGATCAGAGATGATTTGTCTCTGAATGTACTTGTGTTATGTCTTCATCTTGTATGCGCATAGTAAAAATGTGCTTCTTCTGTCACATGACTAGGGGTGTTAATTTGATTGTTAACAATGAGATAGTATTCTGAATTGGAAAACTTTGAATTATTGAGGTATCAATGGCTCGCTAATCCAAAAAATATGATACAATAGAGATCCAAGTGTGCAAGTACATAAGATCAGTACAACCGATGATGCACAAAATTAGTTGAATATGTATGTGCATAGAAATAAAGCATTATGCTGAACAATGCGCAGAATTATGGATAAGTATGAAGCATAATACAGAGTGAGTAAAGCCGAGCATAACTAATGATGAAGTACATAACAGGAGCGCGTAAATAAAAGTATAGCAACAACCAGAACAAGTTTGAAGTTGTGCGCGAGAACCAGTAAACTACAGAGAAGAACTTCTACTTTCATATCAGGGTGGTTGGATGAGGCAAGGACAAGGAGTTGGAGCCTACAAATCAGGGGTTTGTACCTCCTTTCATTTGGTGCCGATAAACAAGGGATTTGGTGCTTCCTTCAAGTTCAAGCCTGTAAATTAGGGGGTTGGTGCCTCCTTCGAGTTGGTTCTATAAAATATTGGAAGTTGGTGCTTCCTATGGATGTAATATTTTACTATATAAGAAAAAATTCTATGGTTTTCTCCCATTTGGGTTTCCACGTTAAATAGTTTATGTGATGTTGAGTAATATTGTTTATGATATAATTTATGTTTGAAAAATGAAAAGTGAAAAGTTGTTAAACTGCGTATGATATTGATTCACCCCCCTCTTAGTATCATTAATAATTACAAGAACCCTCTTTTTATGTATGAGGGAATTATATTGCGGTTATGTATAGTGAAAGATCAATGTGTATGAGAGAGAGACTATGAGAGAGTGAATTGGAATTTGCAGTGGATGTGCTACAGGTTGTATCCCTTCATTTGCTGGACAGAATAATAAAAAGGACTGGCTATTTATCCATGGACGTATCCCATATTGGGTGAACCACGTATATTGATGCCTCTCTTGTATTGTGTTATTATGTGTTTTATTTCCACAATTTATTTTATGTTATTGCTCTGCGATCTTGTTTTCCTAACAAGCTCCTAGATAGAGATCACTCTCGGAGGTGACCTAAAAGTGTTAGATTGTTGATCCAATATCATTGCTCATCTTATTTCTCCAGCTTGCTCTAAAGTATCACAGTGTATCCTCTGTTGAATATCCAAGGTCGATTGAATGACATTGGTTAGGGATTCAACTTTAGCAATCAACTATTGTACTTGTAGTGATTATGTTGTAGAATTTGTGGGTGGGGTTGGTGTCCTGGGTGTACCAATTGTATGTGATATGGTCCTAGAAACTACATGCGATGAACCAGGTGAGTTGGTTCCTTTTCAATTTGTAGACATAGAAGATGAAATGTTAGTGGTTGTAGGTTGTTTTGATTTCTTTGCCACGAGCCCTATTGTTTCTTCTTCTCCACATGCCCGCTTCATTGTTGCATCCTTACTTCATTTGTCATGCATATCTTGACCTTATTGAGGTTTTTCTTTTTCATTCTCAAATTTTGGGCACAACCTCTTAGGACACTGAGGATTTCGTTTTCAATATCCTTCTCATTGATGTAAAAGGGCAATGTCTCTGGTGGAATACTAACATCTAAATGAGATGTTAAAATGCATTATGTAAAGCAATTTCAAATAAAACAAATTTATCATGCTTTTCCACAAGTGATTGCGAAATCCGATAGGATTAATTAGTGGATGAGAGTATCTCTTGATACCAAGGATGAAAAGCATACTTGGTCTCCGATTGTATTTTCTTATATGTACTGCACACCCATGCATTAAACTTCAGATCCAAAAATGATTTGGTAGTTTCTATTATACATGATCTCCCCACAAGCACTTTCATGTATTCATAGCTAACAAAAGTAGAACTCAACTGTAATGAAAATCCTTCCCTTGCGATTGAGCATGTCAAAATAATCCTAAATAAAATTGCTGAGCAAATATATGGTCCAATTCATCTAAATTCCTTGTGTACATCTTTCTTCTACCGAAATTACCCCTATAGGGAAGTCATCTTTGCTACATTTCTAAATTAATTTTCATGCCAATAACTGAGTCACAAATCTTACTTCTAGATCCATAATGGTGGATATTATTGCACTATGTGTCACTCTACGTGTGCCATACTTAGCATACATTTCCTCTGATGAGGCATATTTGGCCATGATAACATCTGTTGGGTATTCACATGTCCGAGGAACATTGTATACCATATGCATGGTAGCATCATCAACTGGATAGGGTTGATCCAACCACAAAAATCCTTCATTTAATATACTAAATAGAAATTGAGTACAATGAGTAATACTAATGTTGCGCCCAAAATGGGGCACATCCAACAATCGCATAATTCATGATTTAAATAATTTCTTTGACCATTCTTTCATTTCTACACCTTATGTGCCATCTTCCTCCTCCACTACTTATGCATAAAAATAAAATCTCATCTTTGTGAATTGTGTCTCATCCTATAAGTTGAAATCTAGACATCTTAACATAGGAACTTAGCCCAACAAGCGTTCTTTAACAGAAATTCTCTTTGATATGAGTACTTTTTTCATTGTCGTTGGCTTCAAAGCTGTAGTATTATGTCTTGCCTTACCTTTCTTGGGTGTCCCAATGTTTGATTTGATCCCCATCTCTCTTTCACCTTTTGATATATCATATTGGAAACTCTTGGATGTTGTTATGACCGCTCTACCCAATCTCGACAGGAAAAACAATGCAGTTTGATGAACTCATAATGAAGTTATTTTCTCTTGTCTCCACTTATTTCATCTATTAATACATTTAGTTCTCATTCATTCCAATCATTAATGCAATACACATGCATTTTTAAATTTTGATGATACCCATCAAATGAAATATCTCAATAGTTATATAGGAACATGAACAACTACCCCTTCAATCTTTGAACCGTACCATCACAATATGTCATCCTGCCTTTTTATTCTTCCATTTAAAAAACAATCTTCCAAAATATTCTAATGGATACGTACTATTGTAAACTCAACCCAATGACATTCAAAACACTTATCATTACTCGTACTAGCAATAAATGCTAACATACTATGTATATTTTCTAAATATTGTGGCTTGTGATCAGTTTGACCCCTCTGGGTCATAATATGATTTCAGTTGACTTCCATTAATGAGGCCCTTTAACGACTTCCCACCAAGTGTCATCAATTTAGCTACCCCAACCTATGTAATGTGCGTAATTCGAAAATGTCCCATCCACCTCATGCATAGCTTGCTTGGCTTTTTCATAAACCTATTGTCATATAACAACAGTAGAAAACCAGGCTTCAATATCTTACATTGTATGTTTCATTCGTGCCATGCTTTATGTTTTTTTTTTCTCCACAATTTGAGTATAACCCACGATCAGTTTGTCTTCCTCAAATTCCATCAACTCATCCAATAATCTCTATAGATACTAATCATTTGAGGTTCATGTCGTGACTACAATTTGATGACTTGGCACACAAAATTCCAGGGGCATCAATGCTTCTTTCCCATACACTAGTCGGAAGGGAGTGTGTTTTGTCAATATTTTACAAGTCGTTATGTAATCCCATAGTGAATAATATAGGTATTCATTGATCCCAATCCTCACATTCCACATTACAAAAAAAATTCAATGCATGTTATAGGACTTTGTTAAACACTTCCACTATACAACTCACTTGTGGATGATAAAGGGTACTCTTCTGGTGATGTATCATGACTTCAGGGTCAACATGTGTATCGTGGAATTTAATAAAAGCAAGACTTGATCACTCATCAGCACCCTCAGAAAACCAAATATGGTAAAAAATTCTTGAAAATGAACCACATGGTAGTGTTTGTTGTAAAATATTTTATTGACGCGACCTACGCCTATCTAGTTAGATACTCCATCACAGTGATAATAAACCACGCACCCATTCTTCACGTGGGAGGATTTATTGGTCCCACAAATTTAATTTCCCACTTTTCAAATGGCTTCAGTGCAATAGCTGGGAAGAGTGGAAATTCATTTCTCCTTGATGACATCCCTATGCACTCGCAAACATCGCAACACTTGAATTATTCCTTGGCTTCTTGAAACAATGACAACGACCAAAACCTAGAATGTAACACTTTCCTAGAAGTCTTCTTTCCTGTGTTGTGTCCTCTAGGAACTCCTTCATGTGCTTCATATAATACTGCTCCATCACACATCTATGTAGTATGCCATCAGCTCCAAGCTTGTACAAATATCATGTGATCAACTAATATCCATGCTTCTAGTCACTAGTTTCCAATGTTGTGCGGAAAATAGTCTTATGATGTTTGACCTGCTATTCGATAATCTATAATTTCCATGAACCGATTGGGTACTACTTCCACTCTAAACAAATACACATTAGGTAACTCATCATCCAAACTTCCACTCGCCTCTCCAAACTCCATCCTAGACAGGTGATCAAGTCCAACATTATACCTTCCCAATTTTACTACTTCCTCAAAATTGAATTCCTAGAACAAGAACAATCATCTCATTTCACCTCCCCCCAACACTGGCTTGTTTACTAAGTATTTCAATACATAATGATTTGTAAAAATTTGAAGGGAGTCCCTAGCAGATAATGTTTGAAGTTATGTAGTGCATATACCATGTTTAATCATTCTCGTTCTATAGTAGTATGTTAGGAACCCGTGTCAACCCTTCTCTTTACTTTGTTAGTATATTGTTGTTGGACGCATATGCTTTGTAAGTAGCCCCATAGAATTATATGTTCCATGGTATTGATCCATAGTTTGTATTAGCCCATAGTATTATATGTTCCATGGTATTGATCCATAGTATTGAATGCATATGCTTTGTAAGTCATCCCGTAGTATTATATGTTCCATGGTATTGATCCATAGTATTGGCGCATAGACTTAGTATATAAGTATGTGTTGAAGCCAATGAAGGCATGGAGAATTTATTTGTATTGAGATTTCTAAATGGAGGTTTCCCCCTCGAAGTGGCCCGTGATCAATAAATCTAATCTGTGTTCTGTTATTATTGATATATCGTGCATTTTCATTAATTAATTGTTGGAATTTTCTCACATCTGGTATCAAAGCACTTTCTTGGGCTTGTTGGGGGACTTTCTGCCAATTTTTTTTTGTATCTATATTGTTCCTTTCAATTGCAGGTTCGGGTCTCGGAATAATCTCTATCCGCTTAATTGTGGGAAGTACTTGGGCATAACGCTAAAACTCATTGTGAGGAGTACCACAGGAACCCTGAAGTAGCTGGCCCATTGAGAGGACCTTCCAGCGAAAGGGAAACGACCCCTACCTGATTGACTAGTTCCCACCTGTGAGGTAAACCAAAAGCTGTCGTTTGTGGCAAAGTGATTATCAGTTTTACCTGAGCCGTGGAGTGAGGGGTACTTCCCCAATACACAAGTCGTCAGACATAATTGGTGGCCGAGTGAATCCCCTGAACCACTAGGAAGTCTAGCATACCTGGGGTCCATATCTATTTTTAGCTGATCAATAGCAGATTACATCTGTCCAGAACTGTTGTTGATCAATTCCGAGCCGTTGCAGATCCATTTCGAAAGGAAAAAATATTTTTTCGCCATATCTTCCTTGTTTTTAACTTCGTTTCCTTTGAAAATTCACTTAAACCCCTTCCATCCCATTCTACATATTTCATTCATGAGGACCCTATCCCAAATTCCACTTCCCGAAGCCAGAAATCCCACATCCGTTTATTTTTAGGGTTTGCCATAACTTCTTCGATTTTCACCTAATCGCCTTCAAATTTTGCCATAGTGTTCATTTCCTATTTATGCTTCTTTGTTCCTCTTTGACAAATTTTCCCATTATTTCACCCCACTTCTGAAATCCCCATTTTCTGCTTCCCTGTTCATCAGAAAGTGTCCAAAACCTAGTCAAACCCCAATTGCCCATTAGAGTTTTTCCCCAATCCAAATTTTCCTTTACTAAAGAAGCTTGTGTTTTTGTTTTTCTACCCATTCACAAAAAAAAAATTAAAAAAAAATTCATGGTTATGGTTGTCACCTACACAGGAGAAAAAATTATGGAGGAAGACCTTGCAGCCCTCAAAACCAAACTCCAAGATCTCGATGAAAAATTTCTCAGCCTCCATCTTTAACATTCATCCATGAACAATAAACGACAACAAGAATCTTCTGCAGACATTGGGTTCTCTTCTTCCAGCATTTTTCGTGGGACGAAGATTGATTTTCCTCGCTTCAATGGTAATGATCCGACTAGATGGATACACCGGGAAGAACAATATTTCAGTATGCATAATACTTTTGATGTCAACAAAGTTTTACTTGCATTCAACTACCTATTCCCAATCATTGAGTTCTTCTTTATGTATCACCCACCATCTTGTAGGTGTCCTTTTAGCCACTACATACATTGCATGAATCCCCCATGTTTCTAGCACTCTTTCATGCATCTGTTCTAAGAATGTATCCACAGGTCTAGTTCCATGAAAATTCAGAGGATTGCATATTTGTGCTCCTATCCAATGCAATGACTCAATAATCCTAGTGCATATTTTGATGGATACTTTTTATATCCTATTTTTCCATCTCTCCACAACCTCCTCCGAATCAATGTCAAACGAGCAAATGCTCCAAATAATTTCACCATCTGCCATTGGATTCACATAGTCTTCCCTTTTTCCTGTGATGTTATAAATATTCTCTAAATCCAATCTCTAATCAATGTCCTTCATAGGCTCTCTGTAGCGCTCCCCTACTTTTGGTTCCAATAGAGCAATCAATCACATAGTATATGTTTCAAATGACATATGCTTTTTCTTCTAAGGACGACATTATTATCAAAATCCCAATCAAAACCTAACAAGGTTGTGTATGGATCATTTTCTTCCAAAATTTATATAACTTCAAAATATTCCATCACGCTTACCCCATCGATATTAAATTCCATGTTTTCTTGTCTACCAATGGGATAAATTTTGTATTGGTTTCCCAACCTAAGTTGTATGGGAGACCAAACTAGCTTTGGTTTACCCATCAACTCCAAATATTTCTTGGGAAAGATGTTAGCATTAGATCCTAGATCCAACATAACATCTTTCATTTCTTAGCTTCCCAATTTTGGTGTCATTTTGAACTCGCTACCCGTTCTTTTTATTCTGCTAATATGTTGCACACTCCTCTCAAGTAACATGGCAGTTATTAGAACATATAGATCACTTAGAGCTAACCACTTTGTTAATAAATTTGTCAACTTCGTCATCATTAGATGATATGGTTTAACATCTTAATGCAACAGTGTAATAACTCACTTACTTGATTCCCCAAATCATTCTCTAAATACTTGCAATGTTTCACCTCCTCATGTGCTGATGCATCTTGTATAACTTCTCTCGCATCACATAAGAACTGTTTCTGTGACGGTTCATAAAAAATTGGCAATTTTTGCATTGCTTTCTTGATTTTAGCTTTATAGAATTGGTCTATGTAACCCCATTTTCCCATGTCTTCCTCGGTCCTTGTACTGCCCTTGGTCACCACATTCACTTATACGGGTCCGTTCTATTTTCATTCATCCCATGGCTTGGCCGACACAATGTTGTAGTGTCATTTCTTCTCTTCCCATTTTGCAACAAGTCCTGGGTATTCTCCAGTCATATGTTCTATAAGTTATGGTAATATCCACAAAGTGTGTGGATTTTAGTACAAAACCGAGCCAAGTGTTTGGTTTCTACACAATTAAAACATATCACCTTCCTTCCACCTCCACCAAATCCTCCTCATCCTCTTCCTATGTAGCCTCCTTGATTAATTAATTTGAAACCTTCATTCTCTCCCCCGTTGTTTTCTTCTATGTCCTCGACCCTAAATGTGTTTGCGACACATTCTTTCATTAATTATAGAGATCAACAATTATCCACATCATGCCCCACCAATTTCAAAACTCGCAGAAGGGAGTGTTCATGATCTTTTGGTATTTTTGTAACATCTGGAAATGGGGGGCTCATGCCCCTACTGCTTTCATATCTCACACCATTCTATTTTTTTCCTCACGAGAAAGGGGTTTGCATGCTGGTCATCATATAACTTCCCAATGTTGTACTTTCATTGTGTGATGGTGTTTCTCCACAAGACACGGGGTGCACCATATGTTCTCGCTCGCCACTTTCCCCTTTGCCATTTCTTGTAATTGAATGGTAAGGGAAACAAGTTGAGACTATACTCACACCATTCTTGTTGATGATTCTCCACCTCATGGGGTAGATTCCAGGTGCATTGTGATTTCTAATGCGTCATGTTGAGAGGTGAATTTCTACTACGTTGGGGGATTCATATGTGAGGTAGAAATCATGCAATAAAACACTGCCTCTGTTATACATCCTAAATTTGGAATATTAATATATCCATCAAAATCATAAATATGTGATCATAATACAAAACAATCGCTCCCATTTGCTGCTTAATCTCTTTCATTTCAATAATACATTGTAACTCTGATTTTGGATTTTGGTATTCTTTAAGCAAATCCTTGTTTATGTCTTCCAGGGATCGAGTTTTTCCTACTGGTATAGTAGTATTATATTCCATATACCAAGTTAGAGCTTTGTCTCTGAACGTAATCTCTAAGTGCACAATTTTTTCTACATGATTTGTGACTTGCTTGACTGTCGACCAAATGGATTCATAGGTGAACTAATGTTGCTCAACATCATCCTTCTCATTTGCATGGAACACTGAAATTATAAGGGTTGAATCGTCTTATGTTTGCATCGTCATGTTAAAAGTCAAACTAGATACTATGCCCAATGTAATCTTACGGGTTCTGGTGGTGCTTGTCTTCTTTCTTGCCAAATTTCTCTTAATTTTATTTCAACTGGAATTTCTTCTTCCTCTTGTGAAGTGCACAAGGGGGGTGGTTAAAAAATGGGGTTATTCCAAGTTGTGTTGTCTTCTTGATGGTTGAACCCAAAAGAGACTCTTACTTCCATATGTGCAAGCAATCTCATTATCACCATAGTATCCTCATTTTTTAGAAAATACTCTTCCTCACTACTCCATGTATCACTTCCACTAATACCTGCTTCATCATCTTCCTCTAATTCATCCACCTCTCTTATCTTCCACTAGGGTTCGACAACAATACCTTCCTTATCATTACTACCTGCGATATTCTCTTTTGATACCTCTTCCTCTATGCTATGCCTCTTAGGATGCCTCTCAAGCTCTTTTTCACTTCCTTCGAATGTGATTCTCTCTCCTGAGCACCCTTTTTTGTGAAATTCCTCCTTCAACCCACCCTTAGAGCATTGTTTCTTGTATCCTAGCATGCTTTGTAGGTCTCCTATCTTTGTTGTTTTCACCCCTTAGTTTCCTTCAATTTTTCTTTTCTTTATGGACAGTTTCTCTAATCTCTATTCTTTTTGCATATCATTCCAATCTCATTTTCTGCACTTATGGATCCATTTTTGTCTCTTCTCAACTTATTTCATTCCTCCCCCCCTCCTTCTCATACCTTTTCCCTCCACGCAAGGGTTTTATGCTTCCGTTCTATCGGGTTTTATCATCATCAACCCTTTCTCCATGAATAACATTTTAATCCAAAGGAGTATTTATTCTATCAATCTCCCCCTAGGGACCACTTCAAACTTTTCTTCTAAAATATTAAAAGATTCACTGCAATCAATAACAAACTCTACAATATACCCTTCTTTTACCCTCTCAAACCAAAACTCAATAGTTTGAGTCCAATTTTTTCCAGGTTTTTCAACCTAGTAAATGTTTCTTGATCCCATATGATCATCTATGGAGCTCACCACTCTGTATTGATCTCTATTTGTCTTTTTGGCTATTCATGCAATAAGCAGGGAAACTCAATAAAGAAAATTTCATGCAAGTTTGAATAAATGTACTTTGTTTCCATCTTCGGGGGTTGCTTTACATATTTTTGGTCTCATGTTATGCAAACTCTTATTCTTTTTCCACTATCCAATACACTATATCCTTTCTCATTGGATTCCATGTCATTTTCTCATATTTTTCATAACAAACCTAATTGTCTTGTCCTGACAATAGAACCAATTGTTAGAAAAAGTTTGGACCCAAGGTTAAAAAATATTAACCAACAATAAAACCCATGAACATCGAAATTTTCAATATTCAAGAGAACAAGGTCTCACAAAAAATCATAAGAACATAACTAATTAAATAATCATTGAATTCTAACTAGGCATCTATAATCGAATAATACATCAGGATAATCACATCATCATACATAGAAAATTTAGAGGAGGAAGTAATCAACATATTTTCTCATTCAATTCATAGCCAAAATTATACATCATAATTCCCAACTCTCTTGTTCTTTATTTCTCACAAAATATATCTTCTTGTCTTTCATCAAAACCCAACGAATCTCCTTAACTATCTACATCTGACAGTTGCTTAATAGCTGCATATTTTAACCATTTATATTTTACCATTACATTTACTTTTACTTTCTTTCTCATGTCATCATCAACATGGTATTTTCTATTTTTTGGGGCACGAATTGCAAAACAATCAACGCAGTGTATAATATACTTTTCACATGGTGTAGGCATATTGTGCGTAGTGTAACTTTATAGTGTGATCTTCAAAACTGGTAAACTATGACGCCAACACTAAGTTAGTTTTCAATATGCACTGGAATAAAAGAATTATAATATGGAATATAATTCCTCTAAGAGACTTTATAACCAACTACGCTTAAAAATTACAATAATAATTTGAAATTTGAAATATTGTGTGGTAGTTCTTATGGTTCTAAAGGAAGGGGGTCTCATTCCTTTTTTGTGTAGGTTTATGGGGATGAGTGCTACTAGGTTGGGATGAATATAGATGATATTTTTCACTAGATATTCTTAATGAGATGTGGCAGTGTATATGTGTTTGAGTTTTGGATATTCCATGTGTTGTGTAGGATGAGTTATGGTCTAAGTATAGGAATCAAGAGATTTCTCCCATTATGGATTGATATCCCTAGCTCAAGGGTATCCTCTTCCATAGAAAGAGCAAGTACGAAAGAGTACATATGGATGGGAGGAACATCATTTTTTTGAAGCCAATTTGAGATTATTTCCCTTTAAAAATATAATTCCTCAATTCAATGTGAATACCATGGTTATAATTATGCTATGTGTTTTATTAATTTCCTATGATGAAATATGTATGTGCATGGATTTAATGGTTTTGGTATAGATGCATTCATGGTAGGAATATTTGCATTCTTTATAATTAGAAATTTAATTATTAGAATACTATATATTTTATTTCCAATGTAAAAATTTAATGGTATAGCAAGTCTATGGATGGAAATTCGAATTAAGCATCAAAGCATCATAAATTTATGATAATGGTGGTGAACATAGTACCTCATCACCTTGAAAGTGTTAAATGGGTGATCGGGTATGTGGCAAGGGGTTCCACAGTCTGGATCAAGGAAATGATCAACATTAGTGGCAATGGGAGAGAATGGAACAACAAAATATGGATGCCTACCAAGAACATTTTTGGTAAAATCCCTCTTCTTCTTCTAGAACTAGTTAGGATATTCTAGAGGGGAAGCCAACCTTCCCTTAGATGAGACCTAATAACTATGGATTTGCAATCCATATTGAATGGGAGATTGTCTCCCTAGTGAAGTCTTTATATTGTGGAGTTGCTAGTCATAGAGATTTCCTTAGCCTTCATTTCTAGATCGAGGGCATCTAGTCATAGGATAACAAAGAATAAATGAACTCTTAACCGCAACATCATTTTCTAGAAATCCATTTAATCACATAATGAACTACTAAGATAAATAAATGAAACAATTGTTATGATAATTCTCTTCCTGTCTAACTTAGGAAAACAATCTTGTGTCAACAATGAGAGATAAGTGAATTGATTTAGTTCCCTGACAATGATACCACTTTGCTATGCTGTCCCCTAGGTTGTACCCTTCCTTGAAATGGGCATCTACTCCCACTGTTCTTATTATTCAATGGAAATCAAAATCAAGATAAAAAAAAGGAGAGAGGCTGGTAGGACAAGTAGCAAGGCTAGTGCATGCTTTGCAGGAGCACCTATCTTATGCCACTTTAGGCCATAAAGCTAGTTCTTGGGCCTCGGGGTACCCTTGATTTCCTTTTGAGGAGATCCTAGTTTTCTATACCAGGAGGACTATATCATGTTTTTGTTATTGGTCCAACTGGTTTTATGGATGGGGTTGTGGTGTTTGGTTTAGTCCCAACCATTAGGTGGTGATTTATGAATATTATTATAAAGTGAAAGGGTATGAAAATGGTATAATAAACAATTCTTAGATAGAAGCTCAATGATTTAGGTGTACCTTAATAATAAATTCATCACTTGAAGATAAATGTAAGACCATGAATATATAACAAATAATATAGATAGACATACATTCTCCTCAAAACAATTCATGAAGACAAAAATCAAATGGGATAGATGATCATATATCCTTTGATTCTTTCAACATATTGGAAGACATAAAATTGGAAGGAAACCATCATAACATGTTTGATATTTTATTGCTTCATCTAGTGCAAAATTGCCTCAATCTTGATTACGCAATAAATTGAACATTTGTTCTTTAGATTAAATTAAATGTGTTGTGAGGTAAATTGTCACAATGCTAGAAAGCAAGGAACATCTTCCTTGGTGAATGGGTGAGGTTCAATGATAGATATATAAATTGATAATTACACTCTTTCCCTATCTTTCATCATGCATTGTTTATAAATGACGAAGTTTTGTAGGAGAAGAAACAGGGATACCTTGAATTTGAAGCTTTTCCAAGATGTCCGTTGAGCACCAATCCTTGAATTCTGGTTCGTTTCTCCTAAACACACCTGCACACATGAAAGAAAAAAAGCTTTCTTATTCCAACAAAAACTAATCTAATGCAACACGTAAATAAAATTCAAGCAACATTTACTTCCACAAGAATCATGCGATAAAGATTATTTGGGGGGACTAATTGATTTATATTAGATAAGAAGAGATACAATACTTACAATCTATGGTTGTAGCTTGTAGTAATGTCCTACTCCGAAATTTGAGTCCTCTCCTTTTTCCTTATCCCCGATCATAAAGGCTACGAACTATGGAGACATATGATCTCTCTCTCTCTCTCTCTCTCTCTCTCTCTCTCTCTCTCTCTCTCTCTCTCTCAGTGTAACGACATATGATATTCCTTCAATCCAAATTCCTGGTTCTCCACCCAAAGGGTCTATTTTATAGATTTTGATTAGGTTTAGAGTTGGTGATGATCACAAGGTGCATGCATTGCATGCCTAACAAGCCTCTTCCATGCATAATTGAGCTTTAGTTTCACTATTAACACACTTTTCCAAGCATATATACCTCACTTTAAGCCCCAGTCACGCCTTTTAGCTACGAACTAGCTGCAATATGACCTTGGTCACCCCTTCAGGGCCTAAACTATAGACCAATCACTCCTTTCTTCAAGAAGAGAAGTGACCAACCCTTAGTAAAGTCTCTTTTGAATGTTTTTGAGTCAATATTGATGTGGATGAGGAACTTGGTGTCCACTTCTAGTATTCATCACTAAGGGTGTTAAATATCATTATAACATATGCTTCCTAATGTGATAGGTCAAATGCGGAGCTGATTGATGAATACATTAAATGGATAATATGTAATTTTGGATAAAGGGATAAGGAGGATAATTGCAGCATAAGAGTTGGAAATTATCCGCAAGCAAAACAACCCATTCCTGAATATATAATATATTCCTTGAGGTAGGAATACCCATGCTCAGAAGTAAATGAACATGGCGACAAAAAATACACAATGGATCCATGTGAAAAAGTATATATGACATGTTATCATGCACTATGATGAGTGCAATATCTAATAGTATTCAAGGTACTTCAAAACATGGCAGTCTGATATTGTGCAACTTAGGCAACTAGCATTGATGAGGAATACTATTGTTGTTCCCAAGGTCTTCAATCCAAAAAAATCAATGATAGTATGATTATATGGAATGCAAATGAATGGACTATCATAGATCATAGTAGAACGCCATCTAATCATGAACCATTGATGTATACCGCTAATAGACGTGATGAGAACCATCAATAATGAGAATGGGTTATAAGGTAGCAAGTACAATCTAGCAAATGAGAATAAATGATTTGAGGTCAAACACTTGTAGAATCAAATTATCATGGGTCATTGATGTATACCAACATTCATTTGTGAGGATAATTTCCACTAATTACTGCAAATTCCAAGGTCTTTTTAGGGTTCCTAGACCAACTTCCTAGATAATGATTTGGCGCTGATAGGAAGAGGTCCGCCAGAAGGAGGGCATTAAGGAATCCCGCATCAATAGACATGAAACAAATATCAAAGTTTTGATATGATTCCTTGGGAGTAGAGATGAGAAGATCCATGACTATATAATGACACAAGGAAGGCCAACGTGATTAGTCAAGAATATCTTAGGAATGGCTGACACAATTTTAAAAACTAACCTTGAACACTCAACATGATGCATAATGAAACCCGACAACACAAGACTCAACCAACATATAGCCAATGAAATTTGACAATGCTAGATGCGTTAACAAATGCTCCATAATGATGGGAATGATAACCGATGAGAGGAGTAAAAATCATGATCATGGTACAATTTCCTAAGGAAAATGCTTATAAACTAGATTAACAATGATGGACAAAAATAGATGTCGTGTTCAAGGGAGACAAGGTTTGTCTATTGTCGTTTCTCTTTCATCATGAAATAAAAATAGATTTGTTTTTCCCCTTTTTGGATTTTATATTTTTTGATGTTTTTTCTTTTTCATGTTGATTAAAATCTTGAAAAAAAATAAAGAATGTTATATTATAGTGGAGGAAATTAGTGTTGTAAAGGCATGCTCCTACATTCCAAGGGTATGGGTCAGGTTGAGGAAATAATTTGCTGGAAATAATAAGGCTGCAAACAAGAGCTGACCTAGTTATGTGCATATATTGGTTAGTTTCCTCCATGTGTGTGCCTATCTAAAATAAGATCAAAGGTCGATAGATAATGAACTAGTATCAAGTAACTATGAAAAAATCAAGGAATAAAAATGACCAATTAGAAAGGAGGAAATGTGGACTAAATCATAGGTATGTTGAATCTCGATGAGGGAAAACCCTTTTCAATCTCTTGAAGCATGGTTGTGGGTTTTGAGGCTCCTGTAGAATCCACAAGGCCTTGGTCGCACTTCTTGGGTCCACAAGGGTCATCGCTCATGCTTGTCCTCAAAATAGGCATGAGAAGGAACTCCAATGACCCTCTTTTGGCTTAAAAATTCATTTTTTTTGGAAAATTTGTTCTGCATTTGATGTAACTAACTCGTGTGATGTTGCTTTGTAGGTGGAAAAATCATAAAGTCGAAAGAATGTGTTCATCTAGCCATGGACAATGTTGCTTTGAAATATCAAGGCACAATGAATACGCTAAGAGATTGTGTCTTACTAAATGATATCCCCAACACGTCCAATGATATCCCATGGTGCATGAAATGCCATTTGGTGGAAGTATCTTCATGGCTCTCACACCTACTGCTGGAAAAAGAGATTATGTGTTACAATGAGACATATCCCTCGTGTGACTCAGCAGAGGAGGATTCATGAGGAAACTCTGCTACTTTTATTATTTTGACTAATGTTATATGTCTGTGGTTGGTTTATAGATTATGTATGCATCATTCATGGCCATGTACGATATTTTGTACTATGGTTGGGTCATGATGTTAGTGTTTTTTCCTATTATATATATATACATGGGCATCGTTTCAACATTTCCTTATGTGTTTAAATGGAGATAACAATTAAAGTACATTATTAATTATAAATGCTTTCTTTTATTGGATTTATGTCAATGGGATATCTGCCAACGTACATAATTAGCTAATGAATTAGCCAAATTATTAAAAATTTGGGGAACATGAATATAATCAATAAATTCAAATTGTCGTTATAGAAGATGTACTTGTAAGAAATTTCTAAATAATGTGGGATATTGAACATGATAATCATTATTCAATTGAGAAATACTCAACTAGGAGTCTAGTTTGACAATAATATGTCGGATTCCAAGTGTGATGACATCGACAAGAAGATCTATGACAATGCTAAACTCAACAACATTGTTGATTACAGGACCAAGGAAAGTGCCTCCTCAATTTATAAGTTGGTTGGTAGGTGAAAAAACACCCATGCGGTGGAAGTCATATTCTAGGTATTATGGTTGGAATTGTCTACATATCCTAGATAAGTGATAGTATTCAATGACATCTGCAAAGCAAAAATACCAAGCAAGATAAGCATGTGACAAAAAAACCTATCATATGAAAAGGGAAACAAATAAGATACATGAAACACAACATGATACAACAAGTGTTGCAAGAAAACAACTCCTACATGAAGTATCTCTTCAAATAGATCCCATTGTGGGTCTCCAGGACCAATTGTCCCTCATAGTGAACCAACTCATAAGCTTCCCATTTCAAAACGGTTTTAACAATGAAAGGGCCATGCCACATACGTTCAAATGTGTATTCCCTAATTTATCATGGCCTTGGTCATAAACCAAAACCAAGTCACATTCGGAAAAGACTCGGGGACGCACATTTTTATCGTATTGGTGCTTACCTAGTTTCTTTTGAACTTCATTAGTAAGAGTAGCCTTTCGTCGAGTTTCATTAGGACATTGCAAATAGAGGATTCATTCTTATTCAGAAGAGGTGTTGGGGACAAGATCCATGGTGATTTGTAATGATGGAATCTTGCACTCAATCAGTAATAATGCTTCAAATCCATATATCAGTTGGAAAGGAGTGAATATAGTCGTAGTATGTCGACATTCAATATTCCCAAAGAGTGGAAAACAACATGAGATGCTAGCTGGTTTTGTTCTTGTTAACTTTCTGTTGCATCATACTCTTCAAAACCTTATTAATGGATTCTACTTGACAATTACATTGTGGATGGTATGGCAAAGAAAACTCTTATTGGAGACCTAACTTGGTGATACGTTCTTGCATGATTGAATTTCGAAAATGAGATTGGTTATTAGTAACAATCTCTTTAGGCATGCCAAATATGGAAATAATGTGATTGACTATAAAGAATGTTGTAGTTTTACCACTATTGTTGAATGTTGGCATCTCTTCGGCCCACTTAGTAAAGTAATCAACAATCACAATAATGTAATGGTGGTCATCATCCAAAGGGGTATTGCACATCATAAAATTGATAGCCCATTTTGCAAATGGACCAATGGTAACTACAAGGTGGAGTGAAGAAGGATGTGCATCCATATTCTTCATGTATTTCTGATATGGATGACACTTTTTTACTGCATCGATGCAATATTTAAAGAGAGTAGGCCAAAAGTATCTGGCACGTAAATTTTTTTGAGTTGTAGCAAACCCAGGAATATGATCACCACGTGCTCTAGCATGGTAGCCAATCGGAACTTGTTCAAATTCCACATGAAATAAACATCATCACAATATTAAATCGATGCCTTGATGTTATAGAGTATCCCCAATGATAAGGTATCTTTGGGATTGGTTTTAGATGCGATGCCATTAATCATGAGAGAAGTGATTAGTGAAACGACAAGTCTATATATAAACCAAAATATATCCATACAAGGGATCATAAAAGGCAATGAGAAACAAGTGTTCATCTAGAAAATACTATGCAAGGTATTTCAAACATAAGCTCAACAAAAGCTAAAGACTTCTTGGATTTAGAATTGGCAAATTTGAGATTGAATTCTTGTAAGATGATTATCCATTTCAAATACTTTCCCCTGATGATGCGTCAATTCAATATGTGTTGCATAGGATTAATATATGCCAAGACAAAGGTTTTCTGTAACATCCCAAAATTTCACAAAAATTTAAAATTTTTCTAAGTAGCATTTAATGCTTATAATCGCTATGCGGAAGTATAATAAATGTTAATTTGTTTATTTAAAAAATAGCCTGGTGACAACACTTCTTCGATTAGTCGTCAATGATTATAAACATGTTACATCGTTTACATGCTATGTTTGACATAAAGTTTTTACTGCTTGCAAATGTTTATAAGCATGTATTTATGTGATCATTAACTGCTAGATGTTTTAATACCATTTTAATTTCTGAATAATTATGTTTTAACTTTGTCTTTTATTATAGTACTGTTTTATCCATAAGTACTAACTGTTTGATTTTCTTGATGATGAAGGGGTCCTATGGGCACCCCGAGGCTTACGTAGCTATTTTATGGCTAACGCTCTTAAACCTCTATCGTAGATCACAGGTAAGAGCGAGTTCACTATCTGAAGCATTATTGATGTATGTCAAAAAGACTTTACTTAACTTCAATTTGCCTCGATATTAAATGTATAGAGAACTTTACTTGTTCAAGGGTGAGATCTACCTTAGCTTCGATCATCGATTTTAAAGGTTTATAATGTCACCTATATTTCTATATAGTTTGAAAGGCAAAATACGAAATTCATTATTGTCTTATATAATTACTTGTATTTCCATAGCCTTTAAGCTTCATATCCAAGATCATGCTCATGCCATTTTGATTCATTTGTATTAATTCATGGCTTAATATATTTAAACTTCCACTATCGCTTTTATATATGACCAAACCTTACACTAAAGGTTTTATACTATGCACTAACATATGTGTTAGAACTATTTATAACTATATGCATATATACTATTACTAGAGGTTATAAACTTTATGCATCTATACTATTTCTAAATGTTATAACTATAACCACCTAAACCTTATGCTATATGCATAGTACGGCTCTTCGAATTGTTATATGTATACACTATATACTATGGCTATAGTGCATAGACATATGTTATGGTTTAAGCATGTTGAAGACTATAATTAAATCTAGGTGGATCTCTGCGTTGGCAGGCTTACGTGCATCTGGTAGCTATGATACTTAAATGTCATTAATTGTGATTTGGGTGGAATGCCCATTGGCATCCCTCGTGGTAGGGCTTCACGTGGATATTCTCGGTTACTGTGTTAAAATCTAGCTGCACTTTGAACTACTTGACAAGACATCAACCTGGAGCATTCATTTTGCAGTGAAGGTGAGGGGAGAAGCCGACAGGCTCTCGGGTTTTCAGGGTTTGTAAACCTTGCTTGCAGTTCCTCCTGGGGTTCGATATCGTGACCTTGCTGCCTGTATAATGGTCACAAGAGGTTATATGTAACTGAGTTCTGTACATATTTTTTAACTCTTACAGGGTTCGATGTTGAAATCATGCACCACTAGTGTGGATGTTGATAGTTTAACCACTGCATACATTTAAGGAAGACAATGCTCGGGCGAAATTAAATGTTACAGGTAATGTCATACTTGACCTTTCGTGTTTTCATTGAGTGTTTTAACATTATCAGTGTTTTAAAATTAAAAAGTAAGAGATACTTCAGGATTTAACCAGTCGTTGCTTTGATGTCTTTGACAGGTTCTTCCTCAGCAAAATATTTTAAGGTTGACCCGAAAGGGATAAGAGCTTCTTTGTCCCTGGTAAGCCTCAGTGACTCCCTATGGGCATTCTTCTTGCACTTGGAATATTTGTGGTGAAGCATGGCACCAATGCCGGTCTTAGCTTGGTTGGCCGAAGCTTCGGTTTAACTTATAATTTGGTTTTACAGTTGTTTGTAAGTTTATAAGCTGTATGGCATTTTTATGGTACAGGGAGGGTTGAAACCTCGACCTGACTTGCGTTGGTTTCTCAACGCTTACTATATAAATTTTGTTATGGTTAAATACATAGGTTTTACAAGGTCAAGATTTAGTTTGAAAATACGATTTGGAGAGTTTACTCTCGGCATTTTGTTATTTTTGCAATGAGTATACTTTGATAAAAGATAATTGTGTTTTAGGGTAAAGCCCGTCTCTGTTGGCAAGATGGTTGTGATGTTTTATTTTGAGAGTTATTTCAAATGTTGGCCGTAAGGCTGGGTTTAAAACCCTACCATAACTTCTTACTGTGTTGACGATTTGCTTGTGGCTATACTAAGGGTTTCGAACCCCGAACTTGTTATGAATTTAGAAAGTAAAAAGATAGCTTATATTGTTATGGAAGCTTGGACTGTTTGGGTGAAACCTTATGGGTATCGAACCCTAGTCTTGTATTAAATTCTTATGTTGAAAAGAATGTAACGTTAATATAGTATTAACATTGAAGAAGTATGCATAGGGTTTTCAATCCTGGAAAGTCGATAGACTATTTGCTTAGTATATTTAATGTTTATATTAATTGATATTTACTTTGTAAATGCGTTATGAGGCAGTGTGTTGAAAACTCCGTGTAAATGTTTAAGTGGTTAGATACAATGAATTATTTCATAATACATGATGTGTGATAAAGGGTAGATACATATTTATATATGCGTTCTCAAATGATACTTGTAACTTCGAAATGTTTAAGCTATTATTCTGTATAAAGATCTTTCTCTTATTATTAGGGTTTTGATATATATAAAACTATATTGTTTTATAATGATTAAAGATTCGATTTTTAAATGAGAAGGTTTCTGAAATCAAATGAAAGTTATTTGCTTACTGATATACAAGTTTTTATAATATAATTTAACTTAGATTTTAAGATAAGTAAGATATGGATTAGCAACCTGTTACTTCTGTACTATGCCATATGATGCTATGTAGTATTAACTTGTACGAGAAGTTACTGAAATTTGAGCCAGATTATATTATTTAAAGAGCAGGTTTTTACATTAGAGTTATATTATGAAAGGAAATACCTTACTGTACATGATTTAGAAATAGTTTATTGATACAGATCTTTATGATACATTTTTTGTCTATGATAAAGAATCATTCTAATCTACTCCTAATTTAACTTCTTTGTACTAGAGTACGATACATAATGTATGTGGAAAAATACAGAGAAGTATTTACTCTATCACTTATCATTTTAACTAAATCAGAACTATTCATTCGGCTTTAAACCTAGCAGATAAATAAACTTTCAACATAGATAAAATGATAGAAATTTTAAAAGCATTTAATACTAACAGTTCAAGAGATATCTACATTTTTAAAACATAAAATTGATAACATCATATAATCATTTCCTTAGTAAACAATTGGACAGAAAGTAAATAAGATAACACAATTAGAACTTGGTAACCGTAGAAGGGACAAACAACCAAAGGAGTCTGTTCCATCCAACCTTTTCCTAAAGACAACCAAGTTACTTGCCTTATGACCCTCGAGCTGTTCACTGAGCCACCAGGACGAAGATGTTGTGTGGAGAATGGAATAAATTCCTTTGCAACTCAGCAGTAGTACTTGACAGTAATACTTCTGCCTTTAGCAATATTGAACTCAACAATGTGGTTGCACTAGTTTAGAATGCAGTCTTAACTCACTCAATCACTTCTAACCTTCCATTCATCGAATCGCTTGTGCTCTCTTGTCTTTCTCTTTCAGAAATTTTCACAAGGTAAGGACTGAACAACCTCCTGCTGAATTTGATGGGTAGATAAAGCATGCCCGGGTCTTTGGTCAGTTTTCTTTAGTTAATGAGCCACCTGCTCAGTTCCACTTTCTTGGGGAACATAACCATAAAAATAGGGAAGTTCTCCCTTGCAATAGCTAGAAGTGAGTTGAGGATGCTACCAAGTGTCAGTTTTCTCTCCACCCAAGTCCATTCCTCCTAGTGGGTCAGTGAACACTCATTCAACAGTCTCCTTTGGATATTTGTCTCCTCTTTTATTTATAAATAATAAAATATTCACAATAATTAATTACAGTCATCCTTGACCTCACTTGGTCAATAAACATAAAACTTTACAATAACATAAAACATAATGTTTTTTCTGACAACATAAGATGTTCAGAATTTGGGTATGTGACAAACACCCCCTCTTAAATTCAACATTCTCCTTGATGTTGCTTTATTCATCATCATCTAATTCCTCCTAGAATAGATTTGGATATGCCACTCGCATATTACTTTCCAACTCCCAAGTTGCTTCATCTGGACTAAGGTGCTTCCATTGCATCTTTACCTGTCCAGTGATACGATTACGAAGCAAAATTTCTGTCTTTTCGAGGATACAATCCGATTCCACCAAAAAATATCCTTCTAGTTCCACCTGTACATCATTCCAATTAATCACATGAGTAGCATCATGCACATACTTTTTCAAAAGAGAGATGTGAAATACATTATGTACTTTAATATTTGGTGGCAAGGCCAACTGATATGCCACTGGTCCTACCCTAGACAGTATTTCAAAAGGTCCACAATACCTTGGTGCTAGTTTAGCACAACTTCCTAACTTTAAGGAGTTTTTTTTTTGTTTTACCTTGAGGAACACATGTTCACCAGCCTGAAACTCTCTTTGGGTTCTTTTGAGATTTGCATGGATTTTCTGTCTATCTTGTGCAATTTTCAAATTGCCTTGAACCTGTTTCACGGTTAGTTCCATTTCCTTTAATAATTCAGGTCCTAACATTAACCTGTCAACTGGATTACTCCATGAAATAGGAGTCTTACATTTTCTACCATATAAAATTTCAAATTGACTGAGTTTCACTGAAGCTTGGTAATGATTATTATAAGCAAACTTAGAAAGATGCAAATATTCCTCCCATTTACCTGGTTGATCTCTAACATACATTTTTAACATATCTTCAAGAATTTGATTGACTCTTTCGGTCTATCCATCCGTTTGTGGATGAAATGTTGTACTGAAATTTAAAGTAGTATCTAAACCTTTAAATAAATACTTTCAGAAATTTCCTGTAAACTTTGAGTCTCTGTCAGAAATTATAACTTTTGGAATCTCATGCAAACGAAAAATTTGTTTCATAAAAATTTCAGTAATGTTAGCAGCCTTGTAGGTTTTCTTAACAGGTATGAAGTGGGATTCTTTAATAAGCTTATCCACAACTACCATTATGGAATCATTATGTTTCTGATTTTTAGGTAAACTAGTAATAAAATCAGAACTAATTATTTCCCACTTCCAATCCGGAATAGGTAGTGGCTGCAACAGTCCTGCTGGGTGTTGATGTTCAGCCTTTATTTGCTGACATTCCATACACCTAGCAATAAATTCAGCTAACTCATTTTTCATATTTGTCCAAAAGTAATCCTTCCTGAGCATTGTTATCATCTTTTGGTAACCAGGATGCCCTGAGTATGGACTTTTATGCAATTCATTTAAAATCAACAACTTAATTTCTGCAACATTAGGCACATAAAGTCTATTTTTATACAGTATTAATCCTCTTTCATCAATTCTGAAATCGGTTATTAAATTTTCAGCATTATCTTCAACAACCTTTTCAAGTAATTTTTGATATTTTTCATCCATTATGATTCCTTCCTTAATCTGATTTGTAGATCAGTTTTATAAGTACCGATTGCTGAAACAAAATTTAGCCTAGCATTTTTGCTTAATGCATCAACAACTTTGTTTTCTTTACCTTTGATGTGCTGAATCTCGAAATCATATTCGCTAAGGAAAGCTAGCCACCGAGCTTGCCTTGCATTCATATTTGGTTGATCCAACAAATATTTTAAACCTTTATTATCTGTTATTAGTGTAAATTTCCTTCCGATTAAGTGATGATGTCACATCTTTAACGCATGTATCATGGTAGCCAACTCTAAGTCGTAAGTTGCATAGTTCTTCTCATGAATCTTTAACTTCCTAGACTCATATGCAATCATGTGGCCTTCTTGCCTTAAGACCCCGCCAATTCCATCATTGCATGCATCAATGCACATGATGGAATCTTTGTTTGGATCAACAATTTTTAGAATAGGTGCCGTTGTTAATAGTTCTTTTAGTTTCTTAAAAATTTCTTCGCATTTTTTATCCCAGATAAATTCTTACCTTTCTTTTGTAAAGAGGTTATAGGATTCGCTATTCGAGAGAATCCTTCTATAAATTTACGATAGTAAACTGTAATTTCCATAAAAGATCGTACACCAGTTACGTCTTTAGGGGCAGGCCATTCATTAATTGCTTTTATCTTGTCTGGGTCTACTGTTATTCCATCCTTGGATATCACATGCCCTAGGTACTATATTTTATCTTCATAGAAATCACATTTGCTGAACTTAGCGTAAATTTGGTGTTCTCTTAACACTTATAAAATTATTTTTAAGTGTTAGTCATGTTCTTCTTTAGTCTTAGAATAAATTAGAATGTCATCAATGAAAACAATTACAAACTTATCTAAGTACTGATGTAAAACATTATTCATAAGACACATGAAAACTGTTGGGGCGTTGGTCAGCCCAAAAGGTAAAACCACGAACTCGTAGAGCCCGTAACGAGTTTTGAAAGTAGTCTTAAAGATGTCCTCATCTTTAATTCTGACTTGATGGTACCCCGACCTCAAGTCTATCTTAGAAAATATCTTTGCATCGCGTAGTTGATCAAACAGATCATCAATGCGAGGCAAAGGATATCTAATCTTTATGGTCATTTTATTTAACTGACGGTAATCTATGCATAAACGCATAGTTCCGTCTTTCTTTTTAACAAAAATGACAGGTGCTCCCCATGGAGACACACTGGGCCTTATATAATTTTTATCAATCAGTTCTTTAAGCTGTGATTTAAGTTCATTAAGCTCCAGAATGTTCATTCTGTAAGGATCCTTTGAGTTTGGTACCGCTCCCGGTACTAACTCAATGGTGAAATCTAGTTCCCTTTTCGGAGGTAGTCCTGGAATTTATTCTGGAAATACATCTGAAAATTACTTTAGAATAGGTATGTCTTCCAAATTTAACTTATCTTCCTTAGTTGATTGTTCATCATTAATTACATTTACAAAAAACAACTTACACCCTTTACGAACAACCTTTTTAACTTGCAATCGTAAGAACCTAAAGGTAACACATTCAGCTTAACATGAGTCCTAAACTGATTCATAAGGAATTCACACTCTTTTACATAATCAGTCACCTTTATTTTAGTTCCAGTAGCTAATTGGACCAACCATGACTTATCAAACTTGTCTATTTTCAGATTGCAACATTTAACTAAATCAGGTGACACATAGCTAAGACTTGCTCCTGGATCAATTAAAATAGAAATGGGTTTATTTTTCAGCATACCTTCCACTTCAACCATGGAAGTTTGATGATCAGCTTGTCTGTTTTCCAAAGCTGCATTTATCCTGGGCATCTCCCTCGCTAAGTCACCAATAGTATTCTCCTCCTGTACTGTGTGTATGTTGTTCACATTCCTCTTTCTGAGTGGGAAACTAGATGCATAGTGAGGTCCTTGACAGTCCCAATATTTAACATGTTCTTTACGTTCATTGTTTTTAACGAAATTTTTAGGTGCATCATTATTTCTTGCAGTTGTAAATTTTGACTGTGTATTACCTATTGAATTATTCCCTTGAAATTTTATGTTAGAATAATTGCGTGAATTCTTATTTCTAAAGTTGCGATTAAAAGAAAGCTGCTTCTTCCTTTTTTCAAAATTATTAGGCCTTTTTTCCTTCCAATTTGGTATGCCTTCTCTTTTCTTGTTTTGTTCATAACAGATATTTTCTTTTCTCGTGGCCTCTTCAAGAGTTCTAGGACCATTGTACTCAATCATGTCCTTTATATGAGAGGGAAAACAACTCAGAAATATCTGTACCTTAGGATTTTCTTCAATGATGTAAGGCACATACCTTAATAAATTTAAAAACTTGCTGCATAATTCCCTCATACCCATGGAACCTAAATTTAACTCATAAAACGCTTTAGCTCGTTCCTCATAATACTGTTCCGACAGAAACTTTCTTTTAAAATATTTCTTAAAATTACTCCAATTTACACTTTTCTCTTTTAAGGCTTTTACTCATTTCAAATCTTGCCACCAGATGTCTGCTTTCCCGGTCAGATTATAAATTGCCATTTTAGTTTTTAAATGACTTGAGTAGTTGTAAATTTGAAAGTACATATTCATGCCGGACAACCATGCTTCGGCTGTCTCACTCTTTTCTGTTTCTCCATTAAAAGTTGGTGGTTTGATCTTTTTAAACTCGCCATAAATTTCTTCATATGGCCTGTACTTCTTCCTTTTAGTGTGGCAGTCACTTTCACTGGAATACTTGTGTTTTTTCTTGTGTGCTTTTTCATAAAATTTAGAAGATGAGTTGTTGTCATAATTAGTCAATTTTAACTTTTTATCCTTACGTTGGTAGGACATAGTTCCAGATTCAACATTATTTTTTGTTTCTTTATCTTTATCATTATTATGAAAATTATTCAACGGGGTTTGATTCAACTCCTCTTGAGCTTTCAGGATTCGTTCATTTTCTTCCTTAACAGTTTTTATCTCAATTTTTAAATCCTTTACTTTTCTTAATAATTCAGATGAATTATCATTCAATTCAACAAATACGTTTTCTGCATTAATGTGTCCTTGTTCATTATTAAGGGACTTGTCCTCAGTCGACTCTTCTGGTCTTTCCATACCTGCAAACTAAATTTATAAAATGCTGAAACTGAAAACAAAATAAAATAAAATCAGTAATTTTCCATTCTGTCCTAAATTTTTTTATTTGCACGAGTGAGCCACTTCAGGCCTAGTATTTGAACTTGCGCCCTGATACCACATGTGACATCCCAAAATTTCACAAAAATTTAAAATTTTTCTAAGTAGCATTTAATGCTTATAATTGCTATGCGAATGTATAATAAATGCTAATTTGTTTATTTAAACGATATCCTGGTGACAACACTTCTTCGATTAGTCGTCAATGTTTATAAACATGTTACGTCGATTACATGCTATGTTTGACATAAAGTCTTTACTCCTTGCAAATGTTTATAAGCATGTATTTATGCGGTCATTAACTGCTGGATGTTTTAATACCATTTTAAATTATGAATAATTATGTTTTAACTTTATCTTTTATTATAGTATTGTTTATCCATAAGTACTAACTGTTTGATTTTCTTGAGGATGAAGGGGTCCTATGGGCACCCCGAGGCTTACTTAGCTATTTTATAGCTAACACTCTTAAACCTCTGTCGCTGATCACAGGTAAGAGCGAGTTCACTATCTGAAGAATTATCGATGTATGTCAAAAAGATTTTACTTAACTTCAATTTGCCTCGATATTAAATGTATAGAGAACTTTACTTGTTCAAGGGTGAGATCTACCTTAGCTTCGATCATCGATTTTAAATGTTTATAATGTCATCTATATTTCTATATAGTTTGAAAGGCAAAATATGAAATTCATTATTGTCTTGTATAATTACTTGTATTTCCATAGCGTTTAAGCTTCATATCCAAGATCATGCTCATGCCATTTTGATTCATTTGTATTAAGTCATGGCTTAATATATTTAAACTTTAACTATAGCTTTTATACATGACCAAACCTTACACTAAAGGTTTTATACTATGCGCTAACATATGTGTTAGAACTATTTATAACTATATGCATATATACTATTGCTAGAGGTTATAAACTTTATGCATATATACTATTTCTAAATGTTATAACTATAACCACCTAAACCTTATGCTATATGCATAGTATGGTTCTTCGAATTGTTATACATATACACTATATACTATGGCTATAGTGCATAGACATATGTTATGTTTTAAGCATGTTGAAGACCATAATTAAATCTCGGTGGATCTCTTCGTTGGCAGGCTTACGTGCATCCGGTAGCTATGATACTTAAATGTCATTAATTGTGATTTGGGTGGAATGCCCGTTGGCATCCCTCATGGCAGGTATTCGCGTGGAGATTCTCGGTTACTATGTTAAACCCTAGCTGCACTTTGAACTACTCGATGAGACATCAACCTGGAGCATTCATTTTGCAGTGAAGGTGAGGGGAGAGGCCGATAGGCTCTCGGGTTTTCAGGGTTTGTAAACCTTGCTTGCAGTTCCTCCCGGGGTTCGATATTGTGACCTTGCTTCCTGTATAATGGTCACATGAGGTTATATGTAATTGAGTTCTATACAGATTTTTTAACTCTTTCAGGGTTCGATGTTGAAATCATGCACCACCGGTGTGGATGTTGATAGTTTAACCACTGCATACGTTTAAGGAAGACAATGCTTGGGCGAAATGAAATGTTACAGGTAATGTCATACTTGACCTTTCATGTTTTCATTGAGTGTTTTAACGTTATCGGTGTTTGAAAATTAAAAAGTAATAGACACTTTAGGATTTAACCAGTTGTTGCTTTGATGTCTTTGAAAGTGTCTTCCTCGACAAAATATTTTAAGGTTGACCTGAAAGGGATAAGAGCTTCTTTGGCCTTGGTAAGCCTCGGTGACTCCCTATGGGCATTCTTCTTGCACCTGGAAGATTTGTGGTGAAGCATGGCACCGATGCCGGTCTTAGCTTGGTTGGCCGAAGCTTCGGTTTAACTTATAATTTGGTTTTACAGTTGTTTGTAAGTTTATAATCCGTATGAAATTTTTATGGTACAGGGAGGGTTGAAACCTCGACCTGACTTGCGTTGGTTTCTCAACACTTACTGTATAAATTTTGTTACGGTTAAATACATAAGGTTTTACAAGATCAAGATTTAGTTTAAAAATATGATTTGGAGAGTTTATTCTCGGCATTTTGTTATTTTTGCAATAAGTATACTTTGATAAAATATAACTGTGTTTTAGGGCAAATCCCGTCTCTGTTAGCAAGATGGTTGTGATGTTTTATTTTGAGAGTTATTTCAAATGTTGGCCGTAAGGCTGGGTTTAAAACCCTACCATAACTGCTTACTATGTTGACAATTTGCTTGTGGCTATACTAAGGGTTTCGAACCACAAACCTGTTATGAATTTAGAAAGTGAAAAGATAGTTTATATTGTTATGGAAGCTTGGACTGTTTGGGTGAACCCTTATGGGTATCGAACCCTAATCTTGTATTAAATTCTTATGTTGAAAAGAATGTAACGTTAATACAGTATTAACATTGAAGAAGTATGCATAGGGTTTTCAACCCTGGAAAGTCGATAGACTATTTGCTTAGTACATTTAATGTTTATATTAATTGATATTTACTTTGTAAATGCGTTATGAGGTAGTGTGTTGAAAACTTCGTGTAAATGTTTAAGTGGTTAGATACAATGAATTATTTCATAATACATGATGTGTGATAAAGGGTAGATACATATTTATATATGCGTTCTCAAATGATACTTGTAACTTCGAAATGTTTAAGCTATTATCATGTATAAAGATCTTTCTCTTATTATTAGGGTTTTGATATATATAAAACTATATTGTTTATAAATGATTAAAGATTCGATTTTTAAATGAGAAGGTTTCTGAAATCAAATGAAAGTTATTTGCTTACTGATATACAGGTTTTTATAATATAATTTAACTTAGATTTTAAGATAAGTAAGATATGGATTAGCATCCTATTACTTCTGTACTATGCCATATGATGCTATGTAGTATTAACTTGTACGAGAAGTTACTGAAATTTGAGCTAGATTATATTATTTAAAGAGCATGTTTTTACATTAGAGTTCTGTTATGAAAGGAAATACCTTATTGTACATGATTTAGAAATAGTTTATTTATACAGATCTTTATGATACATTTTTTGTCTATGATAAAGAATCATTATAATCTACTCCTAATTTAACTTCTCTGTACTAGAGTACGATACATAATGTATGTGGAAAAATACAGATAAGTATTTACTCTATCACTTATCATTTTAACTAAATCAGAATTATTCATTCAGCTTTAAACCTAGTAGATAAATAGACTTTCAACATAGATAAAATGATAGAAATTTTAAAAGCATTTACTAACAGTTCAAGAGATATCTACATTTTTAAAACAGAAAGCTGATAATCATATAATCATTTCCTTAGTAACAATTGGACAGAAAGTAAACAAGATAACACAATTAGAACTTGGTAACTGTAGAAGGGACAAACATCCAAAGGAGCCCATTCCACCCATTCTTTTCCCGAAGACATCCAAATTACTTGCCTTAGGACCCCCGAGCCTGTTCACTAAACCACCAGGATGAAAATGTTGTGTGGAGAATGGAATAAATTCCTTTGCAACTCAGCATTAGTACTTGACAGTAATACTTCTGCCTTTAATAATATTGAACTCAACAATGTGGCTGCACTAGTTCAGAATGCAGTCTTAACTCACTCAATCACTTCTAACCTTCCCCTCATCGAATCTCTTGTGCTCTCTTGTCTTTCTCTTTAAGAAATTTTCACAAGGTAAGGACTGAACACCCTCCTGCTGAATTCGATGGGTAGATAAAGCATGCCTAGGTCATTGGTCATTTTTCTTTAGTTAATGAGCCACCTGCTCAGTCCCACTTTATTGGGGAATATGACCATAAAAATATGGAAGTTTCCGCCTGCAACGGGTAGAAGTGAGTTGAGGATGTTGCTAAGTGTCAGTTTGCTCTCCACCCTAGTCCATTCCTCCTAGTGGGTCAGTGAACACTCATTCAATAGTATCCTTTGGATATTTGTCTCCTCTTTTATTTATAAATAATAAAATATTCAAAACAATTAATTACAGTCATCCTTGACCCCACTTGGTCAATAAACATAAAAATTTACAATAACATAAAGCATAATGTTTTTCTGAAAACATAAAATGTTCAGAATTTGGGTATGTGACATTTTCCTAGGAAATATATAATGTCTAAACCATTGGACAATGTGAACGGATTCCAAGGCCAACTTCTTGACATGGGAATAGTGATTTTTGAGGCCAAGTGAAATACCTTTACTAAGGTAAAAAATGCTCCTAAGGTGAATCATTTTCTTGGACCAAGACCATCCCTAAAGTGGACTCGATTGCAACTAGATATAGAAAAAAATATCTACTATAGTCCAAAGGACTTAGTACCGGGGATGACACTAAGGAATGTTTTAATGCCTCAAATGAACGTTGAGCTTGATCATCCCATATGAAAGGTACACGTTTTTTCAAAAGACACATGAAAACTTTTTCAATCTCAACATAGTTAGTGATAAATCGTTGGAGGAAATTGGCTTTACCTTGTAAGCTTTGAAGCTGTCGTATTGGTCGCAGGGGAAGAAACTAAATTCTCACCTCAACCTTGAAAGGATTTTCCAGATCTCTTACTTGGATAGAATGAAACCAAGTAATATCCTAGTGAACACACAAAATATACATTTATGTGGGTTTAATGTAACGTCCCCTTCCATCAATCCGAAGCAAGGAAGGAAACGTTAACCAAACTACCAGGCTTATTGGAAAAACTCAAACCCAGTCAATTTATTTACAAATGCATGGTTAAATAAAACTTGTGCATACATATTCATACCCAACAAGCACAGTGGAATTAAACACTATGTATGCACACAGTTTCATCATGCAATCAACAAGTAAACAACATTCATTAATTAAGACATTGCAGAACATGGAATTAATACAACTCAATTAGTAAACACATGAGAATAACCATATTGACACACACACGGACAGGAATGTATCATCATATTTCTTCCAGGCATAATGATGAAACAGTCATACAATAATCAATTTCATTCAATTTACATGAATAATTAGACCTGCAGAACATAACACATAAGGATCATAATTTAAACCACAGAGAACACTTATCTGAGAGATGAAGCTGTCCAAACGACTGGCTATGTGAGAGCAACGTTCAACCCAACCATAGATCTCTGTCAGTCTATATTCTTTCAGCTGAGAGATCACCCCCGAGATGGGCTATGCATCCACTAAGGAGGAACTAGATAGGCTCACTCACAGCCATGGGTTCACTCAAATGGTCATGCTAAGCCAACACCCAGTTGGGTTTATCAAGCAAACAAGAAGATAGAGGAGGGTAATGCTAAGCCAGTGAGCTCAACAGCAGAGCTACAGGCATCCCAAATGAACTCAATAGTTAGGCACCCACATTACCTACCACATTCAACACAAGGAAGGTCCCCTTCTCTGCTACACAGTCCCTCAGGAAACTCTTCCCTTCAGTGCTCTTCAGGATGGGAATAAAAAGGTCCAGCTGCCAGCTTCCTGAGATTTTAGTCTTCACTAGGTTTACCAAGCAAATCTAACCTCTGCTCAATCATTCACACTTGGATTTCTCAGAATTCTGTCACAAAATAACCCAAATCCGTCATTGGTTTTCTGGGCTGCAAAAACTGGGTTTTCCTTTGGATTTCGGGGTAGCTAATGCTCCCATATTCGCCCCAAGGTTCACACCTATGGATCTCCCATTGGATTTCACTGTCAAATACCAAATCTGGGCATTTTTGGCTCTTCAAAACGTGGGTTCTTGCACAGTTGCGATTTCTGGTTTTCCACACTGCTGGGAATTCGTTTTGGATGGAAAATGATGCTGGGTACTTCCACAATGGGATGGAGATGAGGAAGAAGCAATCCCCATGAGGTAGAGTGACTTGTGGTGCAAGAAAGCAGAGCCCATAATTTTCCATACAAATTTCTGGGCTGCCCATGCTCCATTAAAGCCATGGACTATTTTCTTCAACCACTTCCTTACAACATAATTAAATGTCAGTAAGGAAAGTCAAATGGGTTCTCAAGGTGACATATGGTAGCCTATGGTTCAATCCCACAGCCCCCTCACCACTCCCTAGTGGATACACATGGCCCCTTCTCATTCGTTGCCTCCATAGCCAGTTTTGGTATTTTATTGCTTGATGTTTATTTACATCATTTTTACAATGTTCCATGGCTAAATAGCAAATGGGTAACATAATGTCCAATGCGTTTCCATTTAAATAAAATATGAACATACACTAGCGGGGCCTTGGCCTTGGCCTTGAGCTCCACGCTAGGTATACATACATCACATGTATACAATATTTACATTAGAAGCCAATATTTCATAAGGGTCAAAATTGGGGTATTACATTCCCCTCCCCCTTAGAATAACACCGTCCTCGGTGTTCCAAGACTTAGGAATACATATCCAATTTACACATCCAAAATTTTCAAATTTTTTGCAAATCTGCCCTGCATTCTAGCCTTTACTTTGAACTTTCAAGACCAAGTCCCTTGGCTTCCACGAGCTTCTCTTGCTGGTTCTTACTTTACTCACAAACAATACTTGCTTGTAATAGCTGCAACCAATGGATTTAATTCACCTGTGAAATTCATCATTACACATCTTATTAGGCCAAGCATAACCTAAACATTAAAAATCATTCAATTGTTTTTCCCCAATTGACATGGAGAGTCCATGCTCTATTCATGAGACTTTCACACTTTCCATGCTTGCCCAGCATACACATGAATTCTTTCATGTTCATCCATTAGGAAATTAACTACTTCAACATTCACAATTTATTTCAAGCAAATAAACACACTCTACTTTCAACCATACATGCATTTAACAATTTTTCTGTGTTTATAGATGCATCAATAAAAAGGAAAGAGAGAGCAATAAGAGTTTCTTCTCTTAGTCTTGTTCCATTCTGGAACCCACACCACCACGGTGGTTTTCATGCTCCTAGTCTCTTTCACCTTAATGTGAATGCTTGACCTTCCCTTCTTGGCTATGACACTTAATGTCTATGGTCTATTTTAGACCTCTCAACCATGGAGTCCCTCCACATGGTTTATCTACAACTCTTGGCTGCTAGGACTCACACAGTCCCACTAACCCCATCTTTCCATTACTGCTCATGTTGAGCTCTTTAGGACAGTTACATGTCCACATGCATCCTTAAGATGCTTTCATAGTCATTGCTTCCAACAATACCTACACTCAAACATTGAATTAATTCACATGTTTAGTTTATTTTCATAGGAAATCATAACCAAATCATATACACATGTATATTCATAAGCAAAAAATTACAACATAACCAAATACTTATCTGCACTGGATGTCTTCACTTTATTCCATAGGGTCCTTCTTTGCTTTACAAGCCTTGGAATCGCCTATGGATTTGGGTGTCTGGCCAGGGCGCAGGATGCCCCTCAACATCAAATAGTCTTGTATGTTTGGCCAGCACGCATGCTGCTCCACAACATCAATAATATTGTATGTTTGGCCAACATGCAGGCTGCTCCACAAAATCAATAATCAATGCCCAATTAGTCACTCTTTGGATTTACCAAGCAATTTATATCTCTTTCAGGGTCTTTGCTTCCTGTATGACCAAGGTTTCCAACAAAGAAACAATAGTGTATCAGCTTAACTGTTACAAGACTTATACTTGTAATCTTCATTATTCCAAACAAAAAAAAATGAAATTGAATACTTATCTGTATTGTGCATTTCCTCTCTAGTCCACAAGGTCCTGATTTTACTTTATAAGCCTTGGGATCCTCCTGCGGACTGGGATGTTTGGCCAGCACGCAGGCTGCTCCAAAATATCAAATAATTAATGCCCAACCAGTACACCTTCACACCGATTGGATTTACCAAGCATTTGGTGGTGCCCAACCAGTCCCATACCTGGTTGGCCCTCTCCATTTCCGAGCCAGCACATCCATCTGGGTCATCGGCCAATGGAAGGTAACTACACCACCTTACCATTATAGGTCAAGGCTCTACTACTCTGCCTTAGGCTTGCCTCATCCTTTCACATCTATCACAATCCCTCAATGCGCATAACAATTCTTCACCCACACAAGGGTGGCACTCCTTCTCTTGTGTAAACCGACGGTTCCATTTAGGAACTCTTTAGGTGACTTTCTTAACTATAGGTTATCATGGCCCCATGATACCCACTCACACTACACAGAGGTTACCACTGCTCATACAGTCCTCTTGAGTACCCTTTTCTTCACTTTTTTTTTTCCCTTTAATGTGCAGCACCAAATTTCATATGTATAGGCTGTCAACACAAAATAGATAAGCAAGCTCATCAGTATTGCTGCTCCAAAACTGTAAACATATTTCATAACATTCACTATCCAACATTGAAACACCAGGAATGCATCCATTCCCTTAGGGCGTAATCAACATTGGCATCCCTAACATAACTCAGCACCAGAAAGGCGTGCACTCCTTACTGATGTGAACTATGCAGGTCCTAATCATACTTCAAGCAGTCTGAATAGTATAAACAAATGGAATATGCTCTACATAGTAATTCTAACAATTAGACTTGCACACACACACACACACACACACACACACACACACACAAACACACACACACATATATATATCAGTCAAGGTTTACAGAACACTTATCCATTTGCAGATGTAGTCCTTCTTGATTAATGAGGAATGGGGGCTCCTTCTCTGAGTTGACAGTCCCTCGGTTTGCCATCCCATTTCCTTTTGATGTCACATAACTCTCATATGTATTACTAACATAATATTTATCATCTCACTCATATTGTTTACCAATCATGTAGTGCAGATGAGACATTAATAATGTCTAATGGCGTTTCACCTGAAACCCATTTCCAAATCATGGAATCCCTTCCCATGAAGTTTGGCTTTTGTAGGCCCTCTCTCTTGGTCTTACTGCAATGTGTCTTCCTGGCACACTTATTAAATAGCCAAACAGTCAGCAACATTTAACATTACAATTCAATTCTGATTGTTTCATAACCAATCCATGGTACTAATAATTAAATTCAATATGAATTAGCAACTCTGTCTACTACAGAAATTGATTTCCTTAGCTATGAGGCTATCCTCATATTGCTTGGCTCTTGTAAGTGGTACCATTATGTCCATTATGGATTTATGTTTGCTGCCATACATGGACATCCACCTACAACATGTCCTCTTGACACAATTTTACATAAGCCAAACAGTCAACAACATTTAACAATGCAATTCAAATCTGAAAATTTACAAATCTGAGATTTACAATTCTTCTTTCTAACAGAGCTTAGATTTCTCAACCATGATATTCCTTCTCATAAGCTTTGGCTTTTTCACATGGTAGATTCCAACCTTCATCATGGACTTACCTACATTGCCATGCCCAGAACAATCTACCAGAAATATGAAACTTCCATAAGACAAACACATGTAAGTCTCATTGCATATAATATTTCATTGCTGCAACAGTGACTGAAGCATTTCCAGAATTATAACATTCCATAATTCAAACACTTCTAGATGTTAACATATCAATATCACCAAATTCATTTATTTCACGTAAATCATTATCACACTAAAATTGCAAGGTACAGTCACATTATTTATGCAACTCTGTCCTTCCAACAGAGCACTCTGGAAGCCTGTCAATCATGACTACCTTCATGCAATTCTTCCCCTGCATTCATAGCAGCTCATGAAATGATCTCAAAATTATCATTAATTCTTCATTTCATCTATTGCTCAATTATAATGAGACATATACATATATCACAATCATGCATGCACACAATACAGCTCCTCAGGTGTAACTACCCACATGCAAGCATACTCACAACATTTTCTCAAGTTTTTCATATGCATTCACTCAATGCCACCTTGCATTGGCTCATGAATGTTCTACATTCAAACATATTATGACTTAATCATGACTATCTCATATAACATGGATTACCATAATTAGGACCACCTGTCCTCACTTGCTCTGGTTGTTAAACCCACAATTGACATACTCAAATGGCATGATATAATTTCAGATGAGTGCATTGATATTTCTAAGCAATTATAGGGTGTAAGGATCATTACCTTCACTTACCCACACCTCACCATACTCGGTAGGTTAACATTCCCATTCGGGC
Organism: Larix kaempferi; assembly: GCA_027924585.1. Classification (NCBI taxonomy): domain Eukaryota; kingdom Viridiplantae; phylum Streptophyta; class Pinopsida; order Pinales; family Pinaceae; genus Larix; species Larix kaempferi. Next base: position 30,626,861 of record BSBM01000316.1, read on the forward strand.
ACTCAATACCACATGCAAACCAAATCAACATAGTCGAAGGGATCTTACCAAATTCTCTTTCAACATTCATGCAATTGTTCATCAATAACCATTACCTGCATGGTTGTCATTAACATCACTTGATGTTACCTGATCGGTTGGCCTATTACCAAGGCTACACAACCCTTTTTCCAACCTCATGATCACAGATTTGTTGCACCATCCTTTCTTCATAAGGTTGTTCGCTTTATGCAACAACATCATCATCTTTAGCCATGCTTCTGTTGTCTTTGGTCCTACAACCAAAACCAATCACCAACGGTGATTATCAACCACAATATTTATCATTAGTGGTTCATTGCATATGTGAAATCTCACTACTTTGACCAATATGTAATGTCATATGCATGCAAAACATATACTCATGCACTGTGCAATGTTTATTAATATGTGAATCAATGCATCTTCATGCCACTCATCTAATCTCTTACATTTTCAACATTCTCATGCCATAATTTTATGCACATAAATCTTATAAAAATATAAATGCAGTTAGCAAGATAGGGGTTAAGGAATTATCCCTTTCCAATCCCTCATCTTTGCATGAACTTCATCTTCCACATCATAGCTGGTTCGAGTTCCTGGCTTGCTACTTCCAGGCATGCAATTCTAGAATCTGCCCATATTGACAACAATTTGCCAAACAACCATTGGCACGTTTATGCTCCAGTTATCTATGATGCATGATAGATCCATTCGAATTCTGATTATGTGCCATTATTCCCTGCTGGACAAGCTTTCCAATGCCTATCCCCCTTGCTCCATTCCGACATCGGGTGTGGAAACTACATCACTTCAAAAATGACAACTTTCACCCCAATTCTGCACATTTACACAGTGGTATTTTGGTCCGGAATGCCAACTTCAGCCACTTATGGAAGAAAATCTATGAAGAATCACAAAAACTTTTCTACGGGGAAAAGTTAGTCCATATAACAAGGAATGCTCAGCAACTCGTGGATATCTGTTCCAATGCTCCATTCCTCTTCTATGAATTCCTAGGTTTTACTACTTCTCACTTTTCACTTTTTTCCCAAAATCTCAAAATTTGGCCAAAAATGGCTAACTCCCATTGCTGGTCGCAGCTCAACTTCTACGACCATCGTCGGATTTGACCTTAATTTCCCTGCCGTGGCGCAGGTTTTATCCTTAACTTCTGCGCCCGTTTCACTAGTTTTTAACTTTGAATTCGCCGCCGTGCGCATCGCAGGTTTTATCTTTAACTCCGCTGCCGCGCATTGTGCCTGGTGCAAAATTTCAAAAAGACGCTTAGAAAATTTTATTTATTTATTTATTTTTAACACTAACTCTGCTGCCAGCGCAGCGCAGAAATTAACACTAACTCTGCCGCCAGTGCAGCGCAGAAATTAACACTGACTCTGCTGCCAGTGCAGCGCAAAAATTAACACTAACTCTGCCGCCAGCGCAACGCAAAAATTAACACTGACTCTGCTACCAGCGCAGCACAGAAATTAACACTAACTCTGCTGCCAGCGCAACGCAGAAATTAACACTAACTCTGCTGCCAGCGCAGCGCAGAAATTAACACTGACTCTGCCACCAGCGCAGCGTAGAAATTAACACTAACTCTGCTGCCAGTGCAACGCAGAAATTAACACTAACTCTTCCGCCAGCGCATCGCAGAAATTAGTGCAACACAGAAATTAACACTGACTCTGCCGCCAGTGCAGCGCAGAAATTAACACTAACTCTGTTGCCAGCACAACGTAGAAATTAACACTGACTCTGCCACTAGCGCAGCGCATAAATTAACACTGACTCTGTCGCCAGTGCAGCGCAGAAATTAGCGCTAAAATCGTCGACAGAGCCTTTTCCCATAACTCATAAATACTTAGAAAAATTACAAATTTTCACGGACAGACATAAATTTTCACAGACTGACAGAATTTTTTCTGGAATGTGCCCTTCATTCTTTACAGAGGTGAGTTACTACCAATCAAACTTGCATAAAAACTTACATAAAAACAGTAAGAGAATGGCAGGAACTTGCATCTCTAAAAAGGGATTTTCTTTTCATTTCACATTCAACAATCCAACCAATGGATTCACAATTAATCTGCAAGCATCCAACAAGCATGGGAAAGGAAAACTCATGAGCATAAGGGCATAATTTGCAAGCTTTCCTCACTTCCGAAAACCATTAATCGGCCACATAAATGTTGGTTCATTGTAATTAACGAACATCATTAAGATATGGGGATGTAACAACCAATTGTTCAGGATTTCAAACATGAAATTAACACACAAAAAATCATTTCCAGCCATGCTCAACATTCAATTTCATGCATTCAAAACATCATGGACATCCAAGGGACAAGGAGTCATAATTAATCAAGGCCTCAAGCACATGATGCGTTATCTCATATGCACAACAATTAGCAACAAACAATAACCAATACACAACAACATGCCCTATGCACAACACACAAAATCATATTTGCAACAAAAACAGTATTTCAAGAAAAAATTGCACATCTTCATGTTAAGCATGAAACAACAAAACAACAAAACAATATAAGATGGCAGAGGTTGCGCCTCCTTTCTCTCCTCCATGGAGGCAAACAGACAAATACAAAACTGAATGCTATAGCATTGGGGACAAATTAAAGCAAGCATTCAACCTGAAAAAGGGATTTTCTCCCTCCTTCCTCAATTTCATAGAATGGAATCAATGCAAGCAGCTTTGCAAAAATCCCCAAAAAAATCATGGAAATGATTTCCCATTCTAACAAATAGAAGCCATGCGATCTTCAGGTTTTTTTAATGCATTTTAATTCCAAATACAAGATACATGTACACACAATCATTTATATCTCTGTGAAGGGTCCAACAGCCGTGTTGTTGAACCTTAAGCTCTGATACCACTCTGTAACGTCCCCTTCCATCAATCCGAAGCAAGAAAGGAAACCTTAACCAAACTATGGGGCTTATTGGAAAAACTCAGACCCAGTCAATTTCTTTACAAATGCATCGTTAAATAAAACTTGTGCATACCTATTCATACTCAACAAGCACAGCAGAATTAAACACTATGTATGCACACAGTTTCATCATGCAATCAACATGTAAACATCAATCATTAATTAAGACATTGCAGAACATGGAATTAATACAACTCAATTAGTAAACACAACAGAATAACCATATTGACACACACACGGACTGGAATGCATCAACATATTTCTTCCAGGCATAATGATGAAATAGTCATACAATAATCAATTTCATTCAATTTACATGAATAATTAGACCTGCAGAACATAACACATAAGGATCATAATTTAAACCACAGAGAACACTTATCTGAGAGATGAAGCTGTCCAAACAACTGGCTATGTGAGAGCAACGTTCCACCCAACCATAAATCTCTGTCCAGCCTATATTCTTTCAGCTGAGAGATCACCCCCGAGCTGGGCTGTGCATCCACTAAGGAGGAACTAGACAGGCTCACTCACAGCCATGGGTTCACTCAAATGGTCATGCTAAGCCAACACCCAGTTGGGTTTATCAAGAAAAAAAGAAGATAGAGGAGGGTCATGCTCATCTAGTGAGCTCAACAGCAGAGCTACAAGCATCCCAAATGAACTCAATAGTCAGGCACCCACATTACCTACCACATCCAACACAAGGAAGGTCCCCTTCTCTGCTACATAGTCTATGAGGAAAATCTTCCCTTCAGTGCTCTTCAGGATGGGCATAAAAAGGTCCAGCTGCTAGCTTCCTGAGATTTCAACATTCACTAGGTTTACCAAGCAAACCCAGCCTCTGCTCAATCATTCACACTTGGATTTCTCAAAATTCTGTCACAAAATAACCCAAATCCGTCATTGGTTTTCTGGGCTGCAAAAACTGGGTTTTCCTTTGGATTCCGGGGTAGCTAATGCTCCCAAATTCGCCCCAAGGTTCACACCTATGGATCCCCCATTGGATTTCACTGTCAAATACCAAATCTGAGCATTTTTTGCTCTTCAAAACGTGGGTTCTTGCACAGTTGCGATTTCTGGTTTTTCACACTGCTGGGAATTTGTTTTGGATGGAAAATGATGCTGGGTACTTCCACAATGGGATGGGGATGAGGAAGAAGCAATCCCCATGAGGTAGAGTGACTTGTGGTGCAAGAAAACAGAGCCTATACTCTGCCATACAAATTTCTGGGCTGCCCATGCTCCATTAAAGCCATGGACTGTTTTCTTCAACCACTTCCTTACAACAGAATTAAATGTCAGTAAGGAAAGTCAAATGGGTTCTCAAGGTGCCATATGGCAGCCTATGGTTCAATCCCACAGCCCCCTCACCACTCCCTAGTGGATACACATGGCCCCTTCTCATTCGTTGCCTCCATAGCCAGTTTTGGTATTTTATTGCTTGATGTTTATTTACATCATTTTTACAATGTTCCATGGCTAAATAGCACATGGGTAACATAATGTCCAATGCTTTGCCATTTAAATAAAATACAAACATACACTAGCGGGGCCTTGGCCTTGAGCTCCACGCTAGGTATACATACATCACATGTATACAATATTTACATTAGAATCCAATATTTCATAAGGGTCAAAATTGGGGTATTACATTTAACCCGATGTTATATTGACGACAACGAATAAAGACAACACAAAGTTTTGCAAGAGACGACTTTGATCCTGATCCATTGAATCCATTTGAATACCTTGATATGAAAATTTTGTGATAGACAATGGTAAGCTAAGCTCAGAGGCACCACATTCCAAATAATTAGGCACTACCCATTCATCTTTTTCCACTAATGAACATTTTAATGAGACTAGATGCGATGGCATAGAGTAATTTGTGAGAACAAGTTTTGGAAAAAATGACAATGGGAAGTAAGCCATAGATGTTATGGTGAATACCGGTGCATATTGAGTGGTGGAAATTGGTGGATAAAGTGTAAAATTTACCATGAGGGAAGTATCTTTAAACATTCCAACTCCAATATACTAAATGACCTTTTGTGAATCCCCAACAAAAGATATGTTTGAGTCCATAAATTTTCCCTTGATGATTGTGGGCACTTGTATCAGGCGTACAATAATATAATTGGTCAATTATAACAATTTTACCATGATGAGGAAATTGAATATACTACCATCATCATAACATGTATCCAATTACATCCCAAAAGAATATTCTAATTTATGTGAGAATCCACTACCGCAACTTCAATAGTAACTATTTTTCCACCCAATTTGATTGGGAAGGCATCGGTAAGTCTGTGAGGTTGGAATGAATGACCATCAAACACGTTTAACATAGTATGGGATGGGGATAAGGTTGGTGAACCCAAATATTTCCAACATGATAATGACATGATGCAAGTTGAGGCCCCTCCATTGAAAACAGTTCGAAAGATATTCTTACCATAAGATGTTAATCTAATATGAAAATAGATCTCAACGATGTTGTAGTTGTGAGCAGATTGTGCATTGGGATTATGGGTAGTCCTACATAAAACTACGTTGGGGGGTGATGCATTGTATCAATGGTTGGTTTCTTGATTGTGAGAGAGCCACTAAGTTGTGATGTAGAAGGATTCGAACTAGTAGGAGCATCGTAAGAATGAGCTCAAGTCTGTATATGGATGTCATGATCACATATGAAGACATTAACATTGGTGATGTTACCCCTTAGTAGGGGATTGGCATGGTTACATCCTTATGGAGGACCTGGTGTAGTAGCAATCATCTATTGTTTCTTCTACGAAAAAGGTTGAGTCAACACTATGGGTTGTTGTGGACCACCCTATTGAGCCAAAAATCGATGAATTTCATCCATTTGAATGAGGTCATTGATGGGTAGGATCATGGTAGGATGATCTCCTTGGTAAATTTTAAAAGGGAATTTAAACTCTCTTCCTTCATGAGTTCCACCAATGGGTGGATTCAGATTTGAAGCAACCCCTATCCCAGGAGTAGTTATTGGATTTCTTCCTTCCTTTGGGGTTCATATCTTGGACTATAAGGATGTTAGAAGTATGGGTAGGGGTTGTATTTTTTATGTTGGTTGTCCAGCTGTGGATTGTGGTTTCTGAAATACGATTTGTCCCATTTTTTGTGTTATCTAATCAAGTGCATTAAAAAGACCTATCATTCAGTTGTCATGAGGTCTAGGCGTTGGCCTAGCTGATTCTATTGTAGGATGTGCAACATGAGAGATTATATCATAAAGCATGCCATATTGAGAATATAACAAATCCATTTTATGAGCATTGTGAATGAGTTGTTCTTGATTTAGGGATCCTAACATAGCCACATCTTTGGAAAGACTAGAAAACACGTATTTTATAAACCAATTTGGTAAAAATATTCTAGCATGACTGCTTTGATAGTCCTATGAAGTCTCTACCACAAATTAATATGATTAGATATATGAGTAGTAGTGGTTTGTTGAAGTGAAGTCAAATTTTTTGTTCTCATATCATAGTGAATAAGTAATTGGAAACGTGTAAGGAAAACCATGGCTAATGAATAAAAATATGTAAATGTATTGCGATTGAGCTTAATGTACCATTTATCATCACTACTGTGGAGGGTTAGCTAAAAGATATGCAAGTGAATACTATCATCAACTAGGAAATTGGAAGAACGCCATAGATGTAAATTCATCACGCGTATAGATGGATCCTTCCCTGTCCATCCATTAAATTTCAGTATGTATAATGGGAGTTTTGTCGGAATTCCAAACTACCCATTCATATGTAGAACATGATCATTAGTTAATAGAAATAAATCTGGTAGGTTCGATGTGGAAAAAAATGGTGATTTCATATGAGTTGTCACAAACTTGTTGTGCACTTGTGGAAATTTATAGCCCCACTAATTAGGTTTTTTCCTCTGGAATTTATTAGCATTCCAAGGTGAATTACCTCCCATAGGAAGGGTATACCAAGAAGGTGGATTTATTCTAGGGATGAAGCCACTCCATTGCGGAGTGGGGTTGATAGGCAGTGTGTTACCCTCAATCATTGTACCCGTTTAAAAGGGATGATTTCCCCCTAGCACAATGTTAGTTTGTGGTGGAGGATGACCCCCCAGGATATTGCCTCCCGTTAGGGAAGGATAAGTCAAAGCGAAATTACTATTCCAAGGTGTAGAATTTCTAATGGAAACATTAAGATTCCTCGATGAAGGGTTTTCCCCAGAAATAGGACCTGGTCAAAAGTTGGGAATGCTATAAATAATATGATATCCTCCATCCATGTAGTTTGTGTTCAATGGTCCAGCCCAACCATAGGGAAAACCCATGTTTGGTAAAGTGTACCCACTAGTATGGATACCTTAAGATGAAGTCGACACATTTCTAGGATTAGGACCCAAGAAGTTATTGGAGGGCACTAAAGTGTTAGACGTGGCCATACTAGATAAAAATTAATATGGTGGGATTTGCATACTTATCAAGGGCATTCCATAAGCATGTGCCTGCGTATTTTGATGTGCACTAGTTTTGGTGGGCATTTAATTTCCCCCAGTATCCATATGTTGGATTGTTAGGAACCCATGTCTTTACTTTGTTAGTATGTTGTTGTTGGACGCATATGCTTTGTAAGTCATCCCGTAGTATTTGTTGATCAATAGTTTGTGTTATTGTTGTTGGCGCATATGCTTTGTAAGTCGCCCATAGTATTGTTGATCCATAGTTTGTAGTGGCCCGTGGTTTTGACCCATGGTATTGGCGCCTAGACTTAGTATATAAGTGTGTGTTGAGACCTATGAAGGCACCGTGAAGTTATTTGTATTGAGCTTGCTCATAGGAGGTTGCCCCCTCGAAGTGGCCTGTGATCAATATAAAATTGATTATGAGTTCTGTCATTTCTGCTATTTCATATATTCGTATTAATTAATTGTTGCAGGTGCATCACATCTGGTATCAGAGCACTTTCTTGGGCTCGCTGGGTGAAATTTCTGCCAATTTTTTTTTTTTGCATCTGTTGTAGGTTCAGATTTGGGAATAATCCCTATCCGCTTAACTATGGGAAGTACTTGGGCATAAGCCCTAAAACTCATTGTGAGGAGTACCACAGGAACCCCGAAGTAGCTGGCCCATTGAGAGGACCTGCCAGCGAAAAGGGCAACAACCCCTACCTGATTGACTAGTTCCCACTCGTGAGGTAAACCAAGAGTTGTCGTTTGTGGCAAAGCAGTTATCAGTTTTACCTGAGCTGTGGAGTGAGGGGTACTACCCCAATACGCAAGCCGTCAGACAACATTGGTGGCCGAGTGAAACCCCCGAACTGTTAGGAAGCCGCACATACCTAGGGTCCATATCTACTTTCAGTTGAACTATTGTCGATCACTACTATGCCGTTTCAGATCCATTTTGCAAGCCATTCCAGATCCTGTCATTTTCAATCCATTCGGCATTGTTCCAGGTATAAAATTCAGTTTTTTGTCCATATCTCCCTTGTTTTCACTCTGTTTCCCTTGAAATTTTCGGGGAACCCCTGTCATCCCATTCTTCATATTTCATTCCTGAGGACCCTATCCCCAATTCCCCTTCCCAAATCCTGAAAACCCACATTTGTCTATTTTTAGGGTTTGCCATAACTTCCTCAGATTTCACCCAATCACCTTCAAATTTTACCACAGAGTTCCTTTTTGAATTCTGCTTCTTTGTCCCCCTCTGCCAAATTTTCCCATTCTTTCACCCCGCTTCTGAAATCCTCATTTTTGCTTCCCTGTCTAGTCGACAGTGTCCAACATCTAGTCAAACCCCAATTACCCTTCAAATTTTTTCCCAAGTCCAAATTTTCCCTTACTGAAGCAGTTTCTGTTTTTGTTTTCCTACCCAGTCAGTAGAGAAAAAAAAAAAAAAAAAACTCTTGGTTATGGTTGTCACCCGTGCAGGAGCAAAAACCATGGAAGAAGCACTTGCAGCCATCCAAGCCAAACTCTAGGATTTGGATGAAAAATTTATCGGCCTCCATCTTGAACATTCAGCTATGAACAACAAACGGCAGTCCGAGTCTTCATCAGACAATGGGTTCTCTTCTTCCAGCAATTTCCGTGGTCCGAAGCTTGATTTTCCTCGCTTCAATGGTACTGATCCAACTGGATGGATCTATCGCGCAGAACAGTATTTCAGTCTGCATAATACTTTTGATGTCAACAAAGTTCCGCTGGCATCCTTTCACTTGGAACAAGACGCTCTTCAATGGTACCGTTGGTACATCAAGGCTCATCCAGAGCCCAAATGGTCAGAATTTTTCCAGCTCCTTTTGCAACGATTTGGTCTTAGTGCTTTTGATGACTTCACCGGAGCCCTCACTAAACTTCTCCAAATTGGCACTGTGAGAGAGTATCAAATTGAATTTGAGAACCTAGCCAACCACACCGAAGGATTGTCTGATGACTTTTACCGGAATTGTTTTATCAGTGGTCTAAAGGATGCCATCCGCTCTGAGGTCAAAATGTTCTGTCCCACCACAATGATGGAAGCCCTAGGGTTGGATAAGTTGGCAGAAGACAAGATTGCAGCCCAACAATGCTCCAAGCCCACTTTTGTTCCCTTCCGAAATATGGGTTCTCAGCGACCACCTATACCGCAGGCTCCTCGACCGACTCCTATCAAGCGTTTGTCTGAAACAGAGATGCAAGCACGCAAAGAAAAGGGGCTTTGCTATAATTGTGATGAGAAATTCACTCGGGGACATAGATGTGTTTAGCAAAAGCTCTATCTCTTGGATGTGGAGTCTCCGCCTGCCTCTGAAATTGGTGACGAAGATCCAGAAACACTGGATGCTCCGGTCGACATTCAGGAACCGCCTATTGACCCTCCGTCTCAGGATGACCAGCCAGAGATATCTCTCCATGCTTTAGCTGGAATCACCACCCCCCAAACAATGAGGGTTAGGGGTTACTTCAAGAAGCTTCCTCTTACAATACTCATTGATTCTGGTAGCACTCATAATTTCATTGACCCTCGGATCGCCAAACAAGTTGATTGTTTTATCCATCCTTGCTCCAACTTTGAAGTCATGGTTGCCAATGGGGGCACCTTACCTTGCAAAGGGAAGTGTCAAAATGTGCGTATCTCTATGGGAGATTATACCTTGTGCTCTGACATGTTTTCCTTTCCCTTAGGCGGATTTGATGTGTTTTTGGGCGCTCAATGGCTACGCACACTTGGCCCTATCTTATGGGATTTTGCTGAACTTTGGATGCAGTTTTCCCTCAATGGACAAAAACACACATTGACAGGATTACAACTAGGTTCTCTCAGCATCATCAATTCACATCGCATGGAAAACTCCTCAAGAAGAATTCACATGGTGTCATCGCTCAGATCCATTCCATTCAGATGCAACCATCAGCGGTCTCCACTACTCCTTTGGATCTACAACAAATTCTGGATCGATATACAGGTGTCTTTGCTGAACCAGTGGGATTGCCACCTTCCAGGCCAGAAGACCATCGTATTCAGATCCTTCTTGGCAGCGTTCCTCCCAACATCAGGCCCTATCGCTACCCATTTCACCAAAAAACGGAGATTGAAATGCTCGTTCGGGACTTATTGAAGCAATGTATTATTCACCCAAGCACTAGTTCCTTTTCTTCTCCAGTTATTCTTGTCCGCAAAAAAGATGGGTCATGGCGCCTCTGCATTGACTTTCGAGCACTTAATCACCTCACCATCAAGGATAAGTTTCCAATTCCTGTTGTTGATGAGCTTCATGGGGCTCACTTTTTCTCCAAGTTGGATCTTCGTTCTGGGTATCATCAAATTCGGGTTCATGAGGATGATATCCCTAAAACAGCTTTCCGCACACATGATGGCCATTATGAGTTTTTGGTCATGCCCTTTGACCTCACTAATGCTCCTTCCACATTCCAGGCCTTAATGAATAAAATATTTCGACCCTACTTGCGAAAATTCATTTTGGTATTCTTTGATGATATCCTCATCTACAGTAAAACATGGGATGAACATCTCCAGCATCTGGATCTTGTCATGCAACTTTTCTCTGACCATCATCTCCATGCCAAGTAGTCTAAATGTGTTTTTGGACAGAAGGAAGTTGAGTATCTCGGGCACATTATCTCAGCACAAGGGGTTCGCGTGGATCCTGCCAAAATTGATGCCATGAACAATTGGCCACATCCTCAGACACTCAAGAGCCTTCGTGGTTTTTTGGGGTTGACTGGCTACTACCGCAAGTTTGTCAAGGATTATGGGAAGATTGCAGCTCCATTAACTGCTCTATTGAAAAAGGATGCTTTTACATGGACACCTGCTACTCAGTGTGCATTTGACAAACTAAAACAAGCTATGTGTACTACACCTGTGCTAGCTATGCCCAATTTTTCCAAGCCCTTCACTATTGAGAGTGAAGCTTGTGGCAATGGACTTGGTGTTGTTCTCCTTCAAGATGAACACCCCATTGCGTTCACCAGCAAAGCCCTTTCAGGTAAGAATTTAGCTGCCTCTACCTATGAGAAGGAAATGATGGCTATTTTGCATGCAGTATAGAAGTGGCGCCCATGCCTATTAGGGAATCATTTCTGCATCAAGACTGATCACCAGAGTCTGAAATATTTCTTGGACCAACGTGTCTCCTCCCCGGCACAACAGAAATGGGTTAGCAAACTCATGGGTTATGACTATGAGATCACTTACAAGAAGGGTAAAGACAATATTGTGGCAGATGCTCTTTCTCGCACATTTGATGCCCAAGGTTCTCTTTCAACTATTTCTATGCCTGTTCCAAATTGCTTGCAATCTATTCAACAGGGTTATGTCAATGACTCTTCCTTATCTCAAATCATCCAATGCTTGACCAACAACCCTTCTGCTGTACCACATTACTCTTGGGATGGTGCTTCTCTGCGATACAAGGGTCGTCTGGTACTTCCCTAGAGCACAGATCTTCAACAGGTTGTCTTCTATGAACTTCATGCTTCTCCATCGGCTAGGCACTCTGGGTTCCTCAAAACATATGAACGAGCACTGTGTAACTTATTTTGGTAGGGCATGAAAAGGACAATTCAACAGATGGTGGCCGAATGTGATATCTGCCAGCGCAATAAGGGTGAAACAACACTCCTTCCAGGATTGCTTGAACCCTTGCCCATACCTACACGGATTTGGACATATATTTCTATGGATTTCATTGAAGGGCTCCCTAAATCTGGCGGGAAGATAGTGATTCTCGTTGTGGTTGATTGCCTCTCCAAATATAGTCATTTTTGTGCTCTCAGCCATCCCTATACAGCCTCCTCTGTCGCTCAAATTTTCCTGGACCAGATCTTTCGTCTTCATGGCATCCCTTCTTCCATTGTCTCGGATCGTGATGCGACTTTTACCAGTCATTTTTGGACAAAACTATTTCGCCACACTGGCACCAAACTAAAGATGAGTTCAGGGTATCACCCACAAACAGATGGTCAGACTGAAATTATCAATAAATGCTTGGAAACTTATCTTCGTTGCTTCACCTCAGAACAACAACATCAGTGGGCAAAGTGGCTTCCTCTCGCTGAATGGTGGTACAATACCTCTTACCACACCGCCTCTAAAATGACCCCATATGAAGCAGTCTATGGTCAGGCACCTCCAGCTCTTCTTCCATACACCCCCACCAGTTCACCAGTTCAGGAAGTTGACACGGTCCTTCGAAACCGCGATCAAATTCTTCACATTTTGCGGGACAATCTTCACATGGCAAGAAATCGCATGAAGCAACAAGCTGATCAACACCGTTCTGAGCGCACTTTTCAAGTCGGCGATATGGTTTTTCTTCGTCTCCAGCCGTACAAACAATCCTCCTTGAAACTCAAAGGGAGTCATAAGCTTGCTCCAAAGTTCTATGGGCCATATCAGATTCTTCAGAAGATTGGGTCCATTGCTTATAAATTGGAACTTCCTCCTTCTTCCCGCATTCATCCAGTCTTTCATGTCTCTTGTCTGAAGAAAGTTCTTGGCACCAACATCAGTGGACAAACGATTTTACCCGAACTGGATAGTGAAGGATCCATCCTTTTGGAGCCAGAGGCCATCCTCAATCGGCGCACGCGTCAGCTTCGCTCTCACTCTATCACAGAGGTCTTAATTCAGTGGCACGGCATGCAACCAGAGGATGCTACATGGGAACCACTCCTTCAGATTCAACAACAATTTCCACATCTAAAGCTTTGAGGACAAAGCTTTTTTTAAGGGGTAGGGGATGTTAGGAACCCATGTCTTTACTTTGTTAGTATGTTGTTGTTGGATGCATATGCTTTGTAAGTCGTCCCGTAGTATTTGTTGATCAATAGTTTGTGTTATTGTTGTTGGCGCATATGCTTTGTAAGTCGCTCGTAGTATTGTTGATCCATAGTTTGTAGTGGCCCGTGGTTTTGACCCATGGTATTGGCGCCTAGAATTAGTATATAAGTGTGTGTTGAGACCTATGAAGGCACCGTGAAGTTATTTGTATTGAGCTTGCTGATAGGAGGTTTCCCCCTCGAAGTGTCCTGTGATCAATATAAAAGTGATTCTGAGTTCTGTCATTTCTGCTATTTCGCATATTCGTATTAATTAATTGTTGCAGGTGCATCACATGGATGTAGACCCTTGGGATTCCGAAGAATTCATGGGATCAAATATGACATGTTGCATGCATCGTAAATAAAAAAAGAAGGATTAGTCAATCAATGAGTGACTCACTGACTTCAAGTACAATGTGATTCTAAATATCTATTAATGGTGGATTAACATTGTCACATGTCAAGTTATCGACAATCTCAATTTTAGGTGGAGCAATATCGTCAATTGGATTAATTGAATATGGTATTGAATTTCTTTGTGACAATGTTGGTTCAGATTTAGACAAATAATTACTTTCTCCAATAGGGCTATAAAGAGTTGTGTTGTCTAATCATCTCTATCACTATGAATTTATTTAGGTGAGGGTAAGCGTCTCCGCAATGTAGCGAAGTCTGCAAGTTTTGGTGTCTCGCCTCCTTGATAACTTGAATGGCGATGTGTAGGTTGACCACTTTAAAGTGTTGTAAGGTCTTGTTTTCAATAATAAATTGATTAAAATTAAAGAAGCGATCCTATGGCCAACTAGACTCAATATATCATATAAGCACACTGCTATAAAATATCCTAAAGATTTCAACAAGCAAACCACTTTTCAAAAAACTAAAGTATGGTGTTTAAATCCAAGTTTAGGGGCATTTTTAAATAATGGCTATCGAGAGATATAAAGTCTCAATGACCACTAGATGAAGGTGAGAATGAAACAATTACGGTAATATTCATGCAAAAATCATCATGGGTGCAAGCACTCACCTTTAGAAAATACCATCCTAAGGAGATGAACCAAAGATTTGATGTCTAGATTAGGTACTGCAAGTATTTCCCACTTGTAGTCATCAGTGTGATTTCCTAGAAGGAGCCACTAAGGTTACCACTTCACAATCAGGGATCGGGTGTAGCAGGTGTAGGTTAAGATAAGGTGTATGGGTAAGGAATGCAGGAAGTAAGTCCTCAACCCAAAGCTTCAGAAAAGTGATCTCACCCCGAGGACTTGTCACTTAACAAAAACCCTTGTACATGCACAAATCCCACCAAGCAAGTGAAGAAAGGATACCGACTTCACTTACTTAGCTTAACCTTGTGCTTGACATGTGTTAGATGTGCATTCCCAGTAAGATCTCTTCGTTATTGATGTATTTTTATTTCCTTAATCAAATTCCTAATGTCAAAATGTATGGCCTTGGATATGTTGACTCTTCAATCCTGAACCAAGGCCCTAAACCTAATCTATTGTTGGTTTGTTATAAAATGAAATTTTGATTCTTTTTAATTAAGCCTTCATTTCAAGGTTCATTGTTTTGTCTCAAAAGATATGGTGTGCAACTTTGATGATGTTATGTGACTCAATGTGTCGAATCAAACAATGCAAAATGACAACAATAATTCAAATTATTCATTTCGATGAATATTCTCTAATCTATGGGAGAGAATAGAGGTTCTTTGTTCTTTAATCAATCATGCAACAAATCATGTGACACTTCGATGCACCTAAATAATCTTCTCAATCGATAAAGAAAAAATTTAAAATATGCAATATATGCAATTTTATAATCTTTCTTTTAATGGGAAAACAATCAAGAATAGAGGTGCCACGAGTTTCACACCTAAAAAGCTTTGAAAAAATGAAAAAAATTGAAAATGATATTTTCAAATTACGATCAAGAAACCTTTCAAAGTACTCTAGGAACAAACGTCATGCAATCACTACACAACATTTTATATGCTTTTAAAACAACTATAAAGGGATTTAAAGATGAAAATTAAGTTTTTCTTTATTTCACTTATCACACTACAATGCATGCAAACAATCTTACAATTCTAAAACAATATTCCATATTTTAAAAGCATGTGACTGATCCTATTGAAATAAATAATGCATGCATTTGACGAAAACAAGAAATTTTAAATGAGTACTTCAACGCAACCTAATCTTTCAAGGAATTTGACATGCGAGCAATGAAACAAGGATTTTAACAACAACTAAGTGCTAAATCTATTATGCAGAACACACATGCATAAGAAAAGCAAAGGAACAATTAAATTTGACTGCAAAAGATGCTTTTTAGCACCCCTAGTCGCTACCATCAGTCAAAAAAGGGTGACCAAAGGAGATTGGTTGCTACTTTCAATCATATATCTGCGACTAATCACTGCTATGGGTCAAACAAGAGCAACCAAGTGGCTTGGGAGTGAAAACATTTCCTCAAAATTCAAGCAAAAATGCTCATATTTGTTTCATATTTTCCCCGACTGAGCACAGAGGAAAGACTAAATGAAATAAGGCTAATAAAAAGAGCACCCAATATACAAGAAGAAATTCTAAGAATTTATTCCCCATTAGATTCACCATTATGTTATGAGGGAAATCGTTGCGATGCTAGAAAGGATGTTTTTCTTTCCCTGGTGAATGGGTGAGGTTCATCGACAAAGATATAAACTGTAATTACACTCTTCCCCTATCATTCATCATGCACCATTTATAAAATATGAAGTTTTGGAGGAGAAGAAAGACAAATATTTTTAATTCAAGGCTTGTCTAGGATGTCTGCCAAGCATTGACCGTTGGATTCCACTTTGCCACTCCTCAGCTTCCTTAAACACACCTGAACACATGAAATACAACAAACCTTCTCATCCGAACAAAAAATAATCTAATGCAACACATAAATAAACTTCAAGCAACATTTGCTACACAAGAATCATGCAATAAATATTATTTGTGGGGGGGGGGACCGATTTATATTAGATACGAAGAAATACAATACGTACAAACAACAATAATAGCTTGTGGTACTATCCTCCTTCAACATTTGAGTCCTCTCCTTCTCCCTTCTCCCTAATCACAAAGGCTCGAAACTATGGATACTCTCTCTCTCTCTCTCAATGTAATGACATGTCATCTTCCTTCAATACAAGATCCTAGATATCCACCCAAAGGGTCTCTTTTATAGACTGTGATTAGGTCTAGAGTGGGTGATTATCCCAAGGTTCATGAATTGCATGCCTAACAAGCCTCTTCCATGCATAATTGAGCTTTAGTTTCTCTATTAGTGGACTTTTCCATGTATATATACCTCACTCTAAGCCCTGCTCACATTTTTTAGCTCCAAACTAGCAACCATATGACCTTGGTTTCCCCTTTAGGGCCTAAACTAACGACCAATCACTCCTTTAAAGATTCAAGGAAATTAGCGACCAAACCTCAGTAAAGTGTCTCTTTCTAGTGTTTTTGAGTCAATATTGATGTGGAAGAGGAACTTAATGGCCACTTCTAGTGTTTTTCACTAAGGGTGTTAAATATCATTATAACAAAATGGCACTAGGAGGGACTATAGAATATCAGTCCTAGGTCTATTGATTTTCCTTCCCAAAAAATGGGATTCAAATATTGTTTAAAGGAAAAGAGGAGAATGAGATGAAGAAAAAGAGTTGATACTAATGTTGTAGACCCCATGGCACTCATTCTAGGCAAAATTTGGCATCCTCATGGTATAAAAATTCTTGATTCTTTGTTATGAATTCGAGGCCTCTTTTAATACATATCTTTCACCCATTATGTGGTATTTGGTTCCACAACAATTGTGCTGTAGGAGTAATTAACAATTGCAACAACATATACTGGAAACCATTGCAAGATTCATGAATCAGGAGGGGCGGGGCTAGAAAATAGTTGTCCATCACTTTCTTTCCACCCACCTTAAATAACTTGAGTGTTGTAGTAGTGGTAACTTAATAAAATTTAATAGTTATACCACTTCCTCCTCATTATTACATGTAGGAATGATGAATATTGGTCCTCATTACTCATTGATTCCTCATCCTTGGTCTCTCAACTTTAGGAGGAGGAGGCTACAATATCCCTAGTTAATTGGGGTGAATATGTGCTAGAAAGGTGGCCACTTGAGGTACCTATATTTGCTTCCTTTAATAGCATAGTCATGTACTGTGTTGATTCAACTCCATCCTTGTTTATTGTAAGTTTTAAACATATGAAGTTAAACAATGCATATAGATTATGAATAAAAACATAAATTAAACAATGGCACACACATAATACAAAAAGATTTACCCTGGAAAACCTTAATTGGGAAAACCAAAAAAACTCAAATCCACACTTCTCTCTTTCTCATTGTATTCACTTAACCATTCACAATGCAATATTTAGATATTCTACAACATATAAAACCCTAAATTTTTAACCTATATTAGATTACAAACCCAATCCCTTAATTGATATTAATCTCTATGAAGGGTTCAGGGGAAACACCCTAAACCCCCTGTGGATCGCTACATGTTCCTCTTGGCATGCCTAACACATATGAAAATCACTATGTCGGAGAGGATATGAATTTGATGATGGTTCAAACCACGTGTAAATAATATAACACATACCACCATTTCCCCCCTTGTTTTATATTTGCAAAACATTGGGCAATGAATTTATAAGGTCACAAATTCATAGCAGTAATGAGCATATTTATCAACGCCGAGAGAAGTCATCAATACTAATGGACTCATCAATTATTCTACAACATTCATCAATGTGTCAACCTTCTCCAATAACACCTTCTTTCCTTCAACCATATCTCTCACAAATTGGTACTACACATCAGTATGCTTCATTTTAGAATCATAATGAAAGTTCTTTGCTGGAAATGTTATGCTTTGACTGTGGCAAGCTAACCTAATAGCTTTCTGTACAAACTCAATACCTGGACACAATATATGCATCCATATAGGTTCTTTACTTTCATGGGTGGTTCCCATGTATTTAGCTTCTATAGTTGAGAATGCAAATATATTATGTCTCTTCCTCATCCCACTAGTAGCTCCTCCATCTAGGTTAAACACATAACCACTTATAGATATTCTCCGATCAAGAACTCCATCTTAGTTTTCATCAAAAAATGCCTATACAATTATCACTTTGTCTAGTATAGGTCTACCTTGGTAGTATATTTCATAATTTGTAATGCCATGCAAATACTGATGATCCTCTTTATAGTTGTCAAGTAATCCTTCCCTAATTTTGACATATATCTACTCAGAAACTCCCACTGCATGCACAATGTCCATTCTAGTACAAAACATTTCACACATCAAACTTTCCAATAACACTAACATAGGTAACTTGTGACATGTCTTCTTTCTCTTCTTTGTCTTCATACACTTATCTACATATAACTTTACACCTATATGAATAGGGGCCTTGACTACTTTACATCCTTGCGTGCTAAATATTTGCAATATCATCTAAACATATTTTCTTTGATTCAACTAGAGTTTCTCATTTTCCTTATCTTTTTTAATCTCCATCCCCATTATAAAATTAACATCACCAAGATCCTTGTCAAATTTGGAGGATAGATACAATTTCATCTCCTTGATGTCACTCATGTTGTTTTCTATCAACAACATGTCATTGACATACAAAACTATATTAATGAAGTGGTCACCAACATGCTTGGAATATACACAATGATTACCCTTGCTTCAGTCCAAGGATCTATGTGTCTAACTTTTGGTACCACATCCCAAGAGATTGCTTTAGACCGACCATAAAGGGAATTCTTTAGCTTGTATACCATATCTTTCCTTTCCTTCACTACAAAACCTTATAGTTGTTTCACGTATATTTCTTCTTCATGAACCCCATGTAGGTATGTTATCTTCACATCCATTTTATCTTCTTCAAGATCAAAATCAATAGCAGTAGATACAACAAATTTGATAGAATTTAATTTAGAAATGAGAGAATTTGTTTTTCCAAAATCAATTCCCTCTACCTGGGAATATCCCTTTGCTACTTAGTGGGATTTGTACTTCTCTACTTTACCTTCTATATTCAACTTCTTCTTAAACAACCATTTTCTACCAACATGTTTTCTTCCATCTAGTGACTCAAATAGATGCCAAGCTTCATTTTTATCCAAGGAATCCATCTCTTCAACCATGGTTGTCTTCTAGAGTTTACTATCCTCTCAATCCATTTCTTCCTTTATTGTTCTAGGATCATCACCAACAATAGATAAAGCAAGACTAGAATGAAAAGCAAGTGGGGAATACATTTCAGTTTCCTTTTTCCCTGAAATGATCTCCTCAAAACTGGTGTATGAGGTTCTGCTTCTTCCAACTAATATTATTCTATTGTGTTAGATTCTTCATCCTCCAAATCAAACACTATTTTCTTTGATTCCTTATCCCTTGGTGGGACTTCCTATTTGGGAACATCTTTAACCTCTCTAACAAATCATCTCAATTTTAAAGAATCTTCTTAGTTACTGGGTTCCAAAGTTAAAAGAAATTCACACCATTTTCATAACCAATAAAGATACATTTTTCAGCTTTATAATCTTAGTAACTTACTCTTTTTCTCCTTTGGAACATTTAGAAAAGAATCAAAACCAAAAACTCTCAGATGTTTAAGAGAGGGTTTCTTACTAGTCCATGCCTCATGTAGAATTTTTTCAACCAATGTTGATGTGGTTCATTGATTTACCAACTAACATGTAGTATCCATGGCCTCTTCCTAGAATTCCTATCCTAACCTGACACCACTAAGCATGCTCCTTTCCTTTTCCATCAATTTCCTATTCATTCTTTCTACAACTCCATTTTGTTGGGTTGTGTATGGAGTAGTATTCTACCTTTCTTTTTCTTCCCCCCCCAAAAAATTATATTTGATATTTCCTTTGAAATCAAAATATACATTGAAACTATTTAGATTCATTATATCTTCAATCCTAACATCTCATCTAGTCCATGAAAAAATCATGGCTAGACAATAACTACAAAAAGTCCAAAAAGTTCTAACTATCCCTCCTACCAAGGTCAAACATTTAAAATAACTTACAATGCCCTTTTACAAAACTATCTATCAAGCTAATAAAAGCTTGGTTTGTCCGATTTCTTCTCAAAATATTACAACAACATAGCTTCCATTATTGGAAATAACTCATTTCCTCTTTGTTCTTGAATATGGAGATTACCGTCTGGAAGATAGTATTCTACCTTTCTATTCAACATTTCTTATAGAATTCCCCAAGTTCATTTTTGCAGAAATCCCCGCCATTATCTATCCTCAACACCTTTATTTTCTTCTCTATCTAATTCTCTAGAAGAGCCTTAAACTCTTTAAATTTATCAAAGGCCTCAAATTTATTATGGAGTAAATAAATCCACGTGTTCCTTGAGAATTCATCAATGAATGAAACATAATACACATACTTACCTAATGATGTAATAGGCATAGGTCCAGAAACATCATTGTGTATTAACTCTAATATTCCCTTTTCTCTTGTAGCACCAAATGCAAATCTTACTCAATTCCGTTTACCATATATGCAATGTTCAAAGAAATCAAAACCTGGTGTGTAGTTAGACAAACCTTCAACCATACCTTTTCTATGTAATGCTTGAAGACCCTTCCCTCCAATATGTCTTGGTCTTTGATTCATAACATTGTCTTTACTCTAGAGATAGCAAGTGTATTGTCTTCTTTATTTCACCCTCCGAAACAACAAAATTGTTACACCAATTGGGGATAGTGCTTCCCAACAACTTGTATAGAGTTCCATTCTGGACTCCCCTGATCAAGAAAATTATTCCTTGAACCATTTTGCATGTTTATTTTCCAAACATGGTTTGTATTCCTACATCACTCATACTACTAATGGACATCAAGTTTCTATCTAGCTCTGGAATGTGCGAAATTGTATTTTTTTCTAGAGACACTATGGGTTATATATTCTTTAGTTTACCCTCAAGAACAAAAAAACTGTTATAAACATCAATGATATTGTTTCCCAATAGCTGATACATAGATCCATTCCAAACTCCCCTCATAAATAACATTGCTCCTTGAACCATTTTGGAATTTTCTTTTCCAAACATAGTATGTACACCTACATAGCTCATCTTACTAATGAATATCAAGTTTCTAGCTAGCTCTAGAATGTGAAAAAATATAGGGATATTTCTAATCCTTCTATCCTTAAGGAGAAACTTAAATATCCCATCTCATATTATTTTAGTTGTTGATTCATCTCCTAAGAAAGTATCACCTCCATTATAGTTCTCATATTCACAAAACAACTCCCCATAAGCAGTCATATGAAAACAAGAACATGACTCAATCATCCATACATCATGATCTCAATGGGTAATTGTTGTGAGGTAAAAACTACCTATGATGGGGAATTAAAGAGATCATCAACGTACATGTAATTTAGTTACAGAGATAGGAAAGCACATAGGTACAACAAACAATCATTCTTTTTAATGAAAATAACTAAGATATAAAGTTGAAAAGGTACCTAAATGACTGACGTTTGATCCAAGCTTTCAAACTTTAGAATCCTACTTCACTGCTCTAGAGAGATCACCTACAATAACACATACCTTTCTCAAAGCTTATGACCCAAATAAGAATGAATGCTTTATAAGAAACTCATATGTAACAAACATGAAAGATTCAAAGACATACATTCATAACATGGACAAATATATATGGGAAAGGAAGTTTCTGTATTATAGCATTAAAGGAAATCAACGAAACCTGTACTACAACTGGCACCATTGAAACCTGGCCTTAGGTTCTTGCTCCTCTTCCTTCAGTAGAATTTTCCCCAGCATTTCTTTATAAAAAATTGGTTCTTCCTTGTCAAGGCCCTCCCCTTGCATTTATAGCAAGGTTGGGAGGATAGACTAGAAAAAGAATTAGTTGGGGAGGTTAGGGTAGTTAGAATAAGTCCCTTAACTAATCCCTAATCATCTTTAAATATTTTTTATCATGATTTAGAGATACCCGCGAGTGTCTCTCTTAACAACTAGCGAGTGACTCATGATTAGAATGTCCAAAAACTTGTGAATACAACTTCTAGGGTGATACACGTGGGTTGTCTATATAGACAGTCGCGAGTGACCCACGAAATGGCTGATGATAGAGTTTTGGTTAAGTCTCAGAATTGGTCACAAAAAATAGTTTTTTTTAGGAGAACATTGCAAAGTCTAGGCCAAAGAATCTATGATCAAATAGGCTCTTCCATCCATAATTTCCTTTTGTGTGACTGACAAGGCAATGTATTCATGGACGAAGAAGTGCCATTTTGGATTATAAAAGATGCCCCCTAATGTATGAGTTTAGAAGGAAAGACAATGGCCGAAATACATTACAAACCAGGAAGTGGAGGATCATAGGAACTTGTTGATGCCCATAAATTCTTAGCATCGACAATAGGGATTCTCCCAAATGAGCGATCCCAATTAGATTGTCCACTGTTTGGTATGGGGAATCAGTCCGGTTAACGGTCCGGCTACCATAGGTGTAATTGTTTAACTTCTTTACCGGTTGTGGCCTAGATCACTGTTTATGTAATTTTATTTTAAAGTATGAGATGCAAGTGCCCTAATTAATGCAATGGAATTGATGGGTAGAAGCCTCACAAGTGATGCACAGGTTCTTACCTCTCGTCTTACCACTTCTACCTTATCAATTCGTTTATTCCTAATCTAAACTAACTATCCTATCCCTGCAAGGAGAAAATTTAAAGTAAGAGTAATAAGCTGAAATGCTCAAGTACATTTAATAGATAGCCATTAAAAGAAACATTCACATTTACAGCAGAAATTATCAAAGATAGCTTTGATATTAATTAAAGAAATTTGTTACTCTGTTACACATAACCATTTGCATGAAATAAGGAAACCATTTATCATCATTGAAATAGTTTGATAGAATTAGAAAGATATCACAGTATGATAGATGCAGAAAAAGAAATAATTCCATCCTAGCAATCAGACATTCTAGGCAAACGTCAGTGCAAGCTTTTCCCCAACTAACCAGTCCTTTCTCATTTGCAAAGAAATAGTTCTTTTACAAAAAATGTCTCCAACCTTTAATTCCCCAGAAAAAAGCCCTTTCCTCCTATTCTCATCCTCTATTTATCTTACAAAATCTTTTCCTCTAGTGACTCTTCACATACCCTAACCCTAGAACTTTCCAAAATTTGTCTTTTAGTGCTTACATAAGAAAACACAAAAAATATATTTACAATTAAAATTAGGTGGGCCCTTTTAAACTAGAAATATAATCTACCGACGCATTAGCCTCTTCAGCTCTGATATTAAATTGGATAGGATCCAATACTTTTAAGGACACTTCATGATATGAAAACTATGTTTCTATATGTGCCAATCCTACTATTGCATCCTTGCAGCTACCTTCCAAAAAATAGGCATTTATAGATGCTTGTCCCACATAGTGGTGATGTCTTCTACTATAAGAACGATGAATTTTATGATGTAGTCTATATCTTTCTGCAACCCATTTTTCAACTCTGCTATGCGTTGGTCTCATGTAGGATGCTCATTCATCTTCGGGACCAAAGGGAGATGACATTTCTCATGAACATGATGGATTTTCTCGTAGAAATATTTGCACTTTTGAATAGTTTTAGGAATTTCAGTATTAGTCTCCTACTAGCTTTCTTGCAAAATTCCAGAACTACCATATCCAACTTCAGGTCTGATTTTGTCTTCTGAGGAAAATGATCATGGAATTCTGAGTTAGTTTCTCTCTAGTTCATCTGGCTCTTAATCGTATTTGCAGTATCAAACAACTTTTTTCTCATTTCTATTGACTCTGCAACAATCACCTTCATCCTCGCCATCAATAAATTCATCTTGTGGATTTCTTCTGTGAGTATTTCCTGAGAGTGACATATTTGTTCCTAGATCTTGCATGCTTGTTCAAAAAACAGAGTCATGTCTTGCTTTCTATTATCTGCCAACTCGAGTTGCTCTGCCAAAGATTCATTTTCTCTTAAAAATTCATGCATTTGAGTTTTCAATTCCTAGGCCTTCTGGTTTGCCACTGATTCTCACATTTCCAGGTCCCTGATCTTTGCTTTGAAATCACTTCTCTCACCCTCCATTATCATTAACTGCACATTTAATGCTTCTTTATTTGTATCCATAATTTGGTAGTTGGCTAGCAACTTGTCCTTTTCAGATAATGTGGCCTCAAATTTCCTTTTCAGATCTACGCTTTCACCTCACTCCTTTACCAAGTTGTCTTTCAATTTCAACATCTTCTCTTTTTTGCGTTAGATATCGTTCAACAATTTGTCCACGTTATCTGCACTTTCCTGTGCAGCTTCTATACTCACAGAGGCTGTGAATTTAGGGTGATCTATATTGACATCTCTTATCCAGTCATCAGTCATCATGACTTTGGGAGAGGGTAGCTTGTATGTTGCAGCTATGTGGCCTGGTTGGAAGGATGCGAGCCCTTCTCCTTTGGAATTTGAAATGATTATGGTGGTAACATACACCTGGGGAAAGATCCATCCAATAACCTCTGATAAAGGGAATAACTCCGAGCTTGTGGCCACCTTATGGAGGCCAGACTTATTAATGTTCTGGTAGACCATCAATTCCTCGATATTTGCTTCAGGAACATTTCCATTTCTAAGGACCTGATATAGTTCTCCCCATTTGAATTCCTAGTCACTACCTTAGTGTCTTCAAATATGGTTTCTGTAGGGCTATCCCCACTATCTCTACATCTAAGTTTGATTCCACCACCTTGGAATTTCACCTAGCAGATTTTCTGTGCATGTCCAAACCTGATGAGACATAGAATGAATAAGCGAGGAATCCTCATCAAATCATTTACAAACAATTTATTGTTCATGGTATAACAAATGAGCAAAGTTAAAGCAATATTTGAATGTTATCATTGTTTGTCTAGCTTTTAAATTGCAATGGAGTCTTCAAGTACAACTGTGGTAACAAACCAAAGGTACTTATTTAAACTGTTTGCATAAAATTTCAAAGCCTTTGTGTGAATTACAAGCGTAATTTTGTTTTGGATCAATGTATAAACAAACTTACAAAAGGAAAATGTAGTTTGGAAACATTATAGCATACACAGATAGTTAATCAATTGAAGACTTTCATGCTGAAAGACCAATGCTGCTAAGGTTTGCATCGCTTCAGCGATATGCAGATGTGAGGAAATCAGAGTGTAACCGGACAATAAGTAAAATTGTTTTGACAAATTACTTCTAAATTATTTTCATTAATAACCAAGATATCTACATTCTTAAAATGAGCGATGAGGAAAAATGACTCGGTAAAACTGATTTCAAGGTTACTTAATTTAAAAGACACTATTTTGTGGGCGCAACACCTTCAAACTTGACACAACGACGGGTAGTAAAAACATAAGACTTGGGCATCGAAAGAGTGACTAAGTGGGGCGTTGCGTGGGATTAAAAAACAACAAGATGATCTCGGTGGGAAATAATGAGACGACATCCAGGCCAGCCTTCTGCAAGGGTAAAAGGCATGGATAGCCCAAAAATGCACGACCATCTTAATATACATGCCCAAAAAATTTAGGGTTTTCTATGCGTTACCCAAATATCGTGTTGTACAATGCTTAGGTTTTCTAAGCTAGGTTTCATGGCAACAAGGAAAACTGATAATTTGTTGAAAACCTTACTATCCGTGACCAAACCAACTCCCTTCCCCATACGTGGTCATGTCATCTGAATAGAAAAATGGGGTTATCGAAAGGAGCAACCAGGATTGAATGAGAGTTGGGGCGAGTCCATGGAGCCCGTTGAAAGCATCAAGGCTCTAGATACGACTCTAAGCTCGATTAAACAACCCAAAACCAAACAGCTTGTGAAAAATAAAACAACATTAATACTCCAACGGTGGGGAAGAGCAAGCCCTTAGATAGGGGGTAACATGCTCAAACAAAACAATGTTAAAAATTTAAAAGAGGGCATCATTTCCTACCTATCACTTGCAGAATGACTGTGAAGTTGAGCTCGTCAGTGCTGGGTACTTGGCATCAGGTGATTGGTGAAAGTGATTCCTTAAAACGACGTTTTGTAATGTTTAAACAAAACGACTCTCTCCCTATATATAAGACTTCTGAAAAACTTGTAATAAATGCAACGAGGTTGGTAGGTGTGTCATTAAATGACAAAGTCCGTTTGGGGCTAACACCCCTTTTCACTTTTTGACGCTAACCAAGAAACCTCCCGCCGACCATTTCAGCGCACTTTGTCGAGTTGGTCTGAACAGTCGGTGCAAACTCGTCAAAGCATAGTGATTTTTTAGCGTGAATTAGCCAAAATGATGTGAAACGTGGGCATGAGCTCGTCAGAAAGCCGCGAAACATTGGCGTTATTTTGTCAAAGACACTTTGAAACATCGGAGAAGATTCATGAAAACGTAGCGCTCTTGCTTGGCGGAAAACTCATCGAAATGGAGTGAGACATCGTTGCAATCGCACCAAAATTACACAAAATGATTGGCGAGAACTCGTTAAAACGCTACGACCGTTTCGGCGCAAAATTCAAAGTAACTTAGCCAATACTTTCTCTTTCCCTTAAAACTTTTCAGGCAAAATTCTAAGTGTCAAAAGGGGAACTCTTCTAAGAAGAAATAAACTCTAAAAAATAGAAGGAGGGGCCCTACAATTTAAAAAAAAAAACGGGATTAGGTTGCAGTTGCAACAATTGGCTACTAGGTGGGGAACACAGATCTCTGAACAATCCTTTTTTGAAAATAAAAAATGCTCACATGGATTTGATTCTAAAGATATAACCAAACCTCTATCCATTTCCCAAGATTTTAAAAGGCCGTATTTTATACCGAGAGATAAAGTTTCTTGCATCATATTGGTCATTTATTTCGGGGAGCATGGTAACTCGGACCAAATTTCTTGACCACTCTCCCGAGGCCAAAGTATGGATTTCATTTTAGATCCATCTTTTGATTTCCACTAAAACATGACTCCATAGGACCGTAACAGAATCAAACAGATGTATTCATTTGTTCTTCATTCCCATGCTATAAGCATTCTTTTGGTGCTTCTTTCCTTGATGAATTATGTCGTCTAAGTCTTCCTTGATAGCTTTCTTCATTCTTCAGAACTTGACGTGGGTTCTTCCATCCATAATGTATTTTTGTGTGAGCAAGAGATTTATTTGTTTTCCATGCTCACAGACGAAGAAGAACCTTGCTGAGCTGGCCACCTGTGCAACCTTCTTGATTGGATGTCTTCATTTTCAAAACCATTTCTTTGATGGAGATGAAATTTTCCATAAATTTGACTCTATGATATAATCTCTTTTCGGTTTTGATTTTGTAGCATGGGATCATTTTAACTGACATACATCTGTGAGATCTGCTTCCTTTCTGCGGGTCCATAATAGTAGGCAACCCGAGACCATGGATAATTTTAAGGACCCATACTTATTTAAAAGTGTATAAACCTTGGCGAATCTTATCAATTCTTAAAATGTCAATGATAAAATATTTGGCGATATTTTTCTAAAATTATTTCAAGTTCGAATTATTTTATATAGTTTATATAATAATTTGGCGATTTTTAGAGTGAAAAAAGTTTACCCCATCTAAATTGGGCGAAATGGGGCTTCAAAAAATGCAAATTGGCGAATCTTTTTTGGAAAAAAACATGGAAAAATAGCCCATGGGCTGAATTTCGCCCCTAAATATATCCTTGCTTGAGATAGTTATTAGTGTGAGAGTGGGTGGAGCCCCAAGATTACAGGGTTTATAATGACTCAATGTGCACTTGAAGCTAGTTACCCTTTCTAAAACTGGGCAACAATTAAAATTCTCAAACTGATAATGTCATATCAAGCATGCCTTTCCATAAGCAGATTTTGACTTTCAGTGATTAACAAAAATATGGGAGATTATTCAGATTCCTATATTCCCAAGCGTCAAAATATTGATCTAGTCTTATTATAAGACAAAAATTAAACAAATCAAAAAATAACCAACGCGAAACTTGAAATTAATCAAACCAGAAAAGAAAACAAACTAGAAAAGTTTGAGAAAAGATAAACCTTTATTTATGTAAAAAAAGGTGCTCCTAAAACCTAGGTGAAATATTGTTTGAGAGTTAGGCCGTTGAAAGGGAGATTTTCTTCCTCCCCTTGTAAAGTTTGAAGTTTGTAAGTTGAAGGGCCAAGATTCTTAGCAATCTGATAGGGGCCAATCCATAAATGTTGAAATTTTGTGTGTTTTCCCTTTTCATCATGTGGGTGATCCAATTTTAGAACTAAGTCTCCTACCTCAAAAATTATCTTACCGGACTTCCGCTTGTCAAACCGTCTCTTGACAATATTCTAGTGCTGGTTGAATCTATCCTTGGCCTTTTGCCTCGATTCCTCGAGCTTTAGCAGTGTGTCAATGCATGACTGTAATATTTCACTACCGGATCCTCTAGAAGCTTAGGCTAATTGAAGGGATGGGAATAATATGTTTGGAGGTAATATAGCTTCCCTTCCATAGACTAAAGTATATAGAGAAACTCCTAAATAATGCTTCGAGGTGACCCTATCTTCCCATAAAGCGTTAGGGAGAGCTACATGCCAATTTCTCTGGCTTTCAATAACAATTTTCTTTAAAATTTGAATCAGATTTTTATTTGTTGATTCTGCTAATCCATTTCCCTAGGGATAATAATTTTCTGAATAATGCAGTTTGATTCCTCTTTCATAAGCAAATGCAGTTAACTGGGAAGATGAGAAAAAAGATGCATTATCAAAAGCAAGGGAAATTGGAACCCCAAACCTGGTTATGATGTTTTCCTGTAGGAAATTGATGACTACATCTTTTTTTACTTTGCGTAGAGGCATAGCTTCTGTACACCATGTAAAATAATTTGTAGCGGTGATAATATACCGGTGCTGTAATGAAGAATTCAGATTGATATCCCCGATAATGTCCAAGCCCCATTATTCGAATGGTTTTGATATAACAACTAGTTGCAATGGTCCAACTGCCTTTGGAAATTTACCAACACTCCTTTGACAAACATCACACTTCCTTACATAAGCATGAGCATCTTTGAAAAGAGTGGGCCAGTAGTATCCGGCCCTCAGGATTTTGTGAGCAGTAGTGTCCCCTGCAGGACTAGTGTGTAATTCTTTGACTACCTTATTCACATCCTTCTCCTCAAGACATCTAAGAAAAAATCTGTCATAAATTTATTTATTTATTTTTTTAATTTTTTTTTAATTTTTTTTTTTTTTTTTTTTTATTTTCTGAAAATTACTCCATCAATTATCCGATAAGATGCTGACTTCAATCGAAGTTCCCTTCTCTACTTAGAGTTCTAGTGTTCTGGAAAATATCTTTGTTGGATATAGTGCACCAAATCTCTGTACCAATATTCTGGAGTAGTGAAAATGGATCATACTACAGTTAAATTCAATTCAGATTCATTTTCCCAATCATGATCCTCGTCAGTTTGGTTCTCCGTGAGAAACTTACACAATCCTTGAACTTTAATGATAGTGGTTGGTTTAAATTCTAAATCATATTCTTGTAGTGAAGTTACCAAATTTCCTCTTCATTATCCTAACTCCTTTTGCACAAATAAAGATCTGAAAGTCAGATGAGGTATGATGACTTTTGTTATGTTCTTCAAAACGTATGGCCCGAACTGCTTTACCGCCTTGAACATTACATATGCTTGTTTATCCACGGCTGGGTAATTCAATTCAACCCCTTGTAACCCAGTTCTCATGAAAGATATTGGATATTCGTCTCCCAATTCTCCTTTCTGAGTGAGCATTGTTGCGAGAGAATTATCTGAAGCAAAGGTGTATATGATAAAATATTTTTCAAAATATGGACTTCTCAAAGAAGGTGTGTGAGATATGGTAGTCTTTATGTCTTTAAATGCAATCTTCTCGATTTCGGTCAATTTAAACTGCACACTTTGCTTTACCATTTGCTGCAAAGGTTTCACAATTTGTGCAAAATTAGGCACAAACCTTCGAACAAAATTAATTGTGCCCATAAATGATTGCATAGATTTTTTATTATGAGGCATGGGAATTTGAGTTATAGCCTGAACTCTCTCTGGGTCTATCGAGATTCCCTTTTTTGAGATGACGTGGCCCAAAATTTTTCCTTCAAGAAAAGCAAAAATACTCTTCTTTGGGTTCAGAGATATACCATATTTTCTGCAACGGTCAAAAATTTGTTTTAAGTGGAAAACATGGTCTTCTCGTTTCTTGGAGAAAACTGTTACATCATCTAGATATATGACCATGCAGTGGCCGACTAAACCTCGAAATGAAATATCCATGGCCCTTTGGAATGTGGCTTTAGCATTCATTAGTCCTAAATGCATTCTCCGATATGTGAATGTTCCCCACTTCGTGCGAAATGTAGTTTTCAATCGATCTTGCTCGACCACTAATACTTGATTATAGCCAAAAAATCCATCTAGAAGGGAGAACAATTCCAAGCCTGATACCATTTGTAAAATTTGCTACATCGGTGGAACCGGATAGTTATCTTTGTCTGACGCTTTATTCAAGTTACGAAAATCAACACACAATCTTATCTCTCATGATTTCTTCCTTACTAGGACTAGATTTGCCACCCATTCAGAGTGTTGAACTTTGAAACTAATCTTAGCGTCCAACAGTTTCTTCAACTCCTTTTGGATTAAGGGTTCTAGCATAGAGTGCATCTTTATGAGTTATTGCTGAAAGGGCTTCACACCTAGTTTAATGGGTATCACATGCTGTATGATGCATGTATCATATGTTTTTAAATATTCATAAGTCCATGGGAATAAATCCTTGTACTGTTGAAACAACTTGATGACCTTGTTCCTTTCTCCAGGCGAACATCATTTACCTAGATTGACATATTTAGGTTCAACTTCTGTCCCTAAATTCACCAACTCATACTGCATCGAAGAGTTGTTCGTATTAGCATTAGCTGGTTTTCTGAATTTACTTTGCAGGTCAAACATTCCTTCAAGGGTTCTCACTCCTTTTGGCATGAAATTTCCTTTGAATACATCCTTGTTCTGTAAATCCGATTGGTATTCTTCGTCATCAATTATAGATTCTTTGAAATCCTCTTCATTTTTCAGGAAGCTAATAATATGTTCATCATCGTCAAACACCCTCAGATTCGTAATGTTGTCAGGTACCGATGGCCTGAAAATTAGTTCGATAGAACACTTGTTATTCGTCGGAACTAATCTAGAAGCAGAAGTAGCTAATAAATCAGCTGCAACATTTTGTAATCTGGGAATTGCATTTATGTTAAAAGCATTGAACTGTGATATTAAATTCCATACCTCGGATTGGTATCCTTTAAGATGCGGAGATAAACAATGAATAGTATTTCTAATTTGTATCACAACTATTTCGAAATCACCAAAGACTTTCAAATTTTTTACATTCAACTCAATGGCTCTCTTCAGGCCTTGGACTAGAGCTTCATATTCTGCAGTGTTATTTGTACATTCAAACTCTAGCCTACAAGAGAGAAAATGTTTATTTCTTTCAGAATAAATAAGAACACAACTGGCTCCTGACCCCTCTTGTGTCTTGGAACAATCAAAGTACAAAATCCAAAACTTATTCTCTAAATCAATTTCGTCAGTGGTATCTCCTAAGTTAGTAACTAAGTTTACTATGTTACAATCAATTTCATAATTCCGTGAGAATTGAAGGAGATTGGACTGTGTGTCTAACTCATGACTGGCTTCTTCTTCTTGATAATTTCCTGGTTCAAGTTCTAAGAAGTAATTTCCCAGAAACGAAGATGAAAAATTTACAGGTTCGTTCTTTTCTTCTAGCCGAGTCACATTTTGTTTCATGTGAGGCTCCCTTAGTACTTTAATCTGATTTTGATTGTTTTGATATGGAAACCACAAGTGAGACCAATCCATTGAAAAATAGCCACTTAGTTTCATAGACCAGTCCCTACTCAATATCAAACCATAAGCTTCAAGTATATATACTACCATGATATCTATAAATTGACATACCCTCGCGTCCGCAAACAATCTGATAAGCACATCTTTCATTTCCCCTATAAACTTAACAACAGACCTATCTAGTTGTATGATCTGGGAAGGAGATGGTATTGGCTGCCCATTGATTTTCTTACAGATGGATAGTGGCATAACATTGGATGAAGCTCCAGAATCCACCAAGCAATTATGTACATTATGATTAAAGATTTCAAAGGATAACAAGAAAGGAAGAGTATGAGATTTTGATTTACCACCAATACTTGCTTCGTTTATCTCAGTATCTTACTCAACAGTATCTATTGTACTGCTTGGTTGTGGGTAAAAATATTCCAATAATTTATTTCTCTGTTGTGGGAGATTACATAATTCAAATAAAGATATGTTTTCTTTAGTATTCTTAATTTCCTCCACAATATCATACCTCATGTTATATTCTTCTGTTCTTTTCGCACATTTTTCTGGCTTATTCACTATGGTCTTCACCTGCTTATTTATCACTGGGCTTGTTTCGCTTACAATTTTAGAATTCACTTTAGGTTGAGGATGAGCGATGCCAATATTCCTTTTCGAAGTTTCCTTTGTCACCCTCATCTTAGGCAACACCGGGATTTGATCTATCACCGACCCTTTGCTTCTAGTGGTAATATTTACTGATGATACTTGGATTTCTTCATCCTACTCTTCTTTGTTCAATCCCAAAGTGGGTGCCCAATACCATAATACCATTGTGGTCTCCTCAGTTGGTTCTTCATGTTCTTTTGTTGGATCTTCTTCTAGGTCTTCTTGATATGCCGCCAAGGCATCTAATAATTGATTCATCACTAGAGTCATTGAATTTATCCATTGTGGGAAGCTCTTATCAAAGTGATGTTCTTGGTGAAAAGTGCAGAAATGATCCATGCCAACCCCATTCAAATTTAGAACAACAGAATTAGTTAAAGACGGTTGGGGTTGTCCGCTTTCTTCCCTTTTCTTGTAGAAGGGATTAAATGGTTTTCTTGGTGTACTAGCTCCCTTATCTTTTTCCAAGTCTACTATTTTGTTAGATAATTTATGTACCATTTTAACCACATTTTCTAATTCATTCAAGGGTTCCTCTTGAGGTCTAGATAATATCATAGGCTTCTCACTAGCCGTTGGCTTCACTTCCAATTTTAATGCGTGCTTTGCAATACTATCCAAGTCAACTTCTACCTTCTTAGCTTTCTCATAGTTTTCTATCAAAGTAGACTTAACTTCTCTTTTGACAAACATAGCTATAGGTGGATAAAGTGTTGTAGTGTAATACTCTACCAAGGATTTCTCAACAGGTTTTGTTGTAGTACTGAAACTATTTAACAGGGTAGTGAATCTCTGATTGAAATCCTACACCTTTTCTTTCTTTTCCATCCTCATAGATCATAGCTCTTTCATGAGTGTGGCGACGGTCTTATGATTGCCACATTTGTTTAAAAATCTTTTTTCAAAATCATCCCAATCTTCTATAGAATTAGCTTGAAGACTAAAATACCAATAATATGCCCTCGGCTCAAAAGTGTAAGGAAAAATTCTACAAACCACATCTTCATGTTCTACGTTTAAAAGATTCAAATCCAAATAGAAACTCTTCAGGTGGTATTCGGAAAAGATGCCTTTTCCAGGGTCGAATTTAGGTAGCACCCTCTCCGAATGTTTAGGCAGATCGTGTAACGGGGCAGCCATATTAAGTGGCCCTATGGATCTCCACACAAGTGGCTGGTTAATATTATGAGCCATGAATCACGGTGGAGAATATGGTGGTGAATGATGTGGGGTATGAGGTAATTCCTGAGCCGGAGGGGATTCGAGTCCCAATGGATCAAGGGGATCTGTGATTTCTTGAAAAGATAAATCCAACAACTCCTTCGAATTTTATACAACCACTGAATCTCTGGTGTATGAGATCTCTTTCTTAGGAACTCGCCTGCTAGGTAACGCAAGAATTACGTTTAATCCCACAAGATTTCTTACGTAAGAGTGTGTATGTCTCCAAAAGTGCTATATTTCCTCGAATGGGACAGCATATAAATTTTGTTTGTTTTCACCACCAGAATTTTGTTTTTATTGATATTCAGTTTGAAGAATGAAGTCTTCTGGTAGAGTTGTTTCAAGTGGGGTTCCAAAGGAATCTCTTCGTACAAATGGTTCTCTTTTTCTAGCCATGCATTGGAGACCCTCCTTCGAGCGTCAAAACTGTTGATGCCCATAAATTTTCAGCATCGACAGCAGGGATTCTCCTCAATTAGCAATCCCAATTAGATCATCCACTGTTTGGTATGGGGAATCCGTCCGGTTAATGTTCCAGATACCGTAGGTGTAATTGTTTAAGTTCTTTACTAGTTGCGGCCTGGTTCACCGTTTATGTAATTTTATTTTAAAGTATAAGATGCAAGTGCCCTAATTAATGCAATGGAAGTGACGGGTAGAATCCTCACAAGTAATGAACAGGTTCTTACCTCTCGTCTTACCACTTCTACATTATCAATTTGTTTATTCCTAATCTAAACTAATTATCCTATCCCTGCAAGGAGCAAATTTAAACTAGGAGTAATAAGCTGAAATGCTCAAGTACATTTAACAGATAGCCATTAAAAGAAACACTCACATTTACAACAGAAATTATCAAAGATAGCTATGATATTGATTAAAGCAATTTATTACTTTGTTACACATAAGCATTTGCATGAAATAAGGAAACCATTCATCATCATTGAAATAGTTCGACAGAATTAGAAATATCTCACAGTACGATAGATGCAGAAAAAGAAATTAATCTGTCCCAACAATCACACATTCCAGGAAAACGTCAGTGCAATATTTTCCCCAACGAACCACTCCTTTCTCATTTGCAAAGAAATAGATCTTTTATAAAAAATGTCTCCGGCCTTTAATTCCCTAGAAAAAAAGCTCTTTCTTCCTATTTTCATCCTCTATTTATCTTACAAAAGCTTTTCCTCTAGTGACTCTTCACTTACCCTAACCCTAGAACTTTCCAAAATTTGTCTTTTAGTGCTTACATAATAAAATACAAAAATGATATTTACAATTAAAATTTTGTGGGTCCTTTTAAACTAGAAATATAATCTACCCACGCATTAGCCTCTTCAGCTATGATATTAAACTAGATATGCTCCAATAATTTTAAGGACACTTCATGATATGACAATTTTGTTTCTATATGTGTCAATCCTGATGTTGCGGCCTTGTAGCTATCTTCTAGAAAATAGGCATTTATAGATGCTCGTCCTACATAGTGGTGGATGTCTTCTTTTGTAAGAACGACCAATTTTCTGATGTAGTCTAGATATTCCCGCAACCCATTTTGCAGCTCTGCTATGCGTTGGTATCTTGTAGGATTCTCATTCGCCTTCGGGACCAAAGAGAGATGACATTTCTCATGAACCTGATGGATTTTCTCGTAGAAATCTTCACACTTTTGAATAGTCTTAGGAGTTTCGGTATTTAGTCTCCTACCATCTTTCCTGCAAAATTCCAGAAGTGCCATATCCAACTTCAGGTCTACTATTTTCTTCTAAGGCAAATGATTAGGGAATTCTGAGTTATTTTCTCTCCAGGCCATCTGGCTCTTAATATTATTTGTAGTATCACACAACTTTTTCCTCATTTTTATTGACTCTGCAGCAATCACCTTCATCCTCTCCATCAACAGCTTCATCTTGTGGATTTCTTCTGTGAGTATTTCTAGAGAGAGACATATTTGGTCCTAGATCTTGCATGCTTGTTCAAAAACGGATTCATGTCTTGCTTTCTATTATCTTCCAACTCTAGTTGCTCTACCAAAGATTCATTTTCTCTTAAAAATTCATCCATTTGATTTTTCAATTCTTTGACCTTCTGGTTTTCCACTGATTCTCACGTTTCCAGGTCCCTAATATTTGCTTCGAAATCACTTCTCTCACCCTCCATTATCATCAACTGCACATTTAATGCTTCTTTCTTTGTATCCATATTTTGGTAGTTGGATAGAAACTTGTCCTTTTCAGATAATGTGGCCTCAAATTTCCTTTTCAGCTATATGCTTTCACCTCACTCCTTTACCAATTTGTCTTTCAATTTCAACATCTTCTCTTTGTTGCATTTGGCATCGTTCAGAAATTTGTCCACATTATCTGCACTTGCTTATACAACTGCTATACTCACAGATGCTATGAATTTAGGGTCCTTGTGGGAACCCATCATGATTACATTCTCTTGGATGGTAACAACATCGTCCTGAGTACCCATTTCCAATATTTTCTCTGACCTCCTCGTGATGGTATTTCTTTTTGAATAAAAAATAATTGTGTCCAACCAGGCCACAGTATGTTGCTTTGATGGGGTGAATGGGGTGAGTCCGAGCTCAGCAAATGGGAGGTGACCTCCGGTGAGCGTCACACTGGATACCTCAGGTGGGTTTATGTCCATGTGTTGTGGACTCCTATGTTCAATTTGGGTTCCTTCTTTATCCACAACTTCCTTGAACCGATCCTCTTCTTCTTTTCTTCTTAATTCCTCAACTGCTTCTTTTCTCTCCATCTCTTTCCTTTCGTTTTCTGCTTCTTTGAGCTCTTCCTCAGCTTTTCTCTGTTATTCCTCAACAACTTCTCTTTCTTACCTCTTAGCCTCTTCCTTTTGTTGTCTCTCTGATTCTTCTGCTCGTAGTCATTCTGCTTCTTCTATTTGTATCCTTTCTTCTTCCTCTATTTGTAATCTTATGGCTTCTTCTCATTGCTTATGTAACTATGTCTCCTTTGCAGTTCTCATAGCAGTACTGGGACCAGATCCGCTCCTGTGAACAAATCGTTTGTTCAGCTCGGTCATGTTTCTTTCCCTTTGATACACTTCCTCATCCTTCAAGAAGTGATCTATGTATTCAAAGGTAATTTTACAAGAATCACAATGTCGAGCAACCTTATCTTGGCTATCATTCCTTACAAATATCTTTGTTCCAAAATGAAAGGCCTCCAAATCTTTGACAAAAGCTTCGGCTCCCTTCACCTTGGGGAATTTGTACACGTCGATAGTGAATGGCAGTGGTGGGTAAGGGGCCTTCTTCTTCTAATGGAGATAACTGCCAACTCCATTGATAAAAACTTGTCTTACAACCTCTTTGTGCACAACAAAATCGGTAGCATATTTAGGAAATAGAGAAGGGATTTGGGTGCCCCCATACATCTTGATATAAGTGCCTTCTGCGTAGAAATAGTAATCTCCATATTCACTAATAAATGCCAAAGCATTCTCGGACAGACAATTTGGTTCCTCATTGAAAATTAGCCAGTTAAGAGGTATGATTAATTCCTCACAAATTAGTTTTTAGTAACTTGCATATTTGTGAGACCATGTTCTCTGATAAGCTACATGAAGGGGAGATTCGGCCCGATTCCAAACACATCCCGATTTAGGGAAAGGGTTTCTGATTAGTATGCAATCCATGAGATAAGAAGACATGAAGAATTCAGCCTTCTTCTGCATCAATCCTCGTTGTGTTGTAGCAATGTGTGATGCCATTCTTGCAGAAATGATATATGTCGAGTTGAAAATTGTACCATGCGTGTAAATGTGGTACATCAATGGTACCCATATGAGTTTATAGGTGTTTCCATTTGCCAAGCCAAAAAACCGTCTTAACATCAAAACTATGATTCTATACGGGGTCCTTAAGCTTTGATTGTTGTACTCTGCGCTAGATTTTGGTATCAATTGTTTTTCAAGGACCATCATATTCTTAGAATAATCGAAGTGATCTATATTGACCTCTCTTATCCAGTCATCATGGATTTGGGAGAGGGTAGCTTGTATGCTGCAGCTATGTGGCCTGGTTGGAAGGATATAAGCCCTTCTCCTTTGGAATTTGAAATTATTCTATTGGTAACATCCACCTGGGGAAAGATCCATCCAATAAACTATGAGCAAGGGAAGAAATTTGGGAGTGTGGCCCCCTTATGGAGGCCGGACTTCTAAATGTTCTGGTAGACCATCAATTCCTCGATATTTGCTTCAGGCACATTTCCATTTTTGATGACCCGATATAGTTCTCCCCATTTGAATTCTGGGATAATCCTAGTCACTACCTTAGTGTCTTCAAACATGGTTTCTGTAGGGCCATCCACCACTATCTCTATGTTTGAGTCTGATTCCTGCACCTTGGACTTTCTCCTGGTGGATTTTTTGTGCATGTACAAACCTGATGAGACATAGAATGAATAAGTGAGGAATCCTGATCAAATCATGTACAAACAAATTATTGTTCATGGTATAACAAATGAACAGAGTTAAAACGATATTTGAATGCTATCATTGGTTGTATAGATTTTAAATCGCAATGGAGTCTTCAAGTACAATTGTGGGAAAAAACCAAAGGTACTTATTTCAACTGTTTACATCAAATTTTAAAGCCTTTGTGTGAATGAAAAGCTTAATTTTCTTTTGGATCAATGTATAAACAAACTTACAAAAGGAAAATGCAGTTTGGAATCATTATAGCATACACAGATAGTTAAGCAGTTGAAGGTTTTCATGCCGATAGACCAATGCTGTTAAGGTTTTCTTCGCTTCAGTGATATGCAGATGTGTGGAAATCATAGTGCAACCGGATAATAAGTAAAATTCTTTTGACAAATTCCTTCTAAATTATTTTCATTAATAACCAAGATATCTACATTCTTAAAATGAGCGATGAGGAAAAATGACTCGGTAAAACTGAATCCAGGGCTACTTAATTTAAAACGCACTATTTTGTGGGCACAACACCTTCAAACTTGACACAACGATGGTTGGTAAAAACAAAAGACTTGGGCATTGAAAGAGTGACTACGCAGGGCGCTTCGTGGGCTTAAAAAACAACAAGATAATCTCAGTTGAAAACAATGAGACGACATCCAGGCCGACCTTCTGCAAGGGTAAAAGGCATGGGTAGCCCGAAAATGCACGGCTATCCTAATCTACATGCCCGAAAAATTCTGGGTTTTCTGCGCGTTACCCAAAATTCGTGTTTTACAACGCTTTGGTTTTCTAAGGTAGGTTTCATGGCGACAAGGAAAACTGACAATTTGCTGAAAACCTTACTATTCGTGGCCAAACCAACTCCCTTCCCCATATGTGGTCATGTCATCTAAATAGAAAAATGGGGTTATCGAAATGCGCGACCGAGATTGAATGAGAGCTAGGGTGAGTCCATGGTGCCCCTTGAAAGCATCAAGGCTCTAGATACGACTCTAAGCCCGACTAAACAACCCAAAACCAAACAACTTGCGGAAAGTAAAATGACGTTAATACTCCAACGTCAGGGCAAACCAAGCCCTCGGATAGGGGGTAACATGCTCAAACAAAACAATGTTAAAAAATGAAAAGAGGGCATGAGATTTCCTACCTGTCACTTGCAGAATGACTGTGAAGTTGAGCTCGTTAGTGCTGGGTACATGGCATTAGGCGATTGGTGAAAGTGATTCCTTAAAATGGCGTTTTGCAATGTTTAAACAAAACAACTCTCAGCTTATATAAAAGA
Source organism: Larix kaempferi (assembly GCA_027924585.1). Classification (NCBI taxonomy): domain Eukaryota; kingdom Viridiplantae; phylum Streptophyta; class Pinopsida; order Pinales; family Pinaceae; genus Larix; species Larix kaempferi. Next base: position 30,666,832 of record BSBM01000316.1, read on the forward strand.
CTTCTGAAAAACTTGTAATAAATACAATGGGTTTGGTAGGTGTGTCATTAAATGACCAAGTCCATTTGGCGCTAACACCCCTTTTTTTCTTTTCGGCGCTAGAAAACTCCTGATGACCGTTTCAGCGCACATTGTCAACTTAGTCCGAATAGTTAGCGCAAACTCGCCAAAGCGCAGCTATCCATCGGTGTGAATTAGCCAGAACGCTACGAAACGTCGGCGTGAACTTGTCAAAAAGCCGCGAAACATCAGCATTATTTTGTCAAAGACGCTCTGAAACATCAGAGCAGATTCATCAAAACACAACGATATTGCTCGGCAAAAAACTCATCGAAATGTAGCGAGACATCGACGCAATCTCGCCAAAATTCCACAAAATGATCGACGAGAATTCATTAAAATACTGTGAAATGGTGGGCGCCATCTCGCCAAATTTCCCCGAAATGATCAACGAGAACTCATTAAAATACTGCGACTGTTTCAGCGCAAAAACAAGAGTTACTCAGGCAAAACTTACTCTTTCCCTTAAAACTTTCCAGGAAACATTCTAAGTGTCAAAAGGGCAACTCTTCTAAGAAGAAATAAACTCTAAAAAATAGAAGGAGGGGCCCTACAATTTACAAAAAAAATGGGTATTAGGTTGCAGCTGCAGCAAAACCACAAGAACAAGGTTACAAACAGTACCTGAAACAGAAACAAGGTCAGAGAGAAAATTAAAATCTTAATATCAGGAGATGTTCAGGATGTTAGAACATGGTCTCCAATACATAACTAAAATGATGTATATAGCATGGAAACTGAAATACAAGCATTGATCCATATCAAAAGGAGATCATAGCCATAGCAACAAACTGGATCTATGTCTCATGATGAGCAAACAAAAATAGAGCTTGGTCTTATGCAACTTGGGTGATAAGAAATAAACTGTATCATAAACCCCAAGGTCTTCAAACCAACCATCGATAGTACAAACCCTAAACTATGTGAATAAAAGGAGTTAATGTCGAACATGGAGGATTCGTTTGATTACCGGACAATGATGAAAATCGTTAACAAATGCGAGGACACCCACCAATAATGAAAATGAGGTGCAAGGTACCTAATACATCCTTGCAAGTGTGAATAAGAGGTCTTGAATTCGAACACTTGAAGAATCTATTGAGTAAGGTACATTGATGTATTCCCATAACTCAACAGCGAGAGAATCTGCCACTATTGACTGCAAATATCAAGGTATTAAACGGGAAACTCTAATTCCACTTCCTAGAGCAAAATGTGTTGATGTCGATAGGAAGAGACCCATGAGAAGGAAGGAATTAATGTATCCTTCATCATCTCACATGAGGAACACTAAAATATTGAGTTGAAATAAAACTGATATAGGGGATGGCTGACATGAGGAGTTAAAATGAACTGCAGAAAGGCTGACACGGGGGTAATTGTTGAAAATTGGGCACCAAAGGTAAGTAAAATAGGCATATTTGGACTGACACAGGAAACATGATATATGTTCTCTATGTAGGAGACATAACAAAATCCCCATATGATCGAAAGAGTAACCAATCAATGGAGGATGCAAATCTGGAATCAGGTTAAATCCTAAAGCCAAAACTAAAATTCAGTGACTTATGAAAGTGTTTTGTTCAAGGATGGTTAAGACTGGCTGCGAAATAATGAATGAATAAAAAAAAATACCTTCCCTCTCTTTTTTAAAAATGTATTTTCTTAGTTTAACGAGCATGAAAAGGTTGAAAAGAAAGCTCGATATTGTCTCTCTTGTGAAATTTTAATGAGTCCAAGAAAGTAAACTCAATAATCCATCTTCATTTTTTAAACAAGCTCGAAGAGGAGGAGGAGAATGCTTGATATGGGTCCAACCATGTGTAATTTAACAAGTCCATGGGAGGGAAATTCATGACCTTCTTCATGTTTTAACGAGTTTGAAGAAGAGATAGACTAATACTCGATAAGGTACTGATATGTGGATTTTAATATCGAGCCCTGCTTTGTTTATGCTCGCCAATGTTTTCAATTTTAAGCAGTCTGAAAAAATTAAACAAAAACTTCATACTGAACTTTTTCGTAAAGTTAGCCTTCTTGTCCAAAAAAGTGTAAAAGTATGCGAGAGATGACTCTTCTAGTCGAAAATACCAGAGTATACATTTTTCATAATTAATCCACAAAGATCCGGAAAAGGGGTAAACTTATACCTAAGTGGATATATGTTCAATTCCTTTAACGAGTCTGAACAAGACAAGTATGCTTGGTAATCTGGTTAATTTTGAAAAAGTATAACAAGAACATAAAAAAATCTATAAGGATGGGAAACTTGGTATTAAATAAAGAATAAAGAATAATGAATAATGTATAATGTATAATAATGAAAGAATCAACGACAATGGATAGCAAAAAATGGTATTCGAAAGTAAACAAAGGAGATTCAAATGACATAAGATGACAAAATAGATCCAATGTGTTGAGCTAAACTGACATGTCAAGAGAAAAAAAACCTTTGTATTTAACACCTTTTGAAACTAACAGTGAAAAAAGCGCCTTTTAATGTTTTACCTAATCAAAACAACTCAAAAAGGTAATTTAGGATTAAATAAAATTAAAAAAGAATTTGAAACTATAGGAAGTAGGTAAAAAATTGAAAAGGATTTATATAGATAGTAACAAATTAAAAACATAACTCACGATACCATTTTACCATTGGAGAAAAAGGACAAAACCCTATTACTTCAAACGTCGATTGTGGTCAATCCAGGAAGTGAAATCGAACTCCGTCACTTGCAGGTAAACTATCTCTTCCTACTCTATCATTTTGATCCATTATTTTAATTTTTTAATTATTTTTTGAGGTTTTTTAAGCAATTTTAAAATTAGGGATGTGTACCTGCGAGTTTGACTGAGTTAAATTCGTTGGCACGTAAAATGTGTGTGAATTTACTTCAGAGAGACTCGTGGGTACCCGTCTCTATTGAAATACTGAACCCGCAGGTAGCGCAGTTCAAAAGTAAAAAACTTCAAACTAATGCATGAATGGAATTTGGTGATACGGGATGGTTTTAACTTGGAGAGAGAGGGAACATGAAGCTATGGACAGGATTGCAATGGGGGATCCTCTTACTTTGAATGCACGAAGGAGATGTGGGCTCCTAAAATTTTTCCTTACCGCAAACATGCGTGCACAAACGCACCTCCTCCAAATGCTCGTGGAATATTGGGATGTCGATCATGGCATGTTTAATCTCCAAGGAGAGATGCTTGCAATCACAATTGATGATATGTACTTCATAACCAGACTATACTGATGAGGTGAGGTGGTGAACCTCAAAGGTACATTTAGAGGAGTTGGTGCTCTATCCATTCATGATTACATAAACACTTATTGCATATCCGACACTTAAAAGAGTGGGATCCAAGTGCCAATTGGTCAAATAGCAAGTTTCCCATTAAAAGTGATCTTGAGTACGATAAACAGGATCGTGGGAAGTGCAAAACAACACTTAGCTCCACATAACTACATGCAGATAGGCATAGAATGTATGCACAATGTTATCTTCGATTGGTGCTCTAGTCTACTAGTTAAAAAGAAGCACCATCTTACAGAATGCAAACCGGGGAAGAAAAATAACTTTGGGTATGCTAGTATACTATGCACCTTTTTCTTCAAGAGAGTTCCTTCTCTTAGTCTAGGGATGGCTCTACCAGCTTTTAACCCCCATGAGCCACTGATGACTCGGTGGGGCAACATCTTCCTATGTCAGGGTGGTGGCAAGATGAGTTCATCATACTTCGATGAGGATTATATGGAGCGATGGAGCTGCCAGGTACCAACTCCAGAGTAGTTTCCTTAGCTGGCATGGATTTATGAGGTGATCTCAAGAAAATGCTACCTCCAGGGGCATCCTGGGGATAGATGGGTACCAAAATGTGTTTTTGAAAATTTATTTAATTTGTAAGCTTTTTGTATATATAATTTTTATGATGACTGTGAGTACTAACAATGTATAACTTATGAAGATGTGGGGCCAACTAGACCTGCTAGCATCCCAGAGTATACATATGACTGATCGAGCCTGGTGGCGCTGATACCATGCTAAGGAGCATTGAGGGGAAGATGAGTCAGTTGACTCATGATATTCCTACATACAAGATAGAGCGGATGCCGCTCGAGATGCAGGAACATGTAGTAGGAGTGCCCCCAGCATGGATCCGGTTACTTAGAAAAGTACCTAGACTATTCATTTGTTATAGAGATGCCGTAGTAGATCTAGCTGAGGCTCCTCCCTCTCCATAGAGAGAGTGACATTTTATTTTTGAGGCTGTTATGCCAATTTTTGTATATTATAACATTGACAGATTTGACTCAAATTCATATTTTTTTTGAACCTAGTATATATATTGTACCAATTTATATACATGGTTTGCGTTATGTGTGTTAGTGGTTTATTTTATTGTGTATGATACAAATTCCAATCAAGTATATAATATTCATATGCATCCAATAATTTATTATGATTCCTTGATATGTGTTGATATGAAATGTAATTAAAATATCTCTCAAGTAATCTAACTCGCAAAAACTGACGTAGCAGAGTAGGATATTGAACACGATACTCACTCGTTAATTGAAGAACAAATAACTGTGAATCAAGTCTTACCTCTAAACACAAAATACCATGATGAATAACATCTCGTAGAAGTTCAATAACCACACTGTACTCGGCTACATTATTCGTTGTAGGGCCCAAATAAGCACTTCCCAAGGAAACAAGTTGGCTTGTGGGGCACTAGATTACCCAAGCAGCTGAAGCCAAGTTACGAGTGTGACGACTTGCACCATCAACAAATCCTAGAAAAGACTCTCTTTTAATCTGAAAACACAATCCAGAAGACACATAAGCAAAACTAAAAAGAACTAACTCTACAAAAATGTACAGCTGTAGTACAAGAAAAAGCATATAGGCCTAGATGTAATACTTCTTCAAGTAGAGCCCATTTCTAGGCTCGGGAAACTTAAAACCATCATAATCCATCAACTCCTATGAAAATTTCCTCAAAACTTTAGAAACGATTTAGGGTCCGATCCACATAGACTTGAACTTGCCTGCCCCCAAGGGATATTTGTCCTGATCATAAACCAAAACAAGGTCTCCTTCAGATAAAACCCTAGGTTTGACAGACTTGTCGTATTGGTGTTTAACTCAATTCTTGTGGGTTTCATTTGCAGTAAGCGCATCACGATGTTTTTAATCCAAATGTTCTAAATGAAGCAACCATTCTTCCAAAGCAGAAGTTTCGGGTAATAATTGGATAGCCAACTTCAAAGATGGAATCTCGTATTCAATCGATGTGACTGCTTCTACCCCGTGAACGATTTGTAATGGTGAAAAACTAGTAGCAGTCTTGATATTGGAACGATACACCCAAAGAGATGGATACAACATGATGTGCCAATTTGACCGATTGGCATTAACTGTCTGTTGAAGAATAGTTTTCAAAGTTTTATTGACCGCTTCAACTTGTCCATTTTCCTGCAGATAAAATGGAGACAGATGATCTTGTTGAAAACCTAGCATGGTGGTCAAATCAGTGATCATGTATTTTTGGAAATGTCGTCCATGATCAGTGACGATATCCTTAGGTATGTCGAACTTGGAAATGATATGATTGAAGACGAAATATGTTGTATTTTCTCCATTTACTTTCACAGTAGGTATTGCCTCGGCCCACTTCGTAAAGTAGTCGACTGCAACGTTGATATGTTGATGTCCCCCGGTAGAAACTGGGTTACAAGTCATATAATCAATCCCCCATTTGGTGAAGGGACCCATTATGATAACAGGGTGAAGAGGAGCCAGATGTGCACGCATTTTCTTTGTGAAAAACTGATACGAACGACAGTGTTTCATGGATTCCACACAATATTTGAAGATGGTGGGCCAAAACTACCCAGCACGCAGTATCTTCTGAGTTGTTGCCAACTCGGAAAGATGACCCCCACAGCCTCCACTGTGAGCATGATTCAATATTGACTCGGCTTCATCCAAATTCAAACAATGGTGTAATATGGAATATACCCCTCATATGTATAGCGTGTCAGAAATAATGAGGTAGTTCTTGGCATGATGCCTAAGCTTTCATCGTTCTTCCCTAGATAAAGTTTGTGGACACTTCAAATTCCAAAGATATATTAAAATGTCTCCATACCATGGATCGGAGGTGCTAATGAGGAAGATATGTTCATCAAGGAATGATAGATCTTCTTCATGGCATGTTACATCACTAGGAAACTCAGCAATAAGTTCTGTGAACACCAAAGACTTCTTTGACTTAGCAGATTAGAAAGTAAGATCAAATTCTTGCAAGATGACAATCCATTTGTTAAATATTCCCCTGATTATGCGTCAAGATAATACATATTGGAAAGATTGACCTCCGCAATGAATCTGGTAGTTCGTAATATAATATAATGATGCAGCCTCTCAATGACATACACAGTGGTTAATGCTAATTTCTTGACGTGAGAATACTTGAGTTCAGGAGTTACGAGTGCGCGATAAAGGTAATAAATTACATGCTCTTGGAGTTTGTCATCTTCCTAAACCAAGACTATGACAATAGTAGTAGCAGATGCGGCCAGATAAAAAATAAAATCTTGAGTGTAATCCGGCGAGATCAATAGGGGGGTTGACAAGAGTGCCTTTTTCAAAGCATCAAACGAGTTTTGTGCAGCCTCATCCCAGAAAAAATGGGTATCCTGTTTAAGCAGTCGCATGAAACCTTTAGTAATATTAGCATAGTTGATAATAAAATGTCTAAGAAAGTTTGGCATGCCTTTTAAACTCTGAAGTTGTTGGATAGTACGAAGAGGAGGCAATTTGATAATAGCCTCAACTTTGAAAGGATCGACCATAATCCCACGATTAGACACGATGAAACCAAGTAATCGTACAGACTCGACGCAAAACACACATTTGTTAGTATTTAACCGAATCTTGTAGTATCTACATCATTCAAACACGAGCCATAAATGTGCTAGATGATCTCTTCTCTTCTAATATCACGCAGGTAGATCATCCAAGTAAGGTTCAACTACATGCTTGATATCATGGAAAGCAAAGTTCATATCTCGCTGGAAAGTAGCCCCAACATTCTTCAATCCGAATGGCATTTTCCTATAGGAAAAGGGACCCCAGGGACATATAAAATCCGTTTTATGCTGGTCTTCAAGTTTAATCTGAATTTGACTATATCCTGAAAAACCACCCATGAAAGAAAACATTTCATGGCCTGCACACACATCGATAATTTGATCAAAAAATGGTGTGGGGTAGTTGTCTTTTGGAGAGGCTTTGTTGAGATCCCTAAAATCTATGCATACGCATATGGTGCCCTGCTTTTTATCAACCGGAACAAGATTGGACACCCATTCCATCATGTCGATAGGATAAATGAAGTCGGCATTGAGGAGCTTTTCAACCTCAGCCTTGATGGCCACAACCTTCCTAAGATTGACTAGACAAATATTTTGTCGAATTGGTTTCACATTAGGATATGTCGTAGTAACGTGTTCGACAATAGACGGTTCGATTCCTGGAATATTCTCATATGACCAGGCGAAAACATCATGAAATTATTTAAATAAGTTGGTATACAAATTGATATCTTGTGGAGAACAATTCGCGCCAATGAAAATATTTTCCATGACATTAGTTTTAATGGAAATATTGATTGGAATAGTTGTTGAAATATTTTCCATATTACCTTCAGCGAAAAATCCCCTGTTTCGTTAAAGGGTTAATGGACCAGTCAACATTTCCACCAGGTCTCATTGAAAAATCTCCATTCTTGACTTTGTTCAGATCTGGAAGGAAATAGGATCTGTGATGCATATGTTCCCAAGGATGATCCAGACCTAGCATGGCTTCCAGAATATCCTCATCTGATGGAAAAATAGTTTCTAAACAATCGAATGAATGTGTGGACTCTATTTCCCATGCAAGTGCATAATCGATATTTGACTCTATAGAGACAAAAGGAGTCGAGATATAATCTATAGAAGCATTTTGTGATGCTTGGTAAGTCACTTCTGTGATGGATAGGGGAACAATCGGTTCATCCAGAGTAAGAAGGATCCAAGGATCAGTTGTTTGAGAAACAATGAAGATCTCCTTGGATAGCACGTTAACGTTCCTCGTGGAACCAATATAATTCATAGGAGCAGGTAAATCAAAGGTGCCCATCAAATATGAGTACATACCTACCCCTAAAATCTCACTAGGCGTACGGGCTTGATTAATCCAAGGGATATTAGAATCCAAAGGAGTTGTATTGTTTTTCCGGGCTTAGGACAATTTATCAATGGTGACAATATTTCCATCATGGGGGAACATAAGCACCCGAAAAATGGAAGAAGGAATGTCTTGCATTGCGTACGTCCAAATTCTTCACAACAACAAATTGTAGTCGATAGCACCATCTACAACTTCCACTTCTACTGACACTACTTTACCTGCAAGTTGGATCTCAAATGAGGGTAAGATTCCATGCAGACGGAAAGACCTCCCATCAAAAGCAATAAGTAATGTAGTTGAAGGGACTAACTCCAAAGAGCATAGGGATTGCTAACAAGAGATAGAAATTACGCACGTTGATGCTCCTTCATCCACTACTGTTCGTCCAATGGTTTTTACACCATGGAATACTTCAATTTGGAAGGCCACGTGATAGGGAAACCGGGGTTTGACATTTGACATGTCAAATCTATCTTGCATACTTGACAAATCCATACTGCCTATTGCCGCTAGAAGTGCATTCCACTGCGATGGGAAACTTTACAGAACTTCTAGAGCAGACATAGCACATGGCGTTTGGGCTATGTCCTCTACAATTGAGTAGTTTGAAGTAGCTCATGCATTAGGGTTGTGTGATGCCCGTTTTTATACACCTTTCGGTATCTGTGGCATAGGATCTGTAGGTCTCTCTATATGAAGAGGAACAAATGACTCAGGGATATATTTGTCTTTCTACTGCATATCCGGGGTATAAATCTGGGCTCTCATTTTCAACAAATCATAGGATTTAACCATATTAATTTAATATTGCTCAGCCTGTGTGGCACGAGGAGTGCCCCCATTATTAGAGTTTCCATAAGTTGAACCTTGTCCTTTGGGAAAAGGATCCTTCAGAGCAACGGGTTTCTTTCACTCAATATCTTTTGGGATTCATCTATTAGAGGACATTGATGAGTGAGGTGATCGTCCTTACAAAGTTTGCAAGGAAACTTTACCTTCTTCTTTTCTCGTTTTCCCTCCTCGACATTTTTAGTAGTTTTGGGATTTTGTTGGTTTCCTTCCCCTTTCTTTCCCTTTTTGTTATTGTTGGGTTTCTGAGAACCTTTTTTATTTGACCGCACATTCTTTACAGTTTCTTTCTGTGTAGGGGAGGATGCAATAGTAGTTGCTTCCACAGTAGAATAATTTATAGAGAGTGCATGAACTTGTTTCTGCAAATCTTCTAACACAAATGAGTCAGTTGAACCCACAATGCCATCAACATGTGGTCCAGGTTTTGGATTTTCAAGATCAATGTTTGACCTAGGTGCATCGGGTATGATTTCATAAAGGATCCCAGACTAAGCATAAACCAGGTCAATTTGTTGGGTCCTTAGAATGGATTATTCCTTAGAAGTAACCCCAGAAGTTGACACATCCTTAGAGATTTAAGGTAACAATGATTTCAAGAACCACTCCAATAGGAATTCTGGGGGAATCTCAGCCTTAATGAGTCGTTTATGTCTTCTCCACTCCTGAATGTGATCAGATAAATAAGTGGCCTTGTTATGTCTAAAAGTATAGATAAGATATGTACAGGAATCATACCGAACGAGAAGTTGGAAATGGTTCAATAAAACTGTCTCCAAATCACAAAAAATGTTATAAGTTGTATTCGGTAACTCGATATACCATTTGGTTGCAACACTAGTCAAGGTCCTTTGAAAGAGCCTTAAATGAAACGAGTCATCATTTAGCGAGTTTGAGGAGCACCACAGATTAAAATTCATAACATGTTCCCCTGGGTCTTCACCAGTTTTTCCTTCAAACTTTGGAATGTATGAAGGGAGTTTGGTTGGGACCAAAGGCCAAGAAGTATTATGTTGCACTAGGTCATTCATCAATTTTGAAATATTTGGAAAGTTCAAAGTTTCCAGGAAAGGTAAACGAGGTCTTTCCGATGGAATTTGGTTTTGTGGAATCTCGTAAGGAGAACCTAACTTGACTTGCTTAATAACCTTACTAGGTCGGCCTTAACTTAACCACATAAAATAATCTTGATAGGGACAACCCCCACTAGGGTTCTCTAATAACCCTTTTACCCACATGACTCATACAGGGCCAACCCCATCAAGGTGATCTAACAACCCATCAAGTATAAGTTACGACACTTACAATATAAATGACGACACTTCTGTATAGAGGAATAATACCATCTCTATAGGAGTACAATATACATATGTGAAATACATTCCAAAGTTACATATACATCAACACTCCTTCTTAACTAGGAAGGTATTTCTCGACACAGATCTGCTAGCACAAGTCTTCTTCTCTGGATCATCGTCACTGGATCATCATCATCGACACTGCTGCTGCTATCTCAATCAATCTCTAATCTGCTCGTCATAGGAAGTTCTACAGAGCCATCCCTTTTTCATGTTGGATGTAGGCCCACCACCTACAGGTCTTCATCATCACTGGCCATACTGTGGAATCCTCAGGACTTATTATGTGCGTCATAAAACCCAAAAAGAGCATCCCAGGACTGATTATGGGCACACACCCCAACCTATCGAATCTCCCAGGGCCATATTATATGTCCTCCCAAATCAATGACTCGAAAGAGCATCCCAGGACTTATTACAGGCACACAGCCCAACCTATCGGATCTCCCAGGTCAACTTATATGCTCATCTGCACAACCTGCCCATGGCCACATAGTATCAACCTGATACTCACCATACATCATCCTGATGTACATCATCACATGATCATCCCGATCATCATCATAGTCATCCCGATGCATATCATCTGGAGCAAAATCCTGAAGCTCATCATCCATGACCATCCTAATCATACAATGCATCCACCTGATGCATACCAAGTATCTACCTGATACATGTCATCATACATGATCTACATGATCATACAATGTATCCACCTAATACATATACAAATACATGATCCACCTGATCATACAATGTATCCACCTGATACAAATACATGATCCACCTGATCATATCAAGCATCCAACATGATGCATATACAAATACATGATCCACTTGATCATATCAAGCATCCAACATGATGCATATACAAATACATAATCCACTTGATCATATCAAGCATCCAGCATGATGCATATACAAATACATGATCCACTCGATCATATCAAGCATCCAGCATGATGCATATACAAATACATGATCCACCTGATCATATCAAGCATAGAACATGATGCATATACAAATAGTAACTGGAGCATCATCCTGATGCTCATCACACAGCGCTTACATCCACAACCATGGGAAGGATCCTCCTTTCACCATGATTGGAATGGCTCTTGCAAATGTGTCCATCAATTCTTCCTCGAAGTGTCGTCAATCTGAAGAACACCAAGCCTCTCTCTGAAGTACTTGAACTTCACTCTAGCTAGTGGTTTCGTCAACACATCTGCAACCTGCTCATCCATCGCAACATACTCTGCTTTGGCTGTACTCAGTGCTATGCAGGACTACTTCTTGTTAAATCAAGAGATCACACCTGATCCCATACTGAAGCAGCACCCAAAAGTGATCTTCCTATCTGCAGCACTGCTTGCCCAGTCCAAATCAACATAACCCTGTAGGTTAAACTTTTGATTCGCATCATACTTGAGCCCATAATCAATTGTACCCTTCAGGTACCTCAGAATATGCTTTACAGCAACCAGGTGAACACCTCTGGGATCCATCAAAAACTGGCTCAATGTGTTCACCGCAAAGCAAATATATGGTCTCGTGTTCGTTAAGTACATCAAGGATCCAATCATCTGACGATACACAGTGACATCGACCAGATCAGATGAAACATCATACAGAAGCTTCAGGTTCGATGCCATGGGTGTGGACATGGCCTTGCAGTCCATCAACAACATCATAATCTACAACCCACATGATCCAATTACGGGATGATCAATCCCTCTCAATTTAGGACATAAGTCCAAGGATGATATAATCCTGATCCACTTAGGGGATGATCAATCCCAACCATAGTGCCAGTCCTTTTTCATACTGGATGTGACCTAGATCAATTCTAGGATTTACCACCACAGAGCCAGTCCTTTTTCACATTGGATGTGACCTAGATCAAATCTAGGATTTACCACCACAAAGCCAGTCCTTTTTCATACTGGATGTGACCTAGAACAAATATAGGATTTACCACCACAGAGCCAGTCCTTTTTCATACTGGATGTGACCTAGATCAAATCTAGGATTTACCACCACAGAGGCAGTCCTTTTTCATACTGGATGTGACCTAGATCAAAGCTAGGATTTACCACCACAGAACCAGTCCTTTTTCATACTGGATGTGACCTAGAACAAATCTAGGATTTACCACCACAGAGCCAGTCCTTTTTCATACTGGATGTGACCTAGAACAAATCTAGGATTTACCACCACAGAGCCAGCCCTTTTTCATACTGGATGTGACCTAGAACAAATATAGGATTTACCACCACAAAGCCAGTCCTTTTTCATACTGGATGTGACCTAGAACAAATCTAGGATTTACCACCATAGAGCCAGTACATTTTGAACCAACTGTTCAGGGACGATGCAGTCCTCTCACATACATTTTGAACTAAACGTTAAGGGACGGTGCAATCCTATCACGTACCTTTTGAACTAAACGTTTAGGGACGATGTAGTCCTATCATGTACATTTTGAACTAAACATTCAAGGACGATGCAGTCCTATCACGTACATTTTGAACTAAATGTTCAAGGACGATGCAGTCCTATCACATCCACTAGGGACCACTTTCTCGGATACATATGTCTACAGATCTCTTTTAGGACATGTGTCTAGGGATGATACAATCCCTCTCCTCCACTAGGGACCATTTCTCAGAGACATATGTCTATGGATCAATTCAGGGACAGAAGTCCAGGGATGATACAATCCCTCCTCGTCCACTTAGACAAAGTGTAAGGACCACTTATCAACCTTATTGTTGATATCATCGACCTCATCATTGATACAAGTATCCTCATCATCAAGACAAGTATCCACATTATTGACCACATCACTCCCCCTTTCGAGGAGGGTCCTTCTTTTGTAGGTGATGGTATACGATCTTTCCTACAAGACAAGTTAAATTGCATGATTAGAAACATCTCATAGTTTTCAGAACAAATTCTTACATGTAAAGAAATATGTCATACATTCATGCAATTATTTTAGCCAATGCTTCAATACAACATTTATCCATATCTCGTAACTTTCTAGATGCCTTCCAATCTCTACCAGAACATTGTTAAGAGTGTGCACAACTCCAACATGTCAGCAAAGAGGTTTCATTCTAGATAAGTAGCAATGGAATGTTGTACAGTTCCATAGGCCACTTACCCATTACATGTGTATTAGTAGTATACAGTGCATTAATGCAATTATTCTAATATGCATAATACACAACCTAGGTCTAGGAACATAAGTATATACATCATTGAACAGTACTATTTAAACAATCAAATATACAAGAAATGAAAATTCAAATACTTATCTTTGTTTGTTTGTTGGGTGGACTCCTTCTCAATCTTTGTTTCCTTGCAGGAACTACTGGAGGTTACTCCCTCTTGATCTTTGCTTCCTGGATTACCTGTCCTTGAACTTATATCCATCCTCGATCACTGTGCATGCTTACTAGTATCATCATTGTGTTATCCTCGAGATCTCATACATAATCATACATTCATTAGTATAATCTTAATACTGTCAAAACACAATAATCTGAAGCATGTATAGTCATGATCATTTCAAACACAGATAATAAGCATTAGTATTCAAGATTTATATAGGACTTTTCTGGTTAGTCATATCATTAATCAAAGTAAGGAACATAATATGCATAAACCCTAGATTACTCAAACTTGTAACTTCATGAGTAATCATTACCAATCATACAAAAGTATAAGATCCTTACATAGGGTAGGATTCTAACTCGATATAGGAAAAACATACTTGATCATCATATTTGCTAGTTATGTTTAGCAATGTTTTCTTGTTCTCTTCAATGACCTGCATAACTCATAATTTAACCATTGTAGAACCAAATTATACATACCTCTATGTGATCCATGACTATGGATGAGTCTTTGTCTTCATGTCATCATGGTCTTGATCTCGAACTTGATTTGTACCTTTCATGTTAGCGGATAACATTCTCCTCATACAACACCACAGTGCATTAGTACAATCATAATACAATCATAAGTGTCATATCCCTAATCAATGAATGTCTTCTATCATGTATTCATACTTTTACTAGGGTGTTAAGACAAGTCTAAAATTAAACAATATTGTTACTAAAATCAATAACATGAGAACAATCATATTATAAACTTAATCATGAACAAATTTCAAAACATACCTATAAGTCATACCTGTCATATTTAGGTCTTACCACTTGATTTGTTGAAAATTGGATCTGGAGCTAGATTAGGGTTTGTTAGAGAAACCCTAAAAATACAAACTTTGAATTTCAAACTTCTGAAAGGATAGAAAGATGTGCCTTCATGAGCTGATCAAGTTGGTATACTCAGAATTTGAAAACTGCAAAGTTTCACCCCTCAAAATTCCTTTTGAAACTTCTGGATTCACTAAAGAGGACCCTGAATTAGGGTTTGATTTTCCTGGAGTTTCACCCAACCAAAAAATTTGATCTTGGTTTCTAAACTTCGATTTTTCAGAGGAGCTTCCAGCCATGGTCTCAGATTTCATAAATTCCAACTTTTGCAGAAACCCTAATTTTTTGTTTCACTAGATAGGACCCCAAACTAGGGTTTAATTTTCCTAGAGCTTCACCCAACCAAAATTTTTGATCCAAAGCTCTAAACTTTGATTTTTCTGAGGAGCTTCCAGCCATGGTCTCAGATTTTAGAAATTCCAACTTTTGTCGAAACCCTAATTTTTGGCTTCACTAGACAGGACCCAAAACTAGGGTTTGATTTTACCAGAGCTTCACCCAACCAAAAAGTTCACTCCAAAGCTCTAAAATTTGATTTTTCTGAGGAGCATCCAACCATGTTCTCATATTTCAGAAATTCCACCTTTTGTGGAAACCCTAATTTTTAGGTCGAAATCTAAAAATGCTCAGAATTGAATTATGTTTTGACAGAAAGATGCACCTTGCTGAGGAGAGTCAATATAGATTCCTTCCTTTCAAGATATGTGGAGAGAAACCCAAAAAACAAGAAGCCATAGCTTCCGCAACTGCACATTGTCTTCTTCTCAGGTTATCTCTGATACCATGTTAATTTTTTAGCATCAATTCAATATGATCTAGGATCTTATCTGAGAGAATAAAATGTACAATATATCAATCACAAGAGACAATAGACACACAGAGTTTCCTTGGGGAAAACCCTAAAGGTGAAAAACCCCAATAACTTCCTTAGAGATAGATAGAGCAATGATACAAAACCCAAGCATAAGAGATAGTCTCCTAGCAGCAGCTTCTCCTCCTCCACTAGTGCGCCACTCTCCAATGAGTGTAAGAGTGAGAAAGTGAATGATCAAATAGAGTTCCTCCCGCACTCTATTTATACACTAACTTGACTTTCCTAATAACCTTACTAGGTCGGCCTTAACTTAACCACATAACATAATGCTGATAGGGGCGACCCCCACTAGGGTGGTCTAATAACCCTTTTACCCACATGACTCATACAGGGCCGACCCTATCAAGGTGTTCTAACAACCCATCAAGTATAAGTTACGACACTTACAATATAAATGACGACACTTCCGTATAGAGGAATAATACCATCTCTATAGGAGTACAATATACATATGTGAAATACATTTTGAAGTTACATATACATCAACAGTATAAAAATTCAAAAGACTAACAAAGAAGGATTTCAACAACCTAGGACAAACCAAAAATGAAAACCCTAACCCTAAAGTCAAAAATCTCAGGAAAAAACCGCGACTGCATGTGAAAATAGCTCGCAAGTACCCGCGGGTCGGCAAGTAAACAACTCGCGGGTGCAGGGAAAAAGCCGCGACTGTAATTATGTACAAGTCGTGGGTATGCCTTGAAAAAAAATGAAAGCAAACTCTAAAGAGATTAAGTCTGAGTGACCAAGAAAGGTACAGGAATCCTATAAACTCTATTAGAGATTAATAGAAACAATAAAGCTAAAGAAAATCAACCTAAGACTCCTAGAGAAACAACAGGAACTCCCCAGCGGAGTCGCCAATTCTGTTGTGCAGCAAAAACTACCTATGATAGGGAATTAAAGAGATCATCAATGTACATGTAATTTAGTTACAGAGATAGGAAATCACATAGGGACAACAAGCAACCATTCTTTTTAATGAAAATAACTAAGGTATAAAGTTGAAATTAGATACCTGAATGACTGATGTTTGATCCAAGATTTCAAACTTTAGACTCTTGCTTCACTGCTCCATAGATATCACCTACAATAACACATATCTTTCTCAAAGTTTATGACCCAAATAAGAATGAATGCTTTATAAGAAACTCATATGTAACAAAGATGAAGGATTCAAAGACATACATTCATAACATGGAAAAATATATATGGGAAAGGAATTTTCTATATTATAACATTAAAGGCAATCAACCAAACCTATACTACAACTGGCACCATTGAAACCTAGCCCTAGGTTCCTGCTCCTCTTCCTTTAGTAGAATTTTCTCCAACATTTCTTTAGAAAAAATTGGTTCTTCCTTCTCAAGGCCCTCCACTTATATTTATAGACAGGATGGGAGGATAGAATCGAAAAGGAATTGGTTGGGGAGGTTAGGGTAGTTAGAATAACTGCCCTTAACTAATCCCTAATCATCTTTAAATATTTTTTATCATGATTTAGAGATACCCACGAGTGTCTCTCTTAACAACTAGCGAGTGACTTATGAGTATAATGTCCAGCAATGCGCGAATACAACTTCTAGGGTGATACCCACGGGTTTTCTATATAGACTGTCGCGAGTGATCCATGAGATGGTTGATGATAGAGTTGTAGTTAAGTCTCATAATTGTTGACAAAAAATAGTTTTGTTTAGGATAACATTGCAAAGTCTAAGCCAAATAATCTATGATCAAATAGGCTCTTCCATCCATAATGTCCTTTTGTGTGACCGACAAGGCCAGGTAGTCACGAACGGAGAAGTACCATTTTGGTTGATAACCGTAATTGTAGAAGCCAAGTACATATCCTCTCCTTATTCCGATTAGGTATTAACCTCTATGGAATGGGAATCAGTAGATCCCTTCCCTTTATCAATATTTTTAGATTTGAAATCCTTCTTATAATGCCCAACTTTACTGTATTTCGATCATTTTCTCAAATATTTTCTTGGATATTTATATCCCCCCAAGGGGAAGACTTATTTTTATTTATATTATGGGGACTACCTCACATGAACAAGGCATCCATGCTTTGACTATCCATGGTTTTCCACCGCAATTCCTGCGATAAAAAGGATGCCACTATATTCTCAAACTTTAATGTGGATTGAATAGTGCTACCAATTGCTACAATAAGATTATCCCCATAGTTTGGAAAAGAATATAACAAGGTAATACATTTATCTTCTTCCTCCATACTAATATCAATAGATACAATTTGACTGACCAAAGTATTAAATACATGTATAGGATCTGTCATTGAGTTGTCATCATCCATCCTAAGATGATACAACTTCTTTTGATGAAAAAACTTGTTTACAAGGGAATTTGACTAATACAAACTACCTAACTTATCCTCTAGATTATTTGCACTATCTTCTCTAGAGATGTTCAACAACAATGTTTCTGATAGGAAAAATTTGAATGATACTTCCCACCTTTCTTTCTAGATTTTACTAGTCTTCTTGTGACATAGTAGTAGGTTTTTTACTTGGATCCAGAACATCCCATTAGTCTCTATCTACAATATATTCCATCTTGATTTTTCATAGCTCAAATATCCAACCATTAAATAAATCAATATTGATTCTAGAACTTTTCACCAATATCTTTCAAGACATGAATCACCACCTCATATATCCCATTGAACCCAAGTTTACAATAGTTCCAATATAAACTTGCTCTATTAAAAAATGACCTAAACAATTAGAAACAAAGGCATCCCCCTCAATTCAATAGTAGAGATCATATAAAAAATGTAAGTTTTAAACTTGTGAAGTGAAACAATGAGAAAATAGAATCCATTATAGGTTACATGATTTATTAAAAAATTGGGAAACATGTTATGATATTTTTGCACCCAACGTTTTAGACTTCAGAAATGAGTCCATCCTTAGGGGATCACACAATATTGCATATAGCTAAATAGAAATTAAATAATGGCACGCACATAGTACTCAAATATTTACTTTGGAAACCCTTAACTAGGAAAACCAACAAAACTTAGAGCCACACCTCTCTCTTTATCATTGTATTCACTTAACCATTCACAATACAATATTTAGGTATTGTGCAACATCCAAAACCCTAAATTTTTAATGTGGATTAGATTACAATTATACATTGGGACGAAAAGTACAAAAAAAACCCATTTTTATCTTTTTGGGGCGCACTACCTCAAAGCCCTAGTAGGGGGGGGCTTGACACTCCCCCACGGTACATGTGAAAATCACAACACTAGGGATGATCTAACTTTGGCACAACCCACATGCAAAGAATATAATACATACCTAACATTCACTAGATATCCTCTCCCCCCTTTAGAATCCTAAAATATTTAACTAATTCCGTGGGGGGGGTATAATCAACATCCCTTAGTGAACGAAAAAACCTTGGTATCAAGGTCCAAGTGGAAATCAATCGATGAATATAGTTGTATAGATTAGTGGTAGATGGGGAAACATTATTATTTGGAACCGTTTCCAAGTGAGGGACAACTACCCACATCATTCTTTTGCATACATCATTGCAGTGCAACCTAAACTAATTGTTGATGTATATGTAACTTCGGAATGTATTTCATCTGTGTATTTTATATATATTTATTGTACCCTTATAAGAGATGTGTTATTCCTCTATAAGGAAGTGTCGTCATGTGGATTGACAAGTGTCGCAAGTGTGTGTACTTGCCGATGGGTTATTAGACCACCATGTGGGGTCGGCCCGGAAATATATATAATATAATGTGGATGTATCTAACTAGACAAGTCGGCCCCATAAGGTCACTGGGCAAAAAGGTGAGTATAAATAGAGATAGGAGATCTCTATTTTACTCACTCGGAAAAGTAACTCACTCTCACTCTCAGAAGTGGCGCACTAGTGAGGAAGAGGAGGATCATCTGCTAGGAGACTATCTTAGTGTTATTTGGTTGTATTTTGGTTGAGCCATTGCTCTCTCTATCTCTGAGGAAGTTGTGGGGTTTTTCACCTTAGGGTTTTCCCCACGGAAAATCTGTGTCTCTTGTCTCTTATGCTTTTTATTCTTGTGATGCTTGTCATATTGTGGTTGTCATGCATTGATATACTATATATGTTATTCTCTTAGCAAAGATCCTAGAGTATAATGAATTAATGCTCAAAATTTAACATGGTATCAGAGCTAACCTGAGAAGAAGACATTTTGCAATGACGGAAGCTTGAGTTCCTTGTTTATTGGGTTTCTCTCCACAGATTTTTGAAAATCAGTATAGTAGATTGACTCTACTCATCAAGGCGCATCTATCTGTCCAATCAGAATTCAATTCTGAGCATTTTCAGATTTGGCCCTAAAAATTAGGGTTTCCACAAAAATAGGAATTTCTAAAATCTGAAGACATAGCTGGACGCTCCTTGAAAAAATCGAAGGTTAGAGCTTTGGATCGAGATTTTTGACTAGGTAGATCTCCGAGAAACTCAAACCCTAATTCAGGGCTCTCTCTAGTGAACCTGGGAGGACAAAAAGGCAATTCTGAAGGGCAAGACTTTGCTGATCTCAAATTCTGAATGCACCAAGCTGATTAGCTCATCAAAGCGCATCTTTCTATCATTTCAGAAATTTGAAATTCACATTTTGAATTTTTAGGGTTTCTCTGACAAACCCTAATCCGAGAACAGATCCAGTTTTCAGCATTTCAAGTGGTAAGACCTAAATCTTTTCTATTTCCATTTGAAGTACTCTTTAAGATGTCTCTCCACACCAAGCTTGAGGATAAGATTGAAGGGGTTGATAACTTCTGAGCCTGGAAGTAGAGGATTGGGTTAATCCTGGAAGAGAATGAGTTGGACTCATATGTGAAAGAAGACATCCCTATCCCAGAGGATGAAGAGGCCAAGGTATTGCATAAGAAGAACTTGGTCAAGGCAAAGAGAATCATTATTGATTCTATCAAAGACCATATCATACCCCATGTGTCTTCTCTTAAGACACCCAAGGAGATGTTTGAATATTTAACCAAGCTATTTGAAGGAAAGAACATAAATCGGAAGATGACCCTGTGGAACCAATTGAAAGGAGTAAAGTTCCAGAATGGAGAAACCATTCAATCTTATTTTTCAAGGGCCTCCCAGATCAAGGAACAACTAGAAGCAGTAGATGAAATGGTGGATAATGGTGAAGTAGTGATGACCACTCTAAATGGCCTACCCAGGTCATGGGATTCCTTCATTCAAGGAATTTGTGCAAGGAAGAAGTTGATCTCCTTCAACAGATTGCGGGAAGAATGTTCTCAAGAAGAAGCTAGACTTATAGCTCGTGAAGAAAAAATGGGAGGTGAAGATCAAGCTCTTGCAGCTCACACCAAAAGAAGCAAAACCAAGAAGGAGCACTCTCGCCACAATAAATCCTATCAAAAGAGTAAGAAGGACCTAAGATGCTTCACATGCAATGAGAAGGGTCACTTTGCTTCAGATTGTCCCAAGAACAAAAGGGATAATAACAGC
This sequence comes from Larix kaempferi, assembly GCA_027924585.1. Lineage (NCBI taxonomy): Eukaryota > Viridiplantae > Streptophyta > Pinopsida > Pinales > Pinaceae > Larix > Larix kaempferi. Next base: position 30,688,022 of record BSBM01000316.1, read on the forward strand.
AACTCCAGTAAGAAGAAGAAGGGTAGCAAAAGAAGGTTTCATGCTCATGCTGCCGAAGATGATAACCCCCAAAGAAGAAGCCTAGGGATGAAAGTGATAGTGATGATGACTCATTAAGTGAAGAAGAGTATGTTCTGATCTCTGCTCTCACAGGTACTATCTCCCATGGTTGTAATGATTGGTTGATTGATAGTGGGGCTTCCAAACATATGACTGGTTTTAAGGAATCTTTTGAACCTATCTGAACATGAATCACCCCATAAGGTGAAACTCGGGGATGATTATCAATACCCAATCAAAGGAAGTGGTGAAGCCTCCTACAACCTAGATTCTGGAAAATATTTGAAGATGAAAGAAGTCCTTTATGTACCTGGGCTCAAGAAGAACTTACTCTCCATCTCTGCATTGGATGCAAAAGGTATGAGGGTTGCATTTGTAGATGGCCAAGTCCTAATGTGGCCAAAGGGAAAGAACATAGATGATGCAGTAGTGATTAGAGAGCAAGAGGGAGGTTTGTATAAATTGAAAGGACAACCTGAACATGCCATGGTGCATGAATCCATGGAGCCAAGTGAACTTTGGCATAGAAGACTTTCTCATATGCACTATAGAGCACTTCCAATTGCAAGCAAGGCAGTAGAGGGTCTTCCTGAAATCAAGACCAAACATGAAGGTGTTTGCAAAGGATGTGCAAAAGGTAAGAACATTAAGAAGTCTTTCCCAAGCAGTGAAAGCAAGGCAAAAGACATCCTGGAAATCATCCACTCAGATGTATGTGGTCCTATGTCATCAAGTTCTCTAAGTGGGTATGTTTACTATGTCTCATTTATTGATGACTTCTCTAGGAAGACTTGGGTATACTTCTTGAAGAACAAAGATGAGGTGTTTGATAAGTTCAAGGAATTCAGAACCTTGATGGAGAGCCAAACTGACAAGAAGATCAAAACATTCAGATCCGACAATGGTGGATAATTCACCTCAGGTGACTTCAAGAAGCTTTGCAGTGATTCAGGGATTAAGAGGGAGTTGACTGCTCCTTACAATCCTCAACAGAATGGAGTTGCAGAAAGGAAGAACAAAACTATCATGGAAGTAGCAAGGGAAATGCTGCATGACCAGGATCTACCTATGCATCTATGGGAAGAAGCAGCTAGGACAGCTGTATATGTGCAGAATAGAACACCCCACAAGATATTGGAGAACAAGACACCAGAAGAGGTCTTTTCTGGTAAGAAACCTGAAGTCAGCCATCTCAGAATATTTGGTTGTCCAGTATACACTCATGTCCCAAAGGAAAAGAGGACTAAACTAGATCCTTCAGGAAAGAAGGGTATCTTTGTGGGTTACAGTGAAAGCTCGAAGGCTTACAGAATATACTTTCCAGGGTTCAAGAAGATTGATGTCAGCAGGGATGTAACATTTGATGAAAACACAGCATTCATCAAATCAAGGAAGGCACCTATCGAATTTTATGAAGAACCTAAGGAAACTAGATTTCAAGACACTACCATGACTGAAGCAGTTCTAGAAGTTGTTCATGAGTTTGAAGATCCGCAAGAACCTGTAGATCCACCCCGTGAGGATAACTCTCACAAGAAGAAACCTGCATGGGCTAGAGGGCTCATTCAAGATGCAGAAAGATTTGGCATTCCAGAAGAAGAACACAGAGCAAAGAAGAGAACTAGATCACACACCAGTTATGTTGCTTTACTTTGTGACATTATGAACAAAGAGCCTTCTAGTTATGAAGAGGCAACGGAAAAGAAAGAATGGAGGGATGCTATAGTTGAGGAATACCAATCAATAATGAAGAATGATGTTTGGGATGTTGTCCCAAGACCTAAAGAGAAGTCTGTTGTGACTTCCAAGTGGATCTACAAAATCAAGCATGTTGCAGATGGCAGTATAGAAAAATACAAAGCAAGATTTGTAGCTCGTGGCTTCTCTCAGAAAGAGGGAATAGATTATGAAGAAACTTTTGCACCTGTAGCCAGGTATACTTCCATCAGATCAGTACTTGCCCTAGTTGCAGCTATGAAATGGAAAATACACTAGATGGATGTCAAGACTGCCTTCTTGAATGGTGTAGTTGAAGAGGAAGTATATGTGGAACAACCACTCGGTTTTGAAATACATGACAGGGAGTCATATGTGTGCAGATTGAAGAAAGCTTTGTATGGCTTGAAACAAGCTCTCGGAACTTGGTATGGTAGGATGGACAGTTTCCTATCTAGTTTGGGCTTTACCAAGAGTAAAGCGGATTCTAACCTTTACTACAAGATTGAGGAAGGGAATCCTGTGATTCTACTCCTGTATGTGGATGACTTATTTGTAACAGGAGATGACAGACTGATTGCAGATACTAAGAGGAAGCTTGCTGCTGAATTCGATATGAAAGATTTAGGAATGATGCACTATTTCCTAGGTATGGAGGTGTGGCAGAGTACAGGAGGGATCTTCCTTGGTCAAGGGAAGTACACAGTAGTTATCCTGAAGAGATTTGGGATGATGGATTGCAAGGCCATGGCCACACCTATGGAATTGAATCTGAAGCTTCTATGTGATGCTTCATCTGAGCCAGTTGATGTCTCTATGTATCGTCAGATGATTGGGTCCTTGATGTACCTGACGAACATGAGACTAGACATTTTCTTTGCTGTGAAGACATTGAGCCAGTTCCTTACGGATCCGAGGAGTGTTCACCTAGTTGCTGTAAAGCATGTTCTGAGGTACCTGAAGGGTACAGTGGATTATGGGCTCAAGTATGAAGCAAATCAAAATTTTAACCTGCAGGGTTATGTTGATTCAGATTGGGCTGGCAGTGCTGCAGATAGGAAGAGCACATCTGGGTGTTGCTTCAGTATGGGATCAGGTGTGATCTCTTGGTTTAGCAGGAAGCAGTCCTGCGTAGCACTGAGTACAGCTGAGGCAGAGTATGTTGCAGCCTGTTCAGCTAGTTGTGAGGCAGTATGGCTACAGAAGCTATTGTCTGAGTTATTTGATCTCCCGTTGGATGCTACTGGTATCTTCTGTGATAACCAGAGTTGTGTGAAGCTCTCCGAGAACCCAGTGTTTCATGACAGGTCGAAACACATAGAGATCAAATATCACTATATCAGGGATATGGTGCAAAGAGGAGCTGTGAAGCTCCTGTATGTTGCGACGGACGAGCAGATTGCAGATGTGCTGACGAAGCCACTAGCCAGAGTGAAGTTCGAGTACTTCAGAGAGAGGCTTGGCGTTCTTCAGATCGAGGACACTTCGAGGAAGAAGTGATGGACACATTTGCTGAAGCCATTCCAAGCATGTTGGAAGGAGGATCCTTCACATGGCTATGGATGTAAGCGCTGGATAATGAGCATCAGGATGATGTTCTAGTTTCTGCTTGGATATGATCAGTTAGATAATTTTTATGTATGTATGTATGCATCATGTTGGATGCTAGATATGATCAGTTGGATCATTTTTATGTATGTATGTACGCATCATGTTGGATGCTGGATATGATCAGTTGGATCATTTATATGTATGAACGCATCATGTTGGATGCTGGATATGATCAGTTGGATCATTTATATGAACGCATCATGTTGGATGCTGGATATGATCAGTTGGATCATGTGTATGTATTTTTGTATATGCATCATGTTGGATGCTTGGACCATGTATCTGTATATGTATTAGGTGGATACATTGTATGATTAGGTGGATCATGTATGGTGATATGTATCATGTATTTGTATTTGTATCAGGTGGATACATTGTATGATCAGGAGGATCATGTATGATGATATGTATCAGGTAGATACTTGGTATGCATCAGGTAGATGCATTGTATGATCAGGATGATCATGGATGACAAGCTTCAGGATGTTGCTCCAGATGACATGCAGCAGGATGTTGCAGTGATGATGATCAGGATGATCATGGATGACGAGCTTCAGGATGTTGCTCCAGATGAAATGCAGCAGGATGTTGCAGTGATGATGATCAGGATGATCATGTGTACATCAGGATGATGTATGGTGAGTATCAGGTTGATACTCTGTGGCCTTGGATTAGGTTGTGCAGATGAGCATGTAATCCAGTGCTCTGGTAGATTTGAAGATAGTCTTTCGAGGTTTTGCCTATGGCATGTAATTCAGTGCCCTGGGATATCTGGAAAATGCTCTTTCGAGGTTTTTCTCTGGAAGGACATATAATTCGGTGCCCTAGGAGATCTGCAGATAGTCTTTCAAGGTTTTTCCTATGGCATGTAATTCAGTGCCCTGGGATATCTGGCAGATGCTCTTTCGAGGTTTTTTCCTATGGCATATAATTCGGTTCCCTAGGAGATCTGATAGGTTGGGCTGTGTAATCAGTCTTGGGATGCTCTTGCGAGTTTTTGCCATGACCACATGTAATTCGTTGCCCTACGAGATCCTATAGGTAGAGCTGTGTGCTCGTAACAGCCTGGGATGCTCTTGCGAGGTTTTGTGGTGAGGTCACATGTAATTCGGTGCCCTAGGAGATCCTATAGGTAGAGCTGTGTGCTCGTAACAGCTTGGGATGCTCTTTCAAGGTTTTGTGACGCACGTAATAAGTCCTGACAATTCCACAGTATGGCCAGTGATGATGAAGACCTGCAGGTGGTGGGCCTAAATCCAGTATGAAAAAGGACTGGCTCTGTAGAACTTCCTATGACGAGTAGAGTCAGAGATTGGTTGAGATAGCAGCATCAGTGACGATGATGATGACGATGCATCGATGACGATGATCCAGAGAAGAAGACTTGTCTAGTAGATCTATGTCGAGAAATACCTTCCTAGTTAAGAGGGAGTGTTGATGTATATGTAACTTCGGAATGTATTTCATCTGTGTATTTTATATATATTTATTGTACCCTTATAAGAGATGTGTTATTCCTCTATAAGGAAGTGTCGTCATGTGGATTGACAAGTGTCGCAAGTGTGTGTACTTGTCGATGGGTTATTAGACCACCATGTGGGGTCAGCCCGAAATTATATATAATATAATGTGGATGTATCTAACTAGACAAGTCGGCCCCATAAGGTCATTGGTCAAAAAGATGAGTATAAATAGAGATAGGAGATCTCTATTTTACTCACTCGGAAAAGTAACTCTCTCTCACTCTCAGAAGTGGCGCACTAGTGAGGAAGAGGAGGATCATCTACTAGGAGACTATCTCAGTGTTATTTGGTTGTATTTTGGTTGAGCCATTGCTCTCTCTATCTCTGAGGAAGTTGTGGGGTTTTTCACCTTATGGTTTTCCCCACGGAAACTCTGTGTCTCTTGTCTCTTATGCTTTTGATTCTTGTGATGCTTGTCATATTGTGATTGTCATGCATTGATATATTGTATATGTTATTCTCTCAGCAAAGATCCTAGAGTATAATGAATTAATGCTCAAAATTTAACACTAATCATCCCAAGGGCATGGTAAACCATGATTGATCATGGTACCCATGTTTGTGAGGAAGGATTTTATGGGATTATCAACTTCCATATCCCTTTGATTACTAATCCTCTATATATTAATCTTGTTCATGTAGATGTCCACATCCATATATGTTGAAGTTCTTTATCAAACACCTAGCAATTCAAGGGATTTAGTAAAAACTATGTTGATTACTATATTGACTACCTTAGCCAACATGTTTTTTCCATGTACCTATTAGTATGTGTTGCTGATGTATTTGGACACTTGTTTATAAATGGTGTCAAATTATAAGTATAATTTGAGATGAATTCTTACTAAAGGTGGATTCTTAAAGACATATCCCCACATGGTGATCTTGACTTGGATTAATTTTTACCTTTCTAGCTTCATTTAGAGCTTCTTCCTATATTAATTTATAGGAATCTTTATCTTGCTTCAAAACTGCTACTTGCTTTTTCTCTCCATGCAATTTATTCTCAACCTCTTCCAAATTTTGTCCTTGTTTCTTAAGATCTTCTCTTCCCTTTTCTACAACTCTTTTTGTTGATATGAACTTAAGAGTATTGTCCTTAGCCTTATATTTCCAGTATGACAATCCTTCATTAATTGATATACTTAGTTGTTGAAGTTGGGACTCTTTGTAGGAGGAGGTGGATGACTAACCAAGGAGGCTATTGTTTTCTCTTTCTGGTACACAATGCATTCATGCCTAAGAGTATTAATCACTTAATTGGCCTCATCTGAATTGAAGGAAAAATCAGCTGCTTCACCTTAAGAGCTATATTGTCCTTAGCCTTATATTTCCATTATGACAGTACTTCATTAATTGATCTACTCAATTGTTAAATTTGGGAATCTTTGTAGGAAGAGATGGATGAATAACCAAGGAATCTATTGCTTTCTCTTTCTAGGACCCAATGCATTCATGACTGAGAGTATTAATCACGTCATTGGTATCATCTAAATCGAAGGAAAAATTAGATGCTTCACCTTGGATAACTTCTAGGTCTCCGACTCTTCCTTTCATTACTTGATTTTGGGCTGTCAAGGAAGCATTCTATGCCCTCATAAATTGACCTCGTCATCCAATTTTTGTTTTTCTTCCAACATTTTTTTAGTAACTTGGAACATTCTATCCATTTGAGAAATTTCTGGTACTCTTATTATTTTAGCATTTTCCTTAAGAATGGAAATAAGCTCATATTTTTCTTGCTTCCATTTTTTAATTGAGGCTAAGCTAGCCTACAATTTGTATTTCTCTAACTCAAGGGAATTCACCCTAGCATTTAAGAATTGATTCCTCACAGAAATGGAATCTGACTACTTTTTATAATTTTCACTTGAGGTGGTAGCCTTGAGGTATTTATCATAAACTACATTGCTTAATCCGTGTTCCAATGTAGCATCATCTTCAAGTGGGATACCAATTGTCTCAAAAGTAACTTGCAAATCCTTCTAGTCTTGTGGTTACATCTTTGAATATGTTTTTCTAGCTAATGTCTATAGTGTTGTAACCACAAATTATCTAGTCTTAGCATTATACCTTGGTAACAATCTCGATTGTTCTAGTGCCTCACGAGTGTCTACATCTTTAATTGTTCCCAAGATTTCTAGTCATATTCTTCTTTCCTCTATAAAAGTCTCAATGGATGATAGGTATCCATGGATTGAATTAAATTTCCCCATGGGATTCAGTGCCCTATTTCTTGCGAGGAGCTAATAGCCAGTGTGTTAGGGACACCGTCTGAAGTTGCAACTGACAACATATAAACTAACTTGGAAAGGGAGGGATAAAGTGGTGTGTGAGATGAATTGGATTCCCCTTATTGAGCCACGCTTGGATCTAGTCTATCTTGTTGTTCACTTATTGTTTCCTCATGCCTAAAATACTTGAATCTCTCTTTCTTTAGTTCAGGATCCTCCTGGATCCTTCCTTCTATTTATTTCATGTTCTTGGTTTATTTATGTTATGTTAGGATGTCCCCTAAAACATTACCTCCCACACTTATCTCTGTCACATAAATATTATCTTTTAGGTCTTGGGTAATTTTTTCCTCTTTAGTGGTGGTCTCTATTATACATCTTCCTCATTTTTCACATGTTATATCAAGATAGATTTTCCCCTCTATTTTAATGTGTTGAGGTGTTAGGATGAAAATCTAAGGGTACCTTGATGTGCTTGTGAGCTATTAGGAGGTATTTGCTACAATGATGAACCAAATTGTTACATTATGTGGGTTGGGGGAGTGAAGTAGAGAGTTGATTAGTATTCTTCATTGAAGGTGCATTAGTATATTTTCTTAACCCCATACCCTTTTCCCTTTCAAATACCTTGATTGGTTTAGTTATTCCTTTTCCTTCCCTCTTGATCCATCCTTCCTATAAAATTACCATACCTTGTATAATATTTTTGACCTTGGAATAAGATAGGAGTTCCTAAGATTGGGATGTGGCAGTTTCATCAAGAGGGATAAGTGTCCCTTGTTTAGCCTTGTCTATAAAATCCTTCATCATGATTGATTCTCTAGTTTCCTCTTCTGCTACACTGTCATCCTCATCCTTATCATCGTCATGTACATCATCACACAACTTGGAGAACTTATCATCCTAATGTATTCTTTGGTATAGGGTCATCTCAACCCATAAGTATTGACTCATTACCCCCCAGGATCCCCTCTTACATTTGATAAAGTTATCCAGATGGAATTCAAATCTTTTTTGCTCAAGAGAGGTAAGGAATTTCATCTCTTCCTTTGATACCATAACACCTTCAAACTTGCAAAATGTATAATAAGATGACACGTCATGATTTGTTTTGTTGTGGTGTTGGGAAATTCCAAGTTAGGGTCTTCGAGGGATAAAAATACGCCTTCAAAATGGATAGCACTTCTCCATAAGTGTCTTTATTGCATAATCTTTCAATTAATGTCCTATATTCATGATCTTGAGGGTTAGGGTGCTTCCTCCCCTTTTCAACTCCCACTAGTTGGTCTCGTGGGAAATTGTACCGTTTAAGGACCTCAATAGCACATTTGGTGCTTTTCCTATCATTTATTGCATAACCTCAAATTTCCCTGGGTAAGGTCATCCTTCTCTTTTTTCTAGACTTCAGGAAATGAATGTCAGCAACCTCTACCAGTTTTTTTACAATATTCTAGCACAAAACTCCTTGGGGTATTGTGTATTTTAGGTAGAATGTAGGGTGATAATTGTGTTTCATATATTTTTATTATAGTTAATATAGGTCCTTGGAATCGATCCCCTTTCTTGTGGGTATCCCCTAGTTTTAGATGTGGCCTGATAGCTATAGTAATCCTATCAAGCTCCTCCCTCTTGATTATGGAGAATGCAACATACATAAATTAGGAAACAAATTTGGAAAAGGAAGATCCAGGGTCTCCCTTTTTATCCAAGGAAACCAATCAATGCTCTTGATAGGATATTTGCTTTGGGGTTTTTGTAGGTTCAATAGTGATAGGTGATGATCTAATGATAGATGAACATGCATATTAGGTAGAGGGATACCTGAATATGCCATTAGTATGTAAATTGGCTAGTTTTTTCCTCATCCCTATTGCTATGGAATTAACATACCTAAATTTGGGGATGGAAGGTGCATTGTAGGAATCCACTATGGGCACCATCTCTTCATCGACGTCAACATAACTCTCCCTAGTTGATGTCTATGTAACTTTGGAATGTATTTCATCTATGTATTTAATTGTACTCCTATAGATATGTATTATTCCTCTATACGGAAGTGTCATCATTTGTATTGACAAGTGTCGCAAGTGGTGTAACTTTTTGATGGGTTATTAGAAAAACTATTGAGGGGTCGGCCCGGAATAATGTAACCTGGGGTTATTAGGCTGAGTTAGACAAGTCGGCCCCATAGGTTTATTAGGCAGGACAGGACAAGTATACATAGAGATTGGGAGATCTCTATTTCATTCATCTCATTACTCACTCTTCTATCACTCGGAAAGTGGAGCACATGTGAGGAGGAGGATCGGCTACTAGGAGAAGTCTATCTCTTGTACTTTGGTTGTATCATTGCTCATTCTATCTCTGAAGAAGTTGTGTGGTTTTTCACCTTTATGGTTTTCCCCAGTGAAACTCTTTGTGTCCATTGTCTTATGTGATTTCTTGATATGCTTGATACATGCTTGATATGATTGATATGATGTACATGTTATTCTATTAGTAAATATCCTAGAGTATATTGAATTAATGCTCAAAATCTAACATGGTATCAGAGCTTCCCTGAGAAGAAGACATTGTGCAGTGGCGGAAACTAGGGTTTCTTGTTTATTGGCTTTCTCTCCAAAGATTTTGGAAAAGCAGTAAGGTAGATTGACTCTAATCATCAAGGAGAATATTTCTGTCCAATCAGAATTCAATTCTGAGCACTTTCAGTTTTGGCCCTAAAAATTAGGGTTTCCACAAAAATAGGAAATTCTAAAATTTGAAGACACAGCTAGAAGCTACTTGGAAAAATTGAAGTTTAGAGATTTGGATCAAGATTTTTGGTTGGGTAAAACTTCGAGAAACTCAAACCCTAATTTAAGGTCCTCCCAATGAATCCGAGAAGACTAAAAGGCAATTCCGAAGGGTGAATCTTTGCAGATCTCAAATTTTGAATATACCAGGTTGATTAGCTCATCAAGGCGCATCTTTCTATCTTTCAGAAGTTTGAAATTCATCTTTTGAATTTTTAGGGTTTCTCTGACAAACCCTAATCCGGGACCAAATCCATTTTTTAGTAAGACAAGTGGTAAGATCTAAAACTTTTCTATTTCCATTTGAAGTACTCTTTAAATATGTCTCACCATAGCAAGCTTGAGGATAAGCTTGAAGGAGTTGATAACTTACGAGCATGGAAGTATAGGATTGGGTTAAGCTTGGAAGAAAATGAGTTGGACACTTATATAAGTGAAGAGGTCCCTGTCCAAAAGGAAGAAGAGGTTAAGGCTCTTCACAAGAAGAACTTGGTCAAGGAAAAGAGGATCATTGCTGATTCTATCAAATATCATCTCATACCCCATGTGTCTTCCCTAAAGACACCAAAGGATATGTTTGATTCCCTGACCAAGCTATTTGAAGGGAAGAACATAAATCGGAAGATGACCCTAAGGAATCAATTGAAGAATGTCAAGATTTAGAATGCAGAGACTATGCAGTCTTATTTCTCAAGGGTCTCCTAGATAAAAGAACAACTTGAAGCTATGGGAGAAGATATAGAAAATGGAGAAGTGGCAATGACCACTCTTAATGGCCTTCCTAGATCTTGGGATTCCTCCATCCAAGGGATTTTTTCTAGGAAGAAACTTATCACCTTCAGTAAGATGTGGGAAGAATGTTCACAGGAAGAAGCTCGAATTGTAGCTCGAGAAGAGAAGATGGGGAATGAAGACCAAGCTCTCACAGCACACTCCAAAATTCATGGTGACAAGAAGGCTCACCATCATGGCAAGAAAGAAATACATCACCATCAGAATCAGAGAGGTAGTCCCAAACCTCGAAGGAACATGTCATATGTTTGTTGCTATACATGTGATGAGAAGGGACACTATTCCAGATATTGTCCCAGAAATAAGAAAGATGGTTCTCACAAAAATAAGACATCATGCTCATGCTGCAGAGGATGATGAACCTCCCAGGAAGAGGGCTAGAGAAGATAGTGAAGATTCTTCTAGTGATGAAGAATATGTTTTGATTTCTGCTCTCATTGGAACCATTACTCATGGAAGTAATGATTGGCTTATAGATAGTGGGGCTTCTAAACACATGACATGATTCAAGGAATCCTTATGAATCTATCTGAACAATGATCACCCCACAAGGTGAAACTTGGGGATGACTACCAGTATCCAATAAAAGGGAGTGGTGAAGCCTCCTATAAACTAGACTCTGGAAAATCTATGAAGATGAAAGATGTACTTTATGTTACAGGTCTTAAGAAGAATCGACTCTCCATATTTGCATTGGATGCAAAAGGTATGAGGGTTGCATTTGTAGATGGCAAAGTCCTAATGTGGTCAAAGGGTAAGACTATTGATGATGCAGTGGTGATTGGAGAGCAAGAGGGAGGATTATACAAATTGAAGGGCCAACCAGAATAAGCCATGGTCCATGACTCAGTACAGCCAAGTGAACTTTGGCATAGAAGGCTTGCACACATGCACTATAGGGCATTACCAATTGCAAGCAAAATGGTAGAAGGTCTTCTTGAAATCCAGGCAAAGCATGAAGGCATTTGCAATGGTTGTGAAAAGGGAAAGAACACAAAGAAGACATTTCCAAGCAGTGAAAGGAAGGCAAAAAGAATCTTGGAAATCATCCACTCTGATGTATGTGGTCCAATGTCATCTAGTTCTATGAGTGGGTATGTGTACTGTGTTTCCTTCATTGATGATTTCTCTAGGAAGACTTGGGTTTACATCTTGAAGAAAAAAGATGAAGTGCTTGAAAAGTTCAAGGAATTCAAAGCCTTGATAGAAAACCAAACTGACATGAAGATCAAGATCTTCAAATCCGACAATGGTGGAGAATTTACTTTAGGAGACTTCAAGAAGCTATGCAGTGATTCAGGGATTAAGAGGGAGTTGACTACTCCTTACAATCCACAACAGAATGGGGTTGCCGAAAGAAATAATAGAACAATCATGGAAGCAGCTAGGGCAATGCTCCATGACCAAGATCTACCTATGCACTTATGGGCTGAAGCAGCAAGGATAGTTGTATATGTGCAGAACAGAACACCCCATAAGATACTTGACAACAAAACACTAGAAGAAGTGTTCACTGGTAAGAAACTAGAAGTTAGCCATCTCAGAATATTTGGTTGTCCAGTATACACTCACATCCCAAAAGAAAAGAGGACAAAGCTATATCCTTCAGGAAAGAAGGGCATATTCGTGGGTTACAGTGGAAGATCGAAAGCTTACAGAATCTACTTCCCAGGATTCGTGGGTTAGGGATGTAACATTTGATGAAAGCTCAGCATACATCAAATCGAGGAAAACACCAATTGAAGAGAATGAAGAACCCAGAATATCTAGAACTCAAGACACCACCATGAATGAAGCAGTTCCTGAAGAAGATCGTGAAATGGAAGATCCACAGCAACCTGTAGATCCACCTCGTGAGAAGGAATCTCACAAGAGGAAACCAACATGGGCTAGAGAGCTCATCCAAGATACAAAAAGGTTTGGTATTCCAAAAGAAGAACATAGAGAAAGGAAAAGAACAAGATCACATACCAGCTATGTTTCCTTACTCTGTGACATAATGAACAAAGAACCTTCCAGTTATGAAGAAGCAACATAAAAGAAAGAATGGAAGGATTCCATGGTCGAGGAATACCAATCAATCATGAAGAATGATGTTTGGGATGTGGTCCCAAGACCAGATGGGAAGTCTGTGGTGACTCCCAAGTGGATCTATAAGATCATGTAGATGGTAGCATAGAGAAATACAAAGCAAAGGTTTGTAGCTCGTGGCTTCTCCCAGAAAGAAGGGATTGATTATGAAGAGACCTTTGCTCCTGTGGCCAGATACACTTCCATTAGATTAGTACTTGCTCTGGCTGCAGTGATGAAATGGAAGGTACACCAGATGGATGTCAAGACAACTTTCTTGAATGGTGTAGTTGAAGAGGAAGTGTATGTGGAGCAGCCACTCGGGTTTGAGACACATGACCGAGAGTCACATGTGTGCAAACTGAAGAAATCCCTGTATGGTTTGAAACAGGAACCCAGGACCTGGTATGGCAGGATAGATGGCTTCCTATCCAATTTAGGCTTTACCAATAGTAAAGAGGATTCCGACCTTTACTACAAGGTTGAGGAAGCAATCCTGTGATACTACTACTGTATGTGGATGACCTGTTTATGATAGGTGAGGATAGATTGATTGCCGATATGAAGAGGAAGCTTGTTGCTGAGTTCGAGATGAAGGACTTGGGTATGATGCACTACTTTCTTGGTATGGAGGTGTGGAAGAGTGTAGATGGGATCTTCCTTGGACAAGGTAAGTATGTAGTAGAGATCCTGAAGAGGTTTGGGATGATGGACTACAAGGCTATGGCCACACCTATTGCATCGAACCTGAAGCTTCTATGTGATGCTTCTTCTGAGCCGATTGATGCTACGATGTATTGTCAAATGATTGGGTCCTTGATGTACCTGATAAATACAAGACCAGACATCTACTTTGCAGTGAACACCTTGAGCCAGTACTTGAAAGATCCGAGACATGTTCACCTGATAGTTGCAAAGCATATTCTGAGGTACCTGAAGGGTACAGTTGACTATGGGCTCAAGTATGAGGCGAATCAAAAGTTTAACCTGGAGGGTTATGTTGATTTGGATTAGGCAGGTAGTTCCATTGATCGGAAGAGCGTTTTGGGGTGTTGCTTCAATATGGGATCCGATATGATCTCTTTGTTTAGCAGGAAGCAGTCCTGTGTGGCACTGAGTACAACCGAAGCAGAGTATGTCGCAGCTTGTTCATCCAGTTGTGAGGCAGTATGGCTTAGGAAGCTACTGTCTTATTTGTTTGATCTCCAGCTGAGTGCTACTTGCATATATTGTGACAACCAGAGTTGTGTGAAGTTGTTGGAGAACCGATTGTTCCATGACAAGTCGAAGCACATTGAGATCAAGTATCACTATATCAGGGATATGGTGCAAAGAGGAGCAGTGAAGCTCCTGTATGTTGCGACAGACGAGTAGATAGCCGATGTGTTTCCCAAGACGCTTGCCAGAGTGAAGTTTGAATACTTCAGAGGGAGACTTGGTGTACTTCAGATCGAGATACCTTCCAAGGGGAAGTGATGAGTCTGGAGACACAGATGCACACAGGGCGATTCTCACATGGTTAGAGGAAAGTCCTTCCATGGTGAGATGTAAGGGCTGGTCCATTTTTACATGGTTAGAGGAAAGTCCTTGCATGGTGAAATGTAAGGGCTGGGCGGAGACATTCTCACATAGTTAGAGGAAAGTCCTTCTATGGTGAGATGGAAGGGCTGGGCCATTCTTGCATGGTTAGGGGAAAGTCCTTCCATGGAGAGATGTAAGTGTTGGGCATGGATTTTTCGGCATGGTTAGAGGAAAGTCCTTCCATGGTCGTGATGTAATTGCCGAGCTTCTCTGACATGGTCAAAGGAAATTCCTTCCATGGTCATGATGTAATTTTTGTAGCCGTGTTGATGCCTTGAAAATTGTAGCATCAATTAGCAAGGGACTCTCCCCGATAAGCGATCCCAATTAGATCACTCACCATTTGGTGTGGGGAATCCGTCCGGTTAACGGTTTCGACTACCATAAGATTTAAAGATTTTGGTTCTTCACACCGGTTGTGGCCTGGTTCACCATTTATGTATTTTATTTTAAGATGATATGCAAGTTCCCTAAGCTAAGTGCATGCAATTAACCTAAACTAATCTAAAACTGTGTAAGCGAATCTATTCTATCCTTGCAAGGAGCAAACTATAGAGATGAGTAATGAGCTGAAAGAAACACCTTAAAGATTATACAGATAGTCGTTTAATCATAAGATACATCTATAGTAGGATATAGTAGACATTAAAGATAGCTTTAATTCAGTTAGTACAATCCACTACTCATTTAAGAAAACACATCTTTGCATAGGAAAGCATAAGAACATTCATTACACAGAAACAATTCAAGATAGCAAGGAATGATCTCACAATAATATTTAGATGACACAGGAATAATCCAGCACACATTTGACACATCTTCCATGCAAAAACACCTTATCCCAGGCTTTCATTAGGCAAAAAAATATTTCTTAGAGCAAGTAGCAAAGTAGTCCATGTACAAGCAAGAAAAAATTTCACCTGCCAAAAAGTCCTCTATCCTTCTCTCATTCATCTATATATAGATTTACAAATTGCTCCTTGAGCTGACAAGTGTACCCTAAAGTTTTGGAAGCTTCTAATTTGTCATTTAGTCTGTAACTACAAAACTAAATAATTCATAGGTACCTTTCACAAAGGACACAATTAAAAAGACAGCTATCCTTTAATGTATTTACATATGAAAACTTTCCCGCCTATTTTCCTATAGTATAGTAAAATAAGCTACAGCCCAACTGGCTCTGCTAATTCATTTGGTTGCTCCTCTCTTATTGGTTCTCCCACTGCAACAAGCTCTTCTTCCTCGATAGGCTCGCCTGATTGTGCCGATTTATCTTCTTGTTCAATGTAGCTTGCCCACTGTCCAATTTCCTTTACAATGGTTTTCCCTCTCAATGAGACTATCACATTCCACGCTATTCTGTGTCTACGTAATTATGTTTTGATGGTTGTTATTCCCGTTACAGTCCTCTGTGCACAAATTTCCAGACAGTGAGTGTGAACGGAAATCTTCCCAACGAACTGATGAAGGTCTTCTCAGGATATAGCTTCTATCCTATTCAAATAATCCAATTCTGCGTTCAGATTATTCCCTAACTCCGTCATGCGTTGGTCTCTCTCGAGAAACTCATAAACATTATGTGGTAGAGCCACCTGACATGTCTAATGAGTTTCTCGGATCTTGGAATAGATAACATGGCACCTTTTTATCGTCTTCCAGATTTCAATACTTAATTTGTCGCCACAGTCTCTACAAAATTCCAGGACTCCCATATCCATATCTAGCTCCTCATCGGTCAAGGGGCACAAATTTAAGGGAAAACCTAATTTTCCTTTTCTCCATTCCGACTACTCCTTAATCTAGACCACATATTGAGCAAACTTGTCTTTAATCCGAAGTGCTTCAATCTCAATACTTGTCATCTTGGTGATCATTTCTTTCATCCCACAAATTTCTTCAGAAATGGATACCAGTAATTGATGCATCTTCCCTTGCATTTCGTTGGCCTGCTTACAGAAGGTGGACAGATCCTGCCTATTTTTTGTTATCTCCTTGAGTTGTTTCACTAACTCTTCCTTCTCTTGTAGCAACCTCTCAAACTGAGGTTTGAATATATGAGTCTGTTGAGCCCTGCTGGCTTCGATTTTTTCCAACAGTGATATATGAGTCTTTAAGTTCCTTTGCTCGTCCTCTAAGATGGACAACTGCATCTCTAGTGAATTCTTCTCATTTTCGAGTTGCAGAGCTTTTGAAATTGTCCTTAACTTTTCCTCTGCCAGCTCCTTATATTTATTCTTCATTTCATTTGCTTCTAGCACTTCTTTCTTGCTATCAGCTTTTATTTTGAAGCATTTCTCTCTGTAACTCTTTACTTTGTTCATTAACCGATCAACATTGGCTTTATTTGCCTAGGCTGAGGCTACAGTGCATCCTGATTGGAATGAAGGATAAATGTCAGCCCCCTGGACTAGTGTGGTCTCCGAAACTCTGAATTCGAATGATTCAGGATCAATTTCCATTTTCCTCATTGTTATGCCAATGATAGCCTTCTTCCATTCGTGAAAGTAGACGGAATCCAGTTTGGCCACTTGGCACTACTTCCTGGGGTTGTATGGGGTCAGTGCCAATTCCTTAGTAGAAATAACCCCTTTATGAGCGATCCCTGGCTGGTCTATTTTTTGCATATCTAAGTCCATGGCCTGTGGGATGGACATGTTTTGTTCAGGAGTTCTCTCAACCTACTCCTTTTCTTGTCTTTCAGCTAGCTCTTCTAATTCTGCTTGTAATCTGTCCACCTCTTCCAACAAAATCCTCCCTTATTCTTCTTCTTCTTGTTTAGAAACCTGTTCCTGAACGATCCTTACTTCTTCTTCTCTCTGGTCTTTCAACTCCTCTTCCTTCTGGATTCTGGCGGCTTCTTCTTGTTGCTGCAATTGAATAGCCTACCCATTTTGAATTCTTTTTGTCTCTTCTTGTAAAACCCTTTCTTCTTGCTCCCTCTTGAGTCTAGCAGCTTCTTCTTGTTGAAACTTGGTAGCTTGTTCATTTTGAATCCTAACAACCTTTTCATCTTGTCGCAATTTGGCAGCCTGCTCATTTTGAATCCTAGCTACTTACTGATCTTCCTATCATTTGATAGCTTGTTCTTGTAATATCCTGTCCTCTTCTTCTTGTTCCATACCTGTCAAATATCCTAATTGGGACACTGATGCCTCCTGCTCCTTTTGGATTAGGCCGACAGGCTTGGGGGCAGAGCTCTTTTTCTTAGCGTTCTTGTAGCGCTTTCCTAATGCTGTTAAGTTTCGAGCACTACGGAAAAACTCTTCATCTAGGTCCATATGACGAGTGTACTCAAAGCTATTTTTGGCATCAATAATATGTTGGGCAATTTTACCACAAGGGTCATGCCTTCTGAAGAACTTTGTACCAAAATGGAAGATTTCTAAATCCTGGACATAGTTTTCTCCTTGCTTGGCCCTCGGGAGGCTGTATGCTCCTATAGTGAAAGGCATAGGTGGATATATAAATTTCTTTCTTTCAGTGAGAACTCTACTGATTCCACAAACAATGAAGAGTTGCCTCAAGGCTTCCCTATGTATCACAAAATCTGTAGCATATCTGGGAAGCACAAAGGGGGCTATGGATCCTCCACTCATTCAGATGTAGGTACCTTCTAGACCATGGTAATAATCGCCGAATGCTTCGATAATGGGCATGGTGTTCTCTGACATACAATTTTGCTCCTCTACAAAAATGAGTTGATATAAAGGCATGTTGAATTTCTCGCAAACCTGCTTGTAATAACTCGCATATTTTCTTGCCCACGTGAGTTGGTAGGCCATGAAGAGAGGTGTCTCCTTTTTGTTCCATGAGCAACCCAAATCAGGTGTTTTTGTATATGTAACTTCGGAATGTATTTCATATATGTATGTTGTATGTACTCCTATAGAGATGGTATTATTCCTCTATACGGAAGTGTCGTCATTTATATTTTAAATGTCGTAACTTATACTTGATGGGTTATTAGACCACCTTGTTGGGGTCGGCCCTGTATAAGTCATGTGGGTCAAAGGGTTATTAGACCACCCTATTGGGGGTTGGCCATGTGGGTCGAAGGGTTATTAGACCACCCTATTGGGGGTCGGCCCAGTCAGCATTATGTTATGTGGTTAAGTTCGAGCCTACATGATTTATGTAAAAGGCAAGTCAAGTCAAGTATAAATAGAGTGCGGGAGGCACTCTGTTTGATCACCCACTTCTCAGTCATGCACTCAAGGAGGAGTGGCGCACTTATGGAGGAGGAGGATCTACTGCCAGGATATGTCTATCTCTTATGGTTGGGTTGTATCATTGCTCTATCTATCTCTGAGAAAGTTATTGGGGTTTTTCACCTTTATGGTTTTCCCCAAGTAAATCTTTGTATCTCTTGTGTGCTTGCATTATTGTTTCCATGATTGATATGCTGTAGATATGCTGTACATGTTGTTCTCTCAGTTAAGATCCTAGATCATATTGAAGTAAATTCTGAAAATTTAACATGGTATCAGAGCTAGCCTGAAAGAAGGCATGATATGGCATGTATGACACTTGTTGCACTTACGATGTTAGGGCTTGATATAGCAAAAAACAGTCAGCATAGCAGGTTCGCTATAAATCCGTTTTGGAGAATTTTTTGGATCTAAAACCTTTACAGGTCGAAGAATAAATCCCCATGTACCTTGTGTCCAAAGGACAACCTCTAATTCGTTGTACTTTGTGATTTATGATCTGTACAATATAGGGTTTCTGCCTCTTCCAGATCTGAGTCAAAATCAGGTGACCTTGGGAAAAAGGTCATAACCTGGGCTAGGGAGATCCAAATTAAATTTCGTAAAACGTGACAGGCATTACACAAAATGTACTATCTCATGAAAAAATTTCAGAGGCCGAAGTTGAACCAGTGACATGTGGCACGCCATACAAGTTCGCTCTCCTGTATTATCCCATAAACAGGTCACATTGCGACACTTAGCATAAATCTGTCTCAGAGAATCCAATTGAGGTCAGACCTATCAGGATGGAAAGATAATAGGTCAGGCTATCTCAGGAAATTTTTTCATAGGCCGAAGTTGAAACAGTGACACGTGGCACGCCGTACAAGTTCGCTCTCCTGTATTATCCCATAAATAGGTCACATTGCGACACTTGGCATAACTCTCTCTCAGAGAATCCAATTGAGGTCAGACCTGTCAATATGGAAAGATAACAGGTTGGGCTATCTCCAAAAAAAATTTCAGACCTTGTGGATTGAAAAGTTTGGAGTTACACCAAAAACAATCAGGTACATATTTCTGTCAAAACCGAATTATTTTTTAGTACCTTCATTCATGGCTTCCGGAATTTAGGGCTTTGGAGAAAGTTGGAATTTTTGTAATCGGAGACCATGGCTGAATGCTACTCATCAAAATAAAAATTTGGAGACCAAGATCATAATTTTTGGTTGGGTAGAAGGCCGGGCTTGATCAGACCCTAGTTCGGGACTTTGATCAGAAAAGTGGAAAATTAGGGCTTATGTAAAAATGAGAATTTTTGAAATCTGTGACCACGGCTGGAAGCTCCTCAAAAAAATAGAAGCTTAGAGCTTTGGATCAAACCTTTTGATTGGGCAGAAGAGTGGGCTTCATCAAACCCCAGTTCAGGGTCACTTCCAGTGAATCTAGAAGTTTCAAAGGCAAAATTGATGAGTGAAACTTTGCAGTTTTCAAATTCTGAGCATACTAGCTTGATCAGCTCATCAAGGCACATATTTCTATCCTTTCGAAAGTTTGAAATTCAAAGTTTGAATTTTTTGGGTTTCTCTGACAAACCCTAATCCATCTCCAGGTCCAGTTCTTGCAAATCAAGTGGATTGGGTTAATCCTAGAAGAAGATGGATTGGTCACCTGCATAATGAAGAAGTTCCTGTTTCAGAGGGAGATGAGGCTAAGGCCTTACATAAGAATATTACAAGCGATCTCGACAGGTATGAATCATCGAGGTATGTTTCGATATTTGTTCATGATTAAGTTTATGGTATGTTTGTCTTCATGTTATTACGGTTAGTATAATCTTGATTTTAGATTTTTCGTATCACCTTAACAAAATTATGAATGCATGATAGAAGATATTCATTGGTTAGGGTGTTGACACTTATGATTGTACTAATGCATTATGGTGTTGTATGAGGTTTATGTTGTCTGCTAACATAAAAGGTACACCAAGAAATACAAATCATGTTCTAATTCAAAAACATATGATCATGGTGACATGAAGACAAGGATTCATCCATTGTCATGGATCACATAGAAGATCTGCTTTCGAGGTATGTATAACTTGGTTCTACAATGGTTAACTTATGAGACATGTAGGTTACTAGCACAAATCACTGAAGAGAACTAGAAGACATTATGCGGGTATGTTAGACATAACTAGCTAGCATGCTAATCCAGGTATGTTTTTCCTATATCAAGCTAGAATCCTACCTTGTGTTAGGATCTTATACTGTTGTGTTGTTGATAATGATTAATCATGAAGGTATAGGTTTGAATAATCACAGGTTTTATGCATATTATATCTCTTATCTTCATTGATGATTCAACTAACCAGAAGAGTCCTATGATCAAATAAGAAAATGTATGAGTAAAAGAAGACTTCCCTGAAACCTTGAATACTAATGTTTATTATCTGTGAATGATCATGAATATACATGTTTAAAGATTATTGTGTTTTGATAGTATTGAGATTATACTAATAAATGTGTGACTACGTATTAGACCTCAAGGATAACACAATAATGATACTAATAAGCATGCATAGTGATTAAGGATGCATGTAAGTTCAAGGACAAGTAATCCAGGAAGCAAAGATCAAGAGGGAGCACACTCCAATTGTTCCTACAAGAAAGCAAAGGAGCACACTTCAGTAGGTTCTGCAAGGATGCAGATATTCAGAGGGAGTTGACCACTTCTCACAATCCACATAAAAATGGAGTTGCAGAAAATAAGCAAAGACTGAGAGGGAGTCAACCCAACAAACAAACAAAGATAAGTATTTGAATTGTCATTACTTGCATATTTTATTGTTTAAATAATACTGTTCAATAATGTATATACTGATGTTCCTAGAATTAGGTTGTGTATTATGCATATTAGAATAGTTGCATTGATGAACAGTATACTACTAATATGCATGGGTAAGTGGCCTATGGCACTGTACAACATTCCATTGCTACTTATCTAGAATGAAACCTCTTTGCTGACATGTTGGGAGTTGTGCACACTCTTAACAATGTTCTAGTAAAGATTGGAAGGCATCTAGAAAGTTACGGAATATGGATAAATGTTGTATTGAAGCATTGGCTAAGATAATTGCATGAATGTATGACATATTTATTTATGAGTAAGAATTTGTTCTAAAAACTATGAGATGTTTTCTAATCATGCAATTTAACTTGTTGTGTAGGAAAGATCGTATGCCATCACCTACAAAAGAAGAACTACAACATTTGTTCAGCAACAAAATTATCTATTGAAGATATTGAAGTTCCTAGGATACGGGAAGAATGCCATGATCCGTCGATCATGAAGAATGATGTTTGGGATGTAGTCCCAAGACCTGAAGGGAAGTTTGTTATGACTTCCATATGGATCTATCAAGTTCAAGCATGTTGCAGACGGCAACATAAAGAAATATAAAAGTGATGAAATAGAAGATACAACAGATGAATTTCAAGACAGCATGGTGTAGTCATATATGTGTGTAGAACTTGGTATGGTAGGATAGACAGATTTCTATCCAGTTTGGGCTTTACCAAGAATACAGCGGATTCCAACCTTTTCTACAAGGTTGAGGAAGGCAATCCAGTGATACTACTTTTGTATGCAGATAACCTGTTTGTTACAGGTGAAGATAGATTGATTGTCGACACGCAGCGGAAGCTTACTACCGAGTTCGAGATGAAGAACTTGGGGATGATGCACTATTTGTTTTTGGCATGGAGGTGTGGCAGAGTGCAGATGGAATCTTCCTTGGACAAGGGAAGTATGCAGTAGAGATCCTGAAGAGGTTCGGGATGATGGATTGCAAGGCCATGGCCACACCTATGACATCGAATCTGAAGCTTCTATATGATGATTCATCTGAGCCGGTTGATGTCTCTATGTATTGTCAGATGATTGGGTCCTTGATGTACCTGACGAACATGAGACCAGACATTTGCTTTGCTGTGAACACATTGAGTCAGTTCCTGAAAGATCCAAGGAGTGTTCACCTGGTTGCTGTAAAGCATGTTCTGAGGTACCTGAAGGGTACAATGGATTATGGGCTCAAGTATGAAGCGAATCAAAAGTTTAACCTGCAGGGTTATGTTGATTCAGATTGGGCTGGCAGTGCTGCAAATAGGAAGAGCACATCTGGGTGTTGCTTCAGCATGGGATCAGGTGTGATCTCTTGGTTTAGCAGGAAGCAGTCCTGCGTAGCACTGAGTACAGCTAAGGCAGAGTATGTTGCATCATGTTCAGCTAGTTGTGAGGCAGTATGGCTACGGAATCTACTATCTAAGTTATTTGATCTCCCGTTGGATGCTACTAGTATATTCTGTGATAACCAGAGTTGTGTGAAGCTGTCCGAGAACCCAGTGTTTCATGACAGGTCGAAACACATAGAGATCAAATATCACTATATCAGGGATATGGTGCAGAGAGGAGTTGTGAAGCTCCTGTATATTGCGACGGACGAGCAGATTGCAGATGTGCTGACGAAGCCACTAGCCAGGGTGAAGTTCGAGTACTTCAGAGAGAGGCTTGGTGTTCTTCAGATCGAGGACACTTCGAGGAACAAGTGATGGACACATTTGCTGAAGCCATTCCAATCATGTTGGAAGGAGGATCCTTCACATGGCTGTGGATGTAAGCACTGGATGATGAGCATCAGGATGATGTTCTGGTTTCTGCTTGGATATGATCAGTTGGATCATTTTTATATGTATGTATGCATCATGTTGGATGCTGGATATGATCGGTTGCATCATGTGTATGTATTTTGTATAAGCATCATGTTGGATGCTTGGACCATGTATCTGTATATGTATCAGGTGGATACATTGTATGATCAGGTAGATCATGTATATTGATATGTATCAGGTATGATTAGGTAGATCATGTATGTTGATGGATACATTGTGTGGATCATGTATCTATGTATTAGGTGGATACACTATGTATGATGATATGTATCAGGTAGATACTTGGTGTGCATTAGATGGATGCATTGTATGATCAGGGTGATCGTGGATGACGAGCTTCTCCAGATGACATGCAGCAGGATGTTGCAGTGATGATGATCAGGATGATCATGTGTACATCAGGATGATGTATGGTGAGTATCAGGTTGACACTCTATGGTCGTGGATCAGGTTGTGCAGATGAGCATGTAATTTGTTGCCCTGGGATATTTGGAAATGGTATTTCGAGGTTTTGCCTATGGCATGTAATTCGTACCTTGGGACATCTGGCAAATGCTCTTTCGAGGTTTTGCTTGGGAGGACATATAATTTGTGCCCTGGGAGATCTGCAGATAGTCTTTCAAGGTTTTTCCTATGGCATGTAATTCGTGCCCTGGGATATCTAGCAGATGCTCTTTCGAGGTTTTGTCCTATGGCATGTAATTTGCTCCTGGGAGATCTGGACAGGATGAAAAAGGCCTCAGATGCTTCATCCAGGTTTTTTCATGACCACATGTAATTTGCTCCTGGGAGATCTGGATAAGATGAAAAAGGCCTCAAATGCTTCAGCCAGGTTTTGTGATAGACCACATGTAATGTGCTCTTGGGAGATCCGACAGGTAGAGCTGTGTGCTCGTAACAGCCTGGGATGCTTCAACCAGGTTTTGTGGTGAGATCACATGTAATGTGCTCCTGGGAGATCCGACAGGTAGACCTGTGTGCTCGTAATATCCTGGGATGCTTCAGCCAGGTTTTGTGATGGGTCACATGTAATGTGCTCCTGGGAGATCCTACAGGTAGAGCCGTGTGTTCGTAATAGCCTGGGATGCTGCAGCCAGGTTTTGTGACGCACGTAATAAGTCCTGAGGATTCCACAGTATGGCCAGTGATGATGAAGACCTGCAGGTGGTGGGCCTAAATCTAGTATGAAAAAGGATTGGCTCTATAGAAATTCCTATGACGAGTAGATTCAGTGACGATGATCCAGTGACGATGACTTGTGCTAGAAGACATGTGCTAAGAAATACCTTCCTAGTTAAGCGGGAGTGTTGATGTATATGTAACTTCGGAATGTATTTCATAAATGTATGTTGTATGTACTCCTATAGAGATGGTATTATTCCTCTATACGGAAGTGTCGTCATTTATATTGTAAATGTCGTAACTTATACTTGATGGGTTATTAGACCACCTTGTTGGGGTCGGCCCTGTATAAGTCATGTGGGTCGAAGGGTTATTAGACCACCCTATTGGGGGTCGACCATGTGGGTCGAAGGGTTATTAGACCACCCTATTGGGGGTCGGCCCAGTCAGCATTATGTTATGTGGTTAAGTTCGAGCCTACATGATTTATGTAAAAGGCAAGTCAAGTCAAGTATAAATAGAGTGCGGGAGGTACTCTATTTGATCACCCACTTCTCACTCATGCACTCAAGGAGGAGTGGCGCACTTATGGAGGAGGAGGATCTACTGCTAGGATATGTCTATCTCTTATGGTTGGGTTGTATCATTACTCTATCTATCTCTGAGGAAGTTATTGGGATTTTTCACCTTTATGGTTTTCCCCAAGTAAATATTTGTGTCTCTTGTGTGCTTGCATTATTGTCTCCATGATTGATATGGTGTAGATATGTTGTACATGTTGTTCTCTTAGTTAAGATCCTAGATCATATTGAAGTAAATTCTGAAAATTTAACATCAAGGAAGGTGTGTTTGCTCAATAGGCAATCTATCAAGTATGAGGACATAAAGAACTCTGCTTTCCTCTGAGTCATTCCTCCTTGGGCAGTAGTTAGCTATGAGACCAAGCTTTCTGAAATTATATCTGCCCAATTAAAGATGGTACCATTCATAGCTATATGGAATATTACTAGTACCCATCCGAGTTTAAAGATATTGCCATTTGGCATCCCAAAGATATGGCTCAACATCAGAACAATGAGCCTATAAGGAGTTTTTAGGAGGCTGCTCTCATACTCATTATTTTTCCTCTTTCTTATCTGTCTGTTAACTATCATCATCTTCCTGGCGGTGTCCAGCAGGTCCATAGGGTGTTGTGCTATCCATTCATTATCTAGCCAAGCCCTAGCCAGGGGGAATCTGTAGGTGGCTGTGATATGCTCAGGGGAAAAAGATGCTAGGTTCATTCCATTCTTATCATTTATAAACCTGGTTTCAGTCTTGACATGGAGAATCAACTAGCCAAGCACTTCGGAACATGGGAATAACTCAGGACGAGTTGTTTCCTTATGGAGACAAGACCTTCTGATATTTACGTATACCATAGCGTCCTCTATGGAGTTTTGAGAGTTGTCTTGATCTTTGATGAATCTATACAAGTCATTCCATTGAAACTCTCGGGTAGAGCTCCCTGGGGGTACATTGGTGGTATCTTGTGTATCAGCGAACATGGTCTCGAGTGAGGTATCCAGTAGGATCTCTACGTCTGAATCTGACTCTACCTTTTGCGCGGATTTCTTCCTTGCAGATCTTCTATGCATGCTAAACCTATGGTGAGCCAGGGCACAAATAAGGAGTTTTTTTAAGAGATTTAGAGTAACTAATTAAACGTAATGCTTCTTGTAGATTGAAAAAAAAAAAAAAATGTGCCAGGATTAGCTTCTGACTAAATGACTTTCGAGCATTAGTAAAAAATAGTTATAAAATTTCCAAAACACGTTATCTTTACAATATGAAAGCTATTTAAAAAAAATGATCGACTCATTCACAGATGCAGTTATCATTTCATGGTTGTTGGCCTTTACAAATGAATGCGGATCTATTCATAATGCTACCACTGTAGGCCCGTAAGGTTTTCTTAACACGTTCTAAAGTGGTTTTGGCTAAGCCTTGTTGGTTTTATGGCCTAGGCGCGAATGGGTTTGTCATCGGGCATGATTCTCTCCATGGGGTGGATGCGGATGCGGCGTTTTAACCGAAAACAAGCACTAGCTACAGATTTGGGCATGAAACGTAATCTGTGCGGGAAAACTACAGCCATCAAGATGTAAATGGGAAATCTCAGGTACTGTTTTTCTTCTCAATGGGAAATCCGTGTGGGAGAACTTACTTAGGACGCTGAGCAAGCGATAGTGGGAAAAAGCCTAGATGCGCATGTGAGGATAGGGCCTTCCAGCCTCTGGTTCGCATAGGGTAGCTTTGCGTCCTCATTGCTTCGACTTAAACTAATGGCCTAATGCGTATAGGTTCGTTTGGCACATATTTATAGCAACAAAAAGCTACCAAAAGAGTGTAATTTCAATTGAGAACCTCGGATAACATAGAGGGGGGAGAAACGAGCACCTACCTATCAGTTTCGTAGTATCTCCCGATGGCTGGTGGACATTCCAAGATGGGCGGCAGTGCAGTCATAGGTTCAATATCGAATGGTGACCTATGTTCTCCCTTGGCAGTGGTGGAGTGATTTTCTCAAAATCCCGTTCTATGCATTCATATATGGGAGTCATTAATTTCACGTACGTGATAGGTTGGCGAATTGATGAGCACGGGGCTCAAGGCAAACGGATAGTTAAAACATCACATGGCCACACTAATGACCCTACCAACTCCGTATTCGCACGTTTTCCCAAATCGCTTTCCACGCCAGAGTGATTTTACTATTACGTTCTGCGCTTGTAGCGGCAATCTTAGTGCTAATATCTACGTTGATGGGCTTCGCCAAGAATGGAGCTCGGGGCTGCATCTAAGGATGAGGCACAGTTATGATGGTGGCCTCTATAGGGATAAGTTTTGTGCATTGGCGGAGGATTTAGTCACAATATGTGCACTAACGAAAGACGCGCTAAAGAGTCAAAAAGACCTAGAAGATTTTCGTGTCGGCGTCCTTTATAAAGTTAAGCTCTACGCCGAAGCATCCGAAATAATGCTAGAAATTGTGCCAAAGGCGGCCAAAATAAGACTAAGATAGGCGCCATGGTTGGGCCGAAAGCGGCTAAGGTAGTCTTAGACTTTGCGCAATAAGCGGGCAGTTTAAATCTAAAAGTTGCATGAGCGAGGATCAAAAACAATGGTCGAATTATAGTTAAGACTCTCGTCGAAAAGGCAGAGTTAGGTTTAAGATTTGCTCCCAAGGCGGAAGACTTATGGTTAAAATTTGCGCCAAAGGCGGAAGACTTATAGTTAAAATTTGTACCGAAGGCGGAATACTTATGGTTAAAACTTGCGTCGAAGGCCAAAGGTGACTTTGCCTTAGAAAAAAATTTTAGAAAACTTCTTTGGGAAACAAGTGTTAAAGTTTTCCAAGTTGGAGCAAGATAAGCTTCAAAAAGAAAGAGAAATAATTGTTACAAAAGTGTAGAAGGAGGGGCCCTAACATTTTTCAAAAAGAAATTGGGGAAGGATGTTGCAACAACAACAAGCCATTCCGACATGGTCAGAGGAAATTCCTTCCATGGTCGTTGATGTAAGTGTTGTGATCCTTTCCCAGATGCTC
Source organism: Larix kaempferi (assembly GCA_027924585.1). Taxonomy (NCBI): domain Eukaryota; kingdom Viridiplantae; phylum Streptophyta; class Pinopsida; order Pinales; family Pinaceae; genus Larix; species Larix kaempferi. The sequence continues at coordinate 30,716,035 of BSBM01000316.1, forward strand.
AAAGGAAATTCCTTCCATGCTGGTGAGTGTAAGTGTTGATCCTTTCCTGGATGGTCAGAGGAAATTCCTTCCATGCCGGTGAGTGTAAGTGCTATGTGTGTGCATCTAGGTTGTGCTCCATGGATGATGACGATGATCCGAAGACGATGATGTGACAGTATGGTACACAGGTTTTGCAGAGGCATATGATCAGCCCTGAGATGCTCTTGCAGGTTTTGCAGAGGCAGTGTAATCAGTCCTAAGAGATCTTGCAAGTTTTGCAGAAGCAGTGTAATCAGTCCTTAGGTGCACATACTTGATGGCTTGCTCGCAGATATGTTGATGATGTACATCCATCATGAAAAAGGGTTGGCTCTGTAGATGATGAAGACCTTGTTAAATTTTCAGAATTTACTTCAATCTGATCTAGGATCTTAACTGAGAGAACAACATGTACAACATATCTACAGCATATCAATCATGGAGACAATAATGCAAGCACACAAGAGACACAAAGATTTACTTGGGGAAAACCATAAAGGTGAAAAACCCCAATAACTTCCTCAGAGATAGATAGAGCAATGATACAACCAACCAAGAGAGATAGCCATAACCTAGCAGCAGATCCTCCTCCTCCATAAGTGCGCCACTCCTCCTTGAGTGCATGTGTGAGAAGTGAGTGAGTAAATAGAGTGCCTCCCGCACTCTATTTATACTTGACTTGACTTGCCTTTTTACCTAACTCATGTAGGCTCGAACTTAACCACATAACATAATGCTGAGTGGGCCGACCCCCAATAGGGTGGTCTAATAACCCTTTGACCCACATGACTTATACAGGGCCGACCCCAAACAAGGTGGTCTAATAACCCATCAAGTATAAGTTACGACACTTACAATATAAATGACGACACTTCCTTATAGAGGAATAATACCATCTCTATAGGAATATAATATACATATATGTGAAATACATTCCGAAGTTACATATACATCAACACTCCCTCTTAACTAGGAAGGTATTTCTCAGCACAGTTCTTCTAGCACAAGTCATCTTCTCTGGATCATCGTCACTGGATAATCGTCATCGAGTCATCATCATCATCGCCACTGCTGCTGCTATCTCAATCAATCTCTGAATCTACTCGTCATAGGAAGTTCTACAGAGCCAGTCCTTTTTCATACTGGATGTAGGCCCACCACCTGCAGGTCTTCATCATCACTGGCCATACTGTGGAATCCTCAGGACTTATTACGTGCGTCACAAAACCTCGAAAGAGCATCCCAGGATGTTACGGGTACACAACTCCGACCTGTAGGATCTCCCAGGTCGCTATTACATGTGACCCCACCACAAAACCTCGAAAGAGCATCTCAGGATGTTACGGGTACACAACTCCAACCTGAAATCTTCCAGGGCACAAATTACATGTGGTCCACCACAAAACCTAGCAAGAGCATCTCAGGATGTTACGGGTACACAACTCCGACCTGAAATCTCCCAGGGCACAAATTACATGTGGTCCACCACAAAACCTCGCAAGAGCATCTCAGGATGTTACGGGTACACAACTCCGACCTGAAATATCCCAGGGCGCTATTACATGTGGTCATGGAAAAACCTCGAAAGAGCATCTCAGGATGTTACGGGTACACAACTCCGACCTGAAATCTCCCAGGGCCCAAATTACATGCCATAGGACAAAACCTCGCAAGAGCATCTCAGGATGTTACGGGTACACAAATCCGACCTGAGATCTCTCAGGGCACAAATTACATGTCCTCCCAGAGCAATGTCTCGAAAGAGCATCCCAGGCTGTTACGGGTACACAACTCCGACCTATAGAATCTCCCAGACATGCTCATCTGCACAACCTGATCCACATGGCCACAGAGTATCAACCTGATACTCACCATACATCATCCTGATGTACTCATGATCATCCTGATCATCATCACTGCAACGTCCTGCTGCATGTCATCTGGAGCAACATCCTGAAGCTCATCATCCATGATCATCCTGATCATCACTGCAACATCCTGCTGCATGATCCACCTGATCATAAATGCATCCACCTGATGCATACCAAGTATCTACCTGATACATATCATCATACATGATCCTCCTGATCATACAATGTATCCACCTGATACATGATACATATCACCATACATGATCCACCTGATCATACAATGTATCCACCTGATACATATACAGATACATGGTCCAAGCATCCAACATGATGCATATACAAAATACATACACATGATCCAACTGATCATATCCAGCATCCAACATGATGCATCCATACATAAATGATCCACCTGATCATATCTAGCATCCAACATGATGCGTACATACATACATAAAAATGATCCAACTGATCATATCCAGCATCCAACATGATGTGTACATACATACATAAAAATGATCCAACTGATCATATCCAGCATCCAACATGATGTGTACATACATACATAAAAATGATCCAACTGATCATATCCAAGCAGAAACCAGAACATCATCCCGATGCTCATCATCCAGCGCTTACATCCACAGCCATGTGAAGGATCCTCCTTCCAACATGCTTGGAATGGCTTCAGCAAATGTGTCCATCACTTCTTCCTTGAAGTATCCTCGATCTGAAGAACGCCAAGCCTCTCTCTCTGAAATACTCAAACTTCACCCTGGCTAGTGGCTTCGTCAGCACATCTGCAATCTGCTCATCTGTTGCAACATATAGGAGCTTCACGGCTCCTCTCTGCACCATATCCCTGATATAGTGATATTTGATCTCTATGTGTTTCGACCTGTCATGAAACACTGGATTCTCGGACAGCTTCACACAACTCTGGTTATCACAGAAGATATCAGTAGCTTCCAATGGGAGATCAAATAGCTCAGATAGTAGCTTCCGTAGCCATACTGTCTCACAACTAGCTGAACAGGCTGCAACATGCTCTGCCTCAGCTGTACTCAGTACTACGCATGACTGCTTCCTGCTAAACCAAGAGATCACACCTGATCCCATACTGAAGCAACACCCAGATGTGCTCTTCCTATTTGCAGCACTGCCATCCCAATCAGAATCAACATAACCCTGCAGGTTAAACATTTGATTCTCCTCATACCTGAGCCCATAATCCACTGTACCCTTCAAGTAACTCAGAACATGCTTTACAGCAACCAGGTGAACACTCCTCGGATCCGTCAGGAACTGGCTCAATGTGTTCACAGCAAAGCAAATGTCTGGTCTCGTGTTCGTCAGGTACATCAAGGACCCAATCATCTGATGATACAAAGAGACATCAACCGGCTCAGATGAAGCATCATATAGAAGCTTCAGATTCGATGCCATAGGTGTGGCCATATCCTTGCAGTCCATCATCCCGAACCTCTTCAGGATCTCTACTACATACTTCCCTTGTCCAAGGAAGATTCCATATGCACTCTGCCACACCTCCATGCCAAAAACAAATAGTGCATCATCCCCAAGTTCTTCATCTCGAACTTGGACGAAAGCTTCCGCTGCGTGTCGGCAATCAATCTATCTTTACTTGTAACAAACAGGTTATCTGCATATAAAAGTAGTATCACTGGATTGCCTTCTTCAACCTTGTAGAAAAGGTTGGAATCTGCTTTACTCTTGGTAACGCCCAAACTGGATAGAAAGCTGTCTATCCTACCATACCAAGTTCTGCACACATATATGACTACACCATGCTGTCTTGAAATCCATCTGGTGCATCTTCTATTTCATCACTTTTATATTTCTTAATGCTGTCATCTGCAACATGCTTGATCTGATAGTTCCATTTGGAAGTCATAGCAAACTTCCCTTCATGTCTTGGGATTACATCCCAAACATCATTCTTCATGATCGACGGATCAAGGCATTTCATTTCTTCATCCCAGATCCTGGGAACTTCAATATCTTCAATATCTTCAATAGATATCTTTGTTGCTGGAACAAAATGTTGTAGTTCTTCTTTTGTAAGAGATGGCATACGATCTTTCCTACACAACAAGTTAAATTGCATGATTAGAAAACATCTCATAGTTTTCATAACAAATTCTTACACATAAAGAAATATGCCATACAGTCATGCAATTATCTTAGCCAATGCTTCAATACAACATTTATCCATATTCCGTAACTTTCTAGATGCCTTCCAATCTCTACCAGAACATTGTTAAGAGTGTGCACAACTCCCAACATGTCAGCAAAGAGGTTTCATTCTAGATAAGTAGCAATGGAATGTTGTACAGTGCCATAGGCCACTTACCCATGCATATTAGGAGTATACTGTTCATCAATGCAATTATTCTAATATGCATAATACACAACCTAATTCTAGGAACATCAGTATATACATTATCGAACAATTTTATTTAAACAAACAAATATGCAAGAAATGATGATTAAAATACTTATCTTTCTTTGTTCGTTGGGTGGACTCCCTCTGAGTCTTTGCTTCCTTGCAGGAGCTGCTGGAGTCCTAATCTGAGGTAGCTTCTTCTACACCTTTCTGTTGTGAAATGTAGAGAGATGATCAACTCCCTCTGAATATCTGCATCCTTGCAGAAACTACTAAAGTGTGCTCCTTTGCTTTCTTGCAGGAACAACTAGAGTGTGCTCCCTCTTGATATTTGCTTCCTGAATTACCTGTTCTTGAACTCATATTCATCCTTGGTCCCTATGCATGCTTATTAGTATCATGAATGTGTTATCCTTGTGATCACATATAAAATCATACATTCATTAGTATACTATTAAAACACAATAATCTCAAGCATGTATAGTCATGATCATTTCAAACAGAAATAATAAGCATTAGCATTCAAGGATTCTTATGGTTAGTCAAATCATAAGAAACATAACATGTCTAAACCTGTAATTACTCAAGCCTATGACTCTTCAGGTTAGTTGAATCATCAATCAAGATAAGAGATATAAAATGCATAAAACCTGTGATTATTCAAACCTATACCATCATGATTCTTCTGGTTAGTCATATCATCAATTATGGTAAGAAACATAATATGCATACAATCATGATTATTCAAACCTATGACTTCATGAATAATCATTATCAACAACGCGATAGTATAAGATCCTAACCCAAGGTAGGAATCTAGCTTGATATAGGAAAAACATACTTGGATTATCATGTTAGCTAGTTATGTCTAACATACCCGTATAATGTCTTTTGGTTCTCTTCAGTGACTTGTGCTAGTAACCTGCATGTCTCATAAGTTAACCATTATAAAACCAAGTTATACATACCTCATGAATGGATCTTGTATGAGATCCATAACAATGGATGAATCTTTGTCCTCATGTTATCATGATCATATGTTCTTGGACCAGAACATGATCTGTCTTTCTTGGTGTACCTTTCATGTTAGTAGACAACATAAACCTCATACAACACCATAATGCATTAGTACAATCATAAGTGTCAACACCCTAACCAATGAATATCTTCTATCATGCATTCATAATTTTTTTAAGGTGATACAACAAATCTAAAATCAAAATTGTACTAACTGTAATAACATGAAGACAAACATACCATAAACTTAATCATGGAAAAATATCGAAACATACCTCGATGAGTCATACCTGTCGAGATCGCTTGTAATCTTCTTATGTAAGGCCTTATCCTCATCTCCCTCTGAGACAGGAACTTCTTTCACTTATGCAGGTGATCAATCCATCTTCTTCTAGGATTAACCCAATCCACTTGATTTGCAAGAACTGGACCTTGAGCTGGATATGGGTTTGTCAGAGAAACCCCAAAAATTCAAACTTTGAATTTCAACTTTTCGATAGGATAGGAATATGCGCCTTGATGAACTGATCAAACTGGTATATTCAGAATTTGAAAACTGCAAAGTTTCACTCCTCAATTTTGCCTTTGAAACTTCCGGATTCACTGGACGTGACCCTGAACTGGGGTTTGATGAAGCCCACTCTTTTGCCCCATCAAAATGTTTGATCGAAAGCTCTAAGCTTGTATTTTTTTGAGGAGCTTCCAGCCGTGGTCACAGATTTCAAAAATTCCCATTTTTACAGAAGCCCTAATTTTCCACTTTTCTGATCAAAGTCCCGAACTAGGGTCTAATCAAGCCCGGCCTTCTGCCCAACCAAAAATTCTGATCTTGGTCTCTAAATTTCTATTTTGATGAGTAGCATCCAGCCGTGGTCTCCGATTACAAAAATTCCAACTTTCTCCAAAGCCCTAAATTCCGGAAGCCATGAATGAAGGTACCAAAAAAATAATTATGTTTTGACAGAAATATGTACCTGATTGTTTCTGGTGTAACTCCAAAATTTTTGATCCACAGGGTCTGAAATTTTTTTTTGAGATAGCCTGACCTGTTATCTTTTCATCCTGACAGGTCTGACCTCAATTGGATTCTCTGAGAGAGAGTTATGCCAAATGTCGCAACGTGACCTGTTTTGGGATAAAACAGGAGAGCGAACTTGTACGGCGTGCCACGTGTCACTGTTTTAACTTCGGCCTCTGAAAACATTTTCTAGGATAGCTCGGCCTGTTACCTTTCCATCCTGATAGGTCTGACCTCAATTGGACTCTCTGAGAGAGAGTTATGCCAAATGTCGCAACGTGACCTGTTTATGGGATAATACAGGAGAGCGAACTTGTACGGCGTGCCACGTGTCACTGGTTCAACTTCGTCCTCTGAAAAAACTTTCTGAGATATTGCAGACTGTGTACTACCTGTCACTTTTTACGAAATTTCATTTGGAGCTTCCTAGCCCAAGATATGACCTTTTTCCCAAGGTCACCTGATTTTGACTCAGATATGGAAGAGGCAGAAACCCTATATTGTACAGATCATAAATCACGAAGTACAACGCATTAGAGGTTGTCCTTTGGACACAAGATACCTGGAGATCTTAGCTTCGGCCTGTAACAATTTCAGATCCGAAAACATCGCCAAAACGGATTTATAGCGAAAGTGCTACGATGACTGGTTTTTGCTATATCAAGCCCTAGCATCGTAAGTGCAACAAGTGTCATACATGCCATATCATGCCTTCTTTCAGGCTAGCTCTGATACCATGTTAAATTTTCAGAATTTACTTCAATCTGATATAGGATCTTAACTGAGAGAACAACATGTACAGCATATCTACAGCATATCAATCATGGAGACAATAATGCAAGCACACAAGAGACACAAAGATTTACTTGGGGAAAACCATAAAGGTGAAAAACCCCAATAACTTCCTCAGAGATAGATAGAGCAATGATACAACCAACCAAGAGATATAGACATAACCTAGCATCAGATCCTCCTCCTCCATAAGTGCGCCACTCCTCCTTGAGTGCATGTGTGAGAAGTGAGTGAGTAAATAGAGTGCCTCCCGCACTCTATTTATACTTGACTTGACTTGCCTTTTTACCTAACTCATGTAGGCTCGAACTTAACCACATAACATAATGCTAAGTGGGCCGACCCCCAATAGGGTGGTCTAATAACCCTTTGACCCACATGGCCGACCCCCAATAGGGTGGTCTAATAACCCTTTGACCCACATGACTTATACAGGGCCGACCCCAAACAAGGTGGTCTAATAACCCATCAAGTATAAGTTACGACACTTACAATATAAATGACGACACTTCCTTATAGAGGAATAATACCATCTCTATAGGAATATAATATACATATATGTGAAATACATTCCGAAGTTACATATACATCAACAGACCTGCAGGTGGTGGGCCTACATCCAGTATGAAAAAGGACTAGCTCTGTAGAAATTCCTATGACGAGTAGATTGGAGATTGATTGAGATAGCAGCAGTGATGATGATTAGATGACGATGATCCAGTGACGATGATCCAGAGAAGAAGACTTGTGCATGAAGATCTGTGTCAAGAAATACCTTCCTAGTTAAGAGGGAGTGTTGATGTATATGTAACTTCGGAATGTATTTCATCTATGTATTTTATTATACTCCTATAGAGATGTATTATTCCTCTATATGGAAGTGTCTTCATTTGTATTGACAAGTGTCGCAAGTGGTGTAACTTGCTGATGGGTTATTAGAACACCTATTGAGGGGTTGGCCCGGAATAATGTAACCTGGGGTTATTAGGTTGAGTTAGACAAGTCGACCCCATAGGTTTATTAGGAAAGACAACACAATTATAAATAGAGAGCGGGAGATCTCTATTTCATTCATCTCATTACTCACTCTTCTATCACTCGGAAAGTGGCGCACATGTGAGGAGGAGGATCAACTACTAGGAGAAGTATAGCTCTTGTACTTTGGTTGTATCATTACTCATTCTATCTCTGAGGAAGTTGTGGGGTTTTTCACCTTTATGGTTTTCCCCAGTGAAACTCTTTGTGTCCATTGTCTTATGTGATTGCTTGAAATGCTTGATACATGCTTGATATGATTGATATGCTGTACATGTTATTCTCTCAGTAAAGATCCTAGAGTATATTGAATTAATGCTCAAAATCTAACATCCCTCCCCAAGATAAGGGTGAACATTGAAAGGAATTCTTGGTCCCATGGGGTGAAGCCTTTTATCTTCCAAGGTGTAGGAGGTCACCTCAACCAAGCCTTGATTATAGTATAATCTATAGAGGATTCCTCCCTTGTGTGCTTGGTTTACATATCTAAAATGTTGGGTCTATATTTCATGAGACAATACCATAGAGCCTGTGGAAGTACCAAGCATTTGAGATATAACTTGGGCATTGATTATAAACATATCCTCCTACCCATCTATAGAAGTCACAAATAGAAGTTGCAGGGTTGTAATTTATGGAAAAGAGGTCCATGAATCTAGGGAAATGATAAGTGTTGACGACAATATGTTGATAAAAATGAGATACCCACCGAGAGTGGCCTTTTGTTCCTTGTGAAAATCCCTTGCATGTAGCATCAATTAATTGTTAAGGTGAAGTACTGGTGATGTGACGGATGGAAAAAAGGGATAAATCATCAATAAAAGGGAGAATCTTGGAAGAAAATAAATTATTGGTATTATACTAGACACTTACAAAATAAGAGGAAGAGATTCCTGAGGTAGCTTTGGTGGCCTTCGTCATGTTGGGTGATTTATAGTAGACAAGAGAATGTTAGTTTTTCATAATTTTCAATCTTATCTAATATCTTAACTAAGAGAATAACATGTACAGCATATCTACAACATATCAATCATGGACACAATAATGCAAGCACACAAGAGACATAGAGTTTCACCGGGGAAAACCAAGAAGGTGAAAAACCCAGCAACTTCCTCAGAGATAGATAGAGAAATGATACAACCCAAGCATAAGAGATAGTCTTCTCCTAGTAGCAGCTTCTCCTCCTCCACAAGTTCGCCACTCTCCAATGAGAGTATGAGTGAGAAAGTGAATGATCAAATAGAGTGCCTCCCGCACTCTATTTATACATGACTTGACTTGCCTTATAACCTTTACTAGTTCGGCCTTAACTTAACCACATAACATAATGCTGACAAGGCCAACCCCCAATAGGGTGGTCTAATAACCCTTTGACCCACACGACTTATACAGGGCTGACCCCACCAATGTGGTCTAATAACCCATCAAGTATACGTTACGACACTTACAATATAAATGACGACACTTCCATATAGAGGAATAATAACATCTCTATAGGAATAAAAACACTTCCATATAGAGGAATAATAAAATCTCTATAGGAATACAATATACATATATGAAATACATTCCGAAGTTACAAATACATCAACACTCCCTCGTAACTAGGAAGGTATTTCTTGACACAAGTCTTCTAGCACAAGTCTTCTTCTCTGGATCATCGTCACTGGCGACATCGAATCGTCATCGTCGTCACTGCTGCTATTATCTCAATCAATCTCTAAAATACTCGTCATAGGAAGTTCTATAGAGACAGTCCTTTTTCATACTGGATGTAGTACCACCACCTACGGGTCTTCATCACTGGCCATACTGTGTAATCCTCAGGACTTATTACGTGCGTCATAAAACCTTGAAAGAGCATCCCAGGACTTTTACGAGCACACAGCTCAACCTATCGGATCTCCTAGGATCTTTTACATGTGACTATCACAAAACCTTAAAAGAGTGTCTTTCCAAGCAAGATATCTAAAGAGCATCTGAGGCCTTTTTCATCCTGTCCAGATCTCCAGGACTTATTACATGTGACCCCTACCACAAAACCTTAAAAGAGTGTCTTTCCAAGCAAGATCTCTAAAGAGAATCTAAGGCCTTTTTCATCCTGTCCAGATCTCCAGGACTTATTACATGTGGTCCCCACAAAACCTTAAAAGAGTGTCTTTCCAAGAAAGATCTCTAAAGAGCATCTGAGGACTTTTTCATCCTATCCAGATCTCCAGGACTTATTACATGTGGTCTAGCAAAACCTTAAAAGAGTGTCTTGCCAAGCAAGCTCTCTAAATAGCATCTGAGGCCTTTTTCATACTGTCCAGGTCTCCAGGACTTATTACATGCTACCCTTGCACAACCTGTCCACGACCACAAAGTATCAACCTGATACTCACCATACATCGTTCTGATGTACATGATCATCCTGATCATCATCATTGCATCATCCTGATGCATGTCATCTGGAGCAACATCCTGAAGCTCATCATCTATGATCATCCTGATCATACAATGCTTCCACCTGATGCATACCAAGTATCTTCCTAATACATATCATCATACATGATCCACTTGATCATACAATGTATCCACCTGATACATACACAGATACATCATCCACCTGATATATATCAACATACATGATCTACCTGATCATACAATCGTATCCACCTGATACATATACAAATACATGGTCCAAGCATACAGCATGATGCATACACATATACATGATCCAACTGATCATAACAAGCATCCAACATGATGCATATACATATACATGATCCAACTGATCATAACAAGCATCCAACATGATGCATATACAGATAAGTAACTGGAGCATCATCCTGATGCTCATCATCCAACGCTTACATCCACAACGATGGGAAGGATCCTCCTCTCACCATGATTGGAATGGCTCCTGCAAATGTGTCCATCACTTCTTCCTCGAAGTGTCGTCAATATGAAGAACACCAAGCCTCTCTCTGATGTACTCGAACTTCACTCTGGCTAGTGGTTTCGTCAACACATCCACAACCTACTCATCCATCGCAAAATACAGGAGCTTCACTTCTCCTCTCTACACCATATCCCTAATATAGTGATATTTGATCTCAATGTGCTTCGACCTGTCATGGAACACTGGGTTCTTAGACAGCTTCACACAACTCTGGTTGTCACAAATATACCAGTAGCCTCCAACGGGAGATCGAATAGCTCAGACAGTAGCTTCCGAAGCCATACTTCCTCACAACTAGCCAAACAAGCTGCAACATACTATGCTTCAGCTATACTCAGTGCTACACAGGACTGCTTCCTGCTAAACCAAGAGATCACACCTGATCCCATACTGAAGCAGCACCTAGAAGTGCTCTTCCTATCTGCAGCACTTCCTACCCAATCTAAATCAACATAACCCTGCAGGTTAAACTTTTGATTCACATCATACTTGAGCCCATAATCAATCGTACCCTTCAGGTACCTCAGAATATGCTTTACAGCAACCAGGTGAACACCTCTCTGATCCGTTAGGAACTGGCTCAATGTGCTCACCGCAAAGCAAATATCTGGTCTTGTGTTCATCAGGTACATAGAGGACCCAATCATCTGACGATACATAGTGACATCAACCGGATCAGATGAAGCATCACACAAAAGCTTCATGTTCGATGCCATAGGTGTAGCCATGGCCTTGCAGTCCATCATCCTGAATCTCTTCAGGATCTCTACTGCATACTTTCCTTGTCCAAAGAATATCCCATCTGCACTCTACCACACCTCCATGCCTAGAAAATAGTGCATCATCCCCAAGTCCTTCATCTCGAACTTGGAAGCAAGCTTCCTCTTCGTGTCGGCATTCAATCTATCCTCACCTGTTACAAACAGGTCATCCACATACAATAGTAGTATCACTAGATTGCATTCCTCAACCTTGTAGTAAAGGTTGGAATCCGCTTTACTCTTGGTAAAGCCCAAACTAGATAGAAAGCTGTCTATCCTACCATACCAAGTCCTAGGAGCTTGCTTCAAGCCATACAAGGCTTTCTTCAACTTGCACACATATGACTCTCTGTCATGTGTCTCAAAACCAAGTGGCTGCACCACATACACTTCCTCCTCGACTACACCATTCAAGAAAGCTGTCTTGACATCCATATGGTGTATCTTCTATTTCATCACTGCAGCCAAAGCAAGTACTGATCTAATGGAAGTGTATCTGGCTATAGGAGCAAAAGTCTCTTCATAATCAATTCCTCTTTCTGGGAGAAGCCACGAGCTACAACCTCGCTTTGTATTTCTCTATGCTACCATCTGCAGCATGCTTGATCTTATAGATCCACTTGGAAGTCACGATAGACTTCCCTTCTGGTCTGGGACCACATCCCAACCATCATTCTTCATGATCGATGAATCATGGCATTCTTCCATTACTTCATCCTGGATCCTAGGAACTTCAATATCTTCAAAAGATAGATTTGTTACTGGAACAAATGTTGTAGTCCTTCTTTTGTAGATGATGGTATACGATCTTTCCTACAAGACAAGTTAAATTGCATGATTAGAAACATCTCATAGTTTTCAGAACAATTTCTTACACATAAAGAAATATGTCACACAGTCATGCAATTTTCTTAGCCAATGCTTCAATACAACATTTATCCATATCCTGTAACTTTCTAGATGCCTTCTAATCTCTACCAGAACATTGTTAAGAGTGTGCACAACTCCCAACATGTGAGCAAAGAGATTTCATTCTAGATAAGTAGCAATGGAATGTTGTACAGTGCCATAGGCCACTTACCCATTAGATGCATGTTAGTAGTATAATGTTCATTAATGCAATTATTCTAATATGCATAATACACACCCTAAGTCTAGGAACATAAGCATATACATTATTGAACAATATTATTTAAACAAACAAATATGCAAGAAATGACAATTCAAATACTTATCTTTGTTTGGTTGTAGGGTGGACTCCCTCTCAATATTTGTTTCCTTGCAGGAACTACTAGAGTGTGCTCCCTCTTGATCTTTGATTCTTGGATTACTTGTCCTTGGACTTATATTCATCCTGGACCACTATGCATGCTTAAGTGTGCACTAGTGTTATGATTGTGCCATCCTCAAGATCTCATACATAATCATACATTCATTAGTATATATACTAAAACAACATAATCTTAAACATGTATAGTCATGATCAGTTCAAACACAGATAATAAACATTAGTATTCAAGGTTTCATGGAATACTTCTTTTACTCATGCATATTCTTATTGATCATAGGACTCTTTTGGTTAGTCATATCATCAATCAAAGTAAGAAGCATAATATGCCTAAACCCATGATTACTAACTTCAATGAATAATCATTATAAATAATGCCATGTATACTTATATAAGAGATCCTAACACAAGGTAGGATTCTAACTTGATATGGTAAAAACATACCTGGATTAGCATGCTAGCTAGTTATGTCTAACATACCCACATAATGTCTTCTTGTTCTCTTGAATGACTTGTGCTAGTAACCTGCATATCTCATAGGTTAACCATTATAGAACCAAGTTATACATACCTTGTAAGTAGATCTTCTATGTGATCCATGGCAATGGATGAACCTTTGTCTACATGTCACCATGGTCATATGTTCTTGAACTAGAACATGATTTGTCTTTCTTGGTGTACCTTTCATGTTAGCGGACAACATCAACCTCATACAACACCATAATGCATTAGTACAATCATAAGTGTGAAAACCCTAATCAATGAATATATGCATTCATAGTTTTATTAAGGTGATACAACAAGTCTAAAGTTAATGAAGATTGTGCTAACCTTAATGAAGACAAAGATACCATAAACTTAATCATGAACAGATATCGAAACATAACTGGATAAGTCATACCTATCGAGATTGCTTGTAATCTTCTTATGTAAGGCCTTAGCCTCATCTCCCTCTAAAACTAGAACTTATTCACTTATGCAAGTGACCAATCCATTCTCTTCTAGGATTAACCCAATCCACTTGATTTGCAGAAACTGGATCTGGAGCTGGATTAGGGTTTGTCAGGGAAACCCTAAAAATTCAAACTTTGAATTTCAAACTTTTGAAAGTATAAAAAGATGCACCTTTCTGAGTTGCTCAAGCTGGTATACTCAGAATTTGAAAATTGCAAAGTTTCACCCCTCAAAATTGCCTTTTAGATTTCCGGATTTACACGGAGGACCCTAAATTAGGGTTTGAGTTTCCCGAAGCTTCACCCAACCAAATAGTTTGACCCAAAGCTATAAACTTTGATTTTTTAAAGGAGCTTCCAGCTATGGTCACAGATTTCAAAAATTCCCATTTTTGTAGAAGCCCTAATTTTTCACTTTTCTAATCAAAGTCCTGAACTAGGGTTTGATCAAGCCCGACCTTCTACCCAACCAAAAAATTGATCTTGGTCTCTAAATTTCAATTTTTATGAGTAGCATTCAGTTGTGGTCTCCGATTACAAAAATACCAACTTTCTCCGAAACCCTAATTCCCAACGCCATGAATGAAGGTGCTCAAAATCCAATTATGTTTTGACATAAATATGCACCTGATTGTTTCTGGTGTAATTCCGAAATTACAATTCCACAGGGTCTGAAACTTTGACCTGTGGTATCCTGACCTGACATATTTCCAACCCCATAGTTCTGACCTCAGTTGGATTCTCTGAGAGAGAGTTATGCCCATTTTTGCAACGTGACCTGTTTATGGGATAAAACAAGAGAGCGAACTTGTATGGCGTTCCAAGTGTCACTGGTTCAACTTCGGTGTTTGAAAACCTTACCTGAGAAACTACAGTCCGTACCCTACCTGTCACTTTTTATGAAATTTCAATTGGAGCTTCCTATCCCAAGTTGTGACCTTTTTTCCTAGGTCACATGTCTATGACTGAGATCTAGAGGAGGGAGAAACCCCAAATTATATAGATCATAAAACACAAAGTACAACGAATTAGAAGTTGTGCTTCGGAAACAAGGTACATGGGGGTCTTATATTCGACCTATAAGAGTTTCAGATCCTGAAACCTTGCCTAACTATATTTATAGCGAAAGTTCTACGATGACTAGTTTTTTCTATATCAAGCCTTAGCTTCGCAAGTGCAACAAGTGTTATAAATGCCATACCATGCCTTCTTTCAGGCTAGCTCTGATACCATGTTATTTTTTCAGAATTTTCAATCTAATCTAAGATATTAACTGAGAGAATAACATGTACATCATATCTACAGCATATCAATCATGGACACAATAATGCAAGCACACAAGAGACACGGAGTTTCACCGAGGAAAACCAAGAAGGTGAAAAACCCCGCAACTTCCTTAGAGATAGATAGAGCAATGATACAACCCAAGCATAAGAGATAGTCTTCTCCTAGCAGCAAATTCTCCTCCTCCACAAGTGCGCCACTCTCCAATGAGAGTATGAGTGAGAAAGTGAATGATCAAATAGAGTGCCTCCCGCACTCTATTTATACATGACTTGACTTGCCTAATAACCTTTACTAGGTCGTCCTTAACTTAACCACATAACATAATGCTGACAGGGCCGATCCGTCTAATAACCCTTTGACCCACATGACTTATACAGGGCCGACCCCACCAAGGTGGTCTAATAACGCATAAAGTATAAGTTACGGCACTTACAATATAAATGACGACACTTCCGTATAGAGTAATAGTAACATCTCTATAGGAATACAAACACTTCCGTATAGAGGAATAATAACATCTCTATAGGAATACAAACACTTCCGTATAGAGGAATAATAACATCTCTATAGGAATACAATATACATATATGAAATACATTCCGAAGTTACAAATACATCAACAGAGAATGATAGAGAGTATATTATGGCTAGGAGAGGAAAGAATGGGAGGTATGAAGGATATTGTGAATATATTTGAAGGAAATTTGAATTAGTTAGGGTTTCAAAAACACTAAATCAACAACTAGAGGAGGGCCAATATGATTAGAAAAAACTATTATTATGGTGGAAACACTATGCAGATTATAATCAAGCTCTATAGGTCACTTGAAATCATTGAGAGTTCCTTATTCAAGTGTAGAGGCTTAGTCGATTGTGAAAGAGTGAGGAGAAATCCATTTGAGGTTCTTAAGAGGAGTATATTTTCCCACATTTGAATTCCCTATCATAAATCTCGATTTATGTATGGAACATGGCAACTCTAGTGTTTTCTAGTATGAGCTAGATGGACAAATGTCAGCTTCATATTGGATGTATTTTCCTTAGTTGGATGGGTATCACTTGTGGGTGTTGAGAATTGGTGGATAATTTATTTAGGATATGTTGAGATGGAGTGCTATTCCATCACATTCTCCCATAAAAAATAGAACATTGTAACCAAATGTATATTGTATATCTAGTAGGCCCAATAAGATCATGCCCATCCATGTTGACTTCCTTTATTTCTTCTTTCCATTGGAGACCTCTAACACAAGTGAATTGTAATCACCATTTGTGAAGTCTAGGACAATCCTAACCTTCTATATATTGTGTATGGATTTCTATGATTTTTCATCAAGTTATTCTTAAGAAGGAAACACACTAAAACTTATATGGGAGTGTAAATATTACGGGTTAAAAAAAGGAAAAAATATACCCTTAACAAACACCTTTGTGTGAGACCTACCTCAAAATATTCCTTATACAATGTCGATTGTCATGGTTTCACTTTCTAACAACTTTTTTTACATGGAATTAATGATACCATTATTGGTGATTATCTCAAAAAATTCTTGGTGAGACACCAATCACATTGATGCAACTCCTTAGTGACCCTTCTAGTGGATACACAAGCCCATGGTGACCACTACAAAATCATCCACCAAGACTTAGATAAACAATATGGAAAACCAATTAAATAACATAAAAACAAGATGGACCAACACGATAATAATATCATGGATATCCAAACCAACTCTATTCAACCAATTATGAGCATATAATCACAGATGAAAAAATTTGAGATCCTGTAAAAAAGTATCCTCCCTACCTTACACCCTAGTGGCTCCTTTATTATGTTGGCACTATTACTTATAGATTTACTTTATTACATATACATTTAACCCCATATGTTCCACCCTTTGGGTCATATCATATGCATTTAACCCCATATATTCCCCCCTTGGGCCATGTCCCTTCATTAGACCGACCATATTACATGTGCATTTACTTCATTACATATAAATTTAACCTTGTATATATTCCACCCTTAGGTTCATATCACATACATTAACCCCATGCATACCACCCTTGTGTCATAACACCCAATTCATCAAATCCATATATGATTGCTTTGAAAAAACACAGTATTTTGGAAATTTGACCAAGCTATACTGAAATGGCACCATGGAATATTTTATAATAGCCTTTGAGTAATTGGAAATCTACACTGAAAAAAAAAATTATTGATACATTCTCCAAAAACATTATTTATTAATGGTCTAAAGGATGAGATCATATCCTAACTCTTGATGGATCATCCAAATACTTTATTGGAGGATTCTCAAAAAACGACTAGATGCACAAGTGGTGGATAATGCTCAAACCCATTAATCCCCCTTTATCCCTCATTCCTACCCTAATCTGGAACCTAAAACACCCCCCTTTAATTTTCATCCCTTGAAAGTCCTAAAGTTTTCCCCAACAAATGTTATAGAACATCAATGCCTCAAAAACATTTATACTTATTAAATGTAAAGAGTAAAATTGGATGTGTCCTACCACAACCAAGTTGAATAATACCCCAAGAAGACATTACCAAGTTTCATAAAGACAAACCCTCCTACTCATGATAAAACACCCCCTCCATGAATTATTTGGAATTTTTTCACCTGGAAAACTCTAAAGTTGATTAGTTATATCAAGAACCACAAGGTTATTGTTTTGATTGACAATGACAACACCCACAATTTTATTAATAGGAGATTGGTTGAATAAACCCAATTTTATGTCCATGCAATACATAGTTTTCAAATTATAGTAGCCAATGGAGGTATGATGAAATGTTAAAGCATATGTGAAAATGGGATGCTATTATCTTAAAGTCACATGTTTTCTATTGAAATAGGGTTTGGGTTGTAGTTATCAATGTAAAATGATTATGCACTTTGGGTATTGTTACCATAGATTTCAAGTAATTATACATGAGATTGAACAAGGAACGACACAAATATACATTCAAGGGGATTAAGTCCATCTCCCTTGAAATTATCATTATCTTAAAGTCACATGTTTTATATTGAAATAGGGCTTGGGTTGTAGTCATGACCATTATTTCCTATATCAATTCCATACAATTTGTGGGAAACCATCCCATAGGAGATTCAACCCTAATCTGTAGATGGTCATGACTACACATCAACAAGTATTTAAAGCACCCTATGGCTTACCACATTCACGTGGTGAGCATGGCCATGGTATTCCCATGGTTCCATGATGTCAACCACTTAATTTGTTTCCTTATAGGCTCCCTTTTGAACATAAGAATGAAATAGAAAATATCATTTAGGAACTATTGGAGTCTAGAGTCATGCATTCTAATATAACTCCTTACTCATCATCTATTGTTAATGAATTAAAAAAAAGGTATTCAGTGCATGTGTCCTAGTTTCCGTACTCTCAATTAGTTGATATCAAAGACAAATTTCCCATCCTAGTTATATATATATATATATATATATATATATATATATATATATCTTGGGTGAGCTTCACGGAGCTAATTTTTTCACTAATTAGATCTTTTATTAGGATACCACCAAATAAGGATGGAGGTGGACATCCCTATGGAAAAATTGCACACACGTGAAGGAAACCATGAGTTTTTAGTGTTTCTCTTTGTAATTTGCAATGCTCCATCCATGTTTTAGAGCCTCGTGAATAATATATTTTGACCCTTACTACACAATTTTGTGCTTGTATTCTTTAATTCTACCTTGATCTACAAAAAAAATTGGACCTCCCATGTGGAGCATGTTGATATAGCCTTACAACTCCTCTAGGACCACTAATTGCTCCTTAAATGTTCCAAATGCAATTTTGGGGCTTCAAAAGTCCTAATTGTGTCACATTGTCAATTAAGATGAAGTGAAAGTGGATACCAAGAAATTTGTTGACATGCAGGATTGGTCATGTCCCAAGACCTTGAAGAGATTACATGGTTTCTTAGGACTTTGTTCTACCACAAGAAGTTTTGAAAATTTATCGGAAATTGATGCCCCCTTAACAACTTGCTAAAAATTATTCCTTTGTATGGAATTAGGCCACCTAGTGGGTATTTTCATCCTTAAAGGAAGCCATGTATACTCTAACTATCTTACCGGTGTTCAATTTCACTAAGACTTTTTTCTTGGAATGCGATGCCTTTGGTAAAGGTCTCATAACAGTGTTGGTGCAAGAAGCCTTCCGCTTGGAATTCACTAATAATAAGTTGTGTGACAAATTTGGGAAAATAAACCTATTAGAAAGAGATGGCGACCACCCTTCATGAAATTGATAGTTGGATCCCATATCTCAATGGGATGTGCTTCCAAATCAAGGCCAAACATCAAGGTTTTGAAGTAATTTCTAGAATATAAATTATCATCCCCAGAGTAGCACAAGTGGGTCACTAAGATGTTTGGGTGTATGTGATGGCTAATTGTTTATCATGGAAAAATGTTTGTCTATAATTATGAGAAATACACGATGGCCATACTTCATGCAATTGATACTTGGAACCAATATATCATTGGGAGGTGCTTCCATATCAAGGCCAACCATCATGGTTTGAAGTATTATTTAGAATAGAGGTCATCATCCCTAGAGTAGCGCAAGTAGGTCACTAAATTTTTTGGGTATGATTATGAGATCAAATATAAGAAATGAAAAGAGAATGTGGTGGCTAATTATTTACTACAAAAATATTACGAACATTGTCTCTTTTCTTTATCTTTATCCATAATCAATTATCTAGCCAAAGCCCATTAAGACTGGATGGAAAACGAAATTATGGTTCAACTCATCCATAGGCTTAAGTGTCTCCCAACAAAAATTTTAAAATACAAAACTTACTTCATCTATTAAAGTCACATTCATATAAGTGATTATTAAATCAATAGTTTGAAAATATTTAAATAAAGCAGTTACGTTGTCATGATAGCAGGATTATCTTGCCAACAATATAAAAGGGGGTCAAGCTCATTATATCAACTTGCATCAATGTAAGAAAATAATATATTTTACATGATTCCATTGAGTCTATTTAAAATCATGTTTGTAATATTTCTTCTATATTTATAAGTTTTGCATGGCATTGGAGTAGGAAGGTCTTGAGCAAGAATGGGATAAGTTGAATTGAAAAAGGTTTTGAAGAAGCAATGTATCAAATAGTCACCCTATATCAAAAGGATTTAAATGAAGAATTAAATATTAATATTGTCAATTCCAATTATCACTCCATTTTTGCTGATGGGGAATTCATGGTAATGGATACAAGGCAGAACACAATGATTTGACGGAAATGTTAATATCATTATGCATACATCAAAAAATAGAGGAAATCAATACTTAGTATCTTAGAGGAATTTTTTTATTATTCATGATGTTAAATTTTTGAAAGAATATAATGAATAGAGTCACCATTCATCAAAAGAAAGGTTATGTGTTTTATTGTTTGATTATGAGTTTTTAAGAGAAAATCCAAGTAGCCAAGCTTGGGAAGGAGGCATCACATCAAAGTTTAAAGCCACTAAATTGAAGTTGCTATATGAAAATTAAAAGTGGTTGTTGGAAACAATTATAGTACCAATGAATAAAAATTTATGAAATTAAATTCATGAAACAAAATATACACAAATTACACTAAATACAATTAATAGAATTTAGATCTAGTTTTATTACTAAGCACAACAAATACGAAAGTAGCCTACAAGCACATTCCTTTTCCATGGAAGGAAAGGGAGGAAAATATCTCAAGCTCTCTTAAAACTCTAACGAAATATTCCATCAATGATACAAGTAATAATGATGAATCTCTCCTTATTATAGCATTATTTGACACATCAATGTCTTCAAGAATCTAAATGGCCACTAGTACATATGGTCAAATTTGCCACAATTTTTCATCCCTGTTGCCACGATTTATTGTCCCTGTTGCCACGATTAGGGTTTCATTTTTTCATGGAAACCTTTTCATGGATATAGGGACGAAAATTCCCCGTCATGGCAATTGCAACGCATCATAGTGGCCACGTGTCACCTATACTTTAGTTCTCAGATCTACGGAATTTGAAATCGGCCACGAATATTTGTCGATATAAAGACGAACGTCTTCTATATGCCACGCAGATGCTAAACCTGCCACGAACGTTCGTGGATATAGGGACGAACTTATAGAAGAGGTTTTTTTGTGAATAGCGACGAATGTGCATCGTAGGTTTAGAATCTGCGTGGAAACACTTTCTATAGCTCGACGAACATTCGTCGCAATATGCACGAATCAATTCACTAACTTTTTTGGCAAGTTTAGCATCTACGTGGCAACTGCTAGAAGAGATGCGTGGCTATTGAGACGAACTTCCGTGGAAACATCTTCTATGGCTTACACGAACGTTCATCGATATTGAGACGAAACCTGGAAGTGTTAAAAAAAAATAAACTAGACTAAATGGCAATCATTGAAGCAAGCATGTTTAATCCAGACTAAATGGCAATCATTGAAGCAAGCATGTTTAATCCTCGTCTAGTACATTCCTCTACATTGTAACATATATTCTTAACCAATAAAATTTTCCATCTAATAATCATAACCCTCCATGCACAAGCAATGATGCCTAGGTGTTAAGACCAAAATATCCCAATCTCTGGTATCGTGACAAATGACAGATATTCCTTGGCATAATCTGGCTAATCTAGATGAGGCTTCTCAGACAATGGGCCTATTTTTTAGAGTATCGAAATAAAATTTTAAAGCAAACCTAGTAATTCCTTACCATTTTTGTTCTTAAAGATTAATAGGCCAAAGTCATTCTCAATATACATTAACAATCATCATCATCAATATTGAGGAATGCCATTGTGCACAGGGATATGATAGCTATTTCCATTTTTTCATTACCTTCTATTAACAAGCTTAGATGGATCAATAAAATAAAGATTTCAGAGCTATGATATTTATAGAAAAAATCTCAATGGCATATTGATGATAAGCGATGACAAGGAATTCTGATGTGAGTTTTACAAGGTGATGTGGGACATAGTAGGGGTTGGTTTCTGCTACTTGGAATTTGAGGTATTTTTACACTTTAAGCTAAGTAATGGGAATGGGATGATTATTGTTCTGCATGTCAATGGAATATTGATGGTAAGTGATGAAAATGAATTATAATGTCAGTTTTACAAGGCAATGTGGGACATAGTAGAGGATGATTTCAACTGCTTGGTGTTTGAGACCTTTTACATGGGTTGCTTGACT
This sequence comes from Larix kaempferi, assembly GCA_027924585.1. NCBI lineage: Eukaryota > Viridiplantae > Streptophyta > Pinopsida > Pinales > Pinaceae > Larix > Larix kaempferi. The sequence continues at coordinate 30,738,699 of BSBM01000316.1, forward strand.
AAATCCATTAACAAAGAGATAATTACATTGATCCCCAAGAATTATGCCAGATACTTTATCGGGGGATGGAAATATATCACTCTACTGAGTGTAGCTTACAAGAGCTTAGCCATGTCTTTAACTCTTTGGGTGTGGCATGTTGCTAGGAAGATTGTTTGGAGGGAACAAACAAGTCTTGGGACACTGATTAGCAAGTCCTCTTCTTGAAGATCAAATTTGACGAAGCCTACCATCAGATTGATTGGTCCATCACTGAGATGTTGACTTGTCTAGGATTTGGTATAAGATGTGTTGGGATAGTGTGTTACCCCCCATTCTGCATGGGTGTCCACTTGTGATTTTCATCACAATATTAGTAGGGGTGACATATTGATGGTGAGTTTGATGGCCTAGAGTCTTATTGCTAATTTATTACTTCATGTTGTGATGATATTGATGAAGCCCTAATTTTATGTTTTCATGATATATGTGTTTGTAGATGTGAGGTGTGGCTTTTTCAATGATGTTTTGGCCAATAATTCTCGACATGGATCATTACTTAAAGGAGTGTCCTAGTGTTTTGATTTCCATGTGGTATCTAGTTCACATGTGGTATATCATTTCGTGGAGCACTTGGTGTATTGGAATGATATGATGACATATGAAGACATGCCTTGTAAACTATAACATGCCATGAGCTAGTTTTTTATTCTTCCATCTTTACACAGTCATGAACAACAAAATTTGCATTTCAAATAGCACATAAGCAGGCATATTTAAAGAGAAAGGACCTATCATGAGACTTTCAAATACATGCCATTGTTATCTTGATGACTTTTCCAACAACAAACTCAACATACAGGGATAGGGACATAGGTATTTGAAGTAGGAAAATTACAAACAGAGCTACATAGTTGTTTCCAAAAAAAATCAATCACACTCTTTTATCTCTGGAAGTATAAAAACAAAGAAGTGGTGCATTTTCATATCTATCACATTAGAATTATGACGGGGGTAATCAAAAGGGAGAATCCATTCTCTACTTGATTGAAAGGGGTAAACTGAAGACACTGACTAATATGGAAACACTGCATTTTAGGTAGACTATTGACATAGCCATAAATATATGCAAAGTATCCAGAACACCCACAAGAAATTTACTATAATAGAAATAGATGAAGAGCACTCCCTTGATTTGGAAGTAGGTCCAGATGTGAAGAAGGCAGAATATACACCAATATGCTAAGTTTAGCTTCCAAAATAAAGGAAATATTAAGGTCATAGGTTATAGGAATATAATGGGGTCTATTCTAAGCATTTTCCAGAATTTTAGGTGGGCACTAAATAGAGTGCTTTGGCATCCTTAGGTTTGTCTATTTTTGTGTAAAAATCCACATCAGAAGTGGAAAAAGTTGAGGACTAAGTGAGAAAAATTATGAATAGAGGCATATTTGAAGCCCACCTGTGCATATGAGACTTAGGGCCAACCTGCACATGATTTGAATTTTGGAGCTTACCAACATAAAAAGGAATCTATTTCCAGAAGTAACATGGTGAACAATATTTTCTCCAGTTCCTATGGTTTTGTTTTGGTGAATAACTCCCTACCTCTACTTATTTTTCTATATTTGTCCATTAGGTAGGTGTGTTGTTTTTTGTTTGACCCTTAGTGTGAGTTTCCCTCCAATAGAGAGCCAGTTTGTGCACCAATTTGTAATTTTTTTCCCCACTTTTTTTTATAAATATACCCAATCTCTAGATTCACTGTCATTGGTTTTTAAGATGAATCGCAAGGGACTTCAGTCAACTATTAACAATCACTTGAAAAGGCATAACCTTGGTGATATCGGAAATTTGTCTCACTTAGGCCATTAAATGTTATAAAATACTTTTGGAGATTGATTGCCATGCAAGTTGTGAAAATATAAATTTCTAAATTAGTTTGGTGACACCCAGAGGCTAGTTCTCAACAAGATGATTTTCTATTCAATAAAACCAATCCAAAGGCTTGGACATGCGAGTGTAATAGAAGGACACTTTGGGGATTTTTTATGACCTAAATCAATAGTGTGATAGTAGTGATCCCTTTCATTTTCATTTATGAGCACATTAGGATCTATGTTCGGTAGTCCTATGGGAATAAACAACCCTAGAATCAAGTATGGGCATCAAATGGACAAGTATGAATACTTTGAGATAATTTTGAAGGTTACAACAAGTATTTCAACAACCAATTTATCATATATGGAAGTTATGGGTGCATAAACAGAGGTAAATGAGCTTAATACCCTCCAAATCAGAAGTAAGCAGCCACTAGTAATTGTTGCAGCAGGCCTTTGGAGGTTACTTTGAAAATATGAAGGTGTTGATAGTAGCTACATCATTTCAACCTTATAATCCTCTTCTTGATGCATTGGTACACCCATTTGAGCATTAACTAATAGTTTGGAGAAGTTTTAAGGCCATCATCGTGAAGTCGTCCCACTTGGAATGGATTTATCTTATGGAGCAATGACATATTGAGGGTTTTGTTGCCATCTATGGACGATATGCCTTGTTTTAGGGCATCCCGTGTTGAAAGAGCATGAACAACAACCCTAAAATATGGCATACAAGGTGTTCTATGGATTTTTATGACCTCAAGAAATGAAGAGACAAATCAGGGCAATATCCTTAACAATTTTTTGAACACTTGACCCCAATCAATAGTCTAGAATCTCTAAAATCCAAACATGGTCACTTACTAGGCCCTAAAATCAATTCTCATCCCTATTGTTGACTTCCTAGTCAGTAGTAATCCAATTCTGGGCAGATTTATTAGTAAGAAAAGTGACAACAAATAGACCTATACACAATCCAAAACAACACCAACCAGCAAGATACTTAGTTCTGGGTAGTTTTATGACAAATATGGGCATGAGATAGTAGCCTTGAAACTCATCTATATATTTGAGATCTATCATCACTTAAACTAAAACTTATAGATTTTTAGTTCATCTAGGTACATGCAAAACACCAATATGCTTAAGGATATCACCTGATGTTATTTGGAGTGAGATAGATCCCACTCCTAGAATTGGATATGTGGCATAATCACTAAGTTTCACATGCATACTTACCTCTTGTAACTAAGAACTCCAAATGTACAACCAGAAAGTTCTTAACACAGGATCTTTGGTATATTCATAACTGCCATATCAACATATTATAATGAGTTACACTGACAAGCAAACTAAAACCATAAACTGCCTTCAGTAACATGTAATAAAATAAACATATATATCATATAACAAAAAGAGAGATATAGTTGAAGATACCAACCTAGGTGTGAAACCCTTCTTGAAAAAATACTCATAAGTGTTACTTTCATAAAATACTGATTGTGCCTCGGAGAGGCCAGTCTACTCTAGGAACCAGCTAACCCTACAAGAGGGTGTGTACAAACCAGAGAGAGAGAAATGATTGGAGTTGATTAGGTCAATGACAATAAATCACAGTACATAACTCAACATAAATAAAGTCACAAAAATTATAAACTTCAACCAAGTCTCAGCACAAGAGAAGTGATTATCAGCACACCACAACTGATCACACGTGATCAAAGTCAAGTACTCTATACGACCAAAAATTCAACAAGGTGGTATAAAAAAAATGAAGGAGGGTAAATGACCGCATTAACCACAAGCCAAAGAAAAGGTACCACAAGTCCAATAATAACTCAATCAAGGTGGGGAAGGTACAACAAGTATTTAATAACTCAATCAGTAGTAGGTAATAAAATAAACATATTGATCATAAACAATAAGAGAGGTAAATGGATGAAGATCTCCATGTCAACATTAAACCAAAAATCAAATCTGAAGTGTGGGTACAAATATAAACAATGGTCATAACATAGGTGTGGGTAATACAAGACCCATGACCCTTAGAACCAAGGGTATGCTCCAAATGTGGCAAACAACCATAGTACTCTATAAGACCAAAACTTCAACAAGGTGGTTTTAAAAAAGTTACTTAAGGAGGGTAAATGACCCCATTAAACACAAGTGAAAGATAAGGTACCACAAGACCAATCATAGCTCAATCAAGGTGTGGAAGTTACAACCAGTCATATCTCTCTCAAATGTACATATGTTCCATATAACCTGAAAGTTCATCATCACAATATAAGGAAGTGTGGTGGGATGCCAAATAAAAATATCCCTCATTTCTCTCTATGCAATCCTGATAGAATCACATAACAGATAAGTACCTTGTACTATAGAAAATTAAAGCCACCTGTGTTACCTTTCAATTTAGGAATATGCTCTACAAAAGCAAAATTTCACCACAATTACCATCCAAATTTCTGACTAGTGCTAAAGCAACAGTAAAAGATTTTATAACAAAATTTTGATCTCTATCAACTTCAGCACTCCTCTGTGGTCCCTATGTTGAAGTTGGTCCTCGAGTTGTAATGGGCAGTAATGAAATTATAACATATGTAGCAGCATTAAATAAGCAATGAAAAAAGCGAATAAAAATTGATTAGGCTTCCTTTCAAGGGACAAGTCACCAAGGGAACGTGAAAGTACCTTGAGAGAGAGAAAAAGTTAAGTACAGACCTCAAACAGGTTAACACAATCCACATACTACAACAATTAAACGCACAAATGAAAGAAAGGTACAGTAATATAACAAGTCTATAGCTGCATTATAAAACGGTACTATATTTGAATAGTGCTAAAGCAACAGTAAAACATTTTATAACATAATTTTCATCTCTTTCAGTAACAGGTAATCAAATAAACATATTGATCATATAACAATAAGAGAGTAATAGTTGAAGATCTCCACGTCAACATTAAACCAAAAATCAGATCTGAAGTGTGGGTACAAATATAGTACCTTATACTATCGAAAATAAAAGCCACATGTGTTACCTTTCAATTTAGCAATATGGTCTACAAAAGCAAAATTTCCTCACAATTACCATCCAAATTTATGACTAGTGCTAGAGCAACAATAAAAGATTTTATAACATAAATTTGATCTCTATCAACTTCAGCACTAATATGTGGTCCCTGTGTTGAAGTTGGTCCTCGAGATGTAATGGGCAGTAATCAAATTATAAAGAGTGATGATGATCGAAGTCATGATGAACATATCTAATATATCTAATATAAAGAGAATGAATGTTTTAGACTAATATATCTACATTCAACACATACAAGAGTGATGATGTGTGAGAAAACACAAAATTTGAAAATATCCAAGAGCATCACATAAAAGATAAGTACCTCGTAACTATACCGAATAAAAGTTAACTATATCACCTTTCATATAAATGGGAAAAATAATTATATTTTAATAACCCGATTATGTTACTAATAGCGAATATTAAGAGAATCCATGTTTCATACTAACAACATCGATCTACATCAAAATACAAGTCATGAATTTATGTTGCATCTAATTTTTCGTTGATTTCTGTTTTTTTGCATTGAAAACTTGCGAGTACGGTATCACAATCATCAATTGGTGCAGTATTTACTGCGATATCTCCTATTCTTGTTTGTGTTTCCATGCCCTCATGTATGCCACTTCTTGTACGTCATTCAGCAGGGCATGGAGGCAGTTCTGAAGGGGTGTGAACTGCCACAACGAAAATGAGCATATATATATGACGTTGAAATATTATTGAAATAAATATTTCATTATTTTGATTAAAATTACAATATTTCTCTTTACCTGTCTGTGTGGATGTGACAGGCGCTGGGGTGTTAATTAGAGGTCTAGTTGCTTCCTCTTGCAGTTCAGGCTCCTGACCTGCATGGTCTTCCATTGAAAGAAGAAAATTAATAAGCATACGTCAGGAAATATAAATATCTAATCACAGTAGATATTTCTATTTCCAAATCATACATATCAGAATGGACACTATGCTCCACACTATCATGGGACATGTGCACCCCAACATCAACTGGTACTTGCTAAGTACCGCTGGATTCACTACTGCGATTGCATTGTTGCTTAAAAACAAACATAAATTTTTAGTTATGGGTGATATAATCAGAACTAAATAGACTTTAATAGTATACTACAATTGGTGATATACCTGCATTTGCGTTATTGGGGAGATTGGAGTCTGCCCCAAGCTTTTCCGATATTCAACCACACTTTTAAAACCAAGCTTTAGGTCTTCCTCGGTGGAAGCAGCTTGGAACGTATTTCCCTGCAATGCATGATAACACATTTTAAAATTTCCAGTATCAAAATCAGATATTTGTTCGGTACTGTTAAATAAATATTCCCAACAATTAATCATTTAATACTTACGATTCTTGCTCTTATTTTTCTATAGCCACCCTGGACCAATCTATGTTGCCCGTGCTTTTCCATTCTAGCCTTGGTTGTTTTGGAGGTGTCAAGTAGCCTATATATGAAAATTTTGAAAAACCTTAGATATCAAAAATCTTACTTAAAACAAAAAAGAAATTAATAATTGAGCTTATTTCAATAAAAAGATTATATATGTTGTACCTTGCTTTACCAGGCCGTGGTTTTTTTCCTTGTCTTTTTAGCAAGTTCTCCTTTGCATCATCTATGAGTGCCTTCCATTCTTTCTCCGAAACCATGGTAGGGCGCTCATGCTTGAGGTCAGCTTGCAATCTTTCCCTATATTGGGCCCTGGTATATTTCAAATTATCATTGGCTAACTTTGCAACAACTTTCTGTTGAAAGTATTGCCGAACAAGTTGACCATGTGGTCCATCAATTTATCTCTCTTTTTTCTATCTTGGCTATTCCACTGTGTGCGAATGGTGGGGCCAAATAGATCCAAGGCTTTGTCATTCAAATGCCTGTAGAAGACATTGTTTCCTGCAAAAACATGTAATCCATTAATTTATAATATTTTCAACGTATGTCTATTTCAATTTCATGATTAAAATCAATAAATTAATCAATAAATACCTGCAATCTTCTAAACCTTGATAGGAACACAAGAGTCATCCACCAGAAAGGTGAGATCTAGTGATATGGTGCTTTTAACTCGTGCTGCTCTAGGAAAATTTTCTTGGTCATGTACAATACATTCATCTCCAGAGTCATGTGGAGTCCTAGGCTCCGTCTCATCATGCTCCGGCATGGCATCATGCCCCATATCATCAGTGCCTGCATCATCAATGGATTCAAGGCCAACCGCAGGAGTGGCAAAAGGCCTCATTGGTACATTGCTTCTTTTTTGTTGCATTTGACCATCACTGCTACCTATACCTGTCTCGGTAGGTTCTCTAGACACAGGTTTTAAAAAATCCTACAAACAATAAAATTTATTGTATCAGATCACTTGGAAAAATAAAAAACATAATATCAGATATGAAATCATGTCATAGCTTAAAAAAATTTGTGAAGAGGCCACTTACCCCATAAGATTGTATTTGATCTTGTAGCTCTAGAATCCATGCCCTGTTCTCCTGTGTCAAGGGCCTTTTTCGAGCCAAGGAAAGCATTTCTATGTTTTCCTTTTTCAAGGCTACTCTAAAAGTGTGCAGTGGGTCAGTGGAATAGAAAATGTCTTCCTCAAACCCCTCATCACCTAGATCGAGTGCACGTGACTAAATTTATCAAACAATAAATTAAATTAAGCAATATAATTTTAACATCATTCAAATATTGATATTGTAATGAAAATTAAGTTACTATTATGCACTAACACTTACCTGACACAGTGTTATGGCCAGTGATTGTCCACGATCAACCGGCACTGTGGAAGCAGCAGGTGCCTTTCCACGGTCCTGAATGAACCAGTAATCCACCATAATGTCAGAAAAATGAACCAGTAATCCATCATAAGCTCAAAAAAATGTGAATGTCAATAGTGGACATTGAATGTTAACATACTAAATCGAAACATTTAGTTATTGTATGTAACACTTACTTGGCGGGCCACAGAGTGTGACCTTCCACGGTCTCCCTCGACCATGGAAGCAGCAGGTGCCTTTCCAATGGTGCCACCCTAACATAATAAATCAATAAATAAATGTTTGCCTCATACTAAATAATTGTAACATAAACAAAAATGAGATATTGCATTAATATTTATTTTTACCTCAGAAGTAGAAGATACATGTTCTGCTGCATGTCGATGTGCAGACTCCTGCCACAGTTTAATAATCATGTTATCATATGGAAATATTAAAAATAAGCACGGAAAAAGCGAATTCTAACAGTGAAAATCGGAACATCTTGTTATTGTAGTCATATTTATTTGCTATATTTAACATTTACTTGACGAGGCATAGATTCTGACCTTCCACGGTCACCCTGGACCGTGGAAGCAGCATGTTCCTTTCCACTACCGCCACCCTAAACAAAAGTTGAGTCAATAATTGCATCATAAACAAAAATGATATATTCATAGCAATGTAATCACATGGAGATATTCATAATAAGCACGAAAAAAGCGAATGTCAACAATGGAAATCGAATGTTAATAGAAAAAAAGGAAACATTTAGTTATGGTAGTCATTTTTAGTTACTACATTTAGCATTTACCTGATGGGGCATAGTTTCTAACGGTCCATGGTTACCTTGGACCGTGGAAGCCACATCTATTTGATTTAAGTTGTAATTGATCAACAACTCTTCACCTGCAAGTATTGGTTTTATTGCACATACAAATATACGATGTTGTTTGCGTCCCTCGAATTCACAATTTGGTTGCTTATTTGTTGTCACTGGTCGTGTACTATTTATAAAGCCAGTAACGTTTCTCGACGCTTTTGGTCTCCCATCAATATACATAGTCGCCCCTTTGTTTTTATTTTTTTCTGCTAGTTGAATATAATTCGCGGCAACTCTGTATCTCCACATACTTCGAGTATATTGGACCAAGATCAACCAATTATTGTATTTGTATAGTGGTCCTACATACTCCATCAATTCAGTTATAGTGCCATAGCAGACCTTTATTCCATCCATGGAAAATAGCCCCAATCCATGTAAGGACGAAGGAGCGATGTGATACATCCTCCCATTGATGAGGAAATCTATGTCCACTTGAGGTAGCATATTAGGTACCCATCGTTGCACTAGATGTTTATACCTCAATGGAAAATCAATGTCTCCTATGCTCTCAACATCATAATTACACCACCCACCGTTGGCAATAAAATATTTCATGCGTCTATGAAATCTTTTCCTTATCTTTTCAGATCTAGTTGATATAAAACCAGTAGATCTAGTACAACTCATTTCACTTTCAACCTCTCCGAGTATATCTTCATCATCACTTGAGGAAGGTAGATCTAACAAATATCTATTTGGTGGTACCTACACTCGATAAAACAAGAATAAACAAGACGACGCTTTCTTTCTTCTTTGAAAGTACACATCCACAAATGCAAAGATTCTTAGTTAAACACATTTACTTCCCTCAAATTTGAATCTTAGGAGGGACATGCAAACCAAAGTGGATGTAGTGTTACAAATCTCAGCTAAAGTGTTTGGTATTGGGAGGACGATTTGTGGAAGGAAGAGACCAAGTTAAAGTGCCATAACAAGCTATCCATATGACACCACATTCATCACTGTAGGCTGTGAGCTCTTTTGTGGATTGAGTTTGCATATTTGGGGGTCTTTTTCTCTTGTGGGGAGAACAAAACCACCGGGGACAACAAATTAAGGAAGTTATCTAGTATATCACCCAGTTTCGGTCCTTCTAACATTGCTGGGCATATTATTGGCAGCCTACCCTCTTTCTTTGAATGGCATATTATTGGCAGCCCACCCTTCATTTTTGAAATTTACATGCTGGTATTTTATGCTAATGCATATGAAAACTATTTTTTAGTGAACTGTTTGGAAAATCGGTCAACTAAGAAACATTAATTGACTATATCATCCAAACAAACCATAACTACAATTAGAGGGTCCACTCAGGAGTACATTGCAGCAGTGTTTGTAACAGTTTTTCAATACATATGAACCAAATAATCAGTAAAATACTACAGCCAAGAATGCAAAATACATCAGCTAACTTAGGTGAGATATTACACATTAGACATGTTGCGAATTTCAAATTCATGCAAAGTGGCACTCAAATGGCCATTATAAATTTGATTTTCGAAGACTTTCAATATTACGAGGATCTTTTTTGTATCAAGCTTTAGCAAGCAACTTGTAGGACAGATTTTCAGACATTATGTGTATATTTATTTCCAACTATATTAATAAGCAATACTGAAATAAGCAGGTGTACACATCAATATACTTCAATATACATTTCATTTAATAAGCAAGTACTGAAATTAAATAGCAAGACGGAAATTTAACACAGTTTTCATATCTTTGAACTTTTCATCTTTAGCACTCCCAAGCCTGGGTAAGAGTATTAGCATATGAGGTTAAGCTCAGATTAGCATAGGTCATTGATCATGTATCCCACTAAGACATAATCACAAAACTATGTCAAGTCAAACATGGGTGAGGGTACCATGACCAAAATAATAAAATGGTACAAGTTAAAAAGATGATAATGGGTGTTATGACTGAACTCCCTTTGTACCAAAGGGTGTACCACAACCAAAGTACCCAAAAGACCAAAGAAATAAGTTAAAGAATAACTTAAGGTGGGTAAGTGACCCTAATAATCACAAGTCAACTATGTGGGCATCATCTCTTGCTAGCTGACTAGTGGGCTAACTTTGGGGTTTTGGAACTGTTTCATGCTATAGAACTGGATAACATCAGCTATTGAGGACTTTGAATTGAGTGTACCAAGGCTGATTTCCTCCTGAATGTTGTTATTTAATTATTTATCCTAATGGTATCAATGACCTCTTTAATAGACTGTTATTAAGGTTTCTATGCCTCCAAATAACTACAAAATAGGCCAAATAAGAGGAGCACTCTAGTCTCCCAAGCAAGCAAACAACCGAAGGATGCCACCTCAGCACCTGATAGTCAAAATCCTAGAGGTCACGGATACCATTAGGATAAATAATTAAATAACAACGTTCAGGACCAATGTGTTAGTTGCAATTAAATGTGTGGGGAATGTTATGTAAGACCCTCAAACAACCCTTATACACCACATGTGCTTGATGCAAACATTCAAATCCTTGACAATTTAAGCCTTAACTTAAGTGAAATCAACAATAAATATAAGTGTTGGAAACAACCAAACCATGACTACAATGATAGCTGAAAATCTAATGTGCAATAAGACAATTTTAAAATTTCAAAAACACCATGCATACAAAGAAGAAATGAAGTCCATGTTCATAGTCTCAAAAAGTTTTTATGACTTTCAAAAGTAAGATCTAAAAGTTTTTATGACTTTCAAAAGTAAGATCTAAAAGTTTTTATGACTTTCTTTTCAATCTTTATGACAATCTGAATGGACAGGCCCCACTCATAGCAAAATACTTTTGAGACATTTAGAAATCATCGGAGTATGGGGGAGCATATATTTCTCGAAAGAGGTTGGTATCAGTGCACCATGCCTTTGAATAAATAGACCTCTGAACCACGCATCTATTATGATGCATGTGGATGTCTATGCGGGTTTTGACAAGCCATTGTTCTTTGTATTTAATGTAGTACCCAGGGATTTGATCCTCAGTAATCTTTGTCTGCAAAATATCTTTGACCTGTTCCAGAGATTCTCCAACTTCCCATTTTAGATTATAAATAACAGTTGGTTCTAATGTTGTCATGCTGATGCCGAATGACTACCACCAGTCTCTAATCCAATCAGGGATGTAGAATGCAGGATCCTCATAGATTTGTGGAATTTGAAGTCCAAACTTTAGCATGGTATATGTTGACCAACGCGACCTCAGTCGACAGGGGTTCGCCTCACTTTCGACACTTACCGCAGTCTCCCTGAGCACTGGCTCGGGAAGGTTTAATCCCACCCATCAACACCCGCAGAGCAGATGAGGTCTCACCCGAGGCATCCAAGAAGAGCAGATGGAACCATGTTTCCACCGAGTGAGGAGGAGAGTTGTGGCTATGCAGACTAGCTTTATTGCAGTACTTAAACAGAACCCAAACATATAACATTTTAACTAATCGTAGCATTCATATTCCACATGAAACGGATCATCTAATCGCATCATTTATCATTTCAACAACAGTAAGCAGATATTACATCAAACAACATTTATATATTGCACCATTGCACAGAGATTGCACCAAAACATAATTATATTACTGTTGCGGTCAAAATACCAGAGGAAAAACATACATCTTCTTATCTCTCGCCTGTTATTCTCTTGTATTCTATCTTTATCTCTCGTTATCTATCTTCTTCTAACACTTACAATTCTCATCTATTTATAGGCTTCTGCCATTACAATATTTGTCCACTTACAACTAACTTCCTAACCGACACTATGGACAATTGACCCAACAACCCAAAAACTCGCATACCACGGTACAACTGACTCACTATTACATAATATATGGTCCAAGTGACCCAAAACCCGCCAACTACGGTATTCTTTAATACAAAATACTCCTTTCGCGCCCACATCCAATGTGTCGCAGTGTCAGTGGTGCTACGACCTTTCCCCATCAAACTGCCTGCCAACAGGCCCCCAACACAATCTTGTGGCTCACGCTCGAGCCACGTCAACTACTGGACATAGTGCCTTCGAACTAAACTACATTTCGGTAATTGTTCTTGCTGTCTAGATTACGCGGTGTTGTCCGGCTCCTTTTGCTACACTGATCGTCAACTCATTGTGATGTATGTTTAACCCAAAATCGTCATCGCCTGACTTGCTGTCATGTACTTCTCAAACTCATCCTCGAGTCTCTTGGACGGGTACTAACGGGAAGAAAAAGAGGACGAACGGTACCAAGGTGCGAAATTAGCAGATGACTCTGGCACATTTGTTTCACACCGAAAATTGGTTCCTATTGTGGGAGGGGAGCTACCGCCCCAACCCACTCAGGGGTCGAGAAGAGCACAATCCTTCGAACAACTACTACGTACTTAACCATGTTGAACAAACCCTCGACGTGGGCATAACACGGTGTAAGTGCACCCACCGTATCAAGTCAGTCAAGGACACTCGTCGTTCGGGCTCGCAGGGCCCCTGGGGTGCTGCCACGGGAAACGAAGTGAAGCATTTCCACAGCCTCCTTGGAATGCCTCACAACTCAATTCACAAACTGATCAACTAGCATAACCACTCTCTTTCACAACAAGCATCGTTGTAGTGAACTACCAGCTGCCTCGGCTACTTATAGCCGGATCATTCCTAGGTCACGACAGTGGGAATGATGCTCCACTACCTCTCATCTACGTGTGTAACCCCATTGGCTTATGCGATGGGGGGGGGTGACCATACTGTCACCGAAGATCCCACGTGCTGATGTGTGAGCAATCTCCTCAGATCGTGCTGATCGCACCGGCCCAGCGTGCCATGCGCAAAACATGTTGTCGTCTTGTGGTAATCCGGCAGAATCTGTTAGGTGCAATCATGTATAGGGATGATGGGAAATGGTGACAAGATATTAGTGGAACAATAGTCACAATGCTGCCCCGTACCTCCCAAATCCTTCGTAATCATCACAAAACTATTTCAAAAAGAGCTGCCATCAGTCCTAGTTGCAATACTGCCATAAGTCTCCAACTGTTCCAAACTTGCGGCACAAGCCTCCCAGCTTCCGCATACCTTCTTCTGTTCGCATGCCATCTGCCACCAAGCAACCTGCAACACACACCTTTTTTATTTTTTTTCATCGATGCGACTCAAACATCGTACTGCTCCAAGCCTGAGCGATAGGGCTTCAACCTGTGACCATTTACCAGTTTGGGGAGCAGCGCCCCATCCAACTACTGTAATTGAACTGCTCCTCCTGAAGTAATACTATTGATGCGATATGGACCCAGCCAATGCATCTGCAGCTTCCCTGGATGTTTTATAAACTTGCTGTCGTATAACAACACCAAGTCGCCTTGCTGAAACTGCTTACTTTTGATGTGGCGATCATGCCATGCCTTCTGGCAATCCTTCTCCACCCCTTGGTGAAAGCCCGCGATAAATCGATCCTCTTCCAGCTCCACCAATTGTGCTAGACATTCATCTAATGCTGCAACATCATCCATGCTCATAACAGCCGCAATTCGTAAACTTGGAACAATGTACTCCATAGGCATAATTGCTTCCTTCCCATATACCAACTTAAAAGGTGTCTAACCAATCAACCGTTTACAGGTGGTGCGATAGGCCCATAACACTGCTGGGATTTTTAAATCCCAATCGTCGCGGTTTGCATTGCACACCTTTGTCAATGCATGCTCCAACACCTTGTTAAATGCCTCCACCGTTCCATTCGCCTGTGGGTGATAGGGTGTACTCTTCTTATGCTGTATCTGTAACTCCTCCGTTAATGTGCTGATAGTGCGATTAAGAAAGTGGCTGCCTTGATCACTCAGCAATATCTTGGGGCAGCCAAAACGGGTGATAATGTGATCAAACAAAAATCGAGCAATCGTTGCGGCGGAGCAATCAACTACAGGTGCCGCCTCAGCCCATCGGATCAAATACTCTGTTGTCATGACAATATATCGTGCACCTGTGCGTTTCCCTAGTGGATGGATCGGTCCAACAAAATCCACAGCCCATTTCTCGAATGGTTGCAATGTTACTTGAGGTAGCAGCGGCATCTCGTCACGTCGGGACGGCTTTCCAGTTTGCTGACAAACATCACAAGACCGCGCATAGTCTGTCGCATCATTATGTAATGTGGGCCACCAAATTCCTGCACGCAGTACCTTCCGGGAAGTTTCCCGACTGCCATAGTGTCCTCCCACTACTCCACCATGCGCCTCAGCCAATATCTGCGCTTGCTCATGCGGCAAGACACATCTGCGCAATATCTCATCAGCAACCAATTTATACAATTCTCCCTTGATCAGTTGAAATTCAGCAGCCTTGACAACCAATTGCTTATTCTGAGTAGTGTTAAAGTCAGTGGGCGCGGTGTCGGTAACCAAATACTGAAGGATGTCATCAAAGTATTGATCAGCAGCGGCAACATGAAATAGTTGGGCATCCGACAATCCGTCTTTGATATTAGTCGGTTCCTCCCCTGTGTCAATCTGTGATAGATGATCGGGTCCAAAATTCAACTGCCCCGGTTTCACAATGACTTCAAAATCAAACTCCTGGAACAAAAGTAGCCACCGACAGATCTTCCCCCCCAACACAAGCTTATTGACCAAGTATTTTAATGCAGAATGATCAGTGAACATTTTAAAGTGGCCACGCAACAAATAATGCCTGAATTTCTGCAGAGCATAAACCATGGCCAGACCTTCGCGTTCTATGGTAGTGTAATTACGTTCTACAGAGGACAGCTTCTGACTGGAAAAAGCAATGGGATGATCAAGGTCACCTTCTCCTGGTTGAGCTAACACAACCCCTAATGAAACCGATGAAGCATCAACATGGACATGGAATTCCTTACTCCAGTTCGGGAAGACCAAGATTGGTGCCGACGCCATCTTCACCTTGAGCGTTTCAAATCTATCCTGACATTCTGGGCTCCACTGGAATGCCGCATCCTTCTTCAACAACTTTTCCATAGGAGCAGTAATCGCAGCATACCCCCTAATGAACTTGCGATAAAATCCCGTATGACCCAAGGTGGCGCGCAACTGCTTAACGGTGGTTGGCAGTTGCAACCCCAAAATGAGCGCAATTTTGGCTGGATCAACTAGCAATCCCTGCTTACACACGATATGTCCCAGCAATATCCCAAATGGTGCACAGAAAATACATTTCTTCATGTTCAGCGATATCTGGTGCTGTCGGCATCACTCAAGCATTAACCACAGATTGGCCATATGATCACGAATCAATCCATATACGGTCCAATCATCCATATATACCTAAAAAAACTTTTGAATAAAATATTTAAATGTGGCAACAACGACCTGGGAGAATATCGCAGGTGCATTCTTCAAACCAAACGGCATTACCGTGTATTGAAAGCACCCCCATTCAGTAACAAAAGTGGTTTTATGGTGATCTTCCTTAGCAATGTGAATCTGATGGTATCCAGAGAATCCATCAGTGAAAGAGTACATCTCCTGGCCGCCCACTCCCTCAAGTACTTCATCAGTAAACGGGGTCGGAAAAGGGTCATGCAAGCAGGCATCGTTCAATTTCCGCAAGTCGACGCAAATGCGCACTTCGCCTATTTTCTTGTCCTGCACCACCATAGGGCTGATCCACTCGAACTCTTCTACAGGTTCAATAATACCGGCATCCAACATGCGATCAAGTTCAGCCTTGACCTTTTCTTTATGTCGCGGATTCAATCGATAAGGTTGCTGTCAGACTGGCTTAGCATCTGGTTTTAGTGGAATCTTCATCTCGCCTAAATCACCTAGGATTCCCTTCATTTCGGAAAACTTCATGGGAAACACGTCTTGAAACTCATGAAGTAACTTAGTAACCTTATTCATCATCTCATCGTCCTAATAATCCCCAACATTGGCAAACTTGGGAGTAGCCTCGGTGCCGATATTCATCTTGCGAAGCTGCAATGGTTGACTGAACGGATTACTTGGCACAACAGGTGGGACTACATTACGACTTCCTTCAGATTCAGGAATGTTAACATTCCGAGGATCATCATCGTCCTCCGGGCCACCACTGACATTGAAGCACTCCATGAGATACTGCATCTGATAGTGTGTGTGCGGGTCGACAGGGTAGGCCATCGGAACAACCTGAAATATCACGTCACGGATGAGCTGCAGGGCGTTATGGACATCAAGGTTGGCATCTGCAAAAGTGAACGTATGAGTAAAACAGATCGTCAACTCCCCCCATGTTGTAATGTCTCGACGCAACTCGGCTGTAGTGTACCACGAGCGCGGTATCTCATCCAAAGTATGGACAAAAGCATGGACCCACTCATCTTTGGGTCACGCTACCCATAAACGTTGGCACTCCATCACATGATCACTAGGATCAGTCCGGCCATCATACTTTCCAGTGTGATAAACTTCAGTATCGTCGAACCAAACCATCATCAGCCTACGGCACTGTGACCAACCTTTAATGAACTTCTTATGTGTCGCCCACCATCGTGTTGGAGTAGCCTTCAGTGCTTCCTCCAAGGCCAGCAATCGCTTGTTGGCGGATATTTCTACCCTATAGCAAGGAAACTAATGCTATCAACTTGGTTGGGGTGACAGGTAAGTGTATTGATGCTATTACAGAGACATTTACAAAAAGAAAGAAGTTGTAGATGTAGGGAACATACCTTTTAATCGAAGTCTGATCCTTGCCTTGACTTGATCCTGTGTTCCACTTCCGCATCTACCTTTCCTTCAGCAAACCTACAACAACAATACCTTTCTCAAAACATTTTGGGCAATATATAAAGCTTGAAAGAAACAAAAACAATGTTTACATTCAGCATTGACCAAAATAAATCCAACTTAAGATGCCATTTCATAACACATTCAAATTGGAACAAGAAAAACACTTCAACCTTTATTTGTCAAAAGTAGAATGATGTACAAGTATACCTGATAATGAAACAGGCTCCTGCAACTAGATTCTGGGCTCTGGCTTTCTTCTGGCTTGGATGTCTTCAGCAACAACTCCTCCAATGCAAGCTTCTTCAAAGTTTTTCCATTAATCAATCTCACTAACTCCAATTTCTAACCCTTCTCCTTTAACCTTCCTGGTATTTATAGGATTAAAGAAGCAGTTCAGGTCGAGATGTAGTTATGGAGGAAGTTGGGGGAGTTAGGAAACTACCATCAACTAATCCTCCTCGATGAATTAATTTATTTTTTAATCATCTTTTAAGATGTACACGACTTTTCTTCAGTGGAGTAGCGTATAGGGCGCTACCCTAGTGTTTAACAACTAGCGCTCAATCGATTTAAAATTGTGGGCGCTACTATGCTACACTGGAGTAGCGTATACTTGGATATGGGCGCTACTATTATACAGTAGAGTAGCATATGGGCGCTAGTCTCTTTAAATAGAGTAGCGCTCATATCTCAAAATGATATTTTTGGGGGTTTTCCAGTATTTTCAGGAAATGGAATGAGTTGACATATCGTCAAAGGTCAACATGCTCCTCCATCCAAGTTGTCCTTTTGTGTGATCAGCAGCTCAGGGTGATCACGGATGGAGAGGTGCAAGTTTGACCTATAACATCGATGTGGTTCTGGGACGCAGTCTTCAAACTCTACGAAAAAGGTGGTCAGGCCAGGCAACCCCTCGTAGACAGGCAATGTGATCATTTCTGTCGCAACATGACATAAGGATTGCATAACTAAGCCAAATTTCTGGAATGGTACTTCATGCATTTGATTCTGACAATGTTCCAATGCATCATCAGAGTCGAAAGATGCAGAGCTCTAGCTGCGCCAGTCCAACTCACCATGGACAGTAGGAAGAATATAATCTTCAGAAATATTGAATGCATGGTCCCAGTCAGCGGGATCAGTGTCTCTTATAGGTTCAACGTATCGGCGTCCTTCAACCTGATCCAACGGGGCTATGACTCTGAAATCACGATTCTCAAAGGTCATCATGCGCTTCTTGAAGTTGATTACAGCTCCACTATCGTTGGCCCATCCAATCCCGAAGAGTGCAGGATAAGAGCTTCCTCCCTCAACCACTTCAATAACATCAAAATCAGCATAAGTCTTCATGCCCTCAATATCAATCGTGAGCCGCGGAACTCGCCCAATGGGTGTTACCTTTGCATAGTTAGCCAACTGGAGCTGTACAGGAGACCATCTCAATGGGGGACTCCCCATCTTCTGCCACGCCTGCTTGGTTAAGATGTTAACATCCGAACCAAGGTCAAGAATCACAGAGTCAACATCATAGTCACCAATCTGAATATTCATTCGCATCTCCTTGCCAGTCTTCCATCAATGTAGGGAATTTACTGTCAACTCTTGCAGTCCTTTCAGAAATCGCTGCAACCATCCCTCAATCTCAACCAAGGAAGCTGGGTCTCGTGCCAACGACAGACAGCTTTCAAGGAACTTTTACAATGTCCCCGGTGGTGGTGGTCAATCAACATCTGATGTAGTATCAAAGACAGGCGGCATATCGCAAACAACAGCCTTACCGTGGTCTTTCTCCACAGTGCAACGTGCCTCCAAGAGTGTCTCTTGCTCCGTATCAATGTCGAAAGGTACCGTCTTCTGATTAGCCAACCGAATCAGTGGTCACGAACCATCTTCCCTAGTCGTCTTTCCTCCACGAGTGATAACAGCCACCGATGCATCTTATGATCGCGGTTCAGCAGAAATGGTCGCAATATTTGCACCTTGCGTCTGGTTCTGCTGCAGATTCCCCGGTTGATTGATATTTTGATTGGCGTTTGGTGGTGGTCATGGGGGAGGGTTCTGTACTGGTTGTTGTACCGGGTTCTCTATTGATTGCTGTGGCGGGGCCTGATTCTGTAGCTGCGGAGCATTCCCAGCCTGCCATCATGTAATTAACTATGGACAATTTTCAACCGTATGATCATTACCAAAACAAAACGTACACTGATTCTGTAGTAGTGGGAAGTCACACTGATAATGCCCCCATACCGCAATGTGGTAACATTGAATAGGTCCATGACCACCTCGGCCTCCTCCTCCACGACCAAATCCGCCACTGCATCCGCCCCTGTATCCTCCCCGGTAGCCGCCCTGCTGCTGGTACTGAGGTTGGTTGAACTGTTGCAGCATCGGTGTTGGTGGAATCTTTTGCCCTTGTGGTGCATACTGTGGTTGCTATACATAGTGTGGCTGTGGGGGAGCCGTCTGCATCGAGTTGTATTGCGGCATGAACTGCTGCGGTTGTTGTTGCTGTGGTGCAAACTGCATCTGCGGTTGCGGTAGTGGCTGGACTACCTGCGGTTGCAGTTGTGGTTGTTGCACGGCGCACTGATCGTCCTTGACATAGAATGCATCACACATCCTCTCCTGTATCAACCCATATGCACGAAAATCCTTTTCATCGTGACCCACCGACTTGCAGAATGTGCAGTAAAGATTTCGCGGAGTTGTGACCATTTTCTGCATATATGGGAAATTATCGTGACTATGCCCAAACATGTGACAAACACGACACCACGGCATACTTCCGCCATTCAACGAGTTTGGCACACCTGACACCAAATAATTATGAAAATCTGGGCAATTATCCTTTGTATGCCCTTCTCCTCGGCATCGCGTACACCATACTTCATCGCGTTGTTCCTTGTTCTTTTTCAAATCTTGCAATTGTATATTCAGGTTGGCGAGCTGTGTCTATATCTGCGACATCCCAGCTGCATTATCTCCAATCGGTGACGCTTCCAATCGCATTGCAATCTAGAGCTTCGCTCGGCGTCGATATGTTCTGCTGCATCAATGGAAGCCGAATGTGGGGTAACAGTGCTGCAATGAACCATTCTTTATGTTGGACAGCACTCATATCGAAACTAACCTTTGCCATCAACATCTTGAATCGCTGATCGAAATCCCATATTGTCTCATTAGGATACTGCTTGATTTCCTTTAATTCAGTAATGTATTGAGCCTCCGACTTAGGCTATCTAAATTCAGCAATCAGCCCATCCCGAATCTCATCCAAGGACTTCTCTAGGGCCCCCGTAGGGACTAAAATAAACTTCATGAACCAATCTAATGCACGACCTCATAGAGTCATGGCTAACTGTCCTTTCTTAGCATCGGCATCAGTGATCTGTTTCATGGTCCAGACCGCTTCACACAAAAACCAGTATTGTTCTGGGTTGTTTGTCTCACTTCCATGGAACAACGGTAACTTAGCATCATCGCCCTCCATTTTGGGCTTCCTTCCTCCTATCGCTATGCTACTACCAATTAACTTATGCGGAATTGATGAACTTGGCAATGTCGAAGTAGTATTCCTTGTTGGTTGAGAGTCAGTGAGAGGAGGTGTGGGTACGCTGGTGCCAGGGTTTGGTGCTGCCTCTATCCTGGGCGTAGCCTGGTTATCCCTATCAGGACTGTGAGGTTGCTTCGTCCCATGTGGTATTCCTTCACGGTTTTGTGGTTCGATCGCAGCAGGACCTTCTCCCGTCCTCTGCCTCTTCTCCTGTCGAAACCTCGCTCCTCCTCTTGTAAGACCACTTTCTTCCTCAGCTTCGCTCACAGTCTTCTCATGGTCTACACCCATCTACCCCTTTACCATTCCATGTACCGATCCCCAGCAATCGCGGTACCCACGGCCTCCTCCCACCAGGTTGTCTACTGATCAAGGTGCATCTTTAATATACCCTTTTTGCAGATTAGCATCTTAATCGACAGTTGGAGCGACAACAGAAACCTTCCCCTCGGTCCTCGGAAGAAGTATATTTCAGCTTCGCTATGGGATTTCTTTGTTTCAACCATAAATTCAGTGATATATCCTTCCAAGATGCTATCAATCCAAACTTCAACAGCCCGCGATGCCTTATTATCAACTTCCTGCAGCTCCTGAATCAATTCCGGGGTCCAAGCTGTCGGTTCACCACCCTGGAAGTTCCTCTTCTGGAAGGTCAGCTTCGACAACTATTCGTACAAAATAATTGGGAATTCATAGAAAAACCATTCATGCGGACCGTCGTGAATATAACTTCACAGCCAGTGATCTACTAGCAGTCATGTGTTTCAACTTTCTTCTTCAGCAAACTCCTGCAACTTTTGATCGAACCATTTCTGTATCTCCGGCTTCGTCAGATGCCACAACATGACCTCCTTCTACTCTGCACACGGTCCTGGCAACGGAACCATTTGTTGACCAACGCGACCTTAGTCGACAGGGGTTCACCTCACTATCGACACATACCGCAGCCTCCCTGGGCACTGGCCTGGGCAGGTTTAAGCCCACCCAGCAACACCCGCAGAGCGGATGAGGTCTCACCCGAGGCATCCAGGATGAGCAGACGGAACCATGTTTCTACCGAGGGAGGAGGAGAGTTGTGGCTGTGCAGACTATCTTTATTGCAGTACTTAAACGGAACCCAAAACATATAACATTTTAACTAATCGCAACATTCATATTCCACATGAAACAAATCATCTAATTGCATCATTTATCATTTCAACAATAGTAAGCAAATATTACATCAAACAACATTTATATATCGCACCATTGTCCAAAGATTGCACCAAAACATCATTATATTACTTTTGCGTTCAAAATACCAGAGGCAAAACATACATCTTCTTATGTCTCGCCTACTATTCTCTTGTGTTCTATCTTGATCTCT
Organism: Larix kaempferi; assembly: GCA_027924585.1. Lineage (NCBI taxonomy): Eukaryota > Viridiplantae > Streptophyta > Pinopsida > Pinales > Pinaceae > Larix > Larix kaempferi. Next base: position 30,760,938 of record BSBM01000316.1, read on the forward strand.
CGCTATCTATCTTCTTCTAACAGTTACAATTCTCATCTATTTATAGGCTTCTGCCATTACAATATTTGTCCACTTAAAACTGACTTCCTAACCGACACTATGGACAATTGACCAAATAACCCAAAAACCCACATACCACGGTACAACTGACTCACTATTACATAATATATGGTCCAAGTGACCCAAAACCCGCCAACTGCGATATTCTTTAATACAAATACTCCTTTTGCGCCCACATCCGATGTGTCACAGCGTCGGCGGTGTTGCGACCTTTCCTCATCAAACCGCCTGCCAATAGTATAATTTGTTCTATCTATATTTTCTTTTCTCAAGAATTTCCACCATAATTTTTTATATTTTTCATAAGTGTGTGTAGTACTTGGAAACCGGAGACTAGCATCTTGATGTGGCTATGCTTCCAAAGAACGTATCCAGTTAATACAATAGTATCGTTGGTCTAGTTGTATCCTGGGGTGATGTGTAGAGCCCTCTGTCGAGATTAAGGTAAGATCCTGGTAGAGGTTTGTTAACCAATTGCTTGCATCGACTGCTTTTCTCAGGGAATTTTTGTAAATCATCTCTGGTACAATACTGGATCCCATAGGCATTATTCTGAGTTTTGGCACTAGTCTAATAAAAGAATCAGATCCCTATAAGTTAGCATCTAACACTTCAGTATGTCTCAACTCCCACCTAGGTTTCCAGTCTTGCATATAATCCAACCACATCATATTATCATCAATAGTATAGATCTGATATTTTCCATCGGTCCAAGCAGAGATTTCCATGTTTACTTGTGGGTTATGGGCCCACTGGATTTCGCTTTGACCTTCTACGCTTGCTTGCCTTGGGCTCACTTGCACCAGGCTCGCTTGTTTCAGGCTCGCTTATTAAAAATTAACAGCATTCTTCTGTGTCAAATATTCTCTTATTAGTAACCATTGTGGTACTTTGGTGCAAACGTTTTTCCTAAGTCATTGTTTCTCCATATTGTGTGCCTAGTGCCACCTCTCTATGTCAATGCATAAATCAACCTCTTCTTGGTTTGTGGTTCTAGTTGGCCTTGTTTTAGGCCTTGTAGTGGTTCTCTAATGTCACAGCCATAGTCATTGACACATTAAAACACCTTAGACATAATCCCGAGGTGAATCAAGATCCAGAATCAAATCAAAGTGGCTAGTACCTCGTAGTCGTCAGTCATCACTCGTCACCTTGCAAAGCTAAGCGGTGAGTGCATGGCATGAGTGAGTGAATGAGTAAGTTTACCAAGGCTAATTTCCTCCTGAATGTTGTTATTTAATTCTTTATCCTAATGGTATCAATGACCTTTTTAATAGATTGTTAAAAAGGTTTCTATGCCTCCAAATAACTAAAAAATATGCCAAATAAGGGGAGCACTCTAGTCTCCCAAGCAAGCAAGAAACTAAAGGATAAATAATTAAATAACAACATTCTTGAGCAATGTGTTAGTTGCAATCAAATGTGTGGGGAATGTTATGTAAGACCCTCAAACAACCGTTATACACCACATGTACTTGATGCAAACATTCAAATAAGAGATGATGATGCCAAACAAGAAGACAATGAACATCATCTAAATACTATACACTAATAATATACCATCAAAAACAATCCCACCATGGTGATGTGCTCTATAGAGAAAAAAACATAGAAAATCATGCATTAGAACAAATCCATCAGCAGTAAATCTACCTTTTTGTCTTTAAGACTAATGTTAAAATCCTTGACAATTTAAGCCTTAACTTAAGTGTTACAAAAAAAATAAACCAGACTAAATGGAAATCCTTGAATCATGCATGTTTAATGTCACTAACTATCATGCATGTTTAAATGGCAACATCACATGTACATGTGCACATACCAACAAATCAAATTAAATTAAGATCATATGTTGTATTGATTTTATGGAATCATGAATCATACTTACATTGCTTTGAAATTATATATCTCTCCAATCCTTTGTGTATGCTTACACCAATGTAACATTACCTTATCAAGAGGAAAAACTGAAAGTATATATCTAACTAATCAAAAGAGTGCTAAAATTAATTCTGCTAGGAATTGGCATAGCTGCAGAAACTACCATATTTTATGTCACGATTCTCAAAACTTTGACATTTGGGACTACCATAAAAATGATAAATAAGGGTAGATCTTTAATCCTAGATATCTTTCAAAATTGATTATGTTGTTATATGTGCAGTTAATATGATTCCTGCAATGGCTCCATATCTCAGTTGATGGATATATTCATTATCTCCTTTTATAGCTTCCACTCACATGCACTGGAAACAACCATCATGAGAAGAATTCTCTCAAATTGCTTTATGGTTCCCTGGATTACACACAGGTTTCTATTTGCATTTGTAATATGAAATTTGAACCATAAAGGACAATGATGCACTTAGTACAACAAAATAAATCTGAAGCAGTTTGAATCAGAATCTCATATTGCTTCAGTTTGATAAATTACAACAATTCTAATGTCATTTTATAGATTTTACAATCATGGGTATCTTTGGTTTACTGTGAGGGTTATGGTTTCTAATTTCTAACACCCTTAATAAAGCTCATGGATGTCAATAGATAGTGTTACTGCCCAAGGTTGCACTCAAGTGAGAAAGCCCTGAGACATGAGTCCAACCTGAGGGGAACTAGGGAAGGATGTTGCCCACTGTCACCACAACAACTCTTCCTCTAACTTTAGGCTGGCTCCTCCAACACAGGGGGGGTGTCCCTAAGGAAAGGTATAAGATGAAACTTAGAATTAAATGGGATGGTGGACCAAAACCAAAGCCGATCCAAAGGGTAATGGGGTCAAGGAATATGAATAAAGAGGGTTTAATAACATAGAGAATATTATATAACTAAGCCATAGTAAGGTGTGCCATAATTAGCCCAAGTGGATTTTCAATTTGTATAAGAGTAAGTGGGAGCTCTAATAGCAGATGCGCCATCACAACCATGTACTAACAACCAATAAATAGTGTGCAACTATAAATAGTGAAGAACAACAATAACATAAGACTATAATGGGCTCCTAATAAGTCAATTTTGAATGCATGATGAATGATGATGAAAGGAAAGGTTGCGCAGTGGCTGCATGATTGTTTGGTATACTTAATTGAAATCCAACTTTCAACATAGCCCATGGATTTCAATGATGCGCGTTGTCATCAAAGATTTCCCTCACCTTAACAATATATTTTTTAATAAATGATTGGTGGAGAACCAAGTTGTTTCTACCAAATATTTTCCTTCGTATTAGATTACAGGATACGTCACCATATGCAATGTTCATTGAAAAATAAGGTTGTGCAAACTGAGTCACTTTTGGGAAAGGTGATGCTAAACAGTATCCCAAACCATTTAGATACTTGGACCCACAAAAGTGCCATGAATATGGAATTTAGCAAGAGATAAGAACAAAGTTTGGAAGTTGAGATTCCTCCAACTAGTTTTCCTTAGTGTTTCTCCTCGCGAGATGCAACCATGTGATATCACTTAATTTTGAGCTCTCTTGACCCTCCATGACCCAAATCTCCCATATTGTACATAGGGAAGGAATGAACCTTGGTCATCCCCAAACCACCCCACTCCTTAGGGATACAAAAAAAAACCTATTTAACCTAGTAAAGTACTTTTCTTCCTACAATCCAATCTAAAGTAAGCCTTGAAAGAGCTTCTCCATTCATTGATAGGCTACAATAGACATAACACATGAGTAATAGTTAGTACCTTTGAGAAAATTTAGAATCTAGCTTCTAAAGACAGAGTTTGTGCTATCAACCTATCAGCTTTCTTGGATATTCTCTTCAGCACCACCTCCCTAAGGGATTTTAGTGAAGCTTATGACACAGGAAGATCCCCAAGAACTTCAACACTCAACTATACTAAATTCATGACTATCCCCAACTCACTAACCAAGCTATAATGTTTTTGAGTGACCTATAACAATTCATTGTTTCCATTTACAGTTTGGACCCCAAAGCATCATTAAAGACTTGAATAGAATCTATTGTATTTCCCACCCCTATTTTTTCTCGAGATAGTAAGAAAATAATTGTGAATGAAATGCCCATTAACCATTTGGCTAGCATTGAGCCTTGGGAAGGCAATACATTCAATGAAATTGGGAGGATTCTAGTGATTCAAGTGTTCACTAAGAGCCTCAACGGGAAACACATAGAGGGTCAAGGCCACTGCACAACCTTTCCTAATTGGGCATAATTGTTGCATGATTAATGCTTTAGCAACACAACCCTACCATGCAAACATTTAGAAAACCGATAATCTAGTCGTGTGAGTGAGGTGGGGGCTAATTGTGAATGAAATGCCCATTAACCATTTGGCTAGCATTGAGCCTTGGGAAGGGAATACATTCAATGAAATTGAGAGGATTCTAGTGATTCAAGTGTTCATTGAGAGCCTCAACAGGAAATACATAGAGGGTCAAGGCCACTGCGCAACCTTTCCTAATTGGGCATAATTGTTGCATGACGAATGCTTTAGCAACCCAACCCTACCCTGCAAACATTTAGAAAACCGATAATCCAGTCGTGTGAGTGAGGTGGGGGCTAATTAACCTGAAAACCGATAATCCATGACATAATGTGTTTCCAATGACAGGGAGCATAATGTGTTTCGAAACAAGTCAGCCTCAAATAATTTAGAAAACAATATGAATATCCAGAGTTTCAAAATAAAATGAAAACCACCTAATTAGCAAATGAAATCAAAACCACCTAATTCACACCCAAAAATGCAGAGATTCGACTCAATAGAGGAAGGTTTCAACTTACGGCTTCCATTGAGGGTCTGTGGGGATATGTAGACACGGCATGAGCGGGTGCCACAAAGAAACCAACTTCAATATCCCTCGTAGCAAACCGAAATGAGGACAATGTCGGAGTGGGTGCAACCAAAAACCAGGTGGAACATGCACATTAAATCCTCGTAGCAGAGTACAATGAGGACACTGCCAGACCAGGTGCCATCAAAAGACTGGTGGAAGTTTCATAGTGAAGGAGGACACGGCCGAAGAGCCAGTCGCATGCAGGGGGTGCCGTCGAACCCAACAGATCATTTTGGCCAAGCTCAATTGGTATGTTTCACTTACGTTTTGTTTGTTATGTTTTGTTTGTTGTTTAAAAAATAATAATATATATTAATTAAATAAATTATATATTAATTAGATAAATTATATATTATAAATATATATTAATTAATGCTATGCTTAAAGGCAAAATTACCTAAAACTATCGTATCCACATATAACCCAACATCAACCGCATCACTTCATCAACAAAGACATGGATTTCTACAACGCATATATAAAACAAAGATGCTTCTATAATGTCAATACCATTTGGTATTGGCTCATTCGTATATATATATATATATATATATATATATAGGTTAACAATTACATGCCGCATTGAGTTTGATTTTTTTTTCCATGGAGAGATGTGAAAGGAAGAAATAATACAAACTTGTAGGGTATTTTAGTTTCAACGTTAGTGTTGGAATTGTTTGTCTGGTTTGTGCACAAGTTGTACGTTTTGTTGTTAGGATGGATTCCAATTTGTAGGTTTTTCTATTAGGAAGGGTTCCATGACTTGGAATTTCCACATTGTTTGCATTTGATTCTTCTTACAACAATGTCAATGGTGCTTTTCATGAAGATGGTGATTATTTTACAATGAGTGGATTCGATTCAAAATAGCTAAGTTAGCTCCTTCACTCTATAGCCATGGATAAGTTACCTTGAAGTGTAAAATGAAGAACATGGGCATTTAATATAATTTGACCTTGCATGGTCTAAGGGATATCATAGATATGATTGATGATGCATCTAAATGGTGGGTGTTGTGAAGTCATATAGAGTTTGTGTAGAGTTGAGTCATATTTAAAGGGATGTCCTAGAAATTGGAGAGGTACTTTTTTTTCTGAACTTGGATTGAAGTTGATTATTTTTTGTTAATGTACTATCCTAGCATGTTGAGGAGGACAAGAGATAGTGAGCTAAGTTACATCGATTTGGGACGGAGCTATGTTGCGACATAGATGGAACATGGGACAAGGTTGTGAACGTGAACAATTACTTAGGTATTTTCATAATGGTATTCATTATTTACTACTACTCATTTGTACAAAAGGATAATTGTATTTATGAGCGTGAATTGTCTCTGAGTGTTGTGGATAGTTGAGCTATTAGATTCATCACCATCGAGTACATTTTCCTTTCTACTAAGTCTATTATGAAATTCCATTTCTTTTTGGTGTTGACTCAACCATTTTGTTTCATCTGTTATAGTGACTATTAATCTCACATATGTATAGAGAAGTTTCATATCTTTAAAAGTATTCCAAACATACCAACTTATTTTTTTTAAGTCTAATAAACAAGATAAGGGTGTCTAAATTTTAAATAGGACTATAAGTGTTTCTATATCATATTTGTTATCATCTATTCTTTATTATTTTTAAGTAAATATTATATTTTGTTTAGAATTGTTTTAATAAAATATTTCAAGAGTGAGTGAGGGATACTTTTTTGGCTACTAGATATTTTTAGTTTATCCTAAAGCAAGGAGGTTTCAAGTTTATAGAGGGTACCTTGAATAGTTCTCTAGCCAAGAATATCTCAAGGAATAATAAGTCGATAAAGAATATTTTTCATTATTAAAACATAAATATAAGGACCAAAATATTATAGATTCCAATTCAAAACTATTTTTGGGTTCATATTAAGACATAAGGGCCAAATTCTACCCCACCCCACAATCCTTAAAATAATAGACAATGTATTTTAGGTCTGGTTGGGTCCATAAGAAGACTTGTTACATTATAGAACATAAAATCCTAAATATGTCTAATCATATGGACCGAAGAGATTTATTCCATATGAATTTAATTATATGAATTAAAAAAAGAATCCCACCAAGGCTTAAACTCTCATCCTTGCTAAGTGTTAAAATTTTAACATATTTATACTAGACAATAAGTCGTGGATATAGGGATGAAAATTGAAACATTGAAATTTCGTGGATATAGGGACGAAATTAAACATCATCGCTATTGCCACAATTTTTCCACCATGTAATTTTTTTTTCTTTTAAACAATAAAAATTCATTTCATGGACCCATGAATGTTGAAAAGGTGGAAATATTGCGTGGAACAATCCGCCCATATGTAATAGTGGGCCTACATCAAAGTCTCTTGCATCTTTCTCCAACCCCCCAAAAAAATTAAAAACCAATTTTGAGGAGTACATGCACCTTTCCCTTAAGAGAGGCACATGTACACACTCCTTTCCTTTAGTAAAGGCATGTGTGCCTCAAAATTTATGCAAAAAATATAAAAATACAAATTTTGCGCCCTTGATTAGTTCCTTTGGTAGTTTCTCACTCATAACTCCTTGGAATTTCCCTCTAACTATCTCAACCATTTCACAAAAGTATAAAATGAGGCTTTAAGGGAGAAATAGGGAAAATCATGTTGGTATTACCCTCATGCTGGAGAAATAGTCTTGGGTGTCCTTGATTTTTTATTATCTCTTTGGCCTCAGAAACCATTGTTTTTTAGTTTCATATTCCCTTTGAGGGTTAAGGTTAAAACTCCATAGTTAGGCTCTCCACACTATTTGGAGTGAATTTCAGAGTCAAGAAAGTGCACCATTGATGGCTCAAGTTCATAGCATTCTAGATGGTGGTAATGAAATGTGTCAATAGAAAAAGATCAAGAACATGTGTAAATATCATGATCGGTAAACATGTTTGTATATAAACATATGGAAATCCATTAATAGATCATAAAATATTTTAATCAAGTACAAACGTGTAGGAAAATATAAAATCTCAGGCATTATATCCCACAATTATACATATATAGGACTAAATAATACAAAATGCAATACAACTAGTATATCTCAGGACTCTATTCTAACATGGACTTCATGGTAGCACACTATTTTTCTAGCCACCCGGTGGAAGAGTTGGACGCATGCATGTGCAACTCCGACCACCTACCTCTAAACCCCCTTTAGAAGTTCCTCCATCCATGCCATTGGTACCCCAAGGGTCAACCCCTCAAGGTTCTGTTGGAAAGATTGAAGTTGCCCAATCTCTTAATTGGGTTGGTCAACCTGTTCTCCACACATAAGTTGGGAGTGTCCATATGGTCATATGGGTCCCACATCTACACCATTGAATGTTTTTGTTAGTCATTCTGCATACCAAAAACATTTTACCTTTTTCTCAATATTATTACAATAACCCAAAAAATTGATATAAAATGAAAAATACAAGATTTTCCTACCAGTAATGCCCCAATGTGCATCAAGAGGTAGATCTAGATTAGGGTAATGGATATAGTCCATGTTTGTGTAATGGTGCTCCTCAATCATTGGCAATTTATATTACCAACAATCGAAGAACAAATAATCAAGTGCATTAATAATGCGCCCAACTCCCAATCAGTACATCATGTCCACCCATCAGATCATCCTAGGCCATTGAGGCCTAGTAGGAGTGGGAGTGATGCATGGGTGCATAAAAAATAATATCTCAAGAAAGAAGGAAACAAGCATGATCCCATGCTTGAAGTTTGTCTACTTCCACATCTTGTAGTCAATCAATTGGGTCTTCATATTAACAAGATTACCAATGCACCAATCAAATACTATGGGTCTCAAACATTCCACGACATAAAAAAATTGTGCTTGTGATGGTTGGTGCAATTCTAATGAACCTACCACTCATGCAATAGTCAAGAAGAAGAATTTTAAGGGAAATCTCTCGATGTTGGTGATTGGGATTTGGGAACCTAGTTTTTGGGTACCTGCGAAGAAATGAGTATTCAAATACTCTTCTACAGTGAGTATGCCTCCACCTCATCCTCCTCCTTTAAGGTTTATCGACACCTCTCACCGAGATAAACTTGTAAAGAAGTATGTTTCATCAACTATGAACTCAAGAACCTTATCATCCATGATGAAGGCATTATGATCTAGTTCTTGCTATGGCACAAGCATTTGAAGTAATTTCTTTTGAGCCATCATATATGGAATTTAGAAAAAATTGGGTAGGCCACAATTTTGGAGTGCATCTAAAGTGCCATCATATTCATGTTTCCTCTCTCTCCAAATTAAAGATATTTTTGCACAATTGAGAAAATTTTGAGTGTTAATTTTTTTTGCCGGAAATTGGGGGTACATGTGCCTTTCCTTAAGAGTAGACACTCATACAAGCACCTCTTATGAAGGGAAGGGGTGTGTAGATTCAAAAACACGTGAGAGCATTAGAAGATGAAATAGGGGTCCGTACCACCCCAGTTTTGAGAAAAATGAAATTGAAACCATAGAAATGAAAAAGAAAAAAAGAGGGAGAACCAAGTGGTGACAAAATCGGAAATCGTTTCCTAGTTGCCCCATAATCTCTATTTGAAATTTGTAGGTATGTTGGACTCCAGGGTAACTTGTGGTGAAATTTTGCAAATGAAATAGTAATTTTGTGATTTTAACATAAATTTATTTTCTATTTACCCACTTTCCTGTAGTTCGACATGTCTTGTATTTACATTATTATTATTTATTACCATTATATTGTACTTTGATACCGTTTTCATGATTATTGTGGGTAGAGGAGAAGCTTCAAAACTTTGATAGAATTTATTGTGATCCATAATGGGTCTGTCTTAATAGGAATATGACTTGGAACGGGTATGTAGGATAGGAATTTTTTTGCCTTGCATTGTGCATTACCTTTATTTGTTTCATTTCACCTTATGATCCACTCCACCAGGTTGTGACAGTAAACCTCTTTTATTAAATGCCATATTTTAGTGGTTGAGCTCACCGAACATGGGTTCCCTAGTTAGTACCTTCATTGTTTTTTTGGTACCCATGTTGCAGTCATTTGTAGGCTTTGGAGTCCCTTCTTAGTCCCACTATGAATTTGCATTGAGGCCACATGAATTCCTATCAGTATTTTTCTATCCATCCTTTAAGGGGCTCCCGGAAAATTGTTTGTTTTGATTTCCATTGTTTCATTGTATACAGCTTCTTGCACTACTGAGTTTCATGCCCATCACAACTTTCCATTTGTTGCTCATCGCTTATGCGTGCTCTCTTGTTGGTCATTGCTTCTATTTCCACTACATTTTGAAACCCTTATCCTTGGAGAAGACACACTAATGAGTGTCCACATCCTGAATGTCCCTTTTTTCTCTTTTTGAATAGGTATGTTTTGTGCACTTGGAACGTAGTTGCATGCCATGCAACACTCATCTCTTCCATTGTATTATGGCATTATTTTATTATTTTCCAAGATTTATTAATATGAGAAAGACACAAAAAAAAGATCAAATATTTATAAAAAGAGAGAGGAGGGAAGTTTTTAGATCTTCATTTTGTTATGGAAAGAGTCTCAATAATGTCACCCTTGAACAAGGCATGAGTTTGATTCTTCTTGAAAAGTTGGGTCTTAGTAGTTCCTTAGGAGTCGAATCATGATCTCTAAGTTTGTACTCCTTCGATTATCCAATCATGATGGAGAATCTATCAATTTATTTTGTGTTGCATAATTATATCATTGTTTCATTTGTGTCAAATGATGCCCAAGTCACCATTGTGTCATGCCAATGTGTCAAGGGTTGTCTTAAGCTAGTGTCATCCATTCCTCAAATTCTTTGACTATTCATGTCACCCTTTCTTGTTGTAAATTTTCTCTCAATGTCATCATAATTACTAGTGTTTTTACTCGTGCTAGTCTAGAATGTCCCCATTGACTTCTCATTAGCAAGTAATTTCTCATCAACTTCGACTCATTTTTCTAAGAGATATTTTATCTAGAGTTGGTAGAACCCTGGGTCTATTTTCATCATTGGTAGGTTAAATTGCGCTCAATAGATGACATCTCTTCATTGGTAGCTGACTAAGTGGTTTCCCATACATTCGACGACAATACCTTATTCACATGTTGGAATTCATGATGTACCTTGGATTCTATTTTAGCATTGGTGGAATTCCTTTCCTTTGTCAATAGATTTCATCATTGGTTTTTGTTGAGAGGGTCTTTTTTGTGTGCTATTTTTATTTGGTGCATGCAATAAATGTACTCAATGGTGTGTTCAAGTAAAATGTTTGTCTAATACCTTTCAAAACAAATTAGTTCCTGACATTTTCTCATGTTGGTTAATGGAGGATGCCTTAATGCCTCCCTTCCAACAAAACTCTTCCTATTGACCTAAACTCATTTTTATCTAGGGATGAGATTTAGATACCTTTCTAGTACCTTGGGTATTACAATCATTAGTGGTGGGATCCCTCGCTATCAATAGTGGTAATACATCAATGTCATATGATTGGTAGATTTGGCAAGTGTTTGACAACAACACATCTATTCACACTTGCTAGAATGTATTAAGTACCTTCAGGCTCATTATCATTATCGGTGGGTTGACTCGCATTTGTTAACAGTATACATCAATGATTGGTAATCAAATGGTGTTCCCCATGTTCAACTTCAAATAATTTATTCACATGGTAAGGACTTGTACATATTGATGGGTTTGGATTGAATACCTTGGGCTATAGTAGTATCCATTATTATGCTATTGTCTGAGTTGCGCAAGACCGTAATACACACTTTATAGCATTGGTACTTTATGGAGAACTAGTTTGTCCTTATTGATCTAGTTCCACTTATTATCCTGATGTGCATTGAGACATAGATCCACTTTGTATTTTATTGTGGATATGATATACTTTTGACATAGATCCACCATGTATATTTTCATGGCCATGATTCTTCATTTCATATACCTCATGGATCCATAGTGTACTTGATTTGACGTCCATGCTTATTTACACTTTAGCATGGGAATGCCCACCTTGGGAAGATAATAATCTAATATATTGGTTCCTGATGTAAGCGCTTTTTTGTGCCAAAGTTTGGGTAAATCCACCTAATCCCACATGACACCCTCTTATGTTAATTATAATGCATTTTGGCCATCAACTTCCTTTCTGGCATCATACATTAGGGGGCATCTATTATAGTATTATTTGACACATCAGTGTCTTCAATGTCTAAATGGTGTGCAACAAAGTCACTTACATCTTTCTTTGACCCAAAAACACTTTAAAAAACCAATTTGAGGAGTACACAAACCTTTCCCTTGAGCAAGGTGCATGTATAGGCGCCTTTCCTCCAGTAAAGTTGTGTGTGCCTTAAAATTTGTGCAAAAAATATAAAAAACATGAATTGCACACCCCTAAGTAGTTCCTTTCGTATTTTTTCACCTGTAACTCCTTGGAACTTCCCTCTAATTATCTCAACCATTTCACAAAAGTATAAAAGAATTCCTTATGGGAGAGATAGGGGAACTCCTACTAATATTACCCTCACGTTGAAGAAATAGTCTATGTTTCCTTGAGTTTTAATTATCCCCTTTCCCTCATAAACCCTTGTTTTTGAGTTTCATCTTCCCTTTGAGTGTTGAGGTTCAAACTCCATAGTTATCCTCTCTACACCATTTGGATTGAATTTTGAATTTAGGAAGGTGAATCATCAATGGCTCAGGTTCAGAGAGACCTGAACAATGGTTACGAAAGATACCAACAATAGAAGGTCAAGTAACATTGTATTATGTTGTTTCTTATCAATAAAAGAGATCTATCATCTTCTCCCCCCAAAAAAAATCAATAGTTCTATGATTGTTTGTTTAATCTAATATTGCATTTGGATAGGTGAAATGACTTTCTAACCTAGTTTATTTTAGACTAGTTCTTGTCATATTTTCCTTTCTCATTGCTAGTTGAGTTTGAGAAAGGAAATTGTTTTGTTTTGTAGGCTATGTAACTTGGAGCAGATTAGTAGAAAATGCATCAAAATCAGTGATCAAATCCCATTTTGAGGAAACCATCATAACAAATACATGATTGATATCACTCTCAAATTGTATTTGCAAGAATTAAAAATAATTAATTTATGGGAAGGAAGATTGCTATTCTCCATATCAATCTGGAATAGTTTGACCTTAGCTATTTAGGATATTTTATCCCTAACACTCCGTGAACCCTAAAATCCCCCTAATATAGTGTCCATGAGATGATAATTACAATAAAATCCCAATAAATCACTAAGTCATCAACTATCTAGAGTCGATCACTCCAAACTAATCCCCTAGGTGACCAATAAAACATTTGAGTAGCACCGTAAGTGTGACTTGGTGCAAAAAGGACCCAAAAACCCCCCCCCAAAAAAAAATTGACTCAATTGTGAGGTAACTCAGGGTGACCATGAACATATAGATTCATACCTACATTTGCATGCAACTATCCAACCACTTTCTTTGAACCCTTGTGACCTCCTCAATCAGTTGCAACCTCCTACAATCATCTCAAATACCTCAACTTGTTGCAATCTCCTTAGACCTATCATGAAATTCTCACCATAGTGAAACCTCATTAAACTTATCAAAATATGATGAATCTGGTATGGCCTCCCCCAACCTATCATGACATCATCAATCTTATCATGTCACATACCCAATAACCTCTATCCACTGTCAAGGCTATGGGGTACCCTAATTTCCACTTCTAAATTTTCCTTTAACTATTTGAACATCATTTTTATGGTGAGGCATAATCAAGCTACAATAGCCTTGATTAACTAAATACCAAGCCAAATAAGTATTCTACCATGCATACATTCATAACTATGTTAATTTCATTCCATAAAATAAATTGGAAGGTCTAGAAAAACATTCAATGCATGACAAAACATAAATAATTGGCATTTCAATAACATAATTATAAACATGGACATTCAAGGCACTTATCTTTATGGAACTTGTCCACCAACTAGTTGCAAGTGAAGGACATTCCTCCCAACCTTAGAATAGAGGCCACCCCCTAAGTTGGGTCTATTAATCCACAAGGGTGAAGATCCAATCTCTTCTAGACAACCACAACTCATGAAACCCTCTAGTGCACAGACACCCTCCACAGCCATCCCAATCCACTAGCACTCCTCCCCCATCATCCTGCACAACATAAGGAATGGGATCCCCTTCTCTGCATTGCAGTCCCTTGGGTATCCCATTTCTTTCCAATGATCCAACATAATTCGGCTGAGGAATATCCATGCTAGGACTCCAAGGATCTTAGTTGCAGGCCAATTTCCTCTCACGAGGGAAACATGCTCATTAGCACCAGTTTTCTATGGGTAATTGGCATGAGAAACTATGGAACTTGGAGTTTCTCTCTCTTCTCTTATATGATATACCAACTAGATCTCAAGATAGAATGATGGAGAATGAATGACTAAATGAATGAATGAATGGTGGAAAATGAATGACTCTCTAACTCAATTCTCACATTATATATGCACGGTTTCCACTTTCCATGTGGATCTTGATGAGGAGGTCACTTCCCCCATTTAATCTCCTATTAAGATAACACACAAGGGTTAATTATGTCATGGTATCTTGATTAATTGTTTAGCGAATCTGGGGTAAATTTGATAGCCAAGGTTGACAAGTAAGGATGAGGACTTAGGTTAATTCCCACTAGGGTTATCTCCCTTTAGCCCCCTTTCACTTCCCCCACTTATGGAATCATATCCCCTCATATCTAATATCCCCCCTTGTGGATATTGTAGTGTCTTGTCAACATATCCCCTTTCCCTCAGAAACCCTTGTTTCTGAGTTTCAAATTCTCTTTGAGTGTTGAGGTTCAAACTCCATAGTTATCCTCTCCACACTTTTCAGAGTGAAGTTTTAATTCAGGAAGGTGCGTCATTAGTGGCTTGGGTCTAGAGCGACCTGAACGAAGTTTATGAAAGGTATTGACAACAGAATGCTAGGTAACCTTGTATTATGTTTTTTCTTATCAATAAAAGGAGATCTCTCATCTTCCTCCTCCATCCTCCCCAGGAAAAAAAAGGCAATAGTTCTCTTATTGTTTGTTTAATCTACAATCACATTTGGATAGATGAAATGGAAGTTTCTAACCTGTTTATTTTAGTTTAGTTATTGTCATATTTTCTTTTCTTACTTCCAAATGAGTTTGAGAAAGGTATTTGTTTTCTTGTTCAGGTTCTAGAACTCGGATCAAATTAGTAGTAGATGCATCAGAATCGATGATCAAGTCCCATTTCGATCCAACCACTAGAACATGTACATGATTGATATCAATCTCAAATTATATTTGCGAGCATTAAAGAATTAATTTAGCGGAAAGAAGACTGTTATTTTCCATCTCAACATGGAATAGTATGAACCTATCTATTTATAAAATTATATCCCTAACACTCCCTAAACCCTAAAATCCCCCTAATATAGTGTCCATGAGATGATAATTACAATAAAATCCCAATAAATCATTAATTCATCAAGTGTCTAGAGTCCAATATAAGTGTGACTTGGTGAAAATAGGACCCAACAAGGCCCCCCACCCCCACCCCCCCAAATCATTGCCTCACCCGTGAGGTAACTTGGGGTGAACATGAACATCTAGAGTCATACCTATATTTGCTTGTAATTATCCAACCACTTTCTTTGAACCCTTGTGACCTCCTCAACCAACCACAACCTCCTGCAATCATCTCAAATACCTCAACTTGTTGCAATATCATTGGACCTATCATGACATCCTCAGCCTAGCAAAACCTCATTAAACTTATCAAAATATGATCAATTTGGTATGACCTCCTCAGACCTATCACAAGCTCCTCAACTTGTCATGATTTCATCAATCCTATCATGTCACATACCCAATAACCTTTATCCACTATCAAGGCTATGGGGTACACTAATTTTCACAACTAAAATTTTCCTTTAACTATTTCATCATTTTTATGGTGGGTTGTAAATAACTTAAACAGAAGCAAGCTACAACATCCTTGATTAACTAACTACAATGCATACATTCATAACTATGTTATTTCATTCAATAAAAAGAATTGGAATATCCAGAAAAACATTCAATGCATGACAAGACATAAATAATTGACATTTCAATAACATAATTATAAACATGCACATTCAAGGAACTTATCTTTAAGGAAGCGGTCCACCAACTAGCTACAAGTGACGGACATTCCTCACAACCTTAGGCACTCTATCACACTTATTCTTTTTGTGACAAAGGCCACCCTTGATATGGGGCTATCAATCCACAAGGGTGAAGATCCAAGCTCTTCGACCCAACCACAACTCATGCATCCATCTAGTACAAAAACCCCCTCCACAATTGTCCCAATCCACTAGCACTCTCACCCATTAGCCTGCACAACATAAGGAATGGAATTCCCTTCTCTGCATCGTAGTCCATTGGGTTATCCTGTTTCCTTTGTATGCTCTAGCACAGGTCGGCTAGGCAATCTCTGTGTTGATACTCCAAGGATCTTAGTTGCAAGCTAGGTTCCTCTCACAAGGGAACCATGCCCATTAGCACCATTTTCCTAGGGTAAGGCACAATAAACTAAGGAACTCAATGTTCCTCTATCTTCTTTTTTGTGATGCGCTATCCAAGGACCAAGTTAGAATGATGGAGAGTAGATGACTAAATGAATGAATGGTGGAAAATTAATGATTCTCTAACTCAATTCTCACATTATATCTGCATGGTTTTTGCTTGTCGCGTGGTTCCTCATGAGAAGGCCACTTTCCCCCCTTTAATCTCCTCTTAAGATAATACACAAGGGTTAATTATGCCATGGTCTCTAATTAATTGTTTAGGAACTTTGGGGTAAATTTTCTAACCAAGGTTCACAAGTAAGGATGAGGACTTAGGTTAATACCCACTAGGGTTATCTCCCTTTAACCCCTTTTCACTTCCCCCACTTGTGGAATCATAGCCCACCATATCTTATAGATGTTAGGGATTTTTATATTATATTCAAGTGTACATATTTACAATACATTTGGTCATCTTAGACCATTTGTGTATGGTTTCTAGCCTTTGCATCATTACATACATAATTCTAACTTAGGCTCAAAAATGGGGTGTTATATATCATAACCTTCTCATGTTCTTGCAAGATCCCATAGTAGATATGAAACACATTACCTCCATCTAAACCGTAACTTGTACCATGGATATCCCTATGGCCTTCAACCCATCTCACCAAAATGCCTTGGATACTATCCTAGGAAATTGCCAAGTCTAATAGGAAATGAGGTTGTATAAGGGTCTAGACCTAACCAACTACCTACCAAAATGTGAACATCGCATCTATCCTGATTGGAAGAATCTACTTCTCTACTAAGGCATTGATTTCGAGGCTCAGACATCTATTATGGACACATCTTGTCCTTCCTCTGATCATCTATCCAACTTTGAATAATAACATAATAATCACAATCTAATCAAGCACAACTCATCAACAACATCATCTATCACCTTGGACATATTCTTTTGGTAGTGATCCCTCATGCTCCAACCTACCCACCCTCAGAATCCACAACATCCTACACTATTTCTCTCATTCCCAACTTATGCCAATACTCCTCATCCCAAGAGAATCCATTGATCCTCAAACTCAATCCCAGTGCAACCCTTTGCAGGTGTACTCCTAGACTCTATCCTCCACATGCAACCTCTACCTTTGCTCACATCTTCAATCCAACTAAACTTGATTGCATGAATATCATTGTCTACATGTACACAACAAAAACATATATGCCCAAATACTTCCATGCTGCTCAAAAACCTATTAATCACCATTTATATCTGCACCCACCAAGAAATATGGTACAACCACTAAGGTTATCATCCTTGATGCCTACATTCCTAAGAAACCATCCCATGCCATGAAATGTAACATCCACGACCTTCTTTTCATACTGGAAATATAACAACATGTTGAACTCAAGGACTCTCTCTTCTACCTAGTCTCGCCATGCAGGGTTGATCATCATCTCACCGATATGCACTATAAAACTCCACAAAACTTTCAATCATCATTACATCATTATTTGCATGAAAAATGCAACTCAATCAAAATATACATAAATAACATAGCTCATAGCCGATCTCTAAGGTATAATGATTTGGCTCAAGACCACGACCAAAGCAAGGAAACACAACCATTCAAAGGAAAAAACCCAACTATCTATGATAGATGGAAGGTCAACCTTTTGTTAACACTAGCAAGTAGCAAGCCAACTCTGAATAGGGTCTTAACCATTATTTATAACTCTACAATCCAAAATCTATTTGGTTGAATTAGATGCAACATATACAATGCTATCTTGGTGGCAACAAATATAATTCCATCATAACCATGGCACAACATGTTTTTGGTATCACTGGCAGTTTAGGAATGTGGTGTCAACCCTTCAAATAATGCACATTTCTCTCCAAGGTGCACACATGATGTCATCGATCAATATTTATATCTACATGTCCGTCTTCTATTGAAATGGTGCACAACACACATACCTTTGTCGACCATATCTTCTTTGATGAATCAGGTTGGTAGCACTCCAACCTGTTCATAATACAATTCGTGAAGCCTTATCCAGCATGAGTAAGATGAAACCAGCAAGGAAAGAGGTGTAGCCATGGAAAATCAAGAAATTCAGTTGAAATTTTTTAAATGATTCAGCTCTTATAGAATTCATTTGGCACGCTCACCAACAAATGGCATATGTAAACAAAGTCATCCCCACATGCACGGTGATAGTTAGCCCTGAGATAAACGCTTCAAATGCAATGCGAGCAATCCTCGCAGCCTGGTAAACTCTCAACCATTCCAGTAACACAGCCTTACTGAACAGAACTGACTGAGAGTCACTGAACAGAACATTACTGAGTGTCACTTGAACAGAACATTACTGACTGAGAGCATAGGAGGATTCATGTGCATTTAACATCACCAACCCAGGTGTATCTTGATTCTCCACAGCTGTAGGTGAAGGGACAATTATCAACAATGAAATGTTGTCTAATTCTTGCACTCAATTGATGAATGTGCCCCTTGTTGAGATACCTCTTTATAACTCTTGATTTATTAGCAGCAACAACCTCAACACATGCAGGGCGATCGTCAGAGGATGAAGCCGTCTTTCGCTTGGAGAAAATACCACCATAAAGCTCAAAAAACCTCTCTTGTTCTTCGATGTTGTTGACAGAATCACAGTGATGAACCCTCTTCACACCTGACAGAATTATAAATGCATGGTAATAAGGCCACCTACTAGGCAAAGCTGGAACTTCTCTTCTCTTTCTGCTAATATATAACCAGGGTGGAGGGTCGAAGCCAGTGATGAATACATTAAACAACAATGCTTCCTCAGATAATCACTGAGGGGATTCGAACTCGATATCATTCTTGAGCTAGAAAATATGTTGTAAATCTAGTTCGTCCAGTGATAATTCCTTGAAAGAGATCTGGATCAATAAAAAAACACAAGTTGCAATCCATCTTTCTGCGCAAATGTGCCAAGTGCACAAGGATGACGTGAATCACAACTAGTGGTTGATGCGAGAGGACTTGACCCACAACCCCAATCTACTCCCTTTCTTTCAATTTCTAAATTGTCACATGATCATCTAAAGTATCATGAAGAACAACACCCAAGTGATATGTACCCTCCAACCATCATGACAGGATCTCAGAAAATTCAATACGTTAGATTTGTATAATCTTGTGAAATCTTGTGATTCAAGGGAGGACTATGAGTGCTTCCAATGTCTCCATCATCTCATCGAGTTCATTTGGAAGTCACCATTGGGTGCAGCAACTCCCAACTAGGTCAAACTTTAATGATAGGAAGCACAATAAACTTTTAGCATGATCCTAAAACATTCACTTACAAACACTTCGCAGCAACTATACCTCATTATCATCAACACCTTTTAATGTGCTTGGAAAGATAGTTACCATTCACAATAGGTAGAAAGAGAGCGCCATGATGCATAGTTCTCTGACTAATTAACGATTCCTTAGATATTGCGGAAGAACACACAACATCACAAATCTCTTGTCATAGGCATTTGTGCTTGGAAAAATAGTTACCATTCACAATAGGTAGAAAGAGAGCACCATGGTGCACATTTCTTTGACTAATTAACAATTCCTCAAAGATCGGTGGAAGAATACACATCATCACAAATATCTTTCCATAGGCATTTGATGTATGAGGATATTGTAGTGTCCACTCTCCAATAGATCTTGCATGTCATAATTCCCTCTTAGAATAGTATAGTTCCCTATAACCACTAGAAAAATAAATGTGTCCCTCAAAATGCACAAGAACACCACTAATCAAGTCCATCTTCTCTTTTAAGCTTAGATCTAAATGATCTCATTTCAAATCTTCTTATGTATACCAAGTCTATAAAGGAAACACCTCAAATACTATCCCATACTTAGACTATGGAAATGCCCCCCAAAATGATAGATACAAATGGATCGATCCCAAAACCACTGGTGAAGTCATTTCTACTAGGAAAACCTTGATAAATTTCCTACCAAATGACACAATAACCCCTTACTTAAAACCCATAACTAAATTTGCTTAATCAAATAATCACAATATATATCACCATCATACCTTAAAGATTACATAGATTATGATAGAGATTTTCACTTTTTACACCAATGGAAACACATTTATAGCCATGGAGTTGATCTAGATCTTGATGGAATGTAGGCATCCACTCCAAAACCTACATAAACAAAAATATAGCCATCTATTCTCCAAGTAATACTTCCTCCATGTCATTGTTGTCATTGTTGTCATTGTTATACTTATATTTGGTACTCTTACAAAATTTAGTTGACATGCCAAATTACATCATTATCTAGAGTTTTATCCAAGTTTACCACTAACATGTGTTTTTTTCCTAGGGACAATCATGATCCTCGTGGATGTCCTTAAGGAAGGTCGTGGCCAACCACGCTTCTTTAGTAGTAAACCCACAATTGCTTCGTAAAGCCCTAAAAAGGGAAAGAAATCCTTAAAAGAAAAAAAAAACTTGGAGTGGATGTTTTGCATGGCTTACACATGCATGACATGCATTCCATCTACTTCAAGCTTGTCACCCTTCTATCTTATAAATGGAAGAACTAGGGTTGAGAGGAGAACAAAGAGAAGTTGATTGAAAGAAACTAAAATATGGACAAATCATGGATCTTTGGAGAAAACAATCTTGGTCCTAGTTTCCTTTTTGAGTGCGAATTAGCCTTTAGTTATTGCAGCAGTGGTTTGATCTTGTGTGGAGATTGATCAACCTCCCTTTGGCTTCTCTACCGTAGTAATTTTTGATATCCCGATCATCCTATGGATCAATACTTGTGGCTAAGGAAGAGAGGGCTCAGACTATGGTGAAGTAAGTATTGAAATAGGATTCAAGGACTTGGCTTGCTGCTACTTCTCCATTATAAATAATATAGATCTATCTTCATCCCCCCCCAAACTCAAATTTATGTTTTTATTAATCAAATGCCATGGATGAGTAATGGATTTGGATTGTATGTAATTTACCTTAATGTTACTTAGATTTGTTAGATGCATTCCAATTTATAGTATTTATTGTAGTAAAAGTAGAATGGGAAAGCTTTTTTTATTTAAAGTTTGCACAAGTCTATTGGAACAACATCGAAGCTGGGATTAGATCGAACGGATGGCATGCAAGGCTTTGGACAACCACTCGTAACCAGGTTCTCCTCTCTTACTTTCATCTTTGATTTTGATATGTATGTAGTTTTAGCAAAATCTAGATAGAAATCTATCCTTTCATCTGTCGGTGAACCTACTCATTCATCTAGGGATAATCTTAGCCAATAAATAGGAAAATCCCATAACAAAATTGGTGACTCCACTAGGGAGAGTTCCTTGTAATTCTCTTTCATTTTGGGTATGTATTTTTCCTTTTATTTTCCATCTAAAAAGCTTTAGTATCCTTTGCATGATTTTAGGAAATTGTTAGATGCATCAAGAATGAAAGTGGTTTGAGTTCTAGGTTGTTTGTTTTCTATCTTTCTCTATTTGGCCTCCTATTTGTGATTGTTCTCAATAATAGTCAATGGATTCAATGGTCATTCATGCTTGTTCTTAAGAACAAACAAAACCATTTTTGCTTTCTCTTAATGACAATTGTGAGCGTATCCCTAAAGCTTGAAAAAATGACTTCCAACTTGAGAATTTCTTTGCCTATTTCGTCTAGATGTTTAAAAGATGAAAAATAATTGTTGTCTATGCGACCATATTCTTGCACCATTTATCATAAAAATAGAAAGTCAAGTTTAAAATAGTTGCAAGATTATCTTTTATAAACATTTCGCATCATGAAGATTTGAAAATACTAAAATGAAAGTTGTCCCTGATTCCTTGTTATTTGGTTTAACTATAAAATTGGTGAATCCAAATGGTAGTTTTGTGCATTGCATTTGAATGTTGAAATGAGATCTCTTTCCATCTTCTTAGGAAAACATTAAAATCTTTCAGAATTTTCCTCGCTTCATTAAACAAAAAATTGAAATGCATACTACATTTTATTAATTTATTTATATTCCAACATATTTTAAGCCTTTCAAAACACCATAACAATTGCATTCCACGCCCATAGGTAAAACAATAGACTTTAAAATCAACATAACATAAAATCAACCAAGTCATTTTCTTTATAGAAAACACATATGGTCTAGGTTGTAAGACCTTGGTGCAAATTTGGAGAGTTAATTCTCAAGGTTGTGAAAACTAAAACTAGCAATTGTTTAAGAGTGAAAAATCTATTAGCAACAAATAATAAGTGTTGGGAAAGCACACCTCACATATGCATCAAGCATGGTGTCAATCTATGCAAGCATATAGAATACCCCCCCTTACTTGTTTAGTGGGTTATGCATAAATGGGAGCTTTGGTATATTGGGCAAGTCCTTGTGGTGATGCCATTTCTCTAGAGTTTCGGGTCTAGGACTAAGTCAGATAACACCTCCTTTAATGTGAGACTTATTACATCAACAACTTGATTAATGAACCAAGTATTTACACAGATTTAAATAGAAAAAAATGGCTTTTGAAATAAAACAATTCAATGCTTTGGTATTCATGTAATACAATCTTTTATTGAAGCCCAAACAATTGACCAACACCTCTATTATGGACCCCATAATCATGGAGGAGATTACCTCCAACTTGGATTGAGTCATCAAAGAGAACAACCATAAGTTGTTTAACTTGAAGAGAACAACAATAAGTTGCTTAACTTGTAGGTGGTGATTGAGTCAAGTGTATAAGAGGGTAGTACATGAGAGGCTGATCCAACTGACATTCCTAGAGATTCAATCTATATGATAATCTTAAGGAGTGGTCACATGTGGATTTTTGTTATTTACTCATTAAATCACATTTTCATATTTTTGGATATTCAAGATCATTTTAGAGCATTATTCATATAACATGCTTCAATATATGTATTATTTATCAAAACCTTTACTTTTAAGACATCATGGATCTGTGTGATGATGTGATTTTGCCTATTCGTACTATTATATTTAATATGAATCAAGAAACTTTCATATTTGATATTTAATTGTTGATAATTACATTGATATACATTAATATCTATTTTTTAATTAAACATTAAAAATAACTTTAAATGAAAAAATAAATAAATATTAATTTAATTTAATAGTTTACTAAATTGCTGAGAAAAAACAAGTGTCTATCACAACTATTCAAGTTTATCGTCCCTCTCAAATATTTGGTAGTTCTCGTTTATAAATGAAAAAAAAACTTCCTATGCTTAAGAACATTACTCTATAAAAACTATTCTTTCAACTTGAAAAGCAATTCAAATATTATTTATGATTTATAATATTAAAATAATATTTTTCTTTAAAATAAGAGAAAAATAAATAAAAATTGAATAATATTTTTATAAATCATTTTTTTAATAACATTTTTTACACTTTCATAAAAATATAATAAGCAATTAATTGTTAAATAAATATATTTACTTGTTCTACCTTTTCTCATCCTTTGTACAACCAAAAATAATCCTTAAAGACCAATACTCATTTTCCATAATATCCAACATACAAATTAATAATAAAAAGTTACATAGTAAACTGGCATTGATACATACTATCCTCGTATACCTATCAAATAAAGTCCTCGAATAGTTCTGACATCTCTAAAAACCTTCATTTTCTGCTTCCCACATCAATGTGCATACTTATTTTGCTGGTAATACTGCATGCCATGCTAATATTCAGCACAGCATTTAAATCTTTTGTTCTTACTAACAGAGAAGTGGAAACATAACTTGTATTTAGCAAAAATCAAGATGGAATAATTTCTGTGCAAGCTCAGCCATTTTGATTATTATTCAACTAAACCAATGCAATAATTCAAAATAAAATACAAATCCTCTGCAACTTGCCAAAACATATTGATATAAAACAACACACTATCAATATGGTACACAACAAATCTCCCAGAAATAACCAAGTTGGACCGTGCTCCATGAAGGAGCACAAGCTTTACCAGGAAGTGATAATAGCTTTGTAATATCTATGGAATAAAAAGCACGCCGGCCCCACCCTAATCATAACCAGAAGCCATTACAATGAAACCATTCATAAACACCTTTATATCTTATATATCTAGCTAGACAATTCTTGCTCTTCACCTTCATATTCCTTATTTTCAGCAGTAGCATCCTGGTACAGTTGATATTCAGAAACCAAAATCTAGCTAGACAACTCTTGCTCTTCATCTTCATAGTCGTCATTTTCAGCAGTAGCATCCTGGTACTGCTGATATTCAGAGACCAAATCATTCATATTACTTTCAGCTTCCGTGAACTCCATCTCATCCATTCCTTCCCCTGTATACCAGTGCAAGAAAGCCTTTCTCCTGAACATAGCAGTAAATTGCTCACTAACTCTTCTAAACATTTCCTGTATTGAGGTGGAATTTCCTATGAAAGTAGAGGACATCTTCAAGCCCCTTGGGGGGATGTCACAGACACTGGACTTGACATTGTGGGGGATCCACTCCACAAAGTAAGATGAATTCTTGTTCTGAACATTGATCATTTGTTCATCTACCTCCTTTGTACTCATCTTTCCACGGAACATTGCTGAAGCTGTTAAGTATCTGCCATGGCGAGGATCAGCTGCACACATCATGTTCTTGGAATCCCACATCTGCTGTGTCAGCTCTGGAACAGTGAGTGCACGATATTGCTGTGAACCTCTGGATATCAATGGAGCAAAGCCAACCATGAAGAAGTGAAGGCGGGGGAAAGGAATCAAATTCACTGCAAGCTTACGAAGATCTGAATTGAGTTGCCCAGGAAATCTCAGACAGCATGTTACCCCGCTCATTGTTGCCGAAATCAGATGATTGAGATCCCCAACTATAGCCATAGCCAGCCAGGAACAATATTATCATAAATCAGAGGAAAAACACCTGCATATCTTTAAGGGAGAGACAATAAAACTCTTTTAATCATCAGTTGTTAAAGGCAATGATTCACAGAAATCAAGTACTTACAGGTTGGTGTTGTGAGCTTCAGCGTGCGGAAGCAGATATCATAAAGAGCCTCGTTGTCAAGAACCATACATTCATCTGCATTTTCCACAAGCTGATGTACCGACAATGTTGCATTATATGGCTCAACCACGGTATCAGACACTTTGGGAGAGGGGAAAACAGAGAAAGTTAGCATCATTCTGTCAGGGTACTCCTCACGAATCTTGGAGATGAGAAGTGTTCCCATTCCGGATCCAGTGCCTCCTCCAAGTGAATGACAGATTTGGAACCCTACAAAGTAGCAAAAATGGCTTTGAGTTATTTGAGATTAAATTCACATCACCTACAAAATGAGGTACAAGCCTCGTGAAGCCCAAGCTTTCCTTTCCCTGCAAGATAGTCTGAAGCCAGGTTTTAACATATTGTTTTGTTATATTTGATCTCTGCTGCTTATAGGTCTCCTCTGTATACATTTCTGCAGAACGCTCACTTTCCCTCCGGACTTTTCCTTTATGAAAAGCTTTGGCTTGAGGAGTAGCGTTGACAGGAATCAGTAATTGTCAAGTAGTACTGTAGCGTACTATTAGTGAACTGGCAGGTATTGATAGTATTGAAAAGCTTCTAATCCTGTAAGCTCAGTCGTCCTCAATATTATGTTTGTAATAGTCATTGTAAGCACAAAGACTAGTGCACTTTGATTCTGAATAGAATAACAAGTGTGGGTTTTCAGAGTGAAAAAAAAAGAAATCCAAACTTTCCATAAGAAAATTTAAATAACAAAATGTTTGTGGGAATATTGTGGAAACTTTGAGACAAGGAATGTTTCTTTGAGATTATACTGCATTGTAAGGTGACTAAAACACAAACTGTTTTAAAGGGTACCTAAAAAATAGGAAGGATTCATCCTGATTTATTCAAAACAACGTCATAAATACTTTCTCAAAAGGTCTTCATTATCATAGATCCATTTAAATCACCAAATTATCATGAACTAATTGGTATATATATATATATATATAAGATTTTGGTATTTTTGAAAATATGGGATTTTTTGGAAAATAGCCAGATTTATAGTGACTGTAAAAGACTTTTGATGTACCTTTTGATTTAGTTTGGATAACAAAAATATGTTTTTTTCTTGCTAATATATACATATATATAACATCGAAATTTTTGAATTCGTGTAATTTCCACTTATCTATTTTTATTGTCAATCTAGAAATAGATTCTAAGCTAAGTTACACAATGTGTAAAAACCTGACCAAACAAAATATATATATATATATATATATAAATTTTAAAACATAGTTTTTATAAATAGAACATTGAATTGCAAGTTTAAATAAAATGACAAGAAAATTAAAATAATTTTAGATCTTATTTATCATTGTATTTTAATCATAAGGCATTTGTGTGCTTCTTAGGGTTCCATGCACCTTTGAAAGCCTTTTTGGATGAAAAATGTTTGAAAAAGTTTTGGGATGTTGCTTTGAGAGACTGAAGTTTTTGATATGTTAAAGATTTAAAGTCAAGGTAAATCTATATTAATGTATTAGTCATTATAGTTTAAAAATCAATCCCATTTTTTATTTATTAATGTGACAGAGAAAAATAAACAGAGACAGATATCCAGGGTTCTTGCTGTACAACCTCGGCTCTTTTAAGGTGCAAGGATGAAATTTAATATGATCGGTATCAATGTAGCATATAGAAATTTTTGAGGTTGCAAAGTTAACTCCAAATCACAAACTTTAAATGTTTAAAACTTCAAACCATGGACTACTCTGTGAGTATTTGTGCTTTCAGTTTCAGAACTTTGAGTAGGCTTTATCTTTCTTACAATCACGCTGAAACGCTTATTTGTATTTGTGAGATAAATCTAAAACTTATAAGCATTTCAGAACTTTCAGTAGGCTTTACCTTTCTTACAATCGTTTCTTGCAATACTCGCAGATTACCAGCATTGTATCAGATGTTTTTGGAAATTTCGATGGGACATCACGGCTCAGAAGATCATTTTTCAGAAAAAGGTCTTATAACAGACATTTCAAGACTTTAATGCAAAAGAATTATTTTAATTTCAATGTACATCTTATTCTATAAAATGGGGCTTTTTAACTAGTGTAATGGTTTTCTTTGCTTTAATTTTGACTATTACCTCATTTTTAAACGTAGTCTTCCGCGGTTGATTGAACTTTGAGTCTCTTTGATGAATTTAAATAGCTTTCAAATCTTATAAGTTGAAGAAATTTCGTTGACTTCGATTGTTCCTTTCAATTTTTTAAAACTTCCGAATGTAATTGAACTTGGAATCTCTGAGCAATTTGAATAGGTTCAAACTTTATAACTGGGATGAATTGAGTAATTTGAATAGGTTCAAACTTTATAACTGGGATGAATTTTGAAGTAAATTATCTTCTTTCATATAATTTTTTATATGATATAGCTCCAATAGAAGAGCTAGGTCATTGAAATGGTCAATGCTATAGCTTCTCTAGAAATTCAATCTTTAAAGAATTTATGAGTTTGCCTTTCAGACCAAGTATTTTTTAAATGTCAAACGTCGCCATACCTATCTCTGGATAGGTAATAGATGTCTATAATTAAAAGCCTAGAAACAACATGCCAGAATTTTATATTACTTGCTATATGTAAAGTACAACTGAAGTAATTATTTTCTGAAACAGAGTAATCTTATATTGACTTATTTATGATACTGGGAATACTTCATTTAGCTATTTTCTCTTCAAAATGTTGGAGAGGACTGAATAGTTTTACTTTCGGTTTTATCTGCTTTGGCGACTACTATTTGAAAGTTGATCAACAATTTGTTTTTTCGATTCTTTGTTTTATACTCAGTCTTCCATGGTCTTCCCTTAAAATTTTCATTAATATCACTTTCCTTTTTTTTCACAACTTTCATTGAATAAATACTGAAAAATAACAGAAATTTGGAAATATATGAGAGGATAAATGCTTTGGTTCATCTTATGAATTAATCAAATATCAAATGCATTTGTTAGAAAAATTAGAGAAAATGCCATATCATTGAAACTTGAGAATAGCTCGAATATCTAAATCAAAATATTCCTTCCATGCTAAAATGAGAGAAAAATCATCTTTCTAACGGTAGATAAATCAAAGAAGTGCCTCGATCCATAAAATCTCATTCTTTTTATGGAAAACTAATTTTGATCAGAAGGAAGACTAGCTTTTGCCATCACAAAAAGACATGGAAGGCTTGATATCTAAAAATTGCAGAAACCCACTTCAAGCTATAAACCCTAAAGAAAGGGCATAAACCCTCTTTCAAATCACCATTTTCAAAGTTAATTTGAAGTAAGAAAACTAGTGTATATGCCAAGAGTAAAATCTACAATATCAGTACCAGAGAATTCAAATAAGAGGAGATCCACATACCTTGTAAGCAATCACAGTTCTCGGCCTCCTTCCTGACGACATCTAGAATAGAGTCAATGAGCTCGGCGCCCTCAGTATAATGGCCCTTAGCCCAGTTATTACCAGCACCGGACTGGCCAAAGACAAAGTTATCAGGCCTAAAGATCTGGCCAATGGGTCCAGACCTAACGCTATCCATGGTGCCTGGCTCCAGATCCACGAGCACTGCCCTAGGCACATAGCGTCCCCCGTTCGCCTCATTGTAGTATACATTAATCCTCTCCAGCTGAAGCTCCCCATCTCCATTATACCTTCCAGTGTGATCGATTCCATGCTCATCACATATGACTTCCCAGAACTTGGCTCCGATCTGGTTTCCACATTGCCCTGCCTGTATGTGCAAGATCTCACGCATTCTCGCTTCGTTTCACACACAAGTACTGGAAAGTAGTAACTGAAATAGGTTCTGTAAAGCCTAATGTATTGAAACCCAGTAGTAGAAACTCAATGGCGTTTATTTCAATCAGAAATTTCTGATCTATTGAAAACCAGTAGGTAGGTAAGATTAAAGCATAATGTATTGATTCTTGGAAGTCAATGCCCAATGCTCTAATCAAATAAAAGCTCAGTCTGATCTATTCACAGATCAGAGTAAGTAGTGAAAATAAGAGAAGCCAGTGATATAATGAAATCAAAAGCTCACTCCGATCTTTCCACAGATCCAGTGCTGAGTGCTTTATGAATTGCAGAGCTTAAAAAAAGGGCGGGGATTAGGCAGAGAGAAAGAAATAGCGCCAACTACTAGAAAGACTCCCAGCCACGACTCTATATATAAAAAAAAATAGAAAAGAATGACAAATGATGACGCAGAACCGCCGATTCCTTGCCGTCCATTAAATCTCCAATTCAATCATACGTTTTGCAATCGATCAATTCCATTCAATCAATTCTACCACCAAATGGATCAATCAAATCGGGATCAAAATACCACCTATCAAATCAAATTTAGGGAAGGGTCGGCGGTAACTTTAGTGATTTCAGGCCCGTCCCGTGAACATCGTTGGCCAATCAGTCAGGGATTTTGATGGATGCCACAAACTTGGAAGTTAAAACTATTGAAAATCATTTACCTCGTCCTCCATGATTGCCTTACCTTTCGTTTGGGAGTCGTTTGATTAAAAAATTGGAACGATGCTGCCAAAAACTTGGAAGTAAAAACCTTCGAGAATCATCCATCTTTTCTTAAACGTTCGTGTTGACCACTCAAAGTAACGCAGATCATTAATATACACACAAAATATATTCTTTATCTCAAAATTACAAATATATATAAATACCTTGTTCTTCTTGTTTGTGTTTGTATGTATTTGATTAGTTGGTATATATTTGATTTTTTTTTAAAAGCTGTCTGAAACTTCATAACCACTTTGTTTGGTTGGCCTAGAATCTCTGATCACACAATTAGAATCTAAACGTATATTATTCATTTTTTTTTTATCTTAGTTCTAATTTATTTATTTTCTTGTCCTCATTCTAACCTTTTTAAATTTCATAGGAATATAAACAAAATTATATGCATAGCATGCTTCATGTATTTGATTTTTGTTGTTTGAGAAGATGATTGAAACTTCATAACCACTTTCTTATAGGTCTCGTTAGCCTAAAATCTATGATCACACAATTAGAATCTAAATAAACACCATTAAGTTTCTTCTCCTCATTTTAACATTTTTAAATTTGATTGGCATGTCACCACTGATATTCAACATCCACAACAAAGCATCTTAAATTAGATGAAGTTCATATTTACTTTTATGTTTTAGAATAAGTATGTATTCAAGCTTACTTCTTTTATGAAGTTCCAATTTAGATTACAAAGGTTTTACTTCTTTGATGAAGTTCCTATTTAGATTACAAAGGTTTTGGATCCTCCAATTGAATATGAAGTTGAGCAAACAATCTCCTATTGATTGGCATTAATGGCTTGTAAGGAAGTGACATTTCTATTAAATAAAATAGCATTCTTCTTCTTTATTAGAATTAGAATTTGACATTTATATGATAAAAAAGACTTCTCTCAAGAAAAATAATTCGAAGTAAAATAAATCTTGTCTTGTATTTTAAATAAACATGGTAAAGAAAAATCCAATTTAGTTGAATAAGTCACAATTTCCATCCAAATCCTCTTCATTTTTCTAACCAATGATTCCAAATAAAGATTAAACAAAGGTGTGGGATTAAACCTATGACAACTCAAAGAATGTTGCAAAGGTTCAAGTTCAATAAATGAAACACTCATTTCTAAGAGTTTGGGAGAGCTTTTTCACTATATCTTTGTAAGGCATAGGCAACATGTGTTTTATGGTAGAGGCTCATATAGTATGGATAGAGGGTAAATTTTGACAAACATATTTGTTATGTTAAAGTGATTTGCAAAAAAACTATTGCTATGTTCTATCACAAATGATGAAAAGTTATTGTCATTTTGCTCATGTTATGTGTCATAACATTGACATTATATGGCAATGATTGTATAGTTTATTGAATATTATCATGTATGATAGTTGTTGATGTGCACTACCTACCATTATACCATACTTTTCATAATATTTTCACACACAAAAGTTTAAAAATTAACATGACAAAAAAAATGATAATTGTCTATATCACATTTTTTCAAAAGCTGAATAGTTAAAGGGGTGGGAGCTATGAACATTTTCTTCATGGTAATTAGTGTGAATGTCACTTTCTACTTTATGTTCACTTTTTTACTACAAAACGTAAATGATTTCTTTATGGGATTAGATTGAGTTTTCTCTTTTCAACTTGGAAATTTATGATTTCGTAGAATGCACATTTGCATCTAGATTGCACTCATGACATGCCCAATCCTCTTAACAACATAATGTATACTTAAATAGATATCATAAGAAAGGGGCAATGGATCTACATTGCCCTCATAGCATGCCCAATCTTTTTAACAACATAAGCTTAAATAGATGTCACAAGTAAGAGGTAATTGATTTGCATTAGCATTATCTATGTCAAATCACATTACCAATGAGCATTGCAAATTCACATAGTCAATGGGGAAGGTAGATTTGCAAGGGCATTGGAAACCCATAATGGACATTGCATACAAAAATATAATTACTTATTTACTTATTTAGTGTTACACGTAAAAGTTAGTTTGAGAATTGAATGGTAGAAACATTCAGCCTCGGTGGGAATCTAGGGTTTCACCACTGTATCAGTTTGTATCCAAAAGTTATGGATCATGAGCATTGGCATTGAACTTGTGGATTATTCTAATTGTACATTTAGAAGACCAATTTTTTGTCTCCTCTACATGTGCCTTCCCTAAGTAAGACTCTAGAGGATGACCTAGGTCATGCGGTGGAGTGCATTCCAAAACATTAGCTTTTAGACAACTAGTACATTGTGATTTGGTGTCAGAGCTTCAAATGAGCAATGCTAGCCCGCATAAAGTTTGTCAGTCCTTAGTTATGGCCCCCATTCAAAATATTCTGGAGGAGAATAATGGCTCCACTCCCCAATCTGTCAATCACAATACAAAGTTTAACGTTAGAGCTCAAGGTATTAACTTTACATCCTTAATAGTTTTGAGATCTGCATCCTCTATCCCAAGTGACTCTTCCAATGTACATTTGGAGGATTCTCAAGTGGAGAAGGGAAAATTGTTGGAAGAGTGGGTTATTGGCACTAGATTCATTGGTTGTGAACTTGAGCTCAATGCTTTGATTAGGTATAAGGCACATTCGTGAAATTTTTATGAGCCTAAGAAGTTGGAAAGAGTTTTGAAAATAAAAGATTCTAGGATTCATCTAGTTGTAGGTGATGATCTCAAGATCGAGCACATTTGCAATTTGAGGAAAAACATTGATAGGAAAAGTTTTGGTGAGGTATTTTCTATGTAGCTACTATGAATTCGTGGATCCAAAGAAACTAGGTCCTTGTTATAGTCTGTGGTCATGTTTTTTATGTCATGACCCATGTGTGGATTGGATTTATCTTTAGGTCTAGGGAGGATGTGGCCCGATAATCTTGGGTGGTTAATGGTTTGAAGGTTTCTCTTTCCTTTCCCTGAAGCCATGTCATCCTTTTGTTTATCCCCATGTTGAGATTGCTTCTGACATATCAATTTGGGTTGAGATTCCAGGATTACCACTTGAGATTTGGCCAAATAAATGCTTGGAGGAAATTACAAATATATGGGTAAAACAATCCCGATAGATGACTCTTACAAGAATAGCACACATAGATCAACTTCACAAGTCCTTGTTAGGATTAACATTCAAGGTGGATTATTTGATTTGGTGGATATTGTTGTTAGAAGCCTAGTTGTTGATGTATTTGTAACTTCAAAATGTATTCACTTGTATATTTTATATTGTATTTGTATTTTATTATTGTACCTCCGACAGAGATGTTTATTCCTCCGGTCAGAGAAGTCATTATTGTACTTGGGTCATGTAAAGTCATTGAGGTCAATCCTCCCATGTAAGTCAGGGCATTAGTTCCCCTAGAGTCATTTGTATTGGGGTGTTTAAGTCCCCTAAAGGAGTCGGCCCAGTCAACTTTAGGTGAGGCCGACTTGTCAAGTGGTAAAGGTAAAGTGAAAGGTAAAGTATAAATAGAGAGCTACGCTCTCTATTTATTCACTCACTCATCATTCACACACTCACTCACTTCGCATAATTGAGAGAGAGAGAAGTTCGCACAAGTGGAGGAGGAGGAAGCTGTTGGAGACCATCTCTTTGTTTTGGGGTTTTTGTATTATTGTTCATTCTATCTCTGAGGAAGTTGTGGGGTTTTCTCCTTTATGGTTTCCCCGGTGAAATGCTTTGTGTCTCTTGTCTCTTGTGTTTATGTTGTACTTGTTATTCTCTCAGTAAGATCCTAGATCATATTGAATTAAATTATGAAAAACTAACATGGTATCAGAGCTAGCCTGAAGGAAGGCAATGCATGGCATTTACGACACTTGTTTCACTTGCGACAATTCGAAAGCTAGGGCTTTGTATAGCAAAACTTATTAATCGTGGAACTTTCGCTATAAATAAATTTTGGCGAAGGTTCAGGATCTGAAACTTGGACAGGCCGAAGATAAAAATTTCTTGTACATTGTGTCCAAGTTTCAGCCTCAGATTTATTGTACTTTCTGAGATATGATCCATACAAGTTAGGGTTTCTGCCTCTTCCAGAATGAAGCCCGAAACAAGTGACCTGGGTAAAAAGGTCATATATCAGGATAGGAAGCTCCAAATTAAATTACGTAAAATGTGACAGTTAGGGAACGAACTTTAGTTTCACAGGTCCGAGTTTCAGAGGCCAAAGTTGAAATAGTGACACGTGGCACTCCATACAAGTTTGTTATGTTGTTTCATCCCTTAAATAGGTTATGTTGGGAAACTGAGCATATCTCTCTGATGGAGAATCCAATGAATATCAAACATGTGGGGCTGGAAAGATGATAAGTCAGGATACCATAGGCCGAAGTTTCAGACACTGCAAATCTTAAATTTCAGAGATACACCAGAAACAATACAGCACATCTAAAATGGCTCAACGGAGGAAATCAAAGAAGAGGAAGAAGAAGCTCTCACTTAGGGTTTTCAGTTTTTAGGTATGGCATGACCTGATACAATGTTGGAGACACTTGATTCAATATTGGAAACCTTGAAAATGGATTTGGAATCCATTCATCATAGATATTAATCCTCCATCAAAATGTTGTGGGAGGAAGGAGATTGAAAATTAGGGTTTCCAAGTAAGAAGAAACCCTAGCAAAGTTGGGAGACTCATAGGGCGGCAATGAAAGAGGTTTAAATGACACTGATATTCTATAATCGTAGAACCATGAACCTATATAATATGTTTACAAATGATCTACATTGGATGGTTAGGGTTTTACCCTTATAGAGAAGACTACAAGCAATCTCAACAGGTATGACTTGAGGAGATACAGGTATGTTTTGAAATCTGTTTCATGATTAAGTTCATGATATGTTTGTCTTCATATTATTGAGGTTAGTACAATCATGATTAATTTTATATTGTCTGATCACCTTAGTAAAAGTATGAATGCATGTGAATAATAGAAGACATTCATTAATTAGGGTTATGACACTTATGATTGTACTAATGCACTTGTGGTGTTGTATGAGGATGACGTTGTCTGCTAACATGAAAGGTACATCAAGAAAGACAAATCCATATGACTCCCATGACATGAAGACAAAGACTCATCCATAGTCATTGGTCACATAGAAGCTCTACTTACAAGGTATGTATAAATTGGTTCTACAATGCTTAACTTATGAGATATGCAGGTTACTAGCACAAGGCCTCTAAATCATTGAAGAGAACAAAGAAGACATTGTTTGGGTATGTTAGACATAACTAGCAAGCATGATAATCCAGTTATGTTTTTCCTATATCGAGTTAGAATCCTACTTTGTGTTAGGATCTTAGATAAGTATACTTTTGTATGATTGATAATGATTATTCTTGAAGTTAGAAGTTTAAGTAATCAAGGGTTTAAGCATATTATGTTTCTTAGTTTGATTAATGATATGAAAAACTAGAAGAGTCCTATGGTCAAATAAGAATATGCACGAGTAAAAGAAGTACTCCATGAAACCTTGAATACTAATGCTTGTGATAAATTACCTGTGTATGAAATGATCATGACCATACATGTTTAAGATTATTTAGAATCATAATGTTTTATACTAATGAATGTATGATTATGTATGAGATATTGAGGATGACACAATGATGACACGAGTGCACACTTAAGCATGCATAGTGGTCCAGGATGGATAGAAGTTCAAAGACATATAATCATGATGCTATCATAAAGGGAAAAATAGAGATCAAGAGGGAGGAAACCACACAAACATAAAAGATAAGTATTTGAGTTGTTATTTGAATTACTTCTTGAATCTCTGAATAGTTAATGATATTGCTCGTAATAGTTGTATGCATATTTGTATTCCTAGAATATATTATGCATAGTGTAAGCATTCATATAGCATTGAACAGTATACTACTAATATGCATATGATGGGTAAGTTGGACAAACATTCCATTGTTGCTTGTCTAGAATGAAACCTCTTTGCTAACATGCTGGGAGCTGTGCACACTCTTGATAGTATGTTCTGGTAGAGATGGAAGGCATCTAGATAGCCATTGTATGCATACAGGATATGAAAAAGTGTTGTGCCAAAGTATTGGTCAAGATAGTTGCATAACTATGTGAATCATATCAGTATGCGTAATAGGTTATCATTGAAATGTCAACATGATTTAATGATTATGAAGTGTTACTAATCATGTAATTAAATTTGATTTGATTTGTAGGAAAGATCATGTGTTATGATCAAAAGAAGGACGATGAACACATGTTCCAAAGAACAAGTGATGGATGTTCAACAAGATGACTTACAAATCAAACATACTATAGAAGTACAAACGAAGGCTCGTGGCTAGAGGATTCTCTTAGAAAGAGGGAAAGGATCATGACGAGATGTTTGCTCCAAGTGGCTAGACACACTTACGGAGATAGATTACACCCATGGATGACAAGACCGTTCTCTTGAATGGTGTAATTGAAGAACAAGTGCATAGTGAGCAAACTCCCAAGATTCGATAGAGAATCACATGATTGAAGAAGGCTTTGTACGGTTTCAAAAGGTACCCAGGATCGATAGCCATTTGATGAGCTTGATGATCACCACAGGTGATGCGGATTTCAACCTTTACTACAAGGTTGAAGAGGAATTCTATATATAGATGACATACTTCTCTCAGATGGAAGCAAGAAGGAACTCACCATAGAGTTTGAGTTATCTTGAGGCTCATATCAGTAGACCCATCTGACGGGAGATGGCACAGTTAGATATGCAAAAGATCACTCAATGCAGAGTGTGCATGATATTTAGTCACAGAGGGAGGACAATACTCAGATGTAGAAGACTCCACTTCAGAGGGAGTAGATCTCAGAGTTAAAGAATCCTGTCATGATTCTTGTGATTAGATATGTGGCTGAGATCAGATGAGATTTTTTCTTAGCCAAGGAAAATGTGAAGTAGAGATCTGGGATGATGGACAATGGTTTCTACAGTTTACAGACAGATGACTGGTTCGTTGATGTATTTAGCGAATACCAGGCCAAATATATGCTTTGTTGTGAACACCTTGAGTCAGTATCTAGTTGAGCCTTGATGTGTTCACCTAGTAGTTGCAAAGCATGTGATGATGTACCTAAAAGGTACGATAGACTTTGGTCTATACTATGTTGGATATCATGACTACAGATTGTATGGTTATACAGATGCAGATTGGGCTGGAAGTGTCTCAGACATGAAGAGCACCTCAGGTGGATGTTATTGTCTAGGATCTGCCATGATCTCATGGTTTAGCATGAAACAGTATAGTGTTGCTCTCAGCACAACCTGAAGCAAAGTATATAGCAGCTTGCTCTGCTAAGTTGTGAATCCATATGGCTTTAAAAGTTGATGTTAGGTCTATTTGACCTGGAGTTGGATACCACGGTGGATTATGGGCTCAAGTATGATGTGAATAAGAATATTAACCTGGAGGGTTATGTTGATTTGAATTGGGAAGGCAGTGCCATTAATAGGAAGAGCACTTCAGGGTGTTTCTTTAGTATGGGATCAGGTGTGATCTCTTGGTTTAGCAGGAAGCAATCCTGCTAGCACTGAGTACAGCCAAAGCAGAGTATGTCACAGCTTGTTCGACTAGTTGTGAGGTAGTATGGATGAGGAAGCTACTGTCTGATTTGTTTGATCTCCAGTTGGAAGCGACTTGTATACATTGCGACAACCAGAGTTGTGTGAAGTTGTCTGAGAACCCAGTGTTCCATGACAAGTCAAAGCACACTGAGATCAAGTACCACTATATCAAGGATATGGTGTAGAGAGGAGCAGTGAAGCTCCAGTATGTTGTGATGGACGAGCAGATAGCCGATGTATTGACCAAGTTGTTGGCTAGAGTGAAGTTTGAATACTTAAGAGAGAAGCTTGGTGTACTTCAGATCAAGGTTCCCTCCAAGGGAAAGTGATGAGTCCGGAAGACGCAGATGCACATGGGATTTTTCGACATGGTGGTAGATGTGTCCTCCCATGGTCGTAGATGTAATTGCCGGGCTTTTCCAACATGGTAGTAGATGTGTTCTCCCATAGTCTTAAATGTAATTGCCGAGATTTTCTGACATGGTGGTAGATGTGTTCTCCCATGGTCATTGATGTAATTGCTAGAGCCTTTCTCACATGGTGATAGATGTGTTCTCCCATGGTGTAGATGTAAGGGTTGAAGCCATTTTTCACATGGTGGTAGATGTGTTCTCCCATGGTGAAAAAGTAAGGGTTGGAGCCTTCCCCGAATGGTGGCAGATGTGTTCTCCCATGTCGGTTGGTGTAAGTGTTGTGTAATGTGCATCTGGGCTATGCTCCGTTGACGATGAGACGATTTGAAGATGATGAGGTAAAAGTATGGTACACAGGTTTTGCAAGTGGCATATAATCAGTCCTGGGATGCTCTTTTAGGTTTTGCAGTGGCATATAATCAGTCCTAGGAGATCTTGCAGGTTTTTCAAGTGGCATATAATCAGTCCTGGGATGCTCCTTTAGGTTTTGCAGTGGCATATAATCAGTCCTGGGAGATCTTGTAGTTTTTGCAAGTGGCATATAATCAGTCCTGGGATGCTCCTTCAGGTGTTGCAGTAGCATATAATCAATCCTGGGAGATCTTGTAGGTTTTACAGAGGCATGCAATAAGTTCTGATATGTACCTACTTGATGGATTTCTTGCAGGGATGATGAAGACCTACATGGAGGCTAGGCCTACATCTAGCATGAAAAAGGGTTGGCTCTGTAGAACTTCCTATGACGAGTAGATTGGAGACTGATGGTCGAGATAGCAGTAGCAGTGACGATGATGATCCAGTGACGAAGACTTGTGTTGATGAACTGTGTCAAGAGAATACCTTCCTAGTTATGAGGGAGTGTTGATGTATTTGTAACTTCGAAATGTATTCACTTTTATAGTTTATATTGTATTTGTATTTTATTATTGTACCTCCGATGGAGATGTTTATTCCTTCGGTCGGAGAAGTCATTATTGTACTTGGGTCATGTAAATTCATTGAGGTCAATCCTCCCATGTAAGTCGGGGCATTAGTTCCCCTAGAGTCATTTGTATTGGGGTGTTTAAGTCCCCTAAAGGAGTAGGCCCAATCAACTTTAGTTGAGGCCGACTTGTCAAGTGGTAAATTTAAAGTGAAAGGTAAAGTATAAATAGAGAGCTAGGCTCTCTATTTATTCACTCACTCATCATTCACACACTCACTCACTTCGCATAAGTGAGAGAGTGAGAAGTTTGCACAAGTGGAGGAGGAGGAAGCTGTTGGAGACCATCTCTTTGTTTTGGGGTTTTTGTATTATTGCTCATTCTATCTCTGAGGAAGTTGCGGGGTTTTCTCCTTTATGGTTTCCCCGGTGAAATGTTTTGTGTCTCTTCTCTCTTGTGTTTATGCTGTGCTTATTATTCTCTCAGTAAGATCCTAGATCATATTGAATTAAATTATGAAAAACTAGCACTAGTGTGCATTCATAAATTCTAGACCATGTTAATGTTCCTTTTAATTTGATGTGCACATTGTGATATTTATGGACACATCACTAGAAATTGTGAAAAGGGTTTGGAAAAGAAAAGAAATGGAAGGCAACCATTGTTTAAAGGAGGGATATTCTACTAAAAAGAAGGATTTTATACAACTTATCCTTTAGAACATGGGTGATGGGGAATAAAATATCTAGAAAAATGAAGTTATTATTATACCTAGGAAGGATGATTCCATCAATAGAATGGAAGGTAATAAACTAGACAAATTGTTTGAAATCATGATCCTTGACTTGGGCTTTACAAGCTTCGATGGCCAGTTTTGGGTGCCTTCAAGGTTGGAAGTGAAGAAAAGGTCTAAAGTGGTCCCAACGGAACCTATTCCCCCACTAGGAGGTCATCCACTAGGTAAGTCACTTGAAAACATTTCCATGAATTTACCTATTTCTCACAATCCCTCACTAGGAATATCACTAACCCCTAATGAATTGTTCAAATTAGTTGGTAGTAAACACAAGGGTAAGGAGGGTTGAAACAAGCCAATAGCTTAGTCTTTATAATACCCCCAGTTTTGACTTGGAATGTATTGAATCAAAATTATGTAAATGATGTAAATATGCTAGTATGGATTCCTAGTGTGGAGCTCAGGGCCAAGGGTTGACTAGTGAATGGCTAGGCATGTATAATGAAAATATTTCTATATGGACCTTATGGTTGGCTTATCATGCTAATTCATATGCTATGTAAATATTATGTTGAAAACAAAAATGGCCCAAGATGTATATGTAAAGAACAATGATTCCACTAGAGGGGAAGAGGAAAGGAGGGCTATGGGAGATTAATTTCTCCATTGACAAGTTTCAACCTTAGAACTCATTTAATTGCTTCCATGTGCTTTAAATGAGGCAATTACTTCCTTTTTTACTAGTAAATCCAATCATTGAATGCATGTGTGAGGTTGGTGGAGAAATTCTTCTCATGTAGTTATGGAATCATGGGATGAATATACTTCTATGACAGTTGTAAGGGTCCTGTTTTCTATGGTCATAAGTTATGTCATTTGTTTCTCACCATTCCCTCCTATCCTTTGGAGTCAACCACTCGTTTTATATTACTCTAAGAGATTTGCACTACGTAGAGTTCTCTCCTCTTACTATTGATTACCATTACCAATTATCGGAAAGTGTACTACCAAGAAATTCGATTTTGGAAATAGAACTGTAGTTGAAGGGAAAGGGATGGTTGTACGTGAGTGTTGTAATCTATGGGATTACAAAGCTAGTAATGCAGTGTCGACATCATATATAAAGGTACATTGCATACAAGATCATACATACATAATGAGAGCAAAGGAAATAGAGTAACATGGACCAGAAGAACAAGTATCTTTATTATCAGAGCAGGCCCAGCATGTACAAAGGTAGAGATTTTTTTCTCTTGGCTCACCAACCTAATATATAGTTCATGCAAGTAGTTATTCAGTTACAATTTCCTAATTTTTCAGTCGGTTATCCTAACCAACTTGACCGACTGAGCCGAATTCTCCCAAGTCGGCCGGGAGGACCTAGTCAGCTAGCCAACTAGGCTCCTCCAACATCTCCCCCACCCCAAAATGTTTCTTCATCTCGGAGAGACTCAGAGAGATGCAAAATTTGGAGACAAGTTTTTACAAACTTATAAAGTGGAATAAGTGTTTTAGAATTGCTTAGATGAGGATGCTTCGCTTGGTGGAGTGAAATCAACACATGCTTCAATGATTGTTAGGGTGGAGAGAGCAAGACGGTCCTAGAAGTCATCCCATTTAGTGAGGACGGTCCTAATGTTTGTTGCTAAGCTGATAAGTTATGAAAGTTAGATGAGCTTAACCTACACTAGTTGATATGGCATATTCTTCATGTCAGGTCCAAAGTTTTGTGTTTGGACTTCAGTGGATCTCATTAATGTGTAAATGCACTAGGTGATCCAACTAACTTCTTCCTGAGCTTGTTTCCCTTCAGGATGCCATTAGTACTCACTTCTTCTGAGTTGGTCTTGTCGTTGGTGCTC
Organism: Larix kaempferi; assembly: GCA_027924585.1. NCBI lineage: Eukaryota > Viridiplantae > Streptophyta > Pinopsida > Pinales > Pinaceae > Larix > Larix kaempferi. Next base: position 30,802,573 of record BSBM01000316.1, read on the forward strand.
CATGGTAATTTGTTCATCTAGAATTTGAGCTGTGGCTGGGTTGATTGATTGCTTCTACCTACAGAGCTCCAGTAACATGCTTTGTAAGTTCTAAATTTCGACACAAACTTTCCCGTACTATGAGTACTAGTCGTTGATGATGACTGATGCTCTAGTTTCTTGTTGTTCATATTCATTTAACATGATGTCTCATTCTTCAAATGCTTTGAACTGGTCAGAAATGAGAATACATGTTTCGTCTTGTTGCTTCGAAGTAGTTGTTCATGAGCTTTCTCATATCTTTCGAGTACAAATTCAAGTAGAGTTTGGATTTTGTCCATTGTTTTCTCTATAAGAGGTTCTATTAGTTGTCCAATAATTTCTTGTGCTTTTGTCGTGCAAGCGGCCCATGCATTTTATTATTTCTCTTTGATTGCTTTTATCTTTTTGGAGCTTTCTTTCCATATTTTGCTACGTTCCTTTGGGGCTACCTTGATGAAATCATCAAGTGCTTCTTCTATGGCTGTAGATGGTGAGAAGATGAATTTATTTGATTGAGCTCCAGTTACTGGATGAACAGTGAAAGTTATCTTGGTGTCATTCTTATTCTTTTTGTTTTTGTTGCTTTTCTTGGACGAATTATTTGGATCTTTGTTGGGTTTCGAAGTCGTCTGTTGATCAGTCGATGTAGCCGTAGTTGATGTGGGTGGAGCAAAAGATGGTGGAGTTGAATACGATGGAGGTGCGGAGGACAACGAAGGTGAAGCAATCATGGTTGAAGGTGGTATAGTGGAAGAAGTTGTCGTGGGTGAGGATGTATGCACGGTCGAGGATGAGGTCAAAGGTATGGATGACACAGGAGAAGTCATTTGTGTGGAAGGCGACGCTAGGGGACCCAAAGGGGTCAATATGTGTGTGGAAGATGTCAAAGGCACTGTTGACAATGGAGTCAAAACTAAGAAGGGAAGTGGAGAATTTGCGATAGGGAAAGTGGAAGTTATCGTAGTGATAGGAAAAGTTGTGATCACGGTCGAATTAACTGTAGTTAGCATGGGTATTGGTGTGATAAGGGGGTTTTCATTAGATGTAGGTAAAGGGGAATATATGCTTTCAGAGTTAATTAAAGGTTCAGAATTAAAAGTAAGGGTTGATTCTAAACCTGTTCTCAAAGGGTCAATAGTAGTTGAAAGGGGAATGGACAGATTCGTTAGTGATTTTAAGGGAGGGAGTTTTAATTTGCTTGGAGATTTGACTGTAGGTTGTCCAGGCTTAGGTATACTAGTTGTTTGGCTATGAGGACTTGCAGAGAGTTGGGACATATACTAATAATATTGCGCAAGAAGCTTACTAAATTTGGGTGTCATTGTAAAGTGTTCAGGGTTGGATGTAGTTATATCTTATTGGTATTCTTCGATTCGAGTTGGGGAAGGAAATGGGGATTCATTGGTTGGATCGACCGAGTTTTTCTCCTTTGAGGACTGATTCGTCCGAGCTTTCTTTTGAGGAGGTAGATGCACTGCAGTGGTGTTCTTGGATATGGTTGGCTGTGAAGGTTTCTTCAAATCATGCTGCTTCTAAATCTACTAGTCTATAGACACCTTGTTCCTTACTGCTTCGACTAAGACATGCTTATCATGTTCTCTAAGTTCCTTGATATCATCTTCTATGGCCTTAAGCAAGAGTTGCTTTCTTTTCTTGGAATTTTTCCTAGTCACTTTGCCTTTAATCCCTCACTGATATATAAAGATATTTTTAGCAAATTTTCTGACTTTTTCCTTGAGTCGTGGCTCATCAAAGTCGGTCTTGACTCCATATTTGATGAGTGGTTCATCCTCCCCCTTTTCAATCATCTTGCCTGAGGGTTCGCCAATTAGTTCTTTATTTTTACTGGTGACTGGTATGACTGGTAATGGATTAAATGGTTCTTATTCAATGCAAAGTGTTGTAATATATAATGATATTTCTCTTTGTTCTTCTAAATCTCCCTCTGTTAGGGGTTCAATGAGATCCATATGTTGAACCCTAGCCATAGTCGGTATAGGGATTACAGTGTTTTTCTACCTCGACAAGTTAGTGAATAGTTTAGGAATGTTAGGGTAATAATCAAGCTCTTGAGCATCCCCTCCTACACCCTGCATGGACCATACTTTTGTGTGGTCAAGGGAAAGTTCAATGTGTGCTCCTTGAGGTAGGCAATGTCGAACTTATTGTGACACTCTCCATCTGGTGCATCTGTTTTTAATTTCTTGGAACCAAAGTTCCAAGTGGGTTTTTTCTTTGTTTAAGATGAGCGATGGACCTTTTCCTATAAATATCTGAAAATTTATTTGAGAGGTTTTTAAGTATTGGTGAATACTGGCTTGTCGATTGGAGTAATCTTTTCCATTACTATCTAGATGAGTAACGATGGAAATTTGATGGCATGTGCAGATTCTTGGCACTTTTCACAGTTAGCTTTTACTAATTAAGCTAAGTGGTCGTCCCAATTAAAAATTGTTTCCTCCAACATGACCTTCTTGAATGCTTCCAACATGTTGACCCTCAAGTTGGATGGTCGATTTGAGCTTGTTAAAAATAATGAAATTATTATGGTAGTCCACTTGATGGCATCATACTGCACTTTGTAGATTATAAGCCCTTTTGAATTTTTCCATGCGGTTGACGTTGTGAATTATTTGACTAAAGGCATTAGTTTATTGGTGATGGGTACTACTATTCCTTTCCTTGAAAGAGCGACAATTGTACCAATGAGAAAATATATGATTTGGATGGCCTCATTGATCCATATTTTTCCATCATGGTATCTATTGATAATGAATTTTTCTATGATTTCTTTGAGGTTATTGAATGGTGCTAGCAGGGGTGCACTCAGATAACCAAAAATTGTTGATGTAGAGATATTTTGAGTAGGCTCTATCCATTTTATGTCTTGGATTTCCCATGTCTTCATTTCCGCATAGTATTTTCTTTCTTTATCCCATGTATTCTAGTTTCCAGGGGGTCATGGCCGCTTCTTCCTATTGTATTTTAGCTTTTTGTTCTATGATTTTGGATTTGGTTGCTATGACGACTTTATTCGGTGCCATGGATGGTTATTCGACCGGAAAGGTTGATAGGAAATCTGTAATTCAAGGAGTTGATTTCTCTTTTTCAAACTATGAGGTGAATTGAATCCAAGGGTCTTCAAATTGTAGTGTATTTATTAGCGTAGTGATCTACAAACTTTTATTGCAGGTGGGTGAGTGCATTAAATTCAAATTTTGTGGGTTACAACTCATTCGCATGCTTGGTGAGATTTCTAAGGGAATTTTCCTCCTCGCATTCGTATACATGCTTAGTATCCGTTTCTCTCGTCGGTCCCTAGGTTCATGCCTCTTGTCGTCACTCCTCGATCTCCTTAGTGATATTTTAATTGGTCATTCGTCATATGTTGACCTTGATTGCATCCTTGTATCTTTGTTTCTTTATTTGGTTACTGCTCTGCGTAAGTCAATTGTTCCAAGACTATTGCCTTGTGCCATTTTCACACTCTAACTCTTCCGACCAATTAACCCCCATGTGTGTTGAAATCTATCCACTCTGCAAAAAATCCATGTCTTAGTACTCTCTTTTAATACATTTTAGTAGGTTAGTTATGTAACTACTTTTGGTTATAAAAAAATTAAATGTCCTAATCTAACAAACCTAGGGCACGACATACGACTAGTGATGATACAATCATTAGTTGGTGTCGAGCCTCCTTCAAAGTCAGTAATGTTTTAGTCGCACTCCATTCATGACCTTTTTGAAAACACGGCCTTGTAGTGTTCTCAATCTAACTGAGCCATTAGTGTTGAGTTCTTCAACGATATATGGTCCCAACCATCCGGTCTCAAGATTTTTAGGCTTTCCTTTTATCCGACTGTTATGTAGTAGCTATATTAGGTCACCGACAGAGATGTATTTTCTTTTAATATTTCGTTTGTGCTAGGATTTTTGCTGCAACTTCTAAACTTCTTGATGGTGTATAGCAATCATTCTTTATTCTTCTAGTTTCTATAAATCAAACATTATGTCTTGATTCGCTTGGAGGGTGTTGAGATGCAAGACTTGAGCAATGGTTGGTGCTTTTTGTTTAAAATGTATGGGAACAACTACTTCTTGACCATATACTAGCTTGAATGGTGTCTAACCCATCAATCTTTTGCATGTTGCTTTGCATGCCCATAGTATCACGGTGACTTTGTCATCCCAGTCATGTTTATCAATGCTATAGATCTTAGTTAGTACTTTGGTAAATTTTTTATTGAATGACTCGACTAATCTATTCGACTGCAGATGATAAGTTGAGCTTTGTTCAACTACTCTTGAAATAATAGGAGCCAACGATATAAGAAACCATGATGGAGAGGTTTGTTCACAAAATATTTAAGTGCTTTATGATTTGTATAGAAGATGAATGGGTTATCCAATAAACAATGTATATTTTTGCAGTGCAAATATCACACCCGACCCTTCACATTCAGTCATTGAATAGTTCTTTTTTCTTTATTTAACTTCAGGCTAGTGTACACGTTTGGGTAGTCAAGTCCGCATCTCTTGGTTGTGTTAGTATAAGCAAAATTATATATATAGCATGCTCCTCTTGTTTGTATGTATTTGATTATTATTTTTGTTTGAGAAGGTGATTGAAAGTTCATAACCAATTTGTTCTACGTCTTGTTGGCCTATAATCTATGATCACACAATTAGAATATAAATAGACACCATTCATTTTCTTCTCCTCATTTTAACATTTTTAAGTTTGATGGGAGTATAAGCATAAGAAACTCTTGTATAGACTGGAATGCTCCTAACGTGATAATAGCACCTCGCTTTTATCAACTTGACAAGTTATTGTTAATAATTAGAATCATATTTTACTAGGAATTGCCCCATAGAATGCAAAGGCATTGATTGTAAGAAGGTTGTACATTGAAAAGAAGAGTTTTTGGTTGAGCAAGATGAAAAAATTGGTAGCATCCAAAAGGGATTGAGTTGTTGATTTTGTAGTTTTTCAAATTCAATCCATGTTGCATAATTTTAAATATAGTTTAAAAGTGTGCATGCCTTTGTGTGGGTTTAAGGCTAGCAAACCAATAAACAATTTATTTAGTTGACTTTATCCCTAAGTCAACTCTAAGATATTTAAGAATTAACCAAAATGCATTTCTCATGATTGGCATGTCACCACTAATATTCAACATCCACAACAAAGGCACCTTGAATTAGATGAAGTTCATATTTACATTTATGTTTTAGAATAAGTATGTATTCTCTTACTTATTTTATGAAGTTACAGTTTAGATTACAAAGGTTTTACTTATTTGATGAAGTTCCAATTTAGATTACAAAGGTTTTATATGAACAAGTTTTTCTCCTCCATTGAACATGAAGTTGATAAAAAAAATCTCCTATTGATTGGAATTAATGGCTTGTAAGGAAGCGACATTTCTATTAAAAAAATCGCATTCTTCTTCTTTATTAGAATTTTCCATTATATAAGATGAAAAATAAATGTCACTTCCTTACAAGAGTATAAGAAAAATGATATATATAGCATGTTCTCTTGTTTGTATGTATTTGATTATTTCTGTGTTTGAGAAGGTGATCAAAACTTTATAAACACTTTGTTTTAAGTCTTGGTGGCCTAGAATCCATGATCACACAATTAGAATCTAAACAAACACCATTCATTTTCTTGTCCTCATTCTAACATTTTTAATTTTGATTGGAGTATAAGCATAGGACACTCTTGTATACTTGAATCATCTTAAAATGATAATAACACCTTGCTTTTATCAACTTGACAAGTTATTGTTAATAATTAGAATCATATTTTACTAGGAATTGCTCCATAGAATGTAAAGGTATTGATTGTAAGAAGATTTTTCACGGTCAAGAAGATTTTTATGGCAAGATTTTTCACTACCATAATAATTACATTGAAAATAAGATTTTTTGGTTGAGCAAGATGAAAAAAATGGTAGAAGCCAACCGAGATTGAGTTGTTGATTTTGTTGTTTTTCAAAGTCAAGCCATGTTGCATAATTTTAAATTTAGATTAAAAGTGTGTATGCTTTGTGTGGTTTTTAGTTCTAGAAAACCAATATAAAATGTATTTAGTTGACTTTATCCCTAAGTAAACTCTAAGATATTTATGAATTAACCAAAATGCATCTTTCATGATTGGCATGTCACCACTAATATTCAACATTCACAACAAAGCCACCTTGAATTAGATGAGATTCATATTTATTTTTATGTTTTAGAATAATTATGTATTCTCTTATTTCTTTTATGAAATTCCAATTTAAATTACAAAGGTTTTACTTCTTCGATGAAGTTCCAATTTAGATTACAAAGGTTTTAGATGAACAAGTTTTTCTCCTCCAATTGAAAATGAAGTGGAGCAAAAGTTCCCTATTAAAAGACATTAATGGCTTGTAAGGAAGTGACACTCAATATTTTAAAAAAATCACATTCTTCTTCTTTATTAGAATTTATCATTATATAAGATAAAAAAGACTTCTCCTAAGAAAAATAATTCGAAGTAAAATCAATCTTGTCGTGTATTTTAAATTAACATGGTAAAGAAAAATCCAATTTAATTGAAATAAGTCACGATTTCTATCCAAATCCTCTTCATTTTTCTAACCAACATTTCCAAATAAATATCAAATAAAGGTGTGGGATTAAACCTATGGCAACTCCAAAAATGTTGCAATTAAGGTTTCAAGGCCAATAAATGAAACACACATTTCTAAGAGTTTGGAAGAGCTTTTTCACTATATCTTTGTAAGGCACAAGCAATAGGTGTTTTGTCTAATTAAAAAATGGTAGAGGCTCATATAGTATGGATAGAGGGTAAATTTTGTCAAACATATTTGTTATGTTAAAGTGAATTGCAAAAGCCTATTACTATGTTATATCATAAATGATGAAAAGTTATTGCCATTTGCTCATGTTATATGTCATAATATTGACATTATATTGCAATGATTGTATAGTTTACTGAATATTATCATGTATGATAGTTGTTGATGTGCGCTACCTACCATCATAACCATACTTTGCATTAACATTTTCACACACCAAATTTTAAAAAATAACATGATAAATAACATGATAAATGTCTATATCACATTTTTCCAAAAAATGAATAGTTAAACGGGTGGGAGCTATGAACATTTTCTTCATGGTTAGTGTGAATGTTGCTTTCTACTTTATCATCATTTTTTACTACAAAAGTTTATGATTTCTTTGTGGGGTTACTTTGAGTTTTCTCCTTTCATCTTGGAAATTTATGATTTCGTAGAATGTACATTTGCTTCTAGATTGCACTCATGACATGCCCAATCCTCTTAACAACATAACATAGACTTAAATAGATATCCTAAGAAAGGGGTAGTTGATCTACACTGCCCTCATAGCATGCCCAATATTTTTAACAACATAGACCTAAATAAATGTCATAAGTAAGAGGTAATTGATTTGCATTAGCATTATTTATGCCAAACCACATTACCGGTGAGCATTGCAAATTCACATAGTCAATGGGGAAGGTAGATCTGCAAGGGCATTGGGAACCCATAATGGACATTGCATACAAAAATCTATTACTTATTTGGTGTTACATGTAAAAGTTTGTTTGAGAATTGAATGGTAGAAAATTTCAGCCTTGATGGGAATCAACTAGGTTTTCACCACTAGAGTTTGTATCCAAGAGTTATGGATCATGGACAATGACATCGAACTTGTGGATTATTCTAATTGTACATTCAAAAGACCAAATTTTTGTATCCTCTGCATTTTCCTCCCCTAAGTAAGACTCTAGATGATGACCTAGTTCATGTAGTGGAGCACATTCCAAAATATTGGCTTTTGGAAAACTAATAGGTTGCGATTTGGTGTTAGAGATTCAAATGGGCAAGTCAGCCCTCATAAAGCTTGTCAGTACTTATTTAAGGCTCCATTCAAAATCTTCTAGAGGAGAATAATGGCTCCAATCCCCAATTTGTCAATCACAATACAAAATTTAACTTTAGATCTCTAGGCTTTAACTCTACATCCTTGATAGTTTCAAGATCTGTATCCTCTAACCCAAGTGACTCTTCCAATGCACATTTGGTGGATTCTCAAGCAGAGAAGGGTAAATTGTTGGAAGAGTGGGTTATTAGCATTGGATTCATTGGTTGTGAACTTGAGCTCAATGCTTTAATTAGGTACAAGGAAAAATCTAAAATCTTATGAGCCTAAGAAGTTGGAAATAGTTTTGAAAAGAAAGAATTCTAGGGTTCATCTAGTTGTAGGTGATGATCATAAGATTGAACATATTTTGCAATTTGAGGAAAAACATTGATAAGAAAATTTTTGGGGAGGTATTTTCTTTGTGGCTACTATGAATTCGTGGATCCAAAGGAACCAGGCCCTTGTCATAGTTTATGGTCATGTTTTTTATGTCATGACCCATGGGTGGATTGGATTTATCTTTAGGTCTAAGGAGGATGTGGCGATAATATTGGGTGGTTAATGGTTTGAAGGTTTCTCTTCCTTGTCCTTGAAACCATGCCATCCTTGTGTTGATCCCCATGTTGATATCATTTATTACATATCAATTTGGATTGATATTCTGGGATTACCACTTGTGCTTTAGCTAGGATAATACTTGGAGGACATTACAAATCTATGGGTAAAAAAATCCTAGTGGATGAGTCTTACAACAATAGCGCACAGAGATTAGTGTCTCGAATCCTTATCAAGATTAACATTCAAGGTGGATTATCTAAGTTGGTGGAGATTGTTGTTGGAAACCTAGTGCATTCATAAATTCTAGACCATGTTAATGTGCCTTTTCAATGTGTAATTGACATTGCGATGTTTATAGACACATCACTAGAGATTGTGAAAAGGGTTTAGAAAAGTATTGGAAGGTGATCATTGTTTAAACGAGGGACGAGGGATATTCTACTAAAAAAGAGGGGGTTACACAACTTATCCTTGAGAACATGGGTGATGAGGAATAAAATATCTAGTAGAATGAAGCTATTATTAGTCCCGGGAAGGACGATTCCATCAATAGATGGGAGGTGATAAACTTGAAAAATTATTTCAAATCATGATCCTTGACTTGGGACTTACAAGCTTTGATGACTAGTTTTAGGTGCCTACAAGGTTGGAAGTGAAGAAAATGTCTAAAGTTAGTCCAACGGAACCTATTCCCCCACTATCAAGTCATCCACCAAGTAAGTCACTTGAAAACATTTCCATGAATTTACATATTGCTCACAATTCCTCACTAGGAATATTACTAACCGCTAGTGAATTGTTCAAATTAGTTGGTAGTAAATGGAAGAGTAAAGAGGGTTGCAACAACCTAATAGCTCACAATTTGACCTTGCCTATGTTATATTTTTGGGTTACTTCGAAAGTGTTTTCACAATGTTTGGGGATGCTTCATGGGATTTGTGGTACATGGTGTATGTTCAACCCCTAGATGGTACAAGATGGATCATAGCATGAGAGATTGTCCATGATGTATATGCATAGTTGAGATGTTTACTCGGTGGATGATTGATCTCAATATGGTGTCGGCTTGGTGCTCCTCCCTTATATGTTGGGGTTCTCTTGATTGAGTGGTGGATGCCTTTCATGATGGACACATGGAGGAACCACTTGCTATAGAGGCCCCCACTTGGGATGATGATATTTTTGCATCATGGAGGAGGTCTTTGAGCCCTAAATGGCATTTGGCAACTTGGATTCATGTTCAAAGGATTGGATATGACTTGGGGATGCCTAGGGCTTCGATAGTGTTCTTGTAGGGGGTATATAACGCAATGGAGTACATTACTTTGGAGGATAGATGAATCTCATGGAAGCTCGAGGTGGAGTGGTGTGGACTTGCCTTGTGTAGCTACATCACCTTAGAGTCCTTATTGTACACGAAATCATGATGGGAGCATGACACTTGTTGTTTCTCATTTGTGTGTGAACAAAACCTAGTTATTGTGCTCACAAGTTATGGTCATTAATGAATTAGTCAAGAGTAAATGAAAAAATAATGGGTTATAATTGGAAAATAGATTTTTGATGGAAGGAGATAATGGAGCATTTATTTCCCACCTCCAACGGGCATGGGATAAATAAAATGTTTTGGGAGGTTAACTTCTTGTATTGAGTTGTGATTTGTAAACCCCTCTCATAGCTCATAAGAGTTGTGAGTGCATAAGAAAAGTCAAGGGAGTAAGTTCTGCCTCTCCCTTTCCCATCATGGGCAAGGAAGGCGTATGTAACCAGTGTTTTCATTATTAATAAAGAAGATATGAGAATGTTTATGTCTATCATTTGTGTTATTTGTTGTCATGTGCTAGTTTGTAGTTGTGGAATGCTTTAGTTAGTTATTGAAGCATCCTTGTTATGATTAATATGCATTTGTGGATGATTTAACTTAGGGTTTGTAGTAAATAATTTTTTGTCCAGGAGAAAGTGCCAACACTTCTACTCTAAAGTAGACATCTCGTTTGTGTGGCCTACAAGGGATCATGTAGGTTGCTTGTAAGGGATTGTTCCCACATAGTATTGTTGGACTTCCTTACCTCTCATATAAATAGAAGAAGGAGAGATATTTCATTCATATGATTTGTGTGTTCATTCTTGCTCACTCTTGTGTAGATATGTCACTTAGAAGAGGAGTGCACTTTTCCTCTCTCTCTCTCTAGGTCTTCACTTGTACCTATCCATGTCTCTCTCTCTTGCACTAGGGTTTCTTGGTCTCCTTGGAGTTTCTTGGAGCATCTTGGAGTTCTATGGTTAGGGCTTAAACCTTGGATATTGGAGACTAGGATTTTGGGAGAAAACCCTATAGTGGACTTGTGAAGAAAAAGATAAGAGGAGGATGTCTTGGCCACGGAAACTTTTAGGGTCTAATCTTAGCTCATGGGCTAAATTTAGGGGTTTTAAATTTTTAATGGGCTAATTTTTTATTAAACACCCGTTAGGTATGATTAGCCCACATTTTATTTATTTATTTTTAATGAATAGGAGCTTATCCCCCATTGAATTTGAAAAAGGGAGCCAAGGTTAAACAATTTTGCCCCTTTAAAAATGGATTTAAACCTTTGTTTTCCCATGAAAATGGCTAGGAATCTCCCATTAGCCCCCAATTTCAAGAAATGGCAGTTGCTAGGGGTTCTTTCACCTTCTATCGGTCATGGAAATCGAAGTTGGAGTTACATTCGTCCATATTTTATCAGTTGAATCTTGTTTTGCAAGTTGATTAATGTCCACATGACAAGGGTAGCTGATATTTATATCAGGTTTTATAGCAACCCATTTGCATCTAGGAGAGTTCTAAATCCCATCACCTCAAATCCAAAGTTTCCCCAAAAACATGGGATTGTGAAGCTTGCGATCGGTGATGCGGAAATAACATTTTTGTGGGTGTTTGGGGCATCATGCCTGGGGACTCATATTTCATTTATAACCATATATTTGGTCATAAAGGGGGGCATGAATTTCCAAGGAGAAACCTGCCGAAAGATTAACCAAGAATTCATGAGGTTTTATAATTTAGCGAAAGATTCACCAAGATTTTACAGGGTTTTATAATTTAATGAAATATTTGCCAAGATTTGCCAAGATTATATAATTCAATGAGAGATTCGCCAAAAAATTATATATACATAATATAACATTGATAAAATAACCTTCATATTTTCCTATATATCATGGGAATCCACCCATTTATTATACATAGAAATTTAGGGGGGCTTCTTAAAATTTTCCCTGGCCTTAACTTAGATATAGTGTAGGACAGATTCTTGCATTTGTTCTTCTTGGTGGACCTACGGTTTGATGGTTTAACCTAGCTAGGGCATTTTGTATGGTTGTGTTTAGTATCCTTGAGAAGAGGCCGTGGTATATACTTCATTGTTGAGATTATATATGAAGTTTCCATCCATAAATATTTTGTGTCAATTTCATATTTGATTTTCAGCTACATGTGTTCTTCATGTTTTGGTATCTATTTATGATTTACCGAATGGACATAAGTAAAAGGGAAATTGTTAAGTGATTTGAAATCTAAAGAAGAAGATAAAAGGGTTGATTTTATTGTTGTAATATTGCTGTTATTCCTTCTGTAAAAGTACATTTTCATATCTAAATATTCACTGATAAGTTTCCCTATAAGGGATGAAAACTTATCTCATTGATTGGTGTTTTTTCTCCTTAATTGTCGAGAGGTTTAGGGTTGTTTGAAAATGAACTATTGTACCCCTTCCACTACTATTTTTTACTTTAATTCACAATAGTCCTAGGTGAAATTTTTAATTTGCATTGAAGTGTCATTTTGGTGAATTTTCCAACATGGTATGAGAGATTTTATTGGTTGAGATCACTCTTAAGTAAGACGGGGTTTGTATTTCAACTAGAGTTTACCTTGGAGAGGTACTTGACTTAGTCACAGGTCACTAAGTGAGAATGCCTATATTGCTTGAGAGAAGCACCTTTACCTTGGAAGGGTTATTTGTCTCATTCATTCATTGATCATTTGTGCTTGAGATGAGCACTTGTACCTTTGATATGTTTTGACAAGTTTCTCTCACGATGAGAGATAATGGATATATTACATTGATGGTTGTTATGAATGCATTTTTAGCTAGTATAATGCTTAGGATGACATGTAATAGGCCTGGTTGATTTGTTACAGTGGTTTCTAGTGATAGGTAGTAGATCTATCTAATTATTGGTTGGCATGGTTTTATTTTTAGTGAGTGATATACTTTGAAGTATCTAAGATAGTTGGATGATTTGTTCTAGTAGATGCTAGTTTTTTTTTTACTTGTGATAGGTGGAGGATCTTCTTCATATTATATATTTTCTAGGAAGGATGTGTCTTTGATCTCTTTCTTATGTTCTAACACCGTATATACTTTGGTTGGTATGCAGATAGTGGAGCTTTGAGACATATGGCATAAGATAGATCATTGTTTAGCATATTTTAGGAGGTAAAGGGAAGCATGACTGTGAAGCTTGGTGATGATGCCATTTACCTTGTGAGAGGAGTTGACTCCATTTAATTTTAGATGGATTCAAGTGATGTTCTTAAGTTGGTTTTTATTATTATTTATTCTTGGTTTGAAGAGTCATTTTCTTTCAGTGTATTGGCAACAAAGGTAAAATGGATAGTTACTTTTTAGGAACAATGATGCACCATCCAAAATTTTAGTCTAGCTAGTGGAAATACTTTAGCTAAAGGGGTGAGAGAGGGTGTCCTTTATAAGTTATTTGTTGATCCAATGGGATGTGTACATTCTAGTGAGAGGATGGATGAGCCTTCTAGTTTTGAGGCACATGTAGAGAATGCATGGCGGGATACCATGGAGATAGGATCAAAACCTATGATGGATGCAATGATTGATTCTAGGATTTGAGATGTTATAGAGGAGGGGAGTTCTGATGGTGATATTGAATTCATCCATGAGCCTTCTAGTTGTTAATTGGAGGAGAGTTGTGATGCCTCAATAGAGTATAATGTTGAGATTGATTCTAGAGTTGTAGCTAATGAGAGTATTATAGAATATAGAGCCAGGGATTCTCGTTTCTTGTAGATATAGAGATTTTCCCTTGATGTTACTCTTACTTTAAGATTCTCTCAATATGAGGTAACTTAACTAATTCATGTTGGTTTAGTTTCCAGAGGATTTGAAATATATGAGAGGGATTCTCATGTGGACAGGTTGATGATGGCGATTCATAAACCACGAGATTTGTATTCTAGGATAGAGGAGTTGACATGTATGGATATTTATCTTTGTGAATTTTATAGATGTGATAAAATTACATCTTTATCTCATATGGATATATGCCTATATTTGTTGGCTAGTTTAGGGATATTTTGATGTGGTTTCCTTTGATGTTGGCCCATGATGCTAAGGATGATGGAAGTTTGCAATTAAATTTGCTCTAAGGGGGAATCATTTCTTTATATTCACAAGTGGTTATTATTCATTGGATGATTGAGATGTTGCAATATCATGGTTGATATATTATTTACAAGTGACAATTTCTTTACATATGACAATAGTTGATTTTGAGACTGCAACCAGTACTGATTTGTAGATAACAAGTTGGTGGACTTGCAAAGCGAGTCAATAAGTGTCAACATAAACACTTTCCTCATAAAGAAGGAGTGTTAGATTTTTTGGTTACTCTAAAAAGTGTTTACATCATGTTGGGGGTGCTTCATGGGATTTTTGGTACATGGTGTATGTTCATGCCATCGATGGCCCAAGATGAATTGCAACATAGATGGTCCATGATATATATCCATAGTTCAAATTTATTTGTTAGTGAATGCTTGACCTCAAGATGGTGTTGTCCTAGTGTTCTTCCCTTACACATTGGAGTTATCTTGCTTGGGTGGTGGATGAATTTCATGATGGTCACTTGGATCTGGAACCACTTTATTGGAGAGTGCCCCACTTGGGATGAGGATCATTTTGCATCATGGAGGAGGGGTTCAACCCCTAAATGAGATGTTGAAAATTGGATTCATGTTTGAAGGATTGGATAAGGCTTGAGGACACCTAGGGATTCAATATTATACATGGAGCTAAGAAATGGAGTACATTTATTTTGAGGATGCATGGAGTCTGTGGAGACTTGGGATAGATTTGTGTGGAATTTCCTTATGTATCTACATCACCTTGTATTCCTTATTGTGCACTAGACCATAATTGGAGAAATACACTTGTACTCTAGAGTGGACATCTCACTTTTGTGGCATACAAGGGATCATGTAGGTTTCTTGTAAGGGATTATTCCCACATAGTATTGTTGGACTCCCTTACCTCTCATATAAATATAGGAAGGAGAGAGTATTTCATTCATATTACTTGTATGTTCATTATTTATCACCCTTGTGTAGAGATGTGACCTAGAAGAGGAGCACACTTGTCCTCTATCTCTATAGGTCTGCACTTGTACTTATTTCTCTCTCTCTCTCTCTCTCTCATGAGTTATGGTTTCTTGGCCCCTTTGGATTTTCTTGGAACATCTTGGACTTATTATTCTTGGTGGACCTAGGGTGTGATGATTTACCCTAGCTAGGGAATTTTGCATGGTTTTATTTTGTAGTTTCGAGAGGAAGCTATGGTGTGTACTTCATCATTGAGATTATATATGATGTTTCTATCCATACATATCTTGTGTCAATTTCAGATTTGACTTTTAGCTACTTGTGTTCTTCATATTTTCTATTTACATATATTTATGATCTTGTTGGTTGGACATAATTAAAAGGGGAAATTGTTAAGTGATTTTTACATCTATATAAGAAAATAAAGGGGCTTATTTTACTACTGTAATATATTGATATTATTTATGTAGTAAAATTGCAATTTTAAATTTGAATATTGTCTGCTAAGTTTCTCTAGAAGAGTTGAAAAATTATTTTATTGGTTGGCTTATTTTCTCCTTATTTCCATGAAGTTTAGGGTTGTTTGAAAGTGAATTATTGTACTTCTTCTGATTCGTAAACTATCATGTATGTTCCACTAGAACAGTTCATCACAACGGATCTTACAAATTAGTTCTTATTTGATTAGCTTATTTTTATTGAATTCCAAATAAATGGAACTAAAACAAGAATAGCTTGAGCAAATAAGTACACAATCGATACAATAAAATGAGATATACCCTAGGAAAATCCATTATGGAGAAAAACCCAACCACGAATGAGGACTATGCCTTGCTCTTTATGTCACATTGAAAATGCAAAGGAAATGGTACTCTCTATGGAGTTACCTATGACTCTGTGGCCATAATGGATACTATAGGATATCCTATCTCCTATGTTCTTCTCTAACATCCATTCTCATGCCATTTCTCAACTATGGAACATTACAATACATCAAAAGAATGGAATTCCCTTCTCTTCTAGCAAACCAATATTTATATCCCAATAGCCATCTAGGATTAGGATTAGGGTTTATGCATGCCACAAATCTCAATAACGGTTAGGATTTTGATCCTTCTAGAACGTTCTTGAAGGTACACATGTGACTAGATCCACATGTGTGAAAAATGAGAGTTGATGTGGAGTGCATTCAATACCATGGTGGTCAACTTGCAGGATGCATAACTTCTTCATATGGACTTCGTTTGAGGTGATTTTTGGACCATTGGAAAGGTATTGGTGTGTAGAATATCACATATTGGTCCAAAGTAGTAAGGTTTGAGAAAAATACGTGTCATTTAAGCCATCAAAATGGCCTCGAAATTTTTATACAGTTTTTTATCCCAAATTTGAAAAGTGAGACCTGCCCCTAAAATGGGACCTACAAGCCATTCATAAAATTTATTGAGCCCAAAAGCTCCGAATAGGTGACAAATTATATATTGATCCATTTCAGATCACATCTCCCCATTTTGGGAGGCTTTTAATCCCCAAAATATTTTACTAAATGAGGTGAGGAAAGTTTTCCTCTACTTTTCCTTGGGGTACCATTTAACCTTGCATGGAATTTTTCCTTTCAACCCCACCTTCCATAGTTCATATTGTCCATGTCTGGTATTTATGGACTTCTTCTACAAAACGACGTCTTCTTCTAACTCTACCTGAGTCTCAGGTACTAATTCGTCTACAAAAGGTAATACTTTTTCAGCTTCCTGATCCAACATGGAAGGTTAATATAGTTTCATTTTTTCCATAGTCACTACAGAGTAAATGCACACGTATGGGGGTAGACTGAGTTTGTATACATTATCTCCCACCTTCTCCAATACCTCAAAAGGACCATAACTTAGATCCTTGATCTTGTTACCATGACCCTATATTTTTTCCTTGTTTAGGTGTGTTATACTTCAATATTACACATTGCATCCTATTGTAGCACCCTTGTACCAAGCGACCTAAATGACACTTCCCCTTAATGATCACTTGGACATTCAGGAGTGAAAACTATTGCCTGAGCACTGAAAGAAAACACCTCATTTTCCATGTGTCACCCAGACAGACCTCATCTGAGGGAATTATCACACTCTACCTAATTGATGGGGCGCGATAATTAAGGTTACCACGCTTTGCTCCTACCTTAGGGTGCGATAATACTGCGCTATGCTCAGTTCTAAGGGCGCGGTAATCCATTTTTAACCTTTTTCCTTATATTTTGGGATCTTAACTTTCGAGAGATACCATTGGGATTTCCAGCTCTGGTTCGATCTCAACTCCTATCTCTGTTTAGTGGGTCTGATCCACTAAATACTCTCTAGATCCATATTACTCTCTTGTTGGTTAACCCTCCCATACACTATAAGAGAGAAGCCTTCCATGAGCCAAAGGGAGGACTTTTGGGGCATCAAACCTATGATCATAAGCGTTTTACAGAGATAGCTAGAGGAGTGGACTTGGAGCTGGAGTGGGCTTAGAAATCAAGCAACTACTTTGTAAGCACTCTTGAGTTCTCAATAAAATATAACTTGTCTTGTTTCTCTATTTATGCATATTGATCATGTTTCATTTACATAAATTGTATTCAATAGAATATATATCTAACTTGTGATTCAGTTATTTGGAAGATAGTGCACACTTGTTTATTGTTTTGGTCTCTACAGTCATCGCGAGGATCTCGGGATCGAAAACTCGATTAGACAAACATCAGAACAGAATTTCAGTTGTCTTCTTTCTCATCTATCAAATGTTAGAACTGGAAACACTAATTTAGATCTAGGGAATGAAGTAGCATTTGTTTCCTTTTTTGTCTTAACATAGATTTGATCTTTGTCACTTTATCCTAAGAGGGCTTCTTCTTACTCGTAGGAAGAAATATCTACAACAAAAACTGGTGACTCCGCTGGTTTTAACCCCTTTTATTTGAGTTCTTTTACTTTCATTCATTTTTTATTGTGAAATTGCTCTTCCTTCAAAACAGTCTTGAAAGTTGGTCTCTTTGACCTCTGTTCACCCCCCCTCCCCTCTGCATCAGACCTCTGTCATTGATCAGTTAAGTCCTCTGGGTCTGCAAACCCCTAAAAAGTAAAATACTTTTCTTAAACTCGCGCCTTTTTTTCCCTGTTTTGAGAATTATCGTGCTCCCATCACTGCCCACAGAGTGATAACTTATAGTTTACCGCACCCTCTAGTCTTGTTAGAGCGCGATAATTCACCAGTACCGCGCCTGGTCCCATGTTAGCCACGCGATAATCTCTGTAAATAAGGTTGTTTTTCCAGTTTGCTTGGTTCCTTCTGGTCATTTTTACCTTCTCTGTCTTTGGTTGTTGCTTTGTTTCTTACCAGACCTCTGCAACCTGCTTAGCTGCAATACAGTGCCTGTATTTTCATTATTTTTGAAGTTGTGTAGACTCCTTTTCCATCTTTAGGTTTGTGATCATTGTTATCACCATACTTGTTCATTACCTATTGCTTCTTGTCTACATATCTTGTCACTGTCCGTTTTAGTTGCAAAGTCTTTTATGATCTGTTTTTCTTTGTTGTGCACTTGAATTTTTTGAGTTAGTGGCATCATACCCATATTGATCACCTCCTCATTATTCTTGCATTGGATTGATCCTTTCATGATAATCAAGTTGTTGTTACTATTTCTCTTTCCTTGATTATATAAGTCTTACAGATTACATTGTTCTTATAAGCAATATTTTTCCATCCCTGTCATCAAAATCAATATTGGAATTTTTTCTTTTGGAACATTGTCTTGCTTTTATTGAAAAGATCTAGTTTATGCTTTTGCATATTAGGAAGTGAATCATTTATCATTGCTTGTCACATAATCTCTCATTTGGAAGCATAAATAGTGGTAGATCGGTTACATTCGAAAGTAGTTTTCATTCAGTTTGGCTTATTTGAAAAAATGAACAAAAAGTTTGTTTGTTGAGTGGTTTTTTCATTGATTTTGAAAAAGTTCATGCATTGTGATCGAAGAACTCTCCCTTCTCTCTAGCTAGATTTCATCAAATAGAAAGGCTCATTTCGATTCATTTTTATTTGCATGGTTTGAGTCATCACAACACCACAAGTTTCATTTCCATTTACCCGATTGAGTAATACAACCACTAAAATTTACACTCCCTAACTCAACACACTATAACCTCACTTGAGGAAAAAAGAATTTGTTAGTTAGGTAGGACACCGGGGATAGGCATTCAAATAATTCCCCCTTGTCATTATCATTTGAGACATAGCTGTTGTCCTCTAGGGTACTAAAATCCTCTAGTATTTATTGACACAGTCATCGACCACTTTGTGGAGAGGGCCTCCCATCATTTCGGGGGTAATCCGCGAGGATTGGTTCTGGAAGGACTTTGTGGAATACCGCACTCCACTTAGCTCCTAAGGCATATCGATCCATTGTATTCCTTGTATTCTCCGGCCACCATACTGGTGATACAAGGGTGATAAGGCAGAAGTGCCAGTTTCTTTCTCCAACGTGCCATGAACAAGGTAGCTCAGTAACTTTTCTTCTAAAGCTATTTACCCCGGATCCCTTTCGGTAGAGGGACATCCTTCCATTATTGGTCTCTCATTTTGTATTGTTCGACTTGGATTTCATCACCTTGCGAAGGATACAACTTGTTGAGGTCTCCATCTCTTGGTTAGGAAGTTTTGCTTGCTATTTCATTTTCTTAGAGGGTCATTTTTCTTTTTAGTGATTGCTTGTTGGCATTCTGGTCACTTTGTTTTAGCTCGCTTACTGTGACGCCGGTCTCAGTATAGTTTTTAGAGCTTGCTTTTTTTGGCCTGTGAGCCTTGACTTTTTCTAGCTCCCCTTTTGCACACTCGGCTGCTTTAGGGTTTTTGAGTTCTTTTCTATGAGTCTGTCCCTGGAACTTGTATTCCCATCATTATGTCTGATCCATGAAGATCACGAAGGATACAGGGACAAATCCCACCACCACCACCATGGACTTTTGGTCCTCCTACATCACGTATTCCTGCCCCTGTCGGCCGCGACGATGGCTGGGGGAATGTTCCACCACCTATTTGCACTACATCTTCAGTTCCTCTTGTAACCATAACTCATAGCACGGTCTCAGAACCTCTTGTAGTTCCTGGAACCAGTAACACACCTGATATTCCGGATGTCACTCAACCCACTATCATTCCATAATTACCTCCCACAATGGACAAAACCATAGCTCCTGAAGCTAGTAATGCACATGATACTATACCGGAGGCCATCACCCTCCTAGATGTTAGCACTACCCTGCCAACAGACACTTTCTACAATGTTCCTGAAGGATTTGTTGGAACCATTGAAGGATCTGACGAAGATGTGTCTGAGCTGATTCCAATCCCGGACAGATACGTTGAAGTTATTGAAGAAACCGAACTACCTAATACACCTTTTGAACCTGAGTTTGACCTTTTTACTTCCCAAGTGGAGCCTCCTCTTGCTACCACTACATCGTCAGGTGTCCACACTTAGGAAACCGATTCTTCTAGCAATTTACCCTTCATCGTATCCCTCCCTGATCTCCCCTGAGGATAAGAGATTATGGCGTCAATCCAATCTAGCATGGTTAGTCTTTTTAAATCCCCTTTAGCATCGAGACAATTCAAACATGATACAGAGCAAATGCTCTCGTTGGCTTCCCAACACCCCCCTGCCACCCGTCCTCCTGGTTATCGACCTCATCACATTCTATCTAGTACAGAGTTTCATCACTCCTATGCTGACGGCTCCAGAACTTCATATTTTACTATACCCCATCTATTTTCGGACCCCTCATGAGATACAAATCCGGGCCCAGCCCTCGATGTTCCTCCTATTTTTAAAGACCCTATTGACGTGACTCCTGATACCCCTCGGTTAAATTCCCCACATTTGCTACCATCCAATATGTTTGGCATACCTTCACAGGAAACACCACTTATGAGGGATAACCCAGTGTTCTCTCCGTCCCCACTTGTCACGTATGGAAGACCCCCCCCACAAATCGTCACCTTTGGCGCCATTGACCAAACGAAAATACCCCACCTTTCTAGTATTGGAAGAACATCCATTCATATTGCTGGATCATCCATGTTGACCAGAGGTTCATCTTCGGCCACCATCTATAGCATTTCAGGAGGTGGACAACCGACTATTGGAACCACTGATCCCAACAACCAACCCCCCCCTCGAAGACCATCAAACCCACCTGTAGGAGGACAACCATCTTTTGGGAATGCCGGTCCCAGTCACCAACCTCCTCCCGTCGGACCATCTAATCCACTTGCTAGAGGGCAACCCCTTGTTACCATTCAAAGCAGGGCCACTCAACAACCTCCTCCTTCTTTTACATCAGCTCAACAAGGCCCTTTTATTGGAGGAGCACCAATCGTTAACGCCCCCATTGGCACCATCCAACAACCCTCTCAATCAACAAATTCTGCTCAGTTAGGCATGTATAATTCACTTGGTAGTGGACAACTTCATGATGATATCCCAACCGGATCATATTTCCAACATCCCTCGTCAGGTACACTTCCTTCTTGGAGATCCCAAAACCTACAGAGTGGGGGATACTCTTTGTTCGGAACCTGGAATCAAGCTGGGGGCCAACCTACTCAACCTTATATTCCCCCCAACCTAAACTTTGGAATTCCTTATCCTTCAGCCGTAAATACTCTATGGAACCCACCGCTTCAGCCTCCACCCCTTTATTAAGGTGGAACCAACATTCCATGGACACCATTCTTTCAGGCATCCCCCAACCCTGGTATGGGTAACCCTCCACCCAATCAAGGTGGCTGAAACATTCCTAGAACACAACAATCCCAGGGGACCATACCCCAAAAAGGAATGGGAAATATTCTTGGGACACAACAACCCCGGGGAACCATCCCCCAACAAGAAACGGGAAATATTCCTGGGCTGCAACAATCCCAGGGAACTATACCCGTCATCCCTACTTAGCAGAACATTCAACAACCGGTTACTATTGTGATTCCGAGTCAAATGATAAATCCATGATTTCGAACACACAACCGGTTAACCAGATGGTCTACTATCCTCAGAACTTCCAATAGTATCCTGTGGGAAACATGTATGGGTACAATACGCAGTAGTATGCTATGCAGGAATTCCCACACCATACAATTACTACTCATACCTGCATCCCAATCGTCAACTTCCTTTCTTGGCCACACTAGACTTACCTGATTTTTCGAGGCTTATTAGCGATCCCATATGGCATGAACCACATTAGGCACCCATCCCAGCCAAACTACCATTAGACATTCCCAAGTTCGATGCCAAACCCAAGGAAGACCCCAAGAACAATGTAATGACCTTCCATCTTTGGTGTTCATCGAACTCGTTGATGGACGACTCCATTCGGTTATGGCTCTTCCAGCGTACCCTCACCGGCACGGCAACAAAATGGTATATCGAGCTACCGCAACATTACTTTCATGATTTCAATACCTTAGCTATGCAGTTTTTGACACATTTCCAGCTCCCCATCCGATACGAGACTGGAACAGACCTGTTGACCTCACTATGTCAAAACACTTCTACGCACATCTCAGATCATATTCACGAATGGCGTTGACGCCATAGGTTAATCAAGGCACCCATTCTGGACCAGTTACTTGCTCATTGGTTCACAAAGTCATTTCTGCCTCCCATCGCCAGGGATATTGCCATGGGTTGACCTGTCACGAAGGAACAAGCGATTTATCACGCTCAGTATATGGATTTGGTATATACCCAATCCAAAAATTTATACGAGCTTATTTCCCATGCCACCCGCACCAATACTGATCCAACCAAGCCTACCACTGAACCCCCCATCGATGGTATCATCGGTTCAGTTAAGGCTCAACCTGCCACCAAACCGAATGGGCAACAAGGTAGTGCTTCCCCCTCTCCACCCCTGGCTGCTCCCAAAGCTTCTACTTCTCCTGCTCTCTCCTCCGAGGTGAACGTGGCTCAATCCCCGTCATAACCATTCAGGGGAAAGAAAAATAATAACTGTTGAAAATACAAGAAACCTTCCAACCAACAAGAGAACCCCAAGCCACAACCCACCAACAACAATCCCAAACCACGTCAGAAAGCAAAGTTCCCCTGCCTGATTTTCTAGGAAGATCACTACACACGTGATTGTCCCTATAAGTATGAAGTCAACAAATTTGTTAAAGGATCCTCCCGCCCAACAGTTTTAATTGATCCTTTCCCCCAGCAACAACAACAGATGGTTTCCCACAATCCCCCACAAGGGGGCAATCCGAACAACCCACCTCGCAGAGAAACGTCCGCCAACCATGAAATTCTGATGATGAGTAACGAAGAGATTAATCTATCTACTCAAGCAAGGACATACGATACCTTTTCAAGTTCAAACAAACCCGAGACAACCAATGGAAAGTCTCCTTCTGAAGATCCTTCCATCCCTCCCCCCAACGATCATCTCCACATTGAGAGACCGGCCACAGACACAGTGCTACGCCCACCCAAAGGAACCATCCGAAAGGCGACATTTAATCCTAACGTGCGAGCAACCCAGAATTACAATATTGTTGAAGATCTAGCTCAAGCACCATGTGGGATGTCGACTTTCGAGGTTCTCCAACATTGCCCCATGCAGCATAGAACCTTACTTTCAGCACTAGAGGCAGTGGACCCGGATACTTCAAACACGATTATGTTTAACTTGGAGTATTTTAAACCTCGACTTTCTCACCAGTTAGCCTTCCAGGTCCACACAAAGATCCATGGAAACAACATCCATCACATTGTCTTAGATGAAGGTGCTTCCACGTCAATCATGTCTTTGACTTGTTGGAGAGCCCTAGGCTCACCCGAAGTTACAACTTCTCCCACTACTCTCAGAGCGTTCGACGGACACGGTTTTTATCCCTATGGACTCATTCCTACGAGTGGCGTTGAACTAGGGGGAAAAACATTATCTATACACATCGAAGTCATAGATGCACCATTGGATTACAATCTTCTACTCGAACGGAATTGGTTCTACGCCACGACCGCCATGTCATCTTCCGTCTTTCGATTAGTATAATTTCCTCATCAATGGAAGATTGTCACTATAGATCAGTTAGACTTTTGTACTCCAGACACTCATCCGAACCTCGCCAACATTGTTACATTACTGGGTCAGTCTCAATACCGCCTCGAAGATGTTGGCATTGGTCTTATGAAGGATTCCTCCCTCATCGGAGTATTCCTAGAGCTCAGATCCCCTATACAAACTGTCAATATGATATCATCAAATATCACCCCATCTAATGATTCTTGGGTGGTATCGAGTCCTACGGAGATTGAAAACTATGGCAACGCCATGCCTTTAAACAGAAACCTGGCAACTTATGCGGCGATCCAGTCAGCCACAGATTGGGTCGACCCTACTACGCATCATGCAGTGGTACAACTCTCGTCTGATGCTGGCCCATCGTCGTCACTTATCGATCCTTTCACATTGATTTTTCCTTTTGACGAATCAATTATGGAGGTTATGTGAGTCGATGAACCACCCTAGGAAGATCACCACCATCAGTCTTCTTTTCCTACGATACAGACGATCGAGCAAAACACCAAACCCAGTAGTTCACTGGAATTTGTTAAAACCAAGTTCCCCACTTCAGTTGACGATATATTTTTCGAAGGAAACTTGGCCAATCTTATGGAAACCACTCCTATTAGTGAAACTTGGTGTCGTGGAAAACATTCACATAGGCAAGACATGTACTCCTACTGAGCTAGAGTTCTATACTGCCTACTTTAAAGCATTCTGCGATGTTTTCGCTTGGAGTTATGAAGAAATTCCAAGAATAGACCCCTCCATCATGGTCCACGAGATTCCAACTTTTCCTGGTGCCCGACCAGTTCAGCAGAAACTCTGTAAGGCAACCGCTATCAAAGTAGAAGTTGAAAAACTTTTGCGTGTTGGTTTTATCTATCTTGTCCCACTGACAGAATGGGTGTCTAACATCGTTCCCGTAGCCAAGAAACAGGGTACGATTAGAGTTTGTGTCGATTACCATGATTTGAACAAATCTTGTCCAAAGGAAAACTACCCAACTCCATTCATTGACCAGATTATCAATAACTGTGCTGGGAGTGTCATCTTTTCATTCATGGATGGCTTCTCTGGCTATAATCAGATTGAGATACTCCCCACCGAACAACATAAAATAGCCTTTATCTGCCCATGGGGAACCTTTGCATACCGAAAGCTACCCTTTGGCCTCAAAAATGCCACGGCAACTTTCCAACGGGCTATGTCATACACATTTCAGATATCAAAAATATTGTAGAACCATATCTTGATAACCTCCCCGCTCATTCTCAGACTCGGGAAGATCACCTAGATCACTTAGGCGCCATCCTTACTAGGTGCCGCCACTACAATATTTGTTTGAATCCACACAAGTGTGTTTTTTGTGTTGAAGCTGGAAATTTTTTGGGATTCATAATCTCTAAAGACGGTATCCGATTGGACCCCGCGAAGGTAGAAGCTATTCTAGCTCTGCCTTCCCCCACGAATGTACTAGAACTTCAAAGTTTGCAAGGGCACGCAAAATTTCTACGTCGTTTCATGTGTAATTTCGCTGAGATAACAAAAGGTTACACGAGGCTTCTAAAGAAGAATATCCCATTATTTTGGGATGACGAATCCCAACGATCCTTTGACAATTTAAAGGTAGCCTTAACCAAGGATCCCCTAATTCAAACCCCCAATTACACACGGGATTACATTTTATATCTCGCAGCTTCGACTTCCTCCATTTGCATGGTGTTAGTCCAGGAAGACGCTAACGACACAGAACATGTAGTATATTACCTTAGTAAGAGTCTCCTCGACTCTGAAACTCGCTACTCACATGTTGAAAAGCTGGCTCTGGCCACAGTTTTTGCTGTCCAGCGGTTTTGTCATTAAATTTTGCTCCGCCGGACCATTGTCATAGTTGATTTCAATCCGATGCACTATATCCTCACACGTCAAGTGCTTGGGGGAAAATACTCTCGTTGGATTGTCATCCTGCAAGAATTTGACTGGGAATTTGGCAAAGCCAAATCCAAGAAATCTTTGGTCTTTGGAGAGTTGATTTGTACTTTGCCCCATGTCACTGAGCAACCAGAGCCCATCAATTCTCTTCCCGATGAATCGTTGTTTCTCATTGGAACGTCCAACCCATGGTATGGGGATATCATATTATATCTCCAAACCCAACGTTTTCATCCTGAACTTAACCGTGATGAACGTCGACGCGTCCGACACCATGCCAAGTACTGCCTCATCATCATCGATACCCTTGATCGTCGTGGTGTCGATACCGTTCTTCAACGTTGTTTAAATTTGGACGAAGCTAAACACATTCTTATTGACTGCCACTTTGGAGCATGTGGCGGTCATCTCTCTGGGATGGCTACGGCCCAGAATATTTTACGAGCAAAATATTTCTGGCCCTTGATTTTCAAAGATTGCATTGAAATGGTCAAGAAATGTCCACCTAGTCAATTCTTCCATAGCAAGAAACGCTCACATCTTGCTCCACTTCACCCTGTTGTTGCCGTCGGCCCCTTCACCAAATGGGGCATTTATTTTACGCATTGTAAGCCCACTTCAGCCGGGGGGCATATCTATGTTATAGTAGCTGTCGACTATTTTACAAAATGGGCTGAAGCGATGCCTACTTTTGTAGAAGATGGTAAAACATCAGCACAGTTCATATTCAACCACACCATAGCTAGGTTTGGAGTTCCACAATATATCGTGACCAATCATGGCTCTCACTTTAGAAACCATATGATCAAAGAATTGAGCGCTAAGTTGGGTTTTCATCATGAGAACTCAACCCCGTACTACCCACAGGCCAATGGCCAAGTCGAAGCCATAAACAAGGTTTTGAAAAGCATGATACAACGCATTGTGGGTACTCATAAGTACAACTGGCACTTCGCTCTCTTTTTGGCATTATGGGCCTACCGAACCTCATTGAAAAATGATACCGGGTTCACACCATTCCAATTGGTGTATGGCCTGGAATCCATTTTACCAATTGAATGTGAAATCCCGTACTGAAGATAGCCATAGAGCTACTTCCCAATACGACTTCCGAAGAAGAATGATTTCTGTATCTAGCTAAGTCGTATGAAACCCGCCACGACGCTGCTATAGCTAACGAATCCCATAAGAACCGCATCAAAGCACAGTATGATAAATCCGTTCAACCTCAGATTTTCAATGAAGGTGACCTCGTGCTCACATATGACGAAATGCATGACAAATAGGAAAAGGAAAGCTAGAGTCTATGTGGTATGGTCCCTTCATCATAAAACATGTATTGGAAAAAGGATCCTACGAGCTTTTCGATTGTGACGGCACACCTTTGGCACGGCCCCGCAACGGGCTGTACCTAAAATGTTTCTACGCGTAGGTTTATCCTGCACGAGACATGTTGTACATAATGTACTTAACTTGTTTTCAGTTTTTCTTTTGTGTGTGTGTGCATGGATTTTATTTCATGTATCCTCATTTACCTCGACTTGTGCTTCTATGTGCAGATGTTTGCCTACCATGGATTTGCTGATGGTGCTAGCTGACACACCCGGAACCTAACTTCCACAGCATGGGTTATCTATTCTCCTGTTGGCGAGTTGGTATCTTCAGGAGCCACTTGCTTGGTCCCCGCAACCAAGAACATTGCAGAGTACCGTGTAGTCATTGGACTCTTAATTGAAGTTGCTTCCCTCATAATCGACTCCTTATCAGTCTTTCTTGACTCCCAACTCATGGTGTCTCATTTGAACTGTATCTACACTGTCCGCGATCCTATATTACTTCACTTATTTTGAAGGGTACACCTCTTGGAACGATCTTTTGATTACATTTCATATCAACATATACAAAGAGAATTCAATTTTGTAGCTGACTCATTGGCTAACTACATTTTGGATTGGCATCTATCCCATACATAAAAAAATACATCATAAAACAAACACACAAGCCATTGTAAATGAATACGTCATATAAATAAGTCCACATGTATATAATCGCATATAAAAGTGTTTTTCTGAATACATATAATAAAGTTTGTGTCTGAAGACAAAATTTGGGATCTCGTCCCATACAAAAATTGGCTCTCTAGCCTACATATCGTGTACATGCTGCAAAAAGGTAAAATACTACTGTCTAAGGAGATCTAGGAGATCTATCATGATCATCCTCAGATTCCTTGTGCTGCTCATGGTAGCAGACCACAGCCCTAGCCACCCTACGGAGGAGTTGGCCAATACGCCTAGGCACATGCACATTATGCCACTGGAGATGAAGAGGGACGCCATCTACCCTCAGAGATGGAACTCCAAAGGTCAAACCCTGAAGATTCCGCTCCACATCACGGATTCCCCCCACTTCATCTTCATCCTCCTCCTCAGCAGCAGCTTGGTGCTCGACCCCACCGCGACGCAACGGTGAGTAACCCGCTGGTCTCCTTGGTCCACGATCTACGACATGCACATGTACATACATTACATCTTTTTGCACATTCAAAAAATCATAAAAATTATATATTTAAAAAATTAAAAACACATTGGTGAAGGTCATATACCTGAGTTATCCCAATCCTCGTCATTGGGAAATGCCAAGTCAATGTCTTCACGGAAGTCCAGCCCCGCATAAGGGAAGTCCCCGATCATCACGATCTACTCCTCGAGCCATGAGAAAAAGTCCTCACCAAAGGCTAATACTTGTGGCCCCCTGAGCCGTCCTCCGTAATCACTCCATCGACCCATCCTAGGTTCGGTGGCAGGACGTATGGGCATAAATATCTACAGACACAACAATGGCACCCTCTCCAAAAAGAAGGTGACTAGGATACTCCCATATCCAAATTGGCGAGTCTCCCCATCCCTACACTTGGTAATTTGTTCCTTGAGTTTTGCTAACACCCCTTCACACCAGTTGAATAAATTAGGTTCCATGCACTCTACAATGAGATTCATTTGCGCCCGGGATGCTTGATGTGCGCTCACATTACCCGCCACTCGAGTTATAGTGAAAAATACAGTTCTTAATGGGAGCTCTATCACATCTTTGATAGCTACTTTCCCAATCTTTTTTTACGAACCCTGTCGGAAATAACGGGCAATTAAATCATTGGTACTCTCTTCTGAATGCCTGTGCCCCGTTAGGTTCACCCGTGCCCCTCTCCTAGAGAGGCCAGTGAGGAAGTAAACATCCTCGAGTTCAATCTCAAGGGTATGTTCTCCAACTCGAAAAGCTTGAATGTCGGGTTCCCACATTTGTATTATGTGAGTGAGAAGTTTTCCTTGCTTGTGGATACATTTGGTCTTAAAGAACTTCAATAACCCACATGCCCGTAATGCATTCAATGTCATTTGATCGTTTGCAGCCTCTAGATCATCAGCTTCGTGCTCCCTTTCCTTCCAATCAACCATTTTTCTTCAAATGAGATGTAAAATCCTGTAAAAATCCATTTAAAACATTTATGAGCAATCTAGAAAGTTGATCTCATCACAAACATGAGGAAACACTTAAAATTCTTTATCTTTTTTCGCGATTATCACACCTGGGCGTCGCCTGGCTGTCCGGAAATCAATAATTACCGCTCTCCTGTGTCTAACCACAACACGGTATTACCATGTTTCGTGATAGAGGGAGCCCACAGTAATTCCTGAGGCGAAAAATGCCCCTTAGGGATTCCTCAAAAAATTATCAAATTGGTGAGAAATAAAAAAATGAAGACATGAATTGAAAGAGGAGTTTAAGAGATCCTACCTGGTGCAGACGGTTGTCCAAACAATGCCTCGGATCTCCAGATATGGTCACTTGAAGTTTTTCCCTTTAATAGGTGAAAATTTCTCTATGAGCAAAAATAACAAAGTGAAAATGGTAAGTTTCTATTTTTACCTCTTGCTTATATAAGTTGCATAACCTAATTTTTGCTCATTATTTTATTAAATATCTTTTTAGGTCAAATTATTCATATTACTAATATCTGTTTCCAAGGTTTCCTAAACCATTTTTGATAGGATCTTTACACTTTGTTCACACTGGCGATACATCACTGTTTTGACCTTGATTTGAGCTGACTTTATCTTTTTCACGCTCTGGATTAAAACCTAAAAAAGATTCCAAGCTCCTTTTCACACCTGTGTCGTGCTTGTTGAAATTAAGTAAACAGTGTCGATCTTAATCAACTTTACTCGTGCTCGTAAAATGATGAGGACAGTATTATTTCGGTTTTATTTTCTTCTTGTTCGGACCAGAATGATTAAAAAATTACGAAAAAGACCATTGGGGTTCTCTTTAAGCTCTTTTTAGACTCCCTCGCTTCAAAAAGATTGCCAAGTGCACTTGTCTCTTTCACACTTGTAAAAGTATTTGAAAGGTCGTCTATTCAGTGATAGGTTACCCCTTTTTTGGCCTGTCTAGACTATTTACGAGAAAGGTATACCTCAGTCAACTTTTGACTGGGAGAGTTCTCTCAGGAATTGTTTTACACTTTTTCGGGATTGGGAGATTAAAATTATGAAAAAGTACATTCTGGAGCCTTCTTCAAGTTTTTCAGACTCTCTAAATGTGAAAAACTGTCGAGTTTTCCTTCTTTGGACTCGTTAAAATTCAACATCGAAGGGCTCGCTTTGGGATGAACCCCTCCTTTCTCAGGTTCGTAAAACATGCGAGATCAGACTCATCTATGAGATGAGCTATACCAAGTATCTATTATCCTCCTCAAGCTCATAATACAACAAAGATGTACTCGTCCATCATGTCGGGGGAAATTGGGAAATGAGTCAAGTTTATCTTGTTGGCAGCTTGTCAGTCGTCACCTTTGAACATGGCATGCGTCTATCCCTTGTCTTATGTCGGGTATTTATCTTTTTCTGCTGAGTTATGATCATCATCTCGAGTCATCTCCTTGGCCACAAGCCTACTCGTCATATGTTTATTCTCTACTATTTACAATCCCTGCTGCCAGGTACTGTTTCATGTCGTTATATGTTCAAAGGATTTACGTTGCTCCGAGTCATCCACTATGTCAAACCTTCCACTGTGTCAGTACATGTTCTGTTATTCCATTGTCACATACTATCTCTCGTTCCGATTTCGTGTCGATGATGTGGGAATCATTATGGCCCACCTTCGACGAGTCTGTTCCTGTCAACGCCAAATCACTATCTAGGAATTAGGATTAGGAGTCAACCACTACCTGCATGCCTCAATGGCAGGTTTCCTCGTATTTGACAGTAGGTTTCCATCATTGAACTCTGATCGAATAATCTCTCGAATGCTCGACATCAACTCATTTATTCGCATTTCGTTGAGATGTACTATAGATACCTTGGGGATCATTGTCATCATTGGTGATTTCCCTCGCATTTGTTAATGGTTCACATCATTGACCGGTAATAAAATGGTTTCTACCATGTTCGACTTCAACACCTTGTAATCTCATGTCTAGATTAGTACTGTTTGCGATCAGATAGAAGACCCTGGACACCTTTTTGTATACTAATTACGTTCAGGCTGTGATGGCGATTTTTTCTGTATTGTCACACAGATCCACTTATGTATTGGTCGTGGTTGTGTCATTATTGTCTCATGGATCTATGATTGTTCATAGTAGCGATGATATGTTTACAGTCTATATCATCTCAGTACTCATCGATCTGCAATGTATTGGTCGGCAGCCATGCTTTGAGTCAATTGTTACTGAGCATGGGAATGCCCGCCTCGGTGGTATATATGACATTTTGTTTCCGTTTCAACTCCTTGTTGCTCCCCTCGATGCTATCTATGCAAAGTATTTATAAAGTATTTTGGCCATCAGTCTCTTCTGATCTCATACTTTAGGGGGCATCTGTTATACCTCAATATTACACATTGCATCCTAGTGTCGCACCCTTGCACCAAGCGAACTAAACGACACTTCCCCTTAATGATGTCCATGAGTGAAAACTATTGCCTGAACATTGAAAGCAAACACCTCATTTGCCATGTGTCACCCAGACAGACCTCATCTGAGGGAATTATCACACTCTGCCTAATTGATGGGGCGCGATAATTAAGGTTACCACGCTTTGCTCCTACCCTAGGGCGCGATAATACTGCGCTATGATCAGTTCTAAGGGCGCGGTAATCCATTTTTAACCTTTTGCCTTGGATTTTGGGATCTTAACTTTCGAGAGATACCATTGGGATTTCCAGCTCTGGTTCGATCTCAACTCCTATCTCTGTTTAGTGGGTCTGATCCACTAAATACTCTCTAGATCCATATTACTCTCTTGTTGGTTAACCCTCCCATACACTATAAGAGAGAAGCCTTCCATGAGCCAAAGGGAGGACTTTTGGGGCACCAAACCTATGATCATAACCCTTTTACAGAGATAACTAGAGGAGTGGACTTGGAGCTGGAGTGGGCTTGAACATCAAGCAACTTCTTTGTAAGCACTCTTGAGTTCTCAATAAAATATAACTTGTCTTGTTTCTCTATTTATGCGTATTGATCGTGATTCATTTACATAAATTGTATTCAGTAGAATATAGATCTAACTTGTGATTCAGTTATTTGGAAGATAGTGCGCACTTGTTTGTCATTTGGGTCTCTACAGGTTCATTGCGAGGATCTTGGGATCGAAAAATCGATTGGAAAAACATCGGAACAAAAGGTCAGTTGTCTTCTTTCTCGTCTATCAAATGTTAGAACTGGAAACACTAATTTAGATCTAGGGAATGAGGTAGCATTTGTTTCCTTTTTTGTCTTAGCATAGAGTTGATCATTGTCACTTTATCCTAAGAGGGCTTCTTCTTACCCGTAGGAAGAAATATCTACAACAAGGTGTAACCATACTCTATTTCCCACCTTGAATGTTTTCTCAACCCTATGTTGGTCATGTCTTGCCTTTTACTTTTCTTGTGACTTTTTAGTGCCTCCAATACTTGTAAATGGATCTTACTAGTCTTATCAATGAACTTTTCATCTCTTAATACTTCAACTGAGGTGTTTTCCCTCATTCCCCCTTACTGTCCATAAACAACATCTAGAGGTGAAGGTGGCAAGTATCCAAAACAAGTTTCAAAAGGGGACTTCCCAATGGAAGTGTGGATTGATATGTTATAAGAGTGTTGTATGTTGATTGTGAACTTGATCTCAATGCTTTGATTAGGTACAAGACACATTCGTGAAATTTTTATGAGCCTAAGAAGTTGGAAAGAGTTTTGAAAAGAAAATATTCTAGGGTTCATCTAGTTATAGGTGATGATCTTAGGATCGAGCACATTTTGGAATTGAGGAAAAAAATTCATAGGAAAATTTTTGGGGAGGTATTTTCTCTGTAGCTACTATGAATTCGTGGATCCAAAAAAACTAGGTCCTTGTCATAGTATATAGTCATGTTTTTTTATGTCATGACCCATGTGTGGATTGGATTTATCTTTAGGTCTAGGGAGGATCTGGCTTGATAATCTTTGGTGGTCAATGGTTTGAAGGTTTCTCTTTCCTTTCCCTGAAGCCGTGTCATCCTTATGTTTATCCCCATATTGAGATTGCTTCTTACATAGCAATTTGGGTTGAGATTCCAGGATTACCACTTGAGCTTTGGTTTCGACACAAACTTTCCCATAATATGAGTACTAGTTGTTGAGGATGACTGATGCTCTAGTTGCTTGTTGTTCATATTCATTTAACATGTTGTCGCATTCTTCAAATGCTTTGAACTGGTCAGAAATACCAATACATGTTTCATCTTGTTGCTTCCGAAGTAGTTGTTCATGAGCTTTATCATATCTTTCAAGTACAAATTCAAGTAGAGTTTGGATTTTTTCCATTGTTTTGTCTAGAAGAGGTTCTAGTAGTTGTCCAATAATTTCTAGTGCTTTTGTCACATAGGAGGCCCATGCCTTTTCTTGTTCCTCTTTGATTGCTTTTATATCTTTGGAGCTTTCTTCCCATCTTTTGCTACGTTACTTTGTGGCTACCTTGATGAAATCATCAAGTTCTTCTTCTAAGACTGTAGATGGTGAGAAGATGAATTTATTTGATTGAGCTCTAGTTACTGGATGAACAATGAAAGTTATCTTGGTGTTATTCTTATTCTTCTTGCTTTTGTTTATTTTCTTGGACAAATTCTTTGCATCTTTGTTGGGTTTCGAAGTGATCTGTGGAGCAATCGATGTAGCTGTAGTTGATGTGGGTGGAGCAAAAGATGGTAGATTTGAATATGATGGAGGTGCGGAGGACAATGAAGGTGAAGCGGTCATGGTTGAAGGTGGTATAGTGGAAGAAGTTGTCATAGGTGAGGACGTATGCATGGTCGAGGATGAGGTCAAAGGTATGGATGACACAAGAGAATTCATTTGGATGGAAGGCGACGCTAGGGGACCCAAAGGGGTCGATATGTGTATGGAAGATGTCAAAGGAATTGTTGATAATGGAGTCAAAACTAAGAAGGGAAGTGGAGAAGTTGTGATAGGTAAAGTGGAAGTTATCGTAGTGATAGGAGAAGTTGTGATCACGGATGAATTAACTGTAGTCAGCATGGGTATTGGTGTGATAAGGGGGTTGTATGAGATGTAGGTAAATGGGAAAGTATGATTTCGGAGGTAATTAATGGTTCAGAAGTGAAAGTAAGGGTTGATTCTCAACCTATTCTCAAGGGGTCAATAGTAGTTGAAAGGGGAATGGACGGATTCATTAGTGATTTTAAGGGAGGAATTTTTAATTTGCTTGGAGATTTGACTGTAGGTTGTCCAGGATCAGGTATACTAGTTGTTTGGCTATGAGTACTTGCAGAGAGCTGGGACAGATACTAAGAATATTGCGCAAGAAGATTACTAAATTTGGGTGTCATTGTAAACTATTCAGGGTTGGATGTAGTTATATCTTGTTGGTATTATTGGATTTGAGTTGGGGAAGGAAATGGGGAGTCATTGGTTAGATCGACTGGGTTTTTCTCCTTTGAGGACTGAGTTGTCCGAGCTTTCTTTTGAGGAGGCAGATGCACTGCAGTGGTGTTCTTGGATATGGTTGGCTATGAAGGCTGCTTTGGGTCATACTTCTTCCGAATCTACTAGTATATAAACAACATGTTCCTTGCTACTTCGACTAAGACATGCTTATCATGTTCTCTAATTTCCTTGATATCATCTTCTATGGCCTTAAGCAAGAGTTGCTTTCTTTTCTTGGAATTTTTCGCAGTTGCTTTGCCTTTAAGCTCTCACTGATATATAACGATATTTTCAGCAACTTTTCTTACTTTTTCCTTGAGTCGTGGCTCATCAAAGTCGGTCTTGACTCCATCTTCGATGAGTGGTTCGTCCTCCCCATTTTTAGTCATCTTGCCTGAGGGTTCACCAACTAGTTCTTTATTTTTACTGGTGACTAGTATGAATGGTAATGGATTAACTCATTCTTATTCTATGCAAAGTTTTGTAATATATAATGCTATTTCTCTTTGTTCTTCTATTTCTACCTCTTTTAGGGTTCAATGAGATCCATATGTTGAACCCTAAACATAGTCGGTATAGGGATTACCGTGTTTTTCTACCTTGAGAAGTCAATGAATAGTTTAGGAATGTTAAGGTAATAATCAAGCTCTTGAGCATCCCCTCCTACACCCTGCATGGACCATACTTTTGAGTGGCCAAGGGAAAGTTCAATGTGAGCTCCTTTAGGTAGGAAATGCCGAACTTGTTGTCACACTCTCCATCTGGTACATCTATTTGTAATTTCTTGGAACCAAAGTTCCAAGTGGGTTTTTTCTTTATTTAAGATGAGCGATGGACCTTTTCCTATAAATATCTGAAAATTTCTCATGAGAGGTTGTTGAGGTTCTTCCAATTTCTATAAATCAAACATTATTCCTTGAGTCACTTGGAGGGTGTCGAGATGAAATACTTGAGCAATTGTTGGTGCTTGTTGTTTAAAATGTAGGGGCACAACTGCTTCTTGACCATATACTAGCTTGAATGGTGTCTAACCCATCGATCTTTTGTATGTTGCTATGCATGCCCATAGTATCATGGGGACTTTGTCATCCCAGTCATGTTTATCAATCCTGTAGATCTTAGTTAGTCCTTTGGTAAATTTTTTATTGAATGACTCAACTAATATATTCGACTGCAGATGATAAGTTGAGCTTTGTTCAACTACTCTTGAAATAATAGGAGCCAACGATTAAAGCGACCATGATGGAGAGGTTTGTTCACCAAATATTTAAGTGCTTTATTATTTGTATAGAATATGAATGGGTTAGACAATAAATAATGTATATTTTTGAAGTGCAAATATCACACCCAACCCTTCGCATTCAGTCATTGAATAGTTCTTTTTGCTTATTTAACTTCAAGCTAGTGTACGCATTTGGGTAGTCAAATCCGCATCTGCTGGTTGTGTTAGTAGAAGAAAAATTATATATATATCATGATCCTCTTGTTTGTATGTATTTGAGTATTATTTTTGTTTGAGAAGGTGATTGAAACTTCATAACCAATTTGTTCTATGTCTCGTTGGCCTATAATCTATGATCACACAATTAGAATCTAAATAGACACCATTCATTTTCTTCTCCTCATTTTAACATTTTTAAGCTTGATGGGAGTATAAGCATAAGAAACTCTTGTATAGACTTGAATCCTCCTAAAGTGATAATAGCACCTTGCTTTTATCAACTTGACAAGTTATTGTTAATAATTAGAATCATATTTTACTAGGAATTTCCCCATAGAATTCAAAGGCATTGATTGTAAGCAAGTTGTACATTGAAAAGAAGAGTTTTTGGTTGAGAAAGATGAAAAAATTGGTAGCAGCCAAAAGGGATTGAGTTGTTTATTTTGTAGTTTTTCAAAGTCAAGCCATGTTGCATAATTTTAAATCTAGTTTAAAAGTGTGCATGCCTTTGTGTGCGTTTAAGGCTACCAAACCAAAAAACAATTTATTTAGTTGACTTTATCCCTAAGTCAACTCTAAGATATTTAAGAATTAACCAAAATGCATTTCTCATGATTGGAATGTCACCACTAATATTCAACATCCACAACAAAGGCACCTTGAATTATATGAAGTTCATATTTACTTTTATGTTTTAGAATAAGTATGTATTCTCTTACTTCTTTTATGAAGTTATTGTTTAGATTAAAAAGGTTTTACTTATTTGATGAAGTTCCAATTTAGATTACAAAGGTTTTAGATGAACAATTTTTTGTCCTCCATTGAACATGAAGTTGATCAAAACATTCTCCTATTGATTGGAATTAATGGCTTGTAAGGAAGTGACATTTCTATTAAAAAAATTGAATTCTTCTTCTTTATTAGAATTTGCCATTATATAAGATGAAAAAGAAATGTCACTTCCTTACAAGAGTGTTAAATTTTGAGCATTAATTCACAATACTCTTGGATCTTTACTGAGAGAATAACATATACAGTATCTCAATGCATAACAATCACAATAAGTATGACAAGCATCACAAGAATCAAAAGCATGAGAGACAAGAGACACAGAGTTTCCGTGGGGAAAACCCTAAGGTGAAAAACCCCACAACTTCCTCAAAGATAGAGAGAGCAATGGCTCAACCAAAGTGCAACCAAAATACACTTGAGATAGTCTCCTAGAGCAGATGATCCTCCTCCTCACTAGTGTGCCACTTTTTGAGTGAGAGAAGTGTGTCTTTCCGAATGATCCAAATAGAGATCTCCCGATCTCTATTTATACTTAACCTGTTTGCCCAGTTACACTATGGGGACGACTTGTCTATCTAGATACATCCACATTATAATATATATATTTCAGGGCCAACCCCACACATTGTAGTCTAATAACCCATTGGCAAGTACACACACTTGCGACACTTGTCAATCCACACGACGACACTTCCTTATAGAGGAATAACACATCTCTAATAAGGGTACAATAAATATATATGAAATACATTCCGAAGTTACATATACATCAACACTCTGTCTTAACTAGGAAGGTATTTATCAACACAGATATGCTAGACAAGTCTTCTTCTCGGGATCATCGTCATCATCATCATCACTACTGCTGCTATCTCAACCAATATCTGACTCTACTCATCATAGGAAGTTCTACAGAGCTAGTCCTTTTTCATAATGGATGTAGGCCCACCACCTGCAGTCTTCGTCATCACTGGCCATACTGTGGAATCCTCAGGACTTATTACGTGCGTCACAAAACCTCAAAAGAGCATCCTAGGCTGTTACGAGCATACAGATCTACCTATAGGATCTCCCAGGGCCATATTATATGTGACCTCACCACAAAACCTCGCAAGAGCATCCAAGGCTGTTACAAGCACAGAGCTCTACCTATAGGATCTCCCAGGGATAGATTATATGTGGTCAACACAAAACTTCGCAAGAGCATCCCAGGCTGTTACGAGCACACAGCTCTACCTATAGGATATCCCAGGGACAGATTATATGTGGTCATGGAAAAACCTCGCAAGAGCATCCCATGACTTATTACGAGCACACAGATCAACCTATCGGATCTCCCAGGGACATATTATATGCCATAGGACAAAACCTCGAAAGAGCATCTGCTAGATATCCCAGGACCAGATTATATGCCATAGGAAAAACCTCGAAAGACTATCTGTAGATCTCCCAGGGCCAAATTATATGTCCTCCCAGAGAAAAACCTCGAAACAGCATTTGCCAGATATCCCAGGGCCAAATTATATGCCATAGGAAAAACCTCGAAAGACTATCTGCAAATCTCCCAGGGCCAAATTATATGCTCATCTGCACAACCTGATCCACGACCATAGAGTATCAACCTGATACTCACCATACATCATCCTGATGTACACATGATTATCCTGATCATCATCACTGCAACATCCTACTGCATGTCATCTGGAGCAACATCCTGAAGCTCATCATCCATGATCATCCTGATCATTCAATGCATCTACCTAATGCATACCAAGTATCTACCTGATACATATCATCATACATGATCCACCTGATCATACAATGTATCCACCTGATACAAATACAAATACATGATACATATCACCATACATGATCCACCAGATCATACAATGTATCCACCTGATACATATACAGATACATGGTCCAAGCATCCAACATGATGCATATACAAAATACATACAAATGATCCAACTGATCATATCCAACATCCAACATGATGCATACATACATATATGTATAAATGATCCAACTGATCATATCCAGCATCCAACATGATGCATACATACATATAAAAATGATCCAACTGATCATACAAAGCAGAAACCAGAAAATCATCCTGATGCTCATCATCTAGTGCTTACATCCACAGCCATGTGAAGGATCCTCCTTCCAACATGTTTGGAATGGCTTCAGCAAATGTGTCCATCACGTCTTCCTCGAAGTGTCATCAATCTGAAGAACACCAAGCCTCTCCCTGAAGTACTCGAACTTCACCCTGACTAGTGGCTTCGTCAACACATCTGCAATCTGGTCATCCATCGCAATGTACAGGAGATTCACAGCTCCTCTTTGCACCATATCCCTGATATAGTGATATTTGATCTCTATGTGTTTCGACCTGTCATGAAACACTGGGTTCTCGGACAGCTTCACACAACTCTGGTTATCAAAAAAGATACCAGTAGCATCCAACGGGATATCAAATAACTCAGACAGTAGCTTCCATATCCATACTGCCTCACAACTAGCTGAACAGGCTGCAACATACTCTGCCTCAGCTGTACTCAGTGCTACGCAGGACTGCTTCCTGCTAAACCAAGAGATCACACCTGATTCCATACTGAAGCAGCATCCAGATGTGCTCTTCCTATCTGCAGCACTGCCAGCCCAATCTGAATAACATAAACCTGTAGGTTAAACTTTTGATTTGCTTCATACTTGAGCCCATAATCCACTGTACCCTTTAGGTACCTCAGAACATGCTTTACAGCAACCAGGTGAACACTCCTCAGATCCGTCAGGAACTAGCTCAATGTGTTCACAACAAAGCAAATATCTGGTCTCGTGTTTGTTAGGTACATCAAGGACCCAATCATCTGACGATACATAGAGACATCAACCGGCTCAGATGAAGCATCACATAGAAGCTTCAGATTCAATGCCATAGGTGTGACCATGGCCTTGCAATCCATCATCACAAATCTCTTCAGGATATCTACTGTGTACTTTCCTTGACCAAGGAAGATCCCACCTGCACTTTGCCACACCTCCATAACTAGGAAATAATGCATCATTCCCAAATCTTTCATATCGAACTCGGCAACAAGCTTCCTCTTAGTATCTGCAATCAATCTGTCATCTTCTGTTACAAATAAGTCATCCACATACAGGAGTAGAATCACAGGATTCCCTTCCTCAACCTTGTAGTAAAGGTTGGAATCCACTTTACTCTTGGTAAAGCCCAAACTAGATAGGAAACTATCCATCCTACCATACCAGGTTCTGGGAGATTGTGTCAAGCCATACAAGGCTTTCTTCAATCTGCACACATAGGACTCCCTGTCATGTATTTCAAAACTGAGTGGCTGCTCCACATATACTTCCTCTTCAACTACACCATTCAAGAAAGCAGTCTTGACATCCATCTGGTGTATTTTCCATTTCATTGCTGCAGCCAGGGAAAGTACTGTTCTGATGGAAGTATACCTGGCTACAGGTGCAAAAGTTTCTTCATAATCTATTCCCTCTTTTTGAGAGAATCCACAAGCTACGAATCTTTCCTTGTATTTCTCTACACTGCCATCTACATCATGCTTGATTTTGTAGATCCATTTGGAAGTCACAACAGACTTCTCTTTAGGTCTTGGGACAACATCCCAAACATCATTCTTCATTATTGATTGGTATTCCTCAACCATGGAATCCTTGCATTCTTTCTTTTCTGCTGCTTCTTCATAACTGGAAGGCTCTTTGTTCATAATGTCACAGAGTAAAGCAACATAGCTGGTATGTGATCTGGTTCTCTTCTTTGCTTTGTGTTCTTCTTCTGGAATGCCAAATCTTTCTGCATCTTGAATGAGCTCTCTAGCCCATGCAGGTTTCCTCTTGTGAGATTTATCCTTACAGGGTGGATGTACAGGTTCTTGCAGATCTTCAAACTCACGAACAACTTCTGGAACTGCTTCAGTCATGGTAGTGTTTTGAAATCTAGTTTCCTTAGGTTCTTCATAAACTTCGATAGGTGCCTTCCTTGATTTGATGAATGTTGAGTTTTCATCAAATGTTACATCCCTGCTGACATCAATCTTCTTGAACCCTGGAAAGTATATTTTGTAAGCCTTTGAGCTTTCATTGTAACCCACAAAAATACCCTTCTTTCCTGAACGATCTAGTTTAGTCCTCTTTTCCTTTGGGACATGAGTGTATACTGGACAACCAAATATTCTGAGATGGTTGACTTCATGTTTCTTACGAGAAAAGACCTCTTCTGGTGTCTTGTTGTCCAATATCTTGTGGGGTGTTCTGTTCTGCACATATACAGTTGTTCTAGCTGCTTCTGCCCATAGATGCATAGGTAGATCCTGGTCATGCAGCATTGCCCTTGCTGCTTCCATGATAGTTCTGTTCTTCCTTTCTGCAACTCCATTCTGTTGAGGATTATAAAGAGTAGTCAACTCCCTCTTAATCCCTGAATCACTACAAAGCTTCTTGAAGTCACCTGAGGTGAATTCTCCACCATTGTCGGATCTGAATGTTTTGATCTTATTGTTAGTTTGATTCTCCATCAAGGTTTTGAATTCCTTGAACTTATCAAACACCTCATCTTTGTTCTTCAAGAAGTATACCCAAGTCTTCCTGGAGAAGTCATCAATAAATGAGACATAGTAAACATACCCACTTAGAGAACTGGATGACATAGGACCACATACATCTGAATGGATGATTTCCAGGATATCTTTTGCCTTGCTTTCACTGCTTGGGAAAGCCTTCTTAATGTTCTTACCTTTTGCACATCCTTTGCAAACACCTTCATGTTTGGTCTTGATTTCAGGAAGAACCTCTACAACCTTTCTTGCAATTGGAAGTGCCCTATAGTGCATATGAGCAAGTCTTCTATGCCAAAGTTCACTCTACTCCATGGATTCATGCACCATGGCATGTTCAGGTTGTCCCTTCAATTTATACAAACCTCCCTCTTGCTCTCCAATCACTACTGCATCATCTATGGTCTTTCCCTTTGGCTACATTAGGACTTGGCCATCCACAAATGCAACCCTCATACCTTTTGCATCCAAAGCAGAGATGGAGAGTAAGTTCTTCTTGAGCCCAGGTACATAAAGGACATCTTTCATCTTCAAAGATTTTCCAGAATCTAGGTTGTAGGAGGCTTCACCACTTCCTTTGATTGGGTATTGATAATCATCCCCAAGTTTCACCTTATGGGGTGATTCATGTTCAGATAGATTCACAAAAGATTCCTTAAACCCAGTCATGTGTTTGGAAGCCCCACTATCAATCAACCAATCATTACAACCATGGGAGATAGTACCTGTGAGAGCAAAGATTAGAACATACTCTTCTTCACTTGATGAGTCATCGTCACTATCATCACTTTCTTCCCTAGCCTTCTTCTTTGGAGGTTCATCATCCTTGGCAGCATGAGCATGGAACTTTCTTTTGCTGCCCTTCTTCTTCTTGCTGGAGTTGTTGTTATTATCCCTTTTGTTCTTGGGACAATCTGAAGCAAAGTGACCCTTCTCATTGCATGTGAAGCATCTTAGATCCTTCTTATTCTTTTGATAGGATCTCTTGTAGGGAGAGTGCTCCTTCTTGGGCTTGCTTCTTTTGGTGTGAGCTGCAAGAGCTTGATCTTCAATCCCCATCTTTTCTTCTCGTGCCACAAGCCTTGCTTCTTCTTGTGAGCATTCTTCCCGTAGTCTGTTGAAGGATACCAACTTCTTTCTTGCACAGATTCCTTGAATAAAGGAGTCCCATGACCTAGGTAGGACATTCAGAGTGGTCATGATAACTTCACCATTCTCCACTATTTCATCTACTGCTTCCAGTTGTTCCTTAATCTGGGAGACCCTAGAAAAATAAGATTGAATGGTTTCTCCATTCTGAAACTTTACTCCTTTCAATTGGTTCCATAGGGTCATCTTTCGATTTATGTTCTTCCCTTCAAATAGCTTGGTCAAAGAGTCAAACATCTCCTTGGGTGTCTTTAGAGAAGACACATGGGGCATGAGATGTTCTTTAATAGAATCAGCAATGATTCTCTTTACCTTCACCAAGTTCTTCTTATGCAATACCTTGGCCTCTTCATCCTCTAGGATAGGGATGTCTTCTTTTATATATAAGTCCAACTCATTCTCTTCTAGGATTAACCCAATCCTATACTTCCAAGCTCGGAAGTTATCAACCCCTTCAAGCTTATCCTCAAGCTTGGTGTGATGAGACATCTTAAAGAGTACTTCAAATGAAAATAGAAAAGATTTAGGTCTTACCACTTGAAATGCTGAAAACTGGATCTGGTCTCGGATTAGGGTTTGTCGAAAAAACCCTAAAAATTCAAAATGTGAATTTCAACTTTCTGAAAGGATAGAAAGATGCGCCTTGATGAGCTTATCATCCTGGTGCATTCATAATTTGAGATCAGCAAAGTTTTACCCTTCAGATTTTCCTTTTTGTCCTCCCGGGTTCACTTGGGAGAGCCCTGTATTAGGGTTTGAGTTTCTCGAAGATCTACCCAGCCAAAAATCTCAATCCAAAGCTCTAAACTTTGATTTTTGCAAGGAGCTTCTAGTTATGTCTTCAGATTCCATAAGTTCCTATTTTTGTGGAATCCATAATTTTTAGGGCCAAATCTGAAAATGCTCAGAATTGAATTTTGATTGGATAGATAGATTCTCCTTGATAAGTAGAGTCAATCTATTATGCTGCTTTTCCAAAATCTGTGGAGAGAAACCCAATAAACAAGAAACTCAAGTTTTTGTCACTGCAAAATGTCTTCTTCTCAGGTTAGCTTTGATACCATGTTAAATTTTGAGCATTAATTCACAATACTCTTGGATCTTTACTGAGAGAATAACATATACAATATATAAATGCATAACAATCACAATAAGTATGACAAGCATCACAAGAATCAAAAGCATGAGAGACAAGAGACACAGAGTTTCCGTGGGGAAAACCCTAAGGTGAAAAACCCCACAACTTCCTTAGAGATAGAGAGAGCAATGGCTCAACCAAAGTACAACCAAAATACACTTGAGATAGTCTCCTAGAGCAGATGATCCTCCTCCTCACTAGTGCGCCACTTTTTGAGTGAGAGAAGTGTGTCTTTCCGAATGATCCAAATAGAGATCTCCCGATCTCTATTTATACTTAACCTGTTTGCCCAGTTACAATATGGGGACGACTTGTCTATCTAGATACATCCATAATATAATATATATTTCAGGGCCGACCCCACACATGGTGGTCTAATAACCCATCGGCAAGTACATA
The DNA here is from genome assembly GCA_027924585.1 of Larix kaempferi. Classification (NCBI taxonomy): domain Eukaryota; kingdom Viridiplantae; phylum Streptophyta; class Pinopsida; order Pinales; family Pinaceae; genus Larix; species Larix kaempferi. The sequence goes on from BSBM01000316.1 coordinate 30,847,034, forward strand.
CACTTGCGACACTTGTCAATCCACATGACGACACTTCCTTATAGAGGAATAACACATCTCTAATAAGGGTACAATAAATATATATGAAATACATAGATGAAATACATTCCGAAGTTACATATACATCAACAAAGAGTATAAGAAAAATTACATATATAGCATGGTCTCTTGTTTGTATGTATTTGATTATTTTTGTGTTTGAGAAGGTGATTGAAACTTTGATAACCACTTTGTTTTAAGTCTCATTGGCCTAGAATCCATGATCACACAATTAGAATCTAAACAAACACCATTCATTTTCTTCTCCTCATTCTAACATTTTTAAGTTTGATGGGAGTATAAGCATAAGACACTCTTGTATACTTGAATCATCTTAAAGTGATAATAACACCTTGCTTTTATCAACTTGACAAGTTATTGTTAATAATTAGAATCATATTTTACTAGGAATTGCTCCATAGAATGCAAAGGCATTGATTGTAAGAAGGTTGTACCTTGAAAATAAGTTCTTTTGGTTGAGCAAGATGAAAAAAATGGTAGAAGTCAACTAGGATTGAGTTGTTGATTTTGTTGTTTTTCAAAGTCAAGCCATGTTGCATAATTTTAAATTTAGTTTAAAAGTTGGTATGCTTTGCGTGGGTTTTAGGGCTATAAAACCAATATAAAATGTATTTAGTTGACTTTATCCCTAATTCAACTATAAGATATTTATGAATTAACCAAAATGCATCTTTCATGATTGGCATGTCACCACTAATATTCAACATTCACAACAAAGCCACCTTGAATTGGATGAGATTCATATTTATTTTTATGTTTTAGAATAATTATGTATTCTCTTATTTCTTTTATGAACTTCCAATTTAAATTACAAAGGTTTTACTTCTTTGATGAAATTCTAATTTAGATTACAAAGGTTTTAGATGAACAAGTTTTTCTCCTCCTTGAGCAAAAGTTTCATATTAAATGACATTAATGCCTTCTAAGGAAGTGACACTCAATATTTAAAAAATTTCACATTCTTTTTCTTTATTAGAATTTGTAATTATATAAGATAAAAAAGACTTCTCCTAAGAAAAATAATTTGAAGTAAAATCAATCTTGTCGTGTATTTTAAATTAACATGGTAAAGAAAAATCCAATTTAGTTGAAATAAGTCACAATTACTATCCAAATCCTCTTCATTTTTCTAACCAACATTTCAAATAAAGATCAAACAAAGGTGTGGGATTAAAGCTATGGCAACATAAAAAATGTTGCAATTAAGGTTTCAAGGCCAATAAATGAAACACACATTTCGAAGAGTTTGGAAGAGCTTTTTCACTATATCTTTGTAAGGCACAAGCAATAGGTGTTTTTTTAAATAAAAAAATTGTAGAGGCTCATATAATATGGATATAGGGTAAATTTTGTCAAACATATTTGTTATGTTAAAGTGAATTTCAAAAACCTATTACTATGTTATATCACACTTGATGAAAAGTTATTGCCATTTGCTCATGTTATATGTCATAATATTGACATTATATGGCAATGATTGTATAGTTTACTGAATATTATCATGTATGATAGTTGTTGATGTGCACTACCTACCATCATAACCATACTTTTCATTAACATTTTCACACACCAAAGTTTAAAAATAACATGATAAAAAAATGATAAATGTCTATTTCACATTTTCCCAAAAGATGAATAGTTAAACGGGTGGGAGCTGTGAACATTTTCTTCATGGTTAGTGTGAATGTTGCTTTCTACTTTATCATCATTTTTTTACTACAAAATTTTATGATTTATTTGTGGGGTTACTTTGAGTTTTCTCCTTTCAACTTGGAAATTTATGATTTCGTAGAATGTACATTTGCTTCTAGATTGCACTCATGACATGCCCAATCCTCTTAAAAACATAACATAGACTTAAATAGATATCATAAGAAAGGGATAGTTGATCTACACTGCCCTCATAGCATGCCCAATATTTTTAACAACATAGACTTAAATAGATGTCATAAGTAAGAGGTAATTGATTTGCATTAGCATTATTTATGTGAAACCACATTACCAATGAGAATTGCAAATTCACATAGTCAATGGGGAAGGTAGATCTGCAAGGGCATTGGGAACCCATAATGGACATTGCATACAAAAATATATTACTTATTTAGTGTTGCATGTAAAAGTTTGTTTGAGAATTGAATGGTAGAAAATTTCATCCTTGATGGGAATCAACTAGGGTTTCACCATTGGAGTTTGTATCCAAGAGTTATGGATCATGGACAATGACATTGAACTTGTGGATTATTCTAATTATACATTCAAAAGACTAAATTTTTGTATCCTCTCCATTTTCCTCCCCTAAGTAAGACTCTAGATGATGACCTAGTTCATTTAGTGGAGAACATTCCAAAATATTGGCTTTTGGAAAACTAATAGGTTGTGATTTGGTGTTAGAGCTTCAAAAGGGAAAGTCAACCCTCATAAAGCTTGTCAGTCCTTATTTAAGTCTCCATTCAAAATATTCTAGAGGAGAATAATGGCTCCACTCCCCAATTTGTTGATCACAATACAAAATTTAACTTTAGAGCTCTAGGATTTAACTCTACATCCTTGATAGTTTCAAGATCTACATCCTCTAACCCAAGTGACTCTTCCAATGCACATTTGGTGGATTCTCAAGCAGAGAAGGATAAATTGTTGGAAGAGTGGGTTATTGGAATTGGATTCATCGATTGTGAACTTGAGCTCAATGCTTTAATTAGGTACAAGGAAAAATCTCAAAATCCTTATGAGCCTACGAAGTTGGAAATAGTTTTGAAAAGAAAGGATTCTAGGGTTCATCCAGTTGTAGGTGATGATCATAAGATTGAACACATTTTGCAATTTTAGGAAAAACATTGATAAGAAAATTTTTGGGGAGGTATTTTCTTTGTGGCTACTATGAATTCATGGATCCAAAGAAACTAGGCCCTTGTCATAGTTTATGGTCATGTTTTTTATTTCATGACCCATGGGTGGACTGGATTTATCTTTAGGTCTAAGCAGAATGTGGCGATAATATTGGGTGTCAATGGTTTGAAGGTTTCTCTTCCCTGTCCCTGAAGCCATGCCATCCTTGTGTTGATCCCCGTGTTGATATCGTTTCTTACATATCAATTTGGGTTGATCTTCTGGGATTACCAGTTGATATTCAGCTAGGATAATACTTGGAGGACATTACAAATCTATGGGTAAAACAATCCCAGTGGATGAGTCTTACAAGAATAGAGCACATAGATTAGTGTCTCGAGTCCTTATCAAGATTAAAATTCAAGGTGGATTATCTAAGTTGGTGGATATTGTTGTTGGAAACCTAGTGCATTCATAAATGCTAGGCCATGTTAATGTTCCTTTTCGATGTGTAACTGCACATTGCGATGTCTATAGACACATCACCAGAGATTGTGAAAAGGGTTTGGAAAATTATTGGAAGGTGACCATTGTTTAAAGGAGGGATATTCTACTAAAAAAGAGGGGGTTACACAACTTATCCTTAAGAACATGGGTGATGAGGAATACAATATCTAGTAGAATGAAGCTATTATTAGTCACAGGAAGGATGATTCCATCAATAGATGGGAGGTGATAAACTAGACAAATTGTTTCAAATCACGATCCTTGACTTGGGACTTACAAGCTTTGATGACCAGTTTTAGGTGCCTACAAGGTTGGAAGTGAAGAAAAGGTCTAAAGTCAGTCCAACGGAACCTATTCCCCCACTAGCAAGTCATCCACCAAGTAAGTCACTTGAAAACATTTCCATGAATTTACCTATTGCTCACAATTCCTCACTAGGGATATTACTAAAGAGGGTTGCAACAAGCTAATAGCTCACAATTTGACCTTTCCTATGTTATATTGTTGGGTTACTCCGAAAGTGTTTTCACAATGTTTGGGGATGATTCATGGGATTTGTGGTACATGGTGTATGTTCAACCCGTATATAGTCCAATATGGATCATATCATGAGAGATGGTCCATGATGGATATGCATAGTTGAGATGTTTACTCAGTGGATGCTTGATCTCAATATGGTGTCAGCTTGTTGCTCCTCCCTTATATGTTGGGGTTCTCTTGCTTGAGTGGTGGATGCCTTTCATGATGTCCACATGGAGGAACCACTTGCTATAGAGCCCCCCACTTGGGATGAGGATATTTTTGCTTCATGGAGGAGGTCTTTGAGCCCTAAATGGTATGTGGCAACTTGGATTCATGTTCAAAGGATTGGATATGGCTTGGGGATTCCTAGGGCTTCGATAGTTTTCTTGTAGGAGGTAGATAATGCAATGGAGTACATTGCTTTGGAGGATAGATGAAGCTCATGGAAGCTCGAGGTGGAGTGGTGTGGACTTTCCTTGTTTAGCTACATCACCTTAGAGTCCTTATTGTACACGGCATCATGATGGGATCATGACACTTGTTGGGTCTCAGTTGTGTGTAAACAAAACCTAGTTATTATGCTCACAAGTTATGGTCATTAATGAATTAGTTAAGAGTAAACGGAAAAATAATGGGTTATAATTGGAAAATAGATTTTTTATGTAAGGAGATAATGGATCATTTATTTCCCACCTCCAACGGGCATGGGATAAATAGTGTTTTGAGAGGTTAACTTCTTGTCTTGAGTTGTGATTTGTAAACCCCTCTCATAGCTCTTAAGAGTTGTGAGTGCATAAGAAAAGTCAAGGGAGTAAGTTCTGCCTCTCCCTTTCCCATGATGGGCAAGGAAGGCGTATGTAACCAGTGTTTTCATTATTAATAAAGAAGATCTGAGAATCTTGATGTTTATTATGTGTGTTATTTGTTGTTATGTGCTAGTATTTAGTTGTGGAATGCTTTAGTTAGTTATTGAAGCATCCTTATTATGATTACTATGCATTTGTGGATGATTTAAATTAGGGTTTGTAGTGAATAACTTTTTGTTGAGGATAAAGTGCCAAAACTTGTACTCTAAAGTAGACATCTCGTTTGTGTGGCCTACAAGGGATCATGTAGGTTTCTTGTAAGGGCTTGTTCCCACATAGTATTGTTGGAATCCCTTACCTCTCATATAAATATAGGAAGGAGAGAGTATTTCATTCATATGACTTGAATGTTCATTATTTATCACCCTTGTGTAGAGATGTGACCTAGAAGAGGAGCACACTTTTCCTCTGTCTCTATAGGTCTTCACTTGTACTTGTTTTTGTCTCTATCTCTCTCATGAGTTATGGTTTCTTGGTCCCTTTGGATTTTCTTGGAACATCTTGGACTTATTATTCTTGGTGGACCTAGGGTGTGATGATTTACCCTAGCTAGGGAATTTTGCATGGTTGTATTTTGTAGTTTTGAGAAAAAGCTATGGTGTGTACTTCATCATTGAGATTATATATGAAGTTTCTAGCCGTACATATCTTGTTTCAATTTCATATTTTACTTTTAGCTACACGTGTTCTTCATATTTTTCCATTTACATATATTTATGATCTTTTTGATTGGACATAAGTAAAAGGGAAAATTGTTAAGTTATTTGACATCTATATAAGAAAATAAAGGGGCTTATTTTACTACTGTAATATATTGCTACTATTTATGTAGTAAAATTACAATTTTAAATTTGAATATTGTCTAATAAGTTTCTCCAGAAGAGTTGAAAAATTATTTTATCCTTATTTACATGAAGTTTAGGGTTGTTTGAAAGTGGATTATTGTACTTTTTCTGATCCGTAAGCTATCATGTATGTTCCACTGGAACAGTTCGTCACAATGGATCTTACAAATTAGTTCTTATTTTATTAGCTTATTTTTATTGAATGCCAAATAAATGGAACTAAAACAAGAATAAATAGATCAAATAAGTACACAATTGACATAATAAAATGAGATATACCTAGAAAAATCCATTATGGAGAAAAACCCAACCACAAATGAGGACTATGCCTTGCTCTTTATGTCAAATTGAAAATGCAAAGGAAATGGTACTCTTTATGGAGTTACCTATGACTCTGTGGCCATAATGGCTACTATAGGATCTCCTATATCCTATGTTCTTCTCTAACATCCATTCTCATGCCGTTTCTCAACTATGGAACATTACAATACATCAAAAGAATGGAATTCCCTTCTCTTCTAGTGACCCAATATTTATATCCCAATAGCCATCTAGGATTAGGATTAGGGTTTCTGCATGCCACAACTCTGAATAAGGGTTAGGGTTTTGATCCTTCTAGAATGTTCTTGAAGGTCACACGTGACTAGATCCATATGTGTGAAAAATGAGAGTTGATGTGGAATCCATTTGGTACCATGTTGGTCAACTAGAGAGGTCAACTTGCAGGATGCATAACTTCTTCATATGGACTTCGTTTGAGGTGATTTTTGGACCATTGGAAAGGTCTTGGTGTGTATAATATCACATATTGGTCCAAATTAAGGTTTGATAAAAAGACGTGTCATTTAAGCCATCCAAATGACCTTAAAATTTTTTAGACAGTTTTTTATCCCAAATTTATACTCCATCCTAGTCCTCCTAGCATTCCTGTCATTTTCATTTTCAGTCATGCATGCAAAATTAGGGTTTGCATGAATTTTGCATGCATCCTAGTCATCAATACTAGCACCTAGTCCTTAGCAAAATAGCCCCCGGAGCTTCTTTCAGATCAGTTTCAGCTCTTCTAGAGCTTAGTGCACCCTCCTTTCACGTACTGCATGAGAAGGGCGCCTTTCTTCACCTACCAGTCCAATTTAGTTAAGTTATCTTCAGTTCCTTCCTTGATTTAAGGATTAAATGACTCCTAACTGACCTTACCACTCCGATGTGTTATAGCTTGAAATGACACCTCTCCGTCCGTGACGAAACTTGTTTCCCTTGGTCGCATGACGACACTTCTTGAGATCAAGTTCAGTCACACAACAGGACATTTGTGGATGGAGGAGTCATTTGGGACACTAAAAATGGTTGAAATTACCTCATTCTTGACCCATTTGATGTATATGACCCTTAGGAACATTTTTCCAGACCAAACCATCTCCTGAAAATGAGCAGAAAAGCCTGTTTTTGGCCATTTTTCACTATGAGCGCGACTCTACTGTTATAATAGTAGCGTGTGTACGCGACTTTGTCTCATTTAAAGTAGCGCCCATTGCCATATGTACGCGACTTTGTATACTGTAGAGTAGGGTACACTCTTGTTTTGGTCAAAATCTCGAAATTCGAGTAAGTTAAGTTGGTTGGGAAACCTCTTGAGTGGTTATAACTTCTTTTCCTCTTCCTCATTGATTATATAAGGAGGGTAGAAGGGCCATGTGAAAGGAGCAAGCCTAATTGCAAAGTTATGCTGGAGGAATGGAGAGGCTCATCCCCCTCTCTTGTGCTTCAGTTTTGGTAAACCCTAGTACAATTGCTTAGAGGCTGGGATCCTTGGAGAACAGAAGCAGGAGACCTTGAATCTAGGTTTCGTGAAGTGCCAAGCTTGAAGGAAGGTATAATTGTATGTACTTGCTTTCATTCATTAATAAAGATCAGACGCTCTTCTCTTTCCAAATTTGACCTATTAATGTGTCTTAGATTTGATTACTGTTTGATTATAGTTTGATGTCTCTTTCTATTATGAATATCAGTATTATATATGTAGTCAAATGTATTTGAGAAAGGTATCAAGTTGTTTTGCAGGTCTGGGCATTGCGACATTGGATAAGCATTGAAGAGCGAGGGAAGCGAAGCTAGGATCAACCTTCTGAATGAGGTGCCTACATCTCTAAACCCTAATCTCTTCATTTATTTGTTGTACTTGCAGAATGCTTGTAAGTCTATTTTTATCACCGTAAGTTGGTAGTTTCTCCCCTGAACTATAGGTGCATTTTCCCCACAACAGAATGGCGACTCCGCTGGGGAAAGCCTAACTGCTTAGGGGTATCCAAGGTCATTTCTTCAGTCTTGTTTGATGGTCTTTGTTCATTTTCTTGATTAGGATCAGTTAGTAGGCTCTGTTTGACCCTCCTGGGCTTTTTACAGACCCTTCCCAGCCCTTGCAAACCTTTGTGGACCCAGTTTGGGGGTTTTAACCCCGTTTTTTAGACTTTTTTTTTTGTACGCTACTGTTTGTACCACACAGTAGCGCCCATACTACTATGAGCGCTAGTTTCCTTCATACACAGTAGCGCCCATACTGCTATGAGCGCTAGTTTCCTTCATATACAGTAGCGCTCAAAATCTGGGTTTGAAATTTTTGAGTTTTTGGGTTGTGGACCCAAATCTGGGGGCTGTGGCTGCATTTTTTGGGGTCCCTGATGACCTTAGGTCTGTGTTAAATCCCTGTAAGTGGTCTCCCATCCTTGTATTGATCCTAAATTCATGATTTGAACCTCTTTTGATCATTTTGGGCTTGTTTGGAAAGTTTTGGGGTTTGTTGACTTAAGTTGGGGGGTTGTGGACCTGTTTGGTGTTTTGTACCCTAATTGGAGTCTGATTGAACTTGCTTGCCCCATTTCCACTGGATTTGAAACCTCTTGAGTCTTTTTGACCCTGTTTGTATCTATTTGAGTGAAATTTCTCTTTTAGGTTGGTTTCTTGTCCTCCCTTATGCTTTTAGTTTTTCTTTTGTAGTGAAAGCTCAAGTGTTTTGGCTGTTGTTCAAGACCTTGTTTGCATTGTTTACGTGCAGACCTGACTTTACCAAACCATACTTCTTCGTAGGTCATTCGCTTCGTTTGGGTCTAAAAATAGTTTTTGTACTCTTTTCCCAATGTTTGGCATGCTTACATCAATAAGAATTTGAAAGTCATATTGGTAGCTTTTACTGTTTCATAAAGAGAACCTGAAAGTTTCTTTGCTTTGCTTTGATAGTAGGTTAGTTTCAGTTTTTGTTTCTTACCTTTGAAAAGCATAAAGAATTTTGATTTATCTTATAAATAGAGTACCTTGCAAGTGGCTTAAAAGATTTTAGAGTGCTTTGCATCAAAAAGAACAAGTTTTCTTTTGCATACCTAGTTGCTTGAGTAGCTGCATTCTTAGGTTTTGAGTTTATTTTTGCACATTTAGACTTTATTTTTACCTTTTTTGCATCAAAAGATTAAAAAATTGCATTTGCACATGCATTCTAGATCAGAATTTTAAGACTTGCATTGAAAAGAAAAAGATTTGTTTGGTGGTAAATATTTCATTTTCAGTACTCTATTTCTATTATAACCACTCTCACACACCCACTACCTTTTTGAGTAATCAAGTAACCTTTAAAATGAACTCTAATAAAATGAACTAGCAACATTTTCTTTTCTAGGTTACACTACACCAACTAGTCTTGGTTAGGATCTTGGGTTTAAAACACCTTAAACCACCCAAGATCACACATTGCGCAAAAATCGTAGTGAGACTATCATCAGGTAAACCCACCTCACTCAAAATTTGCCTGGGATCTATGCAGTAGGTCAATGTGAGATCAGTTTGTGGGAATACCCCTCCTACTTTCTGTTCGAGCATACGCCAGGATCGGATTGCGTATTGGGGACTCTTTTGAGTTTCGGGCTTAGCTACCCTGCCCACGCTTTCTGATTCGACCGGTGACTGTTCCCCCAGGAGTTTTCGGTGTTGTGGTATCCTTAGTATCAGACTCTAGGTTCATACACAGGTGACAGCGGAGGGTATATCTACTGTACCTAGGACAGACGTGGGAGGAAATCCCTTGCAGGTCTTTGGGAGGGCGGTTGGGTGATTCCAGCGCTTGCACCCTTAGTCATTGTATTGTGGACCCTGGGTAACTGTCCTTCATCCTTCGTTGATCTGTTCTCAGCCCTCATCATCCCAGACTCTTCTCCGGAAGGCATCTGTTTGCCTGGTTTGATTTACTTAGGACCTTTTTTTTAGTGGTGTGCTCTTTGTGCTACTTTTTTTTTTAGTTTGCCTTAGAGAACTTCTTGTTCATTTGAGCAGGAAACTATGTCTAGCATTCCGGCGAGTGCCAATCAAGGTACCCCTGTTCCGGGGGATCCTTGTGCTGTTCCATTCATTGGAAACATTGGTGCTCCCTTAATGGCTACTCTGAATCTTCCTGGATTCACTATTGGGCTGCCGGTTTGGTTGTTTTCCACTCCGAATGCCTTGCATGCTCCTGACGCTTCTTTTGTGAGCACCTCAAATCAAGAGCATCAGAACCCTGTGCCTCCTTTGCCAGTAACATCTTCTCCTCCTCCTTCTACCTCATGTGGCGAAAGTAGCAATACTAGTAACCAGCAGTCTAAAAGGAATAGACGGGGGAAGAATAGGAAGAAGATGCCAAAACAAGGGGGCAAGCACCCTGCCTCTGCAAATCATGCAGGGGGCACCCACCCAGCCTCTGGAGGTCATGCTGGGAGAAAACTTTTAGTCACTGAAAATCATACTGAAAGTTTGTCTTCAACCACTGTCAGTCATGTTGAGGACACGTCATTGATCACTGCTAGCCATATTAATGACAAGTCACCAGTTCCTGTGAGTCATACTGGAGACACCAGATCAGCCACTGCAAGTCATGCTGAGGGAGTTGACATTGTCGACAAACCCAACAAACAGAAGCTTAAGTTCCCTTGTAAGTTTTGCGAGGGAGACCACCTTACTTACTTGTGCCCTGTACTTCCAGAAGTGCAAAAAGTGTGGTCCTTAGTTCAAAAGTCTTCTGCTTCTGAGCAACCAGCCTCTGTGAGTCATGCTGGGGGCAAGCTATCAGCCAATGTTAGTCATGCTGAGAGTACTGACGTTGTAAAGGAGTCTAAACCTATAGGACGGAAACCAAAGTTCCCTTGTAAACTTTGTAAGGGAGATCACCTTACTCACCGATGCCCTGCCATTCCAGAGGCACGAAGAGTGTGGTCCATGTCTGAAGGAACCTCTGTTCCTGAGTTGTCTATAGATTCCCTGCAGTTAGATCAACCTTTGGTTGATAAAGTGGTTGAACCAATGCAATCTTTGGTCGACCCCACTCTTCCTTCGGAGAGTGAAGTGATTGAATCGATGCAATCTTCGACCGATCCCATCAGTCCTTCAGAGATTGATGCACCTACTACTGAAGTCTTCTGCATTACCAGTTTGGATATTTCTGAAAAAGGGGGCACTTCATCTGTGCTATGTGAACCCCTACCAAGCCCTAAGATTGTTTCCTTTGATTGGAATAGTCTAGCCGAGCCTCGTCTTCCTTCTTCGACACCTTTTCAGATAAAGGTTGATATCTGGAACCATACGGTTGATCGATGTATTGTTGATGAAGGTGCTTCTGTTAGTATCTTATCCGCTTATGCTTGGAGAGATTTGGGATTCCCTAATGTTTTTCCAGCTGCTAATTGGCCGTTGACCTTTGATAGAAGACCTAGTGAACCGATCGGATTCCTCCGTCAGGCACCTGTTACCTTGGGTGGAAAAATAGTCTTAGTTGATTTTATGGTTCTAAAGGACCCTATGGACTTTGATATGATCCTCGGGCGTGATTACGTTTATGCTATGCATGCTGTGGTGTCTACGCTTTTTCGTGTGATGCATTTCCCTCATAACGAAAACATTGTCACCATCGACCAGCTTGCATTCGTTGATCCTCCTTATTACCCAACTGTAGACCAGTCTGATCCCTCGTCATTAGGCACTACTATGTCACATGCGTCTCATGTGGCATATTGTTCCTTGAGTTCAACTGCTACTGAGAAGAAGTCTCTGAGTTCATGCTTACCTTCTCGGGACTTGGTCCCAGCTTTTGACCAAGTGACATCTCCATCTGAATGTTTAGATATGTATTCTATCTGGGATGATATACTTCCTTCCGATGAAGTTTTCCTAGAGTCTATGGTACAGTCTGCCATTCACTTGGATGTTGATCCAGTCACAGTTATGTCCAGCCCCGGTTTGACCTTAAAGTCTGATCTTCCTACTGTTAAGTCTTTGGACTCTCCTATAGATCAGCAAATCGGTGTTCCTGCTGAGTTTGATTATGCTTCTAGAATTTTCAACTCCCGTGATGATGAATTTGTTTCTGCAGATTCCATCATGTCCTTCAACTTTGATCTTCATCCTGAATTTGATCTTGTTGATTGTAAGTCCTCGGGCTTGGGCACCATAGAGTCTTCATTCGACAACTCTGCTTTGTTTATGCCTGCTGTTGATGATAGTGAAGTTGAAAGTATTTCTACCACAGTGACTTGTATCGGGTCTTCCTTTACATATGTTTTAGATATGATCCCGGTACTAATGTTTCTTGGAGACAGGATTCTTAGCTGGATGTATACTTGCTTACTGGTCCTTTTCAACACCTTGTGCAACCATGTCAGGTATATTTGGAACCTTGCATATAGGTTTAGGCTTCCCCGCTGTTATGTTGCATTTGAACCTTTTGCCATCCGAATTCGCCATAGGGTCGAACCTGTTGGATATTGGTGTGTTAGCCATCTCTTTATGCATTGTGCACCAGTCCGACAGCAGAGCCTACCTAACATGGGTCACCCTAGTCAGCACCCTTATGCCATTCTGGTGCCCATGCTGAGTTTTTCTCATAGGATCGGGAGCCTTTTTAGATTTACCATGACTTTGAGAAGAAGCCTCATATCTTTCTTCCTCATATATTTCTGGCCATCCCTGATAAGGTTCCCATCTTTGTGTTCAAATTGCATATGCATCTATTATGATCCCGCTTGCGCTAATGAGCCTGAAGCCGGCTTCCACGCTTTTAGCCCGTTGTATAAGCCTCCATCTCTGATCTCATTTCCGCTAAGCCCTGTATCATTTTGCCTTTTCAATTTGACACCTTTTACCTGGAGGAGACACACCGTGAGTGTCCTTATCTTGCCCATGTTCCTTGCATTAGGCATAGCTTTGTTCCATGCGCTTGGAGCTAGTTTTGCATGTCCCTGACACTCGTCTCTTCCCACATCGAGCATTCTTCTGCCTTCACTTCGAGCTCGTTAAAAACAGTAAGGAGGCTACGAGCATTCTTCTTTTACTTCGAGCTCGTTAAAAACAGTAAGTAGGTTTCGAGCATTCTTCTGCCTTCACTTCGAGCTCGTTAAAAACAGTAAGTAGGTTACGAGCAGTCTTCCACCTTTCCTTCGAGCTCGTGAAAAACAGTAAGGAGGCTACGAGCATTCTTCTACCTTCACTTCGAGCTCGTTAAAAACAGTAAGTAGGTTATGAGCATTTCTTTCATCTTCACTTCGAGCTCGTTAAAAACAGTAAGGAAGTTGTGAGCATTTTCGTATCTCCTTTGAGCTCGTTAAAAACAGCAAGGAGGTCATGAGTTTACTTTTCCGGACTCGTTAAACCTTTACGGAAAAGATCCCTATGGAGTTCTTTTAAGCCCTTTTCAGACTCCTTAAATAGGAAAAGTTTGCCGAGCATAGTTGTCTTTTCGGGCTCGTTAAAATAACTGAACCGACATCCACTTAGGTATAGAATTACCCCTTTTCCGGGCCTTGGTGGATAATTTACGGAAAAGGTATACTCTAGGTATACTCTTGTATGCGCTAGAAGAGTTCTTCTTCCATCATTTTACACTTTTTCGGGGAAGGAGACTAACTTTACGAAAAAGGACCTTTGGAGTCGTCTTTAGGGTTTTCAGACTCTCGAAATGTGAAAACACCAAGCGAGCACATACCAATCCGGGCTCGATATAAAATCCACGGATAAGTGTATAGAGGACTGTTTAAGTTTTTCAACTCTATAAGCAAGAAAACACCGCCGAGCACAGACCAATCCGGGCTCGATATAAAATCCACGGATAGGTGTATGGAGTTTTCTTCTAGGTTTTTCAGACTCTTTAAATATGAAAATACCGTCGAGCATGCTTTAGTTCTTTGTCAAGCTCGTTAAAAAATGAAAAAGGAAAGGGAAGGGAAGAATGTCAAAATATCTTTCAATATGATGGCAGCAAGTCAACTATCTCCTTGAACAAAGCACCTGTTTTGAGTCTATCAAACAAGTTGGGTTCTAGTATTGACCTTAGGGTAAACTTGATCTCAGAGTTCCTACTCCTCCGTTTGGTTAGTCTTCCAATCATTTGGAGAATCTGTTAATGTCTCCTACATTGCAGATATGTATCGTGGTCTCTTTGTGTTCAAAGCTGCCTAAGTCACTCTTGTGTCGTGCTCACTGTTCAAGGATACAACCTGTGTCGGCCATTCTGCAGTTGCCTTGACCTCATGTGTCGGCCATTCCTTGGTGTCAGTATGTTTCATCTTGTGTTCCGTCCTACTCCAAATAAGCTCATACCTTTTGAGTGTCCCTCATGTTGGATGATGGAGGATGCATTAAGGCCTCCCTTCCAATGGACTTCTTCCCATCGACTTCAACTCATTGTGCTCTGGGAATGAAGTTTAGAGTTTCGGTTAGTACCTTGGGGATTGCAGTCATTAGTGGCAGTTTCCCTCGCTATTGGATAGATGGGAATACATCAATGTCTCCTATCCGATGGATTCTTCAAGTGTTCGACGGCAAGACCATCTATTCGCACTTGCTTGAATGTACTAGGTACCTTGGGTTCCATTTTCATTATTGGTGGACACCCTCGCGTTTGTTAACGGTATACATCAATGACCGGTAATCAAACGATACCTCCCATGTTCGACAACAGCTCATTTATTCGCATGGATAGGTTTGTACCTTGGGTTGTTTTTGGATGAAGACCTTGGGATCCTCGATAGCATCACCTCATTTATGTTATCGCCCAAGTTGCGCAAGACTGAGCCCCACTCCTTTTGGCTCTTGATGAGACATAGATCCAGCTTGTTCTCTATGGCTATGTTCTCCAGTTTGGACATAGATCCACCTTGTATTTATGTGGCTATGTTTACACTTATGTTCCTCATGGATCCACGCTTGTATTTTAGTGGCCATGATATATGCATCAGTATTTGGATCATTATTGTATCCTCTTGGAGGTCATTTTCCACCATTTGAACATGGACAGTTACCCCAAGGATAAGTTTGTCTGACTTTGCCTTTGCTTTCAGGTACTTCATTTGAGCCTATGATTCTTGGTTTCTCCGTTCCTCCACGATTCAACTCTTTTTTATTTATAATGTATTTCGGCCATCGTTTCCTATAATCCCTCTGACCTCATACATTAGGGGGCATCTGTTATAGCTTGAAATGACACCTCTCCGTCCGTGACGAAACTTGTTTCCCTTGGTCGCATGACGACACTTCTTGAGATCAAGTTCAGTCACACAACAGGACATTTGTGGATGGAGGAGTCATTTGGGACACTAAAAATGGTTGAAATTACCTCATTCTTGACCCATTTGATGTATATGACCCTTAGGAACATTTTTCCAGACCAAACCATCTCCTGAAAATGAGCAGAAAAGCCTGTTTTTGGCCATTTTTCACTATGAGCGCGACTCTACTGTTATAATAGTAGCGTGTGTACGCGACTTTGTCTCATTTAAAGTAGCGCCCATTGCCATATGTACGCGACTTTGTATACTGTAGAGTAGGGTACACTCTTGTTTTGGTCAAAATCTCGAAATTCGAGTAAGTTAAGTTGGTTGGGAAACCTCTTGAGTGGTTATAACTTCTTTTCCTCTTCCTCATTGATTATATAAGGAGGGTAGAAGGGCCATGTGAAAGGAGCAAGCCTAATTGCAAAGTTATGCTGGAGGAATGGAGACCCTCATCCCCCTCTCTTGTGCTTCAGTTTTGGTAAACCCTAGTACAATTGCTTAGAGGCTGGGATCCTTGGAGAACAGAAGCAGGAGACCTTGAATCTAGGTTTCGTGAAGTGCCAAGCTTGAAGGAAGGTATAATTGTATGTACTTGCTTTCATTCATTAATAAAGATCAGACGCTCTTCTCTTTCCAAATTTGACCTATTAATGTGTCTTAGATTTGATTACTGTTTGATTATAGTTTGATGTCTCTTTCTATTATGAATATCAGTATTATATATGTAGTCAAATGTATTTGAGAAAGGTATCAAGTTGTTTTGCAGGTCTGGGCATTGCGACATTGGATAAGCATTGAAGAGCGAGGGAAGCGAAGCTAGGATCAACCTTCTGAATGAGGTGCCTACATCTCTAAACCCTAATCTCTTCATTTATTTGTTGTACTTGCAGAATGCTTGTAAGTCTATTTTTATCACCGTAAGTTGGTAGTTTCTCCCCTGAACTATAGGTGCATTTTCCCCACAACACGATGGACCTCCAGGGTGACTAGAAAGCCTGTTCTGACTCCAGTTAACTCTATCTGCACCCTCCACTGAGCCTTCTTCACTACATTAGTGCTTCCATGTGCCAGTTACACCAACCACACTCAGTTAGACTCAGTTTGACTCCCGATTAACCATTACTTGTGCATTGATGACTTCACTGATGAGAAGGTGGACTCCTAGTTATGCATTGATGACTCTCCACTGATTATGGATCTGTGCATGAAGGCCAATTCGAATTCCACCTAGTGAATTTGAATCCTCATACTCAACATTGTATATTTACCAGTTTATTATCCTGTTTAATGTAACATGTGTAATTATTCTTCCTCAATTAGAGTTTCTTTGGATCTATGTTCTATTGCTTGTCTCTTCTTCTATTATTCCTAAATTCTTTCATTGTGAGGTTTACATCATCTCTTTGGATCTTATGTAGGCAATTTCACATGGTATCAAAGCCATTTGAGAGTATATTCTACCTCCATTCTTGAGAGTTTTTTACAGGTATTTCGAAGTTCCAGCAGTTGCAGTAGCAGATTCAACAGTTTCTATTTTGCACTTGTTCTAGAAGTCAAAGATGAGCAATTCAAATGCTTCTTCTTCTCTTTCTCCCATGATCCTCACTCCCTTCAATTACTTCGAATGGAAGGCTTAGATGAAGATTCCCTTGATGAACAAAGGGCTTGAAAGATTGGTTTATGAAAGAGATGCCACACCACATATAGCTAGAGAGAGAATCAAGCATCTAAACAAATTGGATGAAGCTTTTGGATTCATATGCCTTCACATGTCCAAAGATCTATTGTTCCATGTTGAAGGATTGAAGTCTCCAAAAGATTTATGGACCAAATTGGAGTCTTTTTGGAAAACAAGATGGACTAAGAGGCTACATTATTGAAAATGAATTGGTTTCCCTACAACCTAGCAATTTCGAGAGCATTCAAACATTCTTCTCAAAATTTAAAAATTTGGTTGTACAATGCAAGCATTGTGGCATCACTAAGAGTGATGAGCAATTGGTGCTTTCCATTTTGAGCAAACTTGGATCTCAATTTTCTGTCTTTGTATCTACTTTCCACTCTGGGTGAATGTCAATCCCTAGATGGAAGTTTCCTACCTTAGAAGCTTTCACTCAAGCCCTCATTCAAGAAGAGGACAAATTGTTTCAAATGGATGCCATCAAAACCTCCAAAGATCTAGCTCTTTTAGCTAGTGAAGCAAGTGGAGCGAATGCAAAAGGGAGGAAAAAAGACAAAGGCAAGAAGCCATCAAGATCCAAGAATGACAAACAAAAGAGACCAAATTGTACCTACTGCAAGAGAGGAAACCATCCTGAGAATGCTTGCATGCACAAGAAGATTGATCTTCTAACCAAGCTTCTTGAACAAAACCAAATTGTTGTTCCAAAAGAAGAAAAGATGTCTGATTCTGGAAGTGGATTTGATGATTGTCATGCATTGATGGCTGGTTTTTCAAAGACAAAATCCCTCCTCATAGATTCTGGATCCTCCAACCACATGATTGCATCTGAAGAATCCTTCTCCTCTTTGGATCTCCAAGATGGGCCTACCATTCACATGGGAGACAACTCTTAGATTTCTGCCAAAGGATTGGGTACAGTTCATATGGAGCATGGTAAGTTCAAAAATGTTTTATTTGTTCCTTCTCTTACAGCTAATTTGTTGTCAGTATATCAAAAGACTCATACATGATCACCAAAGCAAGTAATTTTTGGTCCAAACACAGTAGAGATTACAGAAATCTCCACTGGAAAGGTTATAGCGAATGGGATTGCTAATCATGACTCAAAGGCATATGAGTTCTCACACTTCATGCCTTTATCTCCAACTATTCCTTCAAATTCTAATGAAGATCAAAGTGACTCTTCTAATGAAGAAGAAGATCAAGATTTTGATGTTGAGATCATGGTTCAAGAAGATTCAGATCCAGAACCAACACCTATTCTTAGTCCAGATTCGAGGTCAATATGGGCTCACACAGTCCTTGATACTACTGAGAACACAGTTGATGATTTATCTGTTCACAGAACTGCTAGACTTCAACACCATGCCAACCTTGCAATATGCCAGCCATCTCTCCATGATAGATGCAGCATGATGATGGGGTTCTCTCTTCCATCTCTTGGGAAGACTCCTCATGTTCCATTCGCTCTAGTTATAGAAAGATTTCCTGAAAGACTTGCTTCATCCAACACATTCTCCACACAGTAGGAAGCCTTCCTACAAGAGATCAACTTGCCAATTATTTTGCAAAATTTTTCACTGATGAAAGATTCTTTCTTTTCTGCATAGTATGATGGTTCTTTGAGTTATTTACTGTTCTTTTTGAGGGGGGGTATTTTTTTCCCATGAGGTTTTCCCCATTTCCTCAGTTTATGGACAGTTCTTTATTTTTCTATCATTTCATTTATTGTATGGGTGACCTTTGGTCCTAGTTACCAGGGCCCAGGATGGATTAAGGGGGGGTGTTAGGAAATTCCTATACTCCATCCTAGTCCTCCTAGCATTCCTGTCATTTTCATTTTCAGTCATGCATGCAAAACTAGGGTTTGCATGCAATTAGGGTTTGCATGCATCCTAGTCATCAGTACTAGCACCTAGTCCTCAGCAAACTAGCCCCCGAAGCTTCTTTCAGATCAGTTTCAGCTCTCCTATAGCTTAGTGCACCCTCCTTTCACCTATTGCATGAGAAGGGTGTCTTTCTTCACCTACCCTTCTAGTTTAGTTTAGTTATCTTCAGTTCCTTCCTTGATTTATCGATTAACTGACTCCTAACTGACCTTACCACTCCGATGGACCTCCAATATGACTAGACAGCCTATTCTGACTCCAGTTATCTCTATCTGCACCCTCCATTGAGCCTCCTTCACTGCATTAGTGCTTCCATGTGCCAGTTGCACCAACCACACTCAGTTAGACTCAGTTTGAGTCCCGGTTGACCATTACTTGTGCATTGATGACTTCACTTATGAGAAGGTGGACTCCTAGTTATGCATTGATGACTCTCCACTGATTATGGATATGTGCATGAAGGCTAATTCGAATTCCACCTAGTGAATTCAAATCCTCATACTCAACATTGTATATTTACCAGTTTATTATCCTGTTTAATGTAACATGTGTAATTATTCTGCCTCAATTAGAATTTCTTTGGATCTATGTTCTATTGCTCGTCTCTTCTTCTATTATTCCTAAATTATTTCATTGTGAGGTTTACATCATCTCTTTGGATCTTATGTGGGCAATTTCACATTATTGTACTTTTTCTGATCTGTAAACTATCATGTATGTTCCACTGGAACAGTTCATCACAACGGATCTTACAAATTAGTTCTTATTTTATTAGCTTATTTTTATTGAATGCCAAATAAATGGAACTAAAACAAGAATAACTAGAGCAAATAAGTACACAATCGACACAATAAAATGAGATATACCCTAGGAAAATCCATTATGGATAAAAACCCAACCACAAATGAGGACTATGCCTTGCTCTTTATGTCAAATTGAAAATGCAAAGGAAATGGTACTATTTATGGAGTTACCTATGACGCTGTGGCCATAATGGCTACTATAGGATCTCCTATCTCCTATGTTCTTCTCTAACATCCATTCTCATGCCATTTCTCAACTATGGAACATTACAATACATCAAAAGAATGGAATTCCCTTCTCTTCTAGTGACCCAATATTTATAGCCCAATAGCCATCTAGGATTAGGATTAGGGTTTCTGCATGCCACAACTCTGAATAAGGGTTAGGGTTTTGATCCTTCTAGAACATTCTTGAAGGTCACACATGACTAGATCCAGATGTGTGAAAAATGGGAGTTGATGTGGAATCCATTTGGTACCATGGTGGTCAACTAGAGGGGTCAACTTGCAGGATGCATAACTTCTTCATATGGACTTCGTTTGAGGCGATTTTTGGACCATTGGAAAGGTCTTGGTGTGTATACTATCATAGATTGGTCCAAATTAAGGTTTGATAAAAATACATGTCATTTAATCCATCCAAATGACCTCAAAATTTTTTAGACTGTTTTTAATCCCAAATTTGAAAAGTGAGACTTGCCCCTAAAATGGGACCTACAAGCCAATTCATAAAATTTCCTGACCCCAAAAGCTCCGAATAGGTGAAAAATTATATATTGATCCATTTCAGATCACATATCCCCATTTTGGGAGGCTTTTGATCCCCAAAATATTTTATTGAATGAGGTGAGGAAATGTTTCCTCTACCTTTTCCTTGGAGTACCATTTAGCCTTGCCTGGAAGTTTTCCTTTCAACCCCACCTTCCATAGTTCATATTGTCCTTGTCTGGTATTTTTGGACTTCTTCTACAACACGACGTCTTCTACTGACGCTACCTGAGTCTCAGGTTCTAAGTCGTCTACAAAAGGTAATACTTGTTCAGTTTCCTGATCCAACATGGAAGGTTAATAGAGTTTCATTTTTTCCATAGTCACTACAAAGTAAATGCACACGTATGGGGGTAGAATGAGTTTGTATGCATTATCTCCCACCTTCTACAGTACCTCAAAAGGACCATACCTTAGAGCCTTGATATTCTTACCATGACCCTATATTTTTTCCTTGTTTAGGTGTAACCATACTCTATTTCCCACCTTGAATGTTTTCTCAACCCTATGTTGGTCATGTATTGCCTTGTAATTTTCTTGTGACTTCTTTAGTGCCTCCTATACTTGTAAATGGATCTTGCCAATCTTATCAATGAACTTTTCAAATCTTACTACTTCACCTGAGGTGTCTTCCCTCATTCCCCCTTACTGTCCATAAACAACATCTAGAGGTGAAGGTGGAAAGTATCCAAAACAAGTTTCAAAAGGGGACTTACCAATGGAAGTGTGGATTGATATGTTATAAGAGTGTTGTATGCAAATCACTTTTTCATCCCAAGTCTTCGAATGATTCTTGTTGTAACCCTCAAAAGTTGTACCAAATTCCTGTTGACTACGTTCGTCTATCCATATGTCTATGGATGGAATGTTGTAGACCTCTTCAATTTAATGTCCATATTTTCCCAAAATGTAGTCCAAAATGTACTGATAAATCTAGTATCCCTTTTTAAGATGATGCTCCTTGGTATCCAAAAGTGCACCAAGACCTATTCAAATAACATGTTTGATGCCTCTTATCCTTTGATGCTCTTTTCACAAGGAATAAGAATGCACATCTTGTTGAATCTATCTTGTTGAAGTGTGTCTTTTGCGTTCCTGCAGGCCGTTTGTTGGGTTTCATTG
Organism: Larix kaempferi; assembly: GCA_027924585.1. Classification (NCBI taxonomy): domain Eukaryota; kingdom Viridiplantae; phylum Streptophyta; class Pinopsida; order Pinales; family Pinaceae; genus Larix; species Larix kaempferi. The sequence goes on from BSBM01000316.1 coordinate 30,868,486, forward strand.
TTTCCCGAGATGGAATTACTGTTGGTCCCCTGAAAGTCAAAGCCATCTTAGACCTTCCCTCTCCACGCATGCTTCGGCAACTCCAGAGTTTGCAGGGGCGGTCCAATTTCCTTCGTCGCTTCGTTCCTGATTACGCCACCAAAGTTCATGGATTCTTACGCCTACTTCGCACCCACATACCCTTTGTTTGGGATGAGCAAGCAGACACGGCATTCGAAGCCCTCAAGAAAGCTCTCACACAAGCCCCCTTGATCCCCCCCTCCGGATTTCTCCCAGGACTTCATCCTTTACGTCTCTGCATCTGAACATGCCGTGTCCGGAGTCTTGGTCCAAGAAGATGCCTCTCACCAAGAACATGTCATTTATTACATCAGCTAGACCTTGTCTAGCCCACCCCTACGGTACCCATACGAGGAAATATTAGCCCTAGTTGTAGTCTTTTCCGTCCAAAAGTTGCGACACTAATTCTGCTCGGTCATACCACGGTTGTCGCCGACTCCAACCCTATGGTCTATCTCCTAAACCGTCGGCTCCTACAAGGTCGTGTTGCTAAATGGGTCATTATCCTCCAGGAGTATGACCTCACTTTCAAAACTCCCAAGAGAACCAAAGCCCTCGCACTTGCCCATCTCATCACTTACCTCCCATCCTCTTCGTCATCACCCGCTATTGAAACGGATCTGATTGATGATCATATCTTCATTATCTCGTCTGACGACCCATGGTACGGTGACATCCTAACGTACCTCCGCATGAAGAAGTTTCAACCCCACATCGATGGTGACGGACACCGTCGTATACGACACCACGCCCCCCGATACCTCTTGTTATGAGATGTACTTTATCGACACGGCGTTGATACCATCCTCCGACGTTGCCTATCCCATAGCGAGGCAGAACAAGTCCTTAATGATTGTCATAGCGGTGCCTGCGGAGGCCATTTCTCCGGTATGGCCACCGCCCAAAAGATCATTCGTGCAGGTTAGTTTTGGCCGTCATTATTTACTGATTGCATCACCACAGTCAAACATTGCCAAAACTGTCAACTGTTTGCTCCCAAAGCAAGAACCCCACCCGCCCCCCTTCATCCAGTTGTTATTGCCGGACCATTCTGCAAATGGGCCATTGATTTCCTTGATTGCAATCCAACGTCAGCCAGCGGTCACAAACATATTATTGTGGCCGTAGATTATTTCACCAAGTGGGCGGAGGCCATGCCAACTTACAATTGCACAGCCGACACCGCAGCCCGGTTCTTTCTCAACCATGTTATCGCACGTTTTGGAGTGCCGAAACAACTTGTCTCTGACCACGGCTCTCACTTCGAAGACGCCGTCTGGAAAGAACTATCAACCTTACTGAAATTTGAACACCATTTCTCCTCTGCCTACTACCCCCAAGGAAATGGCCAAGTCGAAGCGATAAACAAAATTTTGAAAACCATCCTCCAACGCACTGTAGACAAACACAAGTCAAATTAGCACCACATTCTCTTCCCGACACTATGGGCATACCGCACATCAACTAAAACCGCCACCGGTTTTACCCCTTTCCACTTAGTTCACGGTGTCGAATCCGTCCTCCCCATTGAGTGCCAGATTCCAACCCTACATATGGTCGTTGAACTCCTACCGGACACTGCCCCAATAGAGCAATGCTTACTACTCCTGGAGCAGGCCGATGAAGATCGGCGCACAGCCCTTCAAAACATGGAAGCAGCCAAGAACCGATCCAAATTGAATTATGATAAACATGTCCACCCAAGAAATTTTTCTGAAGGGGACCTTGTCCTCTCCTACGATCAAGCTCATGACAAAAACGGAAAAGGAAAGTTTGTATCCATGTGGCAATGCCCATATATTATACATGCTTGCCTCGGACAAGGGGCATACATTTTGACCGATTCAGAAGGCAACCCCCTCCGCAACCCACGCAACGGGTTGTACCTCAAGCGATTTTACCCATAGTAAACTGGATGGACACCACCGTCCATTACTATACTTCATGATAGATCTTTCCTTTTCCTGTTTTCATCAAGTCCATTTTTTGACCATTTTTTGGATGCCCTCGTCGCCTCGGTTTACGTGCCACATCAACCTGCGTTCATTTTTTATGAACCTTATATCGCTGGATTCAGTTTTTTGCGCTCGTGATGATGCTTGAGATCATTTCTCGCTCTCATGCCCAGATTTTTTGGGCATTTTTTCCATGCCCCCTCGTCGCCTCGGTTTGCATGCCACATCGGCCGTCGTCCGTTGTTGACATGCCTTATATCGCCGGATTCAGTTTTCCGCGCTCGTGATGATGCTTGAGATCATTTCTCGCTCTCACCTCCATATTTTTTGGGCATTTTTGCCATGACCCCTCGTCACCTCGATTTACGTGCCACATTGGCTGTTGCCCCTTTTTGACAATCTTTATGTGACCGGATCCAATTTTCCGCATTCATGATGATGCTTGAGACCTTTTCTTGCTCCCATCAATCCCTTTTTGTTTGGTATAATTTTATCCCTTTTTCGGGCCGAGCAATCCCTTTTTACGAAAAAGGCATTTAGGGTGTTTCTGTTAAGCTCTTTTCTGACTCCTAAAACAATGAAAAGATCATTGAGCAACCTTGCTTCCTTTCATGCTCGCTAAACGTATCTGAAAGGGCGTCTACCTAGTATAAGTTTACCCCTTTTCCGGACCTTGTAGACTAATTACGAAAAAGGAATACTCTAGTCACATCGGCTAGAAGAGTTCTCCATTTGCATCATTTTATGCTTTTTCGGGCCTTGGAGACTAACTCACAAAAAAGAACACCAATGGAGTCCACTTACCACTTTCAGACTCTCTAAAAATGAAAGCGACCACGAGCAATCACCATCCTGGGCTCGTAAAACAAACAGGACAGTAGTCATAACCACTGCAGAGTCTTCTTATCGTTTTCAGACTCCTTAAAAATGAAAGCACCAATGAGCACGAACAGTCCTAGGCTCACAAATCCACAGGACAGTACCATTTCAGAGCACACTTTTATTCCTTCTTGGAGCACATTAAAACTACGAAGAAGGACCCAATGGTACTTCTCGGTGCCGCAACAGATCACGTCTGCTCATATGGAAGCTTCCCCATTTTGGTCGCCTTCGTTCAGAGTATTCTGCAGTATTTCACCTTGAGAACCCCTCGACAGCACCCATCAGCTTGACCCCCCCCCAGAGTCAATACATACCCTTCAGTCTTTAAAAGCAATGATACCCACACCTACAAGTCAGTTCCCTATGCTGCCAGGTCAACCATGTCATCACGCTCTGAACAAAGGAAGTTTGAGTCTACCCACTATATGACCCCAGTTACTTCCCATCCCCACAAATATGCCAGTCCTACCATCAGTACTACCACACTTCAGTTTTACACCTCGCGCTCCTATCAAGGAAACATCATTGCCTTGTTAGTTGTTGGTCTCCCTCTGTCAACGACAACCAAATTTATTCCAGAGGATAGACTTAGAGGTCCCTGTGTCTTGGACTCATCACCATTTATTATGAGTGCCTACGAATCATTTCGAGAAGAGTCCTCAGTGCCTCTCCAAATGGTTGTTTCTCACATGCTCGACTTCAACACCTTGATCGCATCGTTGAGACTCGCACAGGGTATTGGTCCGCTCAATTATTAGTCGAAGACCCCGGATACCTCCTGACTCCTCCACACTTGAGAGTCTACCTATGGATACAACCAGTTACACTTTTTCTATAGATATCCGGGTTGCGCATGGCGACAATATTCAGATGTACACCAGTTTTATACTCCCTTGAGTATACAGTCACATATACTTCCCAGAGATGGCTCATAGTCATTACGTCCCTACATATGTTGGACACCTTCAGTTTCAACAGTTCATCATTTATACCAGTGTATCAGTTATTGAGATCAGTCATGTCATGATCATGAGTACATCCCAAAATAATGTCCCCTCTTGACCATTATGATGTGGCAGTAAATTTTTTATGTATTAGTTCCCCCTTCTTGGGACTAATTGTTATGTACATGTCTTGATACGAGCATGGGTATGCCCGCCTCGTCCATTATCAGAGATTATTCCTCATTCATATTGAGGCCATGTAATATTGTTTATTTTTTGCAGCTTCCAAGGGCCATGGATCCAGTCTCCAATCGGTCTCTTCTCCTCCCCAAAACCCCAGAAAAAAGACAAAAGAACTATGATGTCTATCGGCCATACGATGAGCTCCTGCCCTCACACATCAGGGGGCAATTTGTTAACACATAAAAAGTGCTCACTAGCTCATTCCCTTATTCAAATGACCCATTTGTCCACTTTTCCACCATCTGAGCCTTTAAAGCCAACAAAAGGTCACCAAAAGACCTTAATACACCCCTTTTTCCCACTCAAAAAGATTATTTTTCCTAAAAAAGCATAAAAAAACCCTCAAAAAGGGTCCAAAATTCCCAAAATATTAAAAAGGGAATAAAAATAATAAAAATAAGGAGGGAAAAGTACCTAAACCATGTTGGTCAATACCATTGGTTTCCACAAAACCATAATGGTATTCCCCACCACCAAAACCTATAAAAAGGTGGTAAGGGCTCCTCATTACACATCCATCCATCTTCCTATCCTCATGCTGCCAAAATCTCCCTTGAGTTTTTGGCCATTGTAGCAACCTTGGAGAAAGGACCCATCGGAGTTTGGAGCTGCTCACCCTTGGAGCTTCTCAACTATCTTCATCAATCGGAGGTATTCTTATTGCAAGCACTTGCTTGCCCCCATTTTCAATACAAAAATTATTTTTATCTTTCTTGTTCTTGTTTTTTAATTCAAAATGCACATGTTAGTTTAGTTAGATTTAGATTTAGTTTATTGTTTTTCCTTAATATTGAAACTGCTGCTACTAGTTAGCAGGTGCCCATAGCACTAAGCTTGGTTGCAAAACCAAGCCAACAAATAGTCATGTCCATTCTTAGTGGTTGGAATAACACCCAAAAAATCCATAGAGTTGCTCTTCCATGCTCTCGTAGGAACATGTAAGGTATGGTATAGACCTTGCTCTCTATTATTGGGCTTGATTGTACAAAAAAGTATGCATCCTCTAATGAACCAAGCTACATCTTCTTGAATTCTAAGCCAGTAAACCTACTTCTAAAAGTTTTGAACTATGTTACCTACACCAAATTTACTTGCAACTTTGGAGGTGCATACCTCTTTAATAAGATGCAATCTCTCACCTTTAGCAACACAAGATTTCCCAACTTGTAGAGTAACTCATCCTGGAGATGATAGTCGGCCTTGATGTCACCTTATTGTACATAAAATCGGCCTTACAGTTGTTGAAATACCTCCTTGAAGTCCTCATATTATGTGTACTCCTCCTTCTTTGCATCATGGGTAAAAGGTTCCGTGTGCATAAGAGTTCCCAAAGTTGTAAGCTTGGTTGTAGGTGTCCTTGATAGCATGTCTACTAGCTTGTTGGTACTTCCCTTCTTATACTTGATGACTAGATGGAATTGTTGTAAGAACCCCATCCACTTCAAATGTCTAGTCTATTGTAGATTACTCTGGGCCTACAAATATTACAGTGGTTGGTGATCCAGTGCGAATGATGGTCTCCTTGTTAAATTTTGAGCATTAATTCACAATACTCTAGGATATTCACTGAGAGAATAACATATACAGTATATCAATGGATGACAATCACAATAAGCATGGAAAGCATCACAAGAATCAAAAGCATGAGAGACAAGAGACACAGAGTTTCCGTGGGGAAAACCCTAAGGTGAAAAACCCCACAACTTCCTCAGAGATAGAGAGAGCAATGGCTGAACCAAAGTACAACCAAAATACACTGAGATAGTCTCCTAGTAGCATATGATCCTCCTCCTCACTAGTGCGCCACTTTCTGAGTGAGAGAGATATAACTTTCCGAATGATCTAAGTAGAGATCACCTGATCTCTATTTATACTTACCCGTTTTCCCAGTGACCTTATGGGGCCAACTTGTCTAGCTAGGTACATCCACATTATAATATATATATTTCAGGGCCGACCCCACACATGGTGTTCTAATAACCCATCGGCAAGTACACACACTTGCGACACTTGTCAATCCACATGACGACACTTCCTTATAGAGGAATAACACATCTCTAATAAGGGTACAATAAATATATATGAAATACATAGATGAAATACATTCCGAAGTTACATATACATCAACACTCCCTCTTAACTAGGAAGGTATTTCTTGACACAGATCTGCTAGACAAGTCTTCTTCTCGGGATCATCGTCATCGATGCATTGTCATCATCATCGTCACTGCTACTGCTATCTCAACGAATCTCTGACTCTACTAGTCATAGGAAGTTCTATAGAGCCAGTCCTTTTTCATACTGGATGTAGGCCCACCACCTTTAGGTATTCGTCATCACTGGCCATACTGTGGAATCCTCAAGACTTATTATGTGCGTCACAAAACCTCGAAAGAGCATCCCAGGCTGTTACGAGCACACGACTCTACCTATAGGATCTCCTAGGGCCATATTATATGTGACCTCACCACAAAACCTCGCAAGAGCATCCCAGGATGTTACGAGCACACAAATCTACCTATAGGATCTCCCAGGGACAGATTATATGTGGTCATGGAAAAACCTCGCAAGAGCATCCCAAGACTTATTACGGACACATAGCCCAACCTATCGGATCTCCCAGGGACATATTCTGTGCCATAGGACAAAACCTCGAAAGAGCATCTGCCAGATATCCCAGGGCTAGATTATATGCCATAGGCAAAACCTCGAAAGACTATCTGCAGATCTCCCACAGCCAAATTATATGTCCTCCCAGAGCAAAACCTCGAAAGAGCATTTGCCAGATATCCCAGGGCCAAATTATATGCCATAGGAAAAACCTTGAAAGACTATCTGCAGATCTCCTAGGGCCAAATTATATGCTCATCTGAACAACCTGATCCATGGCCATAGCGTATCAACCTGATACTCACCATACATCATCCTGATGTACACATGATCATCCTGATCATCATCACTGCAACATCCTACTGCATGTCATCTGGAGCAACATCCTGAAGCTCAACATCCATGATCATCCTTATCATACAATGCATCTACCTGATGCATACCAAGTATCTACCTGATACATATCATCATACATGATCCACCTGATCATACAATGTATCCACCTGATACATATACAGATACATGGTCCAAGCATCCAACATGATGGATATACAAAATACATACAAATGATCCTACTGATCATATCCAACATCCAACATGATGCGTACATACATATAAATGATCCAACTAATCATATCCAACATCCAACATGATGCATACATACATATAAATGATCCAACTGATCATATCCAGCATCAACATGATGCGTACATACATATACATATAAATGATCCAACGAATCATATCCAACATCCAACATGATGCATACATACTTATACAAATGATCCAACTGATCATACAAAGAAGAAACTAGAACATCATCCTGATGCTCATCATCCAACACTTACATCCATAGCCATGTGAAGGATCCTCCTTCCAACATGCTTGGAATGGCTTCAGCAAATGTGTCCATCACTTCTTCCTCAAAGTATCATCAATCTGAAGAACACGAAGCCTCTCCCTGAAGTACTTGAACTTCACCTTGGCTAGTGGCTTCGTCAGCACATCTGCAATCTACTCATCCGTCGCAACATACAGGAGCTTCACAGCTCCTCTCTGCACCATATCCTTGATATAGTGATATTTGATCTCTATGTGTTTTGACCTGTCATGAAACATTGGGTTCTCAGACAGCTTCACACAACTCTAGTTATCACAAAAGATACCTGTAGCATCCAACGGGAGATCAAATAACTCAGACAGTAGCTTCCGTAGCCATACTGCCTCACAACTAGTTGAACAGGCTGCAACATACTCTGCCTTAGCTATACTCAGTGCTACGTAGGACTGCTTCCTGCTAAACCAAGAGATCACACCTGATCCCATACTGAAGCAGCACCCGGATGTGCTCTTCCTATATGCAGCACTGCCAGCCCAATCTGAATCAACATAACCCTACAGGTTAAAATTTTGATTCGTTTCATACTTGAGCCCATAATCCACTGTACCCTTTAGGTACCTCAGAACATGCTTTACAACAATTAGGTGAACACTCCTCAGATCCGTCAGGAACTGGCTCAATGTGTTCACCACAAAGAAAATATCTGGTCTCATGTTCGTTAGGTACATCAAGGACCCAATCATCTGACGATACATAGAGACATCAACCGGCTCAGATGAAGCATCACATAGAAGCATTAATTCACAATTGTTAACACCCAAAAAGTGCTCACTAGCTCATTTCCCTATTCACATGACCCATTTGTCCACTTTTTCACCATTTAAGCCTTTGAAGCTAACACAAAGTCACCAAAAGACCTTAATACACCCCTTTTCCCACTCAAAAAGATTATTTTTCCTAAAAAAGCATAAAAAGCCCTCAAAAAGGGTCCAAAATTCCCAAAAATATTAAAAAGGGAATAAAAATATTAATTTTATTCAAAAAAGGAAAAAGGAGGGAAAAGTACCTAAACCATGTTGGTCAATACCATTGGTTTCCACAAAACCATAATGGTATTCCCCACCACCAAAACCTATAAAAAGGTGGTAGGGGCTCCTCATTTCACATCCATCCATCTTCCTATCCTCATGCTGCCAAAATCTCCCTTGAGCTTTTGGCCATTGTAGCAACCTTGGAGAAAGGACCCTTTGGAGTTTGGAGCTGCTCACCCTTGGAGCTTCTCAACTATCTTCATCAATTGGAGGTATTATTATTGCAAGCACTTGCTTGCCCCCATTTTCAATACAAAAATTATTTTTTATATTTCTTGTTCTTGTTTTTTAATTCAAAAATGCACATGCTAGTTTAATTTAGATTTAGATTTAGTTTATTGTTTTTGCTTAATATTGAAATTGCTGCTACTAGTTAGCAGGTGCCCATAGCACTAAGCTTGGTTGCAAAACCAAGCCAACAACAATACTCTAGGATCTTCACTGAGAGAATAACATATACAGTATATCAATGCATGACAATCACAATAAGCATGACAAGCATCACAAGAATCAAAAGCATGAGAGACAAGAGACACAGAGTTTCCATGGGGAAAACCCTAAGATGAAAAACCCCACAACTTCCTCAGAGATAGAGAGAGCAATGGCTGAACCAAAGTACAACCAAAATACACTGAGATAGTCTCCTAGTAGCAGATGATCCTCCTCCTCACTAGTGCGCCACTTTCTGAGTGAGAGAGATATAACTTTCCGAATGATCTAAATAGAGATCACCTGATCTCTATTTATACTAACCTGTTTTCCCAGTGACCTTATGGGGCCGACTTGTCTAGCTAGGTACATCCACATTATAATATATATATTTCAGGGCCGACCCCACACATGGTGGTCTAATAACCCATCGGCAAGTACACACACTTGCGACACTTGTCAATCCACATGACACACTTCCTTATAGAGGAATAACACATCTCTAATAAGGGTACAATAAATATATATGAAATACATAGATGAAATACATTCCAAAGTTACATATACATCAACACTCCTTTTCCATCAGAGAGTGCTTACACTTCTTAACAACTTGAACTAGGGCATAGAGTTCCTTATCATAGGTAGGGTAGTTTAGAACTCCCCTATGAAACATTTCAGAATGATAGCATACTGGCCTCCCTCCTTGCATCAACATTGCTCCCATAGAATATTCACTTGCATCTATCTCCAATTCAAAAGGCTTATGTAAATTAGGTAATGTGAGAACTTGTGCATGACTGATCTTTTTCTTGATCTCTTCAAAGGGTTTCTGTTGATTATTTCCACACTGGAACCCCTTGTTGTTCGTTGTTATGGCATGGAGGGGTGTAGCCAGAATGGAAAAGGAAGTTATGAACTTCCAAAGGTATTGTGTTTCCCCCAAAAATATCCTAAATTCAGTGACATTTGTAGGAGTATGCAACTTAGTGATGGCCTCCATCTTTGCAGGATCAATCTTGATTTCTCCTCCTACAATCACATACTCCAAATACACCAAGGAATGTTGGGTGAAATCACATTTCTTCAAATTAGAAAGCAACTAGTGCTTCTTCAAAGTCTCTAACACCTGCTTGAGATGTGAGATATGCTCTCCCTAGGTAGCACTATAGACTAGTAAGTCATCTAGATATACTATAAAAATAAATCTAAGAAAGGGCGTAATACATCATTCATCAAACACATAAATGTAGCCATTGCATTGCATTAAAAAAATGACATTACTAACCACTGATATAGACCTTTCCTAGTCTTGAAGGTGGTCTTCTGGGTATCTTCTTCCTTCACTCGCATATGGTGGTATCCAGATTTGAGATCCAACTTAGTGAAGTACTTGGCATGATGCAACTAGTCCAATATATCATCAATACTGGGCAGAGTGTACCGATTTTTGAGTGTGATCTTGTTCAAGTCTTTATAGTTTATCCACATCCCCTAAGTCCCATCCTTCTTGGGTATTATGATGATAGGTGACCCACAAGGTGAGGTGCTTGGTCGGATCATTCCTTGCTCTAATAATTGCTACAACTACTTATTCACTTCATCTACTTCTATGACAGACTATCCGTACAATCTGACACTCGACAATGGGGAATTCCATAATAATTGTATCTCGTGATCCACCACCCTCTTAGGAGGTAGCCCTCTTAGGCTCCTGGAACACTTAATTGTATTCCTACAAAAGACTCTCCAATTGATGTTTCCTCTCTTTGGTACATCCCTCGAGGGATTCCTTCACTTTTACTGATTCACCTTCTTGTTGATTTTGTCTTAAGAAAAGCAATACAAACTTACTACTTGAACTAATATGCTTTTTTGATTAGTTGGTACTTACTAAAGAGATCTTCGATTTACCTTTTTCCACATTGATGATGAAGGATTTATTGTCCTTGATCAAGTGGTATTGGTTGGATCTCCTCATGAATATTGCATCCCTCATATACATGTAAGGGATTCTGTTACACCAAAATCTCGTCATCATGAGTTATGTATCCTCTGTATGCTTAGATCCCAAAGTGCCTAGGTTAAACCATCAAAAGAAAGGTTGTTGTTGTTCCTTTTAACCTTATGTGTTCACTTTGACGCGCCCTGCCCTCTAGAAAGGTGTGCCAGTTCCAAGGTGATGCACTCTTCATCTTAGTAGAGTGCGTCGGTGACGCGAACTGCTCTTGTGCAAGGTGTGTTGATCTCCCACTGGCACATGTTTCCCTTGTGCAAGGCACGTCATTGTTGGTTAAATTGGATAAAGAGAATATTTGGGCGACTTATCGAAGCTTGGATGGCGTGGAGACCTATACCTACTTATCTAGAAAAGTCGCATTCAATCCCCTTGTCTAGTGGGATGATCCCTTAAGCCTCTCCCTTAAATCCTCAACCCCTCTTATCCCTTTAGCCCTATATATATGAACCCCCTCTCCATTGTTAAGGAGAGGAAGGATAAAGTATCCATATGATGGTGGAATTTGGTCAGGAGAACCTCTTCATCCATAGGAGGCTAGAAGGCTTTGATCTTTTGAGGCAATATCATTTGAGTTGGAGTAATAACGTCAACGCATCAGTTGTAACTCTCTACTTTGTATTTGCTGCAAATTACATTTAATATAAATATATTTCCATAAACTTGTTATGTTTTATAATGATGTTTAGGATTGGATTTTTTGACCGCTGATCTAGTTAGATTCATAAACATATGCTTTCATATTTTTCGTTTGTTTCCACTTGCTCCTTCTCGTTTTGCAATCGGATATTGGGGAACTAGAAGTATATCAAATGAGAAGAAAGGAATTGCGTTTACGAGGTAACTCACTTTCTGATCTACCTTGCAATTTAATCTAACTAGGAAAGATAATTATGTTATGTGCTCGTTTTGTTCTATATATAAATAATTTAGGCTAGAGAGATCAGTTTTTTTCCGCATTAATAGATTGTCTATAAACAGATCCTAAACACTACACCACAAACATCCAGGTGTACTCGTATACCTCCACTTCATCGACATACTCTACACTTATGGAAAAATTGATCTTGCACTATTTCATGACTTTGAGTTATGCATCCTTATTTACCCATCCCAATGGGTAGGGACTAGGATGATCATGTACTTCCAATACAAGATTATGCACAAGATCCTCTGCTATGAGGTTTGCAAGTGAACCAGAATTGAATAGAACATCAATCTTGGTCTTCTTGACCTAGATCTTGATGTCGAAGAGTTTCGTCATCTCTTTCTCTTCCTTAGGGTGAAGGATACTCATATTCACATCCTTCTGCACCGTGGTACAGATAATATTCTTGTCCACATCTAAGCTACTTTCTAAGTCCTTTCTTGACTCTATGGCTAGAAGGTTCTTCTTCTTTGCATCCTTCTTCCAGTTCTTGGGGTTCAACTCTGGATGTAGCTTCCAACACTTTTCTTTAGTGTGACCATCGATATCACAATGATTACATTTCTTTTTGAGATCCTTGCACTGATGTGCCATGGTTGTATTCTTCTTCTCCTTTCCCTTCCACTTATTCTTCCCCTCCTTGGTTGTCTCTCTTTCTATTTGGAACCACTTGTTTGTTCTTTCTTCTTGCCTATGTTTTCCAGGTACTGTTCTTATACACAAGATTCATCAATTAACCTGGGATTGAAGAGCATCAACTTCCTCTATATGTGACTATGTAATACCCTCATATACTTGAGGAGTACATATGGTTTCATGGGTGAGATACCCAACATGATAGCCATCTTACTAAACTTGGGGGTGTATTCTTGCACACTCTACCCCTTCCTTTTCCTGAAGTAGTTCCAATAGATCCATTGGTCCTCTACATATCTAATAGGGTAGAACTAGGCTTGACGAGGGTTTTAAATTCCTACCACTGAGTTACTGGCATATCACACTCTAGACTAAGTTCTTTTGTGTGGCTTTCCCACCAGGTTAATGTTGATGTATATGTAACTTCAGAATGTATTTCATCTATGTATTTCATATATATTTATTGTACCCTTATTAGAGATGTGTTATTCCTCTATAAGGAAGTGTCGTCATGTGGATTGACAAGTGTCGCAAGTGTGTGTACTTGCCAATGGGTTATTAGACCACCATGTGTGGGGTCGGCCCTGAAATATATATTATATTGTGGATGTATCTAGATAGACAACTCGGCCCCATAGTGTAACTGGGCAAACAAGTTAAGTATAAATAAAGATCGGGAGATCTCTATTTGGATCATTCGGAAAGTCACACTTCTCTCAATCAGAAAGTGGCGCACTAGTGAGGAGGATGATCATCTACTCTAGGAGACTATCTCAAGTGTATTTTGTTTGTACTTTGGTTGAGCCATTGCTCTCTCTATCTCTGAGGAAGTTGTGGGGTTTTTCACCTTAGGGTTTTCCCCACGGAAACTCTGTGTCTCTTGTCTCTCATGCTTTTGATTCTTTTGATGCTTGTCATGCTTATTGTGATTGTTATGCATTGATATACTGTATATGTTATTCTCTCAGGGAAGATCCAAGAGTATTGTGAACTAATGCTCAAAATTTAACATGGTATCAGAGCTAATATGAGAAGAAGACATTTTGCAGTGATGAAAACTTGAGTTTCTTGTTTATTGGGTTTCTCTCCACAGATTTTTGAAAAGCAGTATAGTAGATTGACTCTACTCATCAAGGAGAATCTATCTGTCCAATCAGAATTCAATTCTGAGCATTTTCAGATTTGGCCCTAAACATTAGGGTTTCCACAAAAATAGGAATTTCTGGAATCTGAAGACATAGCTAGAAGCACCTTGCCAAAATCGAAGTTTAGAGCTTTGGATCAAGATTTTTGGCTGGGTAGATCTTCGGGAAACTCAAACCCTAATTCAGGGTTCTCCCTAGTGAACCCAGGAGAGCAAAAAGGAAAATCTGAAGGGTAAAACTTTGTTTATCTCAAATTCTGAATGCACCAGGTTGATCAGCTCATCAAGGCTCATCTTTCTATCCTTTCAGAAAGTTGAAATTCACATTTTGAATTTTTAGGGTTTTTTCGACAAACCCTAATCCGGGACCAGATCCAGTTTTCAGCATTTCAAGTGGTAAGACCTAAATATTTTCTATTTCCATTTGAAGTACTCTTTAAGATGTCTCGCCACACCAAGCTTGAGGATAATCTTGAAGGGGCTGATAACTTCCGAGCTTGGAAGCATAGGATTGGGTTAATCCTGGAAGAGAATGAGTTGGACTCATATATAAAAGAAGACATCCCTATCTTAGAGGATGAAGAGGCCAAGGTATTGCATAAGAAGAACTTGGTCAAGGCAAAGAGAATCATTGCTGATTCTATGAAAGACCATCTCATACCCCATGTGTCTTCTCTAAAGACACCCAAGGAGATGCTTGACTCTTTGACCAAGCTATTTGAAGGGAAGAACATAAATCAGAAGATGACCCTACGGAACCAATTGAAAGGAGTAAAGTTTCAGAATGGAGAAACCATTCAATCTTATTTTTCTAGGGTCTCCCAGATTAAGGAACAACTGGAAGCAGTAGATGAAATGGTGGAGAATGGTGAAGTTGTCATGACCACTCTGAATGGCCTACCTAGGTCACGGGACTCCTTTATTCAACGAATTTGTGCAAGAAAGAAGTTGGTATCCTTCAATAGATTGCAGGAAGAATGCTCTCAAGAAGAAGCTAGACTTGTATCTCGTGAGGAAAAGATGGGAGGTGAAGATCAAGCTCTTGCAGCTCACACCAAAAGAGGCAAGCCCAAGAAGGAGAACTCTCACTACAAGAGATCCTATTAAAAGAATAACAAGGATCTAAGATGCTTCACATGCAATGAGAAGGGTCACTTTGCTTCAGATTGTCCTAAGAAAAAAAGGGACAATAACAACAACTCCAGCAAGAAGAAGAAGGGTAGCAAAAGAAAGTTCCATGCTCATGCTGCCGAGGATGATGAACCTCCAAAGAAGAAGGCTAGGACAGAAAGTGATGATAGTGATGATGACTCATCAAGTGAAGAAGAGTATGTTCTAATCTCTGCTCTCACAGTTACTATCTCCCATGGTTGTAATGATTGGTTGATTGATAGTGGGGCTTCCAAATGCATGACTGGGTTTAAGGAATCTTTTGTGAATCTATCTGAACATGAATCACCCCATAAGGTGAAACTTGGGGATGATTATCAATACCCAATCAAAGGAAGTGGTGAAGCCTCCTACAACCTAGATTCTGGAAAATCTTTGAAGATGAAATAAGTCCTTTATGTACCTGGGCTCAAGAAGAACTTACTCTCCATCTCTGCATTGGATGCAAAAGATATGAGGGTTGCATTTGTGGATGGCCAAGTCCTAATGTGGCCAAAGGGTAAAACAATTGATGATGCAGTAGTGATTGGAGAGCAAGAGGGAGGTTTGTATAAATTGAAGGGTCAACCTGAACATGCCATGATACATGAATCCATGGAGCCAAGTGAACTTTGGCATAGAAGACTTGCTCATATGCACTATAGGGCACTTCCAATTGCAAGAAAGGCTGTAGAGGGTCTTCCTGAAATCAAGACCAAACATGAAGGTGTTTGCAAAGGATGTGCAAAAGGTAAGAACATTAAGAAGGCTTTCCCAAGCAGTGAAAGCAAGGCAAAATATATCCTGGAAATCATCCACTCAGATGTATGTGGTCCTATGTCATCCAGTTCTCTGAGTGGGTATGTTTATTATGTCTGATTTATTGATAACTTCTCTAGGAAGACTTGGGTATACTTCTTGAAGAATAAAGATGAGGTGCTTGATAAGTTCAAGGAGTTCAAAACCTTGATGGAGAATCAAACTGACAAGAAGATCAAAACATTTAGATCCGACAATGGTGGAGAATTCACCTCAGGTGACTTTAAGAAGCTTTGCAGTGATTCAGGGATTAAGAGGGAGTTGACTACTCCTTATAATCCTCAACAGAATGGAGTTGCAGAAAGGAAGAATAGAACAATCATGGAAGCAGCAAAGGCAATGCTGCATGACTAGGATGTACCTATGCATCTATCTGAAGAAGCAGCTAGAACAACTGTATATGTGCAGAACAGAACACCCCACAAGATATTGGACAACAAGACACCAGAAGAGGTCTTTTTTGGTAAGAAACCTGAAGTCAGTCATCTCAAAATATTTGGTTGTCCAGTATACACTCATGTCCCAAAGGAAAAGAGTACTAAACTAGATCCTTCAGGAAAGAAGGGTATCTTTGTGGGTTACAGTGAAAGCTCGAAGGCTTACAGAATATACTTTCCAGGGTTCAAGAAGATTGATGTCAGCAGGGATGTAACATTTGATGAAAACTCAACATTCATTAAATCAAGGAAGGCACCTATCGAAGTTTATGAAGAACCTAAGGAAACTAGATTTCAAGACACTACCATGACTGAAGCAGTTCCAGAAGTTGTTCATGAGTTTGAAGATCCGCAAGAACCTGTAGATCCACCCTGTGAGGATAACTCTCACAAGAGGAAACCTGCATGGGCTATAGAGCTCATTCAAGATGCAGAAAGATTTGGCATTCCAGAAGAAGAACACAGAGCAAAGAAGAGAACCAGATCACATACCAGCTATGTTTCTTTACTATGTGACATTATGAACAAAGAGCCTTCCAGTTATGAAGAAGCAACGGAAAAGAAAGAATGGAAGGATTCCATGGTTGAGGAATACCAATCAATAATGAAGAATGATGTTTGGGATGTTGTCCCAAGACCTAAAGAGAAGTCTGTTGTGACTTCCAAATGGATCTACCAAATCGAGCATGCTGCAGATGGCAGTGTAGAGAAATACAAGGCAATATTCGTAGCTCGTGGCTTCTCTCAGAAAGAGGGAATAGATTATGAAGAAACTTTTGCACCTGTATCCAGGTATACTTCCATCAGAACAGTACTTGCCCTGGCTACAGCAATGAAATGGAAAATACACCAGATGGATGTCAAGACTGCTTTCTTGAATGGTGTAGTTGAAGAGGAAGTATATGTGGAGCAACCACTTGGTTTTGAAATACATGACAGGGAGTCATATGTGTGCAGATTGAAGAAATCCTTGTATGGCTTGAAACAAGCTCCCAGAACCTGGTATGGTAGGATGGACAATTTCCTATCTAGTTTGGGATTTACCAAGAGTAAATCGGATTCCAACCTCTACTACAAGGTTGAGGAAGGGAATCCTGTGATTCTACTCCTGTATGTGGATGACTTATTTGTAACAGGAGATGATAGATTGATTGCAGATACTAAGAGGAAGCTTGTTGCTGAGTTCGATATGAAAGATTTGGGAATGATGCATTATTTCCTAGATATGGAGGTGTGGCAGAGTGCAGGTGGGATCTTCCTTGGTCAAGGAAAGTACACAATAGATATCCTAAAAAGATTCGGGATGATGAATTGTGAGGCCATGGCCACACCTATGGCATCGAATATGAAGCTTCTATGTGATGCTTGATTTGAGTCGGTTGATGTCTTTATGTATCATCAGATGATTGGGTCCTTAATGTACCTGATGAACACAAGACCATATATTTTCTTTTTTGTGAACACATTGAGCCAGTTCTTGACGGATCCAAGGAGTGTTCACCTGGTTGCTGTAAAGCATGTTCTGAGGTACCTGAAGGCTACAGTGGATTATGGGCTCAAGTATGAAGCGAATCAAAAGTTTAACCTGCAGGGTTATGTTGATTTAGATTGGGCTGGTAGTGCTGCAGATAGGAAGAGCACATCTGGATGCTGCTTGAGTATGGGATCAGGTGTGATCTCTTGGTTTAGCAGGAAGCAGTCCTGCGTAGCATTTAGTACAACTGAGGCAGAGTATGTTGCAGCCTGTTCAGCTATTTGTGAGGAAGTATGGCTACGGAAGCTACTGTCTAAGTTATTTGATCTCCTGTTGGATGCTACTGGTATCTTCTATGATAACCAGAGTTGTGTGATGCTACTGGGTTTTCCCCATGGAAACTCTGTGTCTCTTGTCTCTCATGCTTTTGATTCTTGTGATGCTTGTCATGCTTATTGTGATTGTTATGCATTGATATACTCGATATGTTATTCTTTCAATAAAGATCCAAGAGTATTGTGAATTAATGCTCAAAATTTAACAGTTAATGCATGGCCTTCTAACTTCTGTTGGGAAAATGAGATATTTTGATCCTCAACTATTTCATGGATTCTAAAATAATCCTCCAACTACTACAACCAATGATTCAGTTTCAGAGCATTGATATCACCTTAATATGGCTTGATGTCCACTTTCGCTTCTATCTTGAAGAGAGACTAAGAAGGAATAAGGTATTGGAACTTAGTTTCTCTCTCCCAGGCTCTTTCATCGACTCCTTTTCTAGGTCACTTTTATCTCTTTTTTTCCCCTTAGATCCAAAATCTGATTCAGAGCCTTCAAAATCCATGAAAGGTTGAAACTTGCTCTCCAAATATTCTACGAGGATAACATCTTGTGTGAGATATCGATGAATTGTATTTTGAGTGTTGAAATTTGTTTCTCATAATCGTCCACAGCTCCTTGCATAGTATTGTCTACCATGGCTAAGGTTTGAGGAATTTTTTTCTAGCAACTACTGGATCTTACAACTACCCACAAAACCCAAAAGAAAAAATGCTCTGATACCAATATGATCTGTAAACTGCCATGGATATTCCACTAGAATAGTTCATCACAACGTATCTTACAACTTAGTTCTTATTTTATCAGCTTGTTTTTAATAAAGTCCAAATAACTAGAACTAACAAGAATAACAAGATAAAGTAAGTACACAATCCACACAATAACACAAGATATACCCTAGGAAAACCTACTATGGGGAAAACCCCAGCCACAAATGATGACTATGCCTTGCTCTTTGTATCAAATTGCAAATACAATGGAAATGGTACTCTCTATGGAGTTACCTAGGAATCTACAACCATAACGGATATTAGAGGATCTCTTATCTCCTCTTTTTTCTCTAATATCCACTCTTGTGTTGTTTCTCAACTATGGAAAAATACAATACATCAAAAGAATCGAACCCCCTTCTCTGATATTTAACATGGACCAGTAATAGTCTAGGCTTAGGTTTAGGGCTTTTGAATGCCCCAACTCCTGATAAGGATCAGGCTTTTGGTCCTTCTAGAATGTTCTTGAATGTCCACACATGGCTAGCTCCACATGTGTGAGAAATGAGAGCTAATGTGGAATCCACCTAGTACCATGAGGAATTTGAGAATAGAACTCTAAAGTTTCAAAGAAGACAACATAAGAGAAAAGGATGAATATCGCGAACTAAATACTATTTTGCTGCAGAAGTTAATAGAAATAAAAAATAATCAGCAATTGGTTCATACTTCGAGTAACACAACAAATGATACATCAAAAAGAAGAAGAACTTGAAGCTTAGAACCAGAAATTACTGTTAAGTAAAAATCTGAATGTAGTTCCTCATCTGAGGCAAAATCTTACTCAAATAGCTCTAGAAGCAGCTCATCTAATACATCCTCTTATTATCCTAAGAAAAAGTGTAAACACTCAAGTTGTAAGGGATTGAAAGGGGAGTTTAAAAAGATAAAGGCTTTGAATTTCGATGGAGAGTCAAAATCAAGTAAACAAGATGAACAATGGCTACTAGGAATGTCTAAGTATTTTCGAGTGTATGCCTACCCAAGTGACCTGAAAGCTCATTTAGGCATTTACAATCTGAACAGGAAAGATCCTAGATGATGGAGAGATATAAAGTTGACTAAGAATCTGAAAGAAAGAAAATTTAAGTGGAAATAATTCAAGAAAATGTTTAAGGATAAATATATGTTCGAATGATTTTATGACAGAAAGATTAAAGAATTTCACGAGTTGAAAATGGGATCCATGACCATGGATAGATTGATTAATAAATTTTTAGGGTTATTACATTATGTTCCATACATCAAAGAAGATAAAATTAAGATTCAAATATTTTGAAGTTGTCTTCTAGCATATTGTAAAACTAAGATTGAGTTTGATGGACCAAATACCTTAGACGAAGCTTTGTATAAATATAAATTAAGTTATGACTACAATCAAAATAAATATGAAAACAAAATATTCATGAGCATAAATGAACATTTTTTATTGATGAAAGAAGGGATATAAACCACCACCTCACATAAATCAATACAGTAACTTTCCAAATAGCAAGGGATTTGATAATAGAAAATTTTAGAACACTAGAAATTTTGGCAAAAGTGAATTTTAGTCTAATAGTCCATCTTAGAGCATAAAGAAACCAATGACGTACATAGAAAACAAGAGAGTACCAAGGATAGTGAAATGTTGGGGATGTCAAGAACCTCATTATTATAAAGAATGTCCTCATAGGAAGGATAAGACCTTGAAAAACATTCAGGAGGAGATGGTAGTTAATGATATTGCTAGCACTCCCAAAATATGTGTCGCCTTAGAAAACCAACAAGTTGATCATTAATCCATAATGGTGGAAATTGAAGGTAAAATATCTACAAAACCAGTTACGATTTTAGTAGACCCGATTTCATGTTGTAGTTACATTTCCCCAAAAATTGTGGATTCATGTCAATTAATAAAATGTAAACATAGTAAATCTTGGCTTATTTACTCAACAACAAGAACTAAAAGGAAAATATCAGAACTGATAAAAGAGTTCCCTTTAAATATGAATGGAATGGACACAACAATTAATCTAAATATTCTACCGTTGGGATTTTACAATGTATTGATAGGAATGGATTGGTTAGAGAAACACCATGTGGTACTGAATTGCCTAGACAAAACTTTTACTCATATTGATGAAGAGGGAAATTCCAGAGTGGTAAGTGGCGTACCTAGAAAAGTGTAAGTTAGACAAATTACATCCCTACTAGTTAAAGGATGTGTGTGAAAGGGATGTAAACTATATGTTGTAAATATTCAAACTTTTGCAGAAGAGCCTAAACAAAACTTAGAAGTGGTCAACTGGATAGGTCAACTTGCGGGATGCATAACTTCTTCATATGGACTCCATTTGAGGCAATTTTAGGACCATTGGAAAGCTCTTGGTGTGTAAAATATTGCATCTTGGTCCAAAGTAAGGTTTAAGTGAAAAAAAGTGTCATTTAAACCCTCAAAACATCCTCAAAATTTTTCAAAAGGTTTTCGGCCCCAAATCTGAAAAGTGAGGCCTACCTCTAAAATGGGCCCTATAAGCCAATTCATAAAATTTCCTGACCCCAAAATCTCAGAATAGGTTGTTGATGTATATGTAACTTTAGAATGTATTTCACCCATGTATTTCATATATGTATTTTGTACTCCTATAGAGATGGTATTATTCCTCTATACGGAAGTGTCGTCATTTATATTGTAAGTGTCGTAACTTATACTTGATGGGTTATTAGACCACCTTGTTGGGGTCGGCCCTATATAAGTCATGTGGGTCGAAGGGTTATTAGACCACCCTATTCGGAGTCAGCCATGTGGGTCAAATGGTTATTAGACCACCAAGTGTGGGGTCGGCCCGGATTAAGTTAACCATGGGTTAAGCTAGACATGTAGGCCCCATTAGTTTATTGGGCATGACATAACAAGTATAAACAGAGATCGGGAGATCTCTATTTGATCATTCATTCTCACACTTCTCTCATTCGGAAAGTGGCGCACTTGTGAGGAGGAGGCTATACTGCTAGGAGAAGACTATCTCTTGTATTCTGGTTGTATCATTGCTCTATCTATCTTTGAGGAAGTTATTGGGGTTTTTCACCTTTATGGTTTTCTCCAAGTAAACTCTGTGTCTCTTGTGTGCTTGCATTATTGCGTCCATGATTGATATGCTGTGGATTGCTGTACATGTTGTTCTCTCAGTTAATATCCTTGATCAGATTGAAGTAAATTTTGAAAATTTAACATGGTATCAGATCTAGCCTGAAAGAAGGCATGATATGGCATGTATGACACTTGTTGCACTTACGATGCTAGGGCTTGATATAGCAAAAACCAGTCATCGTAGTACTTTCTCTATAAATCCATTTTGGCGTAGTTTTCGGATCTAAAAATTTTACAGGTCCAAGATCAGATCCCCATGTATCTTTCATCCAAAGGAAAACTTTTAATTCGTTGTACTTTGTGATTTATGATATGTACAATATAGGGTTTCTGCCTCTTCCAGATCTCAGTAATAAACAGGTGACCTTGGAAAAAAGGTAATAACTTGGGCTAGGAAGCTCCAAATGAAATTTCGTAAAACGTTACAAGTAGTACATAGACTTTAATATCTCAGGAAATGTTTTCAGAGGCAGACGTTGAACCAGTGACACGTGGAACGCCGTACAAGTTTGCTCTCCTATTTTATCCCATAAACAAGTCACATTGCGACACTTAGCATAAATCTCTCTCATAGAATCCAATTGAGGTCAGACCTATCGGGATGGAAAGATGACAGGTCAGGATACCACAAAAAAAAATTTCAGACCATGTGGATCGAAAAGTGCGGAGTTACACCAGAAACAATCAGGTACATATTTCTGTCAAAACATAATTATTTTTGAGCACCTTCATTCATGGCTTCCGGAATCTACGGTTTCGAAGAAAGTTGGAATTTTTGTAATCGGAGACTATGGCTGAATTCTACTCATCAAAATAGAAATTTAGAGACCAAGATCAGAATTTTTGGTTGGGCAGAACACCAGGCTTGATCAGACCCTAGTTCGGGACTTTGATCGGAAAAGTGGAAAATTAGGGCTTCTGCAAAAATGGGAATTTTTGAAATCAGTGACCATGGCTAGAAGCTCCTCAAAAAAATAGAATCTTAGAGATTTGGATCAAACCTTTTGATTGGGAATAAGAGTGGGCTTCATCAAACCCCAGTTCGGGGTCACGTCCAGTGAATCCAGAAGTTTCAAAGGCAAAATTGAGGAGTGAAACTTTGCAGTTTTCAAATTCTAAATATACCGGCTTGATCAGCTCATCAAGGCGCATATTTCTATCCTTTCGGAAGTTTGAATTTTTGGGGTTTCTCTGACAAACCCTAATCCAGCTCTAGGTCCAGTTCTTGCAAATCAAGTGGATTGGCTTAATCCTAGAAGAAGATGGATTGGTCACCTGCATAAGTGAAAAAGTTCCTGTCTCAGAGGGAGATGAGGCTAAGGCCTTCCATAAGAAGATTACAAGCAATCTTGACAAGTATGGCTTACAGGTATGTCTCGAATTTTGTTCATGGTTAAGTTTATGATATGTTTGTCTTCATATCATTACAGTACAATCTTGATTAATTACTAGACTTGTCGTATCACCTTAATAGAAGATATTCATTGATTAAGGTTTTGAAACTTATGATTGTACTAATGCATTGTGATGTTGTATGAGGTTTATGTTGTTCGCGAACATAAAGGTACACCAAGAAAGACAAATCATGTTCTACTTCAAGAACATATGATCATGGTGACATCAAGACAAAGATTTATCCATTGTCATGGATCACATAGAATATCTACTTACGAGGTATGTATAACTTGGTTCTACAATGGTTAACTTATGAGACATGCAGGTTACTAGCACAAGTCACTGAAGAGAACCAAAAGACATTATGCGGGTATGTTAGACATAACTAGCTAGCATGCTAATCCGGGTATGTTTTTCCTATATCAAACTAGAATCCTACCTTGTGTTAGGATCTTATACTATTGTGTTGTTGATAATGATTATTCATTAAGTCATAGGTTTGAATAGTCATGGTTGTATGCATATTATGTTTCTTACCATAATTGATGATATGACTAACCAAAAGAATCATGAAGGTATAGGTTTGAGTAATCACGGGTTTTATGCATATTATATCTCATAGTTTTCAGAACAAATTCTTACACATAAAGAAATATGTCATACAATCATGCGGGTTGAAGGGTTATTAGACCACCCTATTGGGAGTCGGCCATGTGGGTCAAAGGGTTATTAGACCACCAAGTGTGGGGTCGGCCCGGATTAATTTAACCATGGGTTAAGCTAGACATGTAGGCCCCATTAGTTTATTGGGTAGGACATAACAAGTATAAATAGAGATCGGGAGATCTCTATTTGATCATTCACTCTCACACTTCTCTCATTCAGAAAGTGGCGCATTTGTGAGGAGGAGGCTCTGCTGCTAGGAGAAGACTATCTCTTGTATTATGGTTGTAGCATTGCTCTATCTATCTTTCAGGAAGTTATTGGGGTTTTTCACCTTTATGGTTTCCCCCAAGTAAACTCTATGTCTCTTGTGTGCTTGCATTATTCTGTCCATGATTGATATGCTGTAGATTTGTTGTACATGTTGTTCTCTTAGTTAAGATCCTTGATCAGATTGAAGTAAATTCTGAAAATTTAACATAGGTTACAAGTTATATACTAATCCATTTCAGATCATCTTTTGATTTTGTTTTGTATTTTACTTTACAACAATCCTAGGGGAAAAAATTACGGGGTTAAGATCCAAGACCTTCTAGAAAGAAGGTGAAATTTGTGAATTGCATTGAAGTGTCATTCCGGTAAGTCACTTAAAAACATTTCCATGAATTTACCTGTTGCTCATAATCCCTCACCAAAATATGGCCATCTACTAGTGAATTGTTAAAAGTCAGTGGTAGTAAAGGAAAGGATAAAAAGGTTTGCAACAAGCCAATACATCATATTTTGACCTTGCCTAGGGAGGAGGTTAGGCATGTATCCCTTTCATCCAAGTGCAATTTTAGGTCGAAGGAAAATATTGTTTCAGGAAGTGAGAAAGGCTACAATAATATTGACTTTGACTATTACGTTGGTGGTAATTATAACTTAATACCTAAGAGGAATAAAGAAGATCCAAAGGGTACAATTTTTGGATGATTGAGGAAAGAAATTCATAAAGATATTGGCCCTAGTATAGTTGGTAGGAAATTCTTATTCCATCATGCATAGGAAAAGGCTATTAAAGAAATAAAATAGGGGTGACAATGCCTGATTATTGGTGTTCTGATAATAGGTACACCCAATATTTTCAATCCCAAATGATAGTTTTATCCATGAACATCGAGGCTATAGGAATCCATTCTGAAATCATGGCTCTTAGACATACTATTGAGAAGGAAAAACTTGATATCATTCTATTACAAGAGTTTATGGGGAAGGGTGATCCTCTAGTAGGTGATTTGTAAAGATTATGTAAGGGTTAATATTTTTAGCATTAGATTCTAATTAGTTTTTTGGAGGCATTATTACTAGTGTTATAATTATATTTGCCACCCTTGAGACTCATTGAGTACCCAATGTTGTCATATTGCTGAAACACCCACTTATACCCTTGATTTCCCCATCTCTCAAACCATATTCACCCCGTGCATGCCTAATAGGGAGAAACCATCATCCCATCATCCATTGACAAGAAGCGACCATCTCTTCTTGATCACACCTTACACCACTACTGGGGAGCAACCAAGTCTACTTCCTTATAGAATGAGCATTTTCAAGGAGATGAACATGTAATGAGATGGATCCTTCGCATTATGGGCTTGGGAACTTGTACATGAATAAGATTTCACTAAGTTCTAGGAGTATAGATATATCCTACCATCTTCTCCATCAATCTATATAAGGAATGGAATTTCAAGGGAGAAGGGGATTCTTGCAAGACTCGAGAGTCCTCCAATTTGGGAACTTTATTTTCTTCTATGTCTAATAGATCGGATGCATACAATTGACAACCTTTCCTAAAACATTCTTCAACTGCAAGGCTGAATTATGCCTAACAAAAACCATCTTTGGAATTCCCTTTATTATCATTGTGTTTCCTTCTTCATCAATGCATTCAAAATTCTTGTTGTAGCAATCAAGTTTAGCTTGATGTGCTTCTAACCAATCCATTCCAATGAGTAAATCACAAGAACCAACTAGAAAAATATTCATATTTTCCCATGTGAAGAGTATATCCATATCTAAAGGACATTTCTCCACCACTTCACTAACTTTTCTCTTAGTTACAATGGCTTGTATGAACAACCATGATTTATTATTCTTTATTTTTTCAAAAGCACAAATCTCAACAATTCTAGGAGTACCATAGCTATGAGTAGATCAAGGGTCAATTAAAATAGAAATAGATTGTTGATTTCTAAAAGACTAGCAAATTCAGTGGGCAGGTTCATGTCATAGGTTGTAAATTCAGGTATTTCTAGTCATTCTCCAATTTGTCTTCAATTTGATGGGGATCCTGCTAAACATAAATATTCTTTTAAATTCAACGATTGTTGTCTTGAAGAAGAGGATTTTCTTTCTCTGGTTAGGGAAATTTG
Organism: Larix kaempferi; assembly: GCA_027924585.1. Classification (NCBI taxonomy): domain Eukaryota; kingdom Viridiplantae; phylum Streptophyta; class Pinopsida; order Pinales; family Pinaceae; genus Larix; species Larix kaempferi. The sequence goes on from BSBM01000316.1 coordinate 30,894,865, forward strand.
GAATACACTTGAGGTTCCTAATGGGGCCTCTGCTATGGATAGATTGATGGAGAAGCTTAGAAAACTCAAAAGAATTGTGGTTACGTGGGAGAAGGAGAAGAAGCAGAGTTTAATTCAAAAATTAGTTGAGGTTGAAGAAAATTTGGAGAGGGTTTATGAAGCAAATCATTCTAGAATTTTTTTGATTGAGGAAATAGGTATTCTGGAAAATCTAGAGGCTAAGGAATCTAGGTTGTTGAAGATTAATGAGGAGGCCTAGAGATTGAAGAGCCAAGTTGTTTGGTTATCCCAAGGGGATAATAACACCAATTTCTTTCATAAATATGATAATTATACAAGAATCTATAATGTTATATGGGATATTAAGGATGTCCATGGAAACTTGGTAAACTCTCAAGGATATTTGGAAAATGATTTTGTAGAATTATTCTCAAATCACTTTAAGGATCCTGGAGGTGCACGTATAACCTCTATGTTAAATATACAACATCAGGAGAAATTCTTCTAACCAATATTGTGTAGCCAAGATTGATCCTCCCATATAGAGGTGAGCACTTTGATTTACTTTCGTGTAAAGGTTAGTCCTCCCGTATAGAGGTAATTGATCAAAGTAATGATGTTGTAAATTATTGTTGGAGAAGGCTTCAGACTTTTGTGTCAAGTACTCATGATTATCATGTGAACCTTTCATATAAAGGTATCCACAAGATGGACCTACCGTATAGAGGTGAACCTTCTGTATAATGGTATCCATGAGATGGACCTCCCATATAGAGGTGGGCCATCCCTCTAAAGGTCATGCTTTACTTGTTAAAAGCATTTAATGTTGTGTGATGTATTATTAACCATGATCACCAGTTTCTATTAAGTATCCCTTAGATATTGATCACCTCTAAAGTGAATTACTTTAGCATATGATCTTTGGTCCAAAATAATATAATATGATCATAACATCCGATAATTATTCTTAGTATAATGTAATGTGATGGATAATTAAAGTTAGCACATATTGAAAATGAAGTAAGAGATAAATAAATAAAAGATAAAGCATAGAGATCAAGAGAATTCAAAATTTCCCATGCAGACACTTCAGCTAATTAAAGAGAACTCGAATTGTTAAAGCTTAAGTCATAAAGCTTCAGCTAAGTATCAATGTATGCCTCAATGGATGCTTCAGTTAAAGATATGGCTCAGTTAAATAAAGAACTCACAGTGGTCACTGCAAGTAAATCAATCAGCATAATTTTAGTTAACTCATTTTTAAATAAGAAGGACTAGTTAACTAAAGTGTTTTCACTCTAGTTAAACTAAAAGACGACACTTCAATAAATCAAGGAGAATCAGTTAAAGAGAGTTAAATAAATGACAACAAAGAAGATCTAGTTAACAAAGTGATGACACTTAAGTTAGCCACCTAACTAAGTGAGCAAGCTTTCAGTTAAGAGGCAAGTTCATCCTAAGTGACAACTCAGTGAGATAAAGCACCGCATGAGAAGTGGGGCGCACCTTTGAATGCAAGATTAATACATCTAGTTTGAGGGTGTTTTCATCCTGAAGTTAGAAGATAAAAAATGAAGAGAAGAATGTATAAATATTTTATACGGGATTGATGAATCCAATGTGAAGTGAATTCTCTTCTCCTTTCAAGGAAAGGTGCTTCTCTTTGTGTGCAGGATATTATTATTGAAGGCAAGGCACTTCTATGATTGATCTCTCTTCTCTATTGCTTCTGTATCTTCACCAAGAGTGTTTGGTGATCTCTTATATTGTGAAAGCAATATGACATGTTGTAAAAGAAAGCATTATGTGCTATCCATTATATTATAATCAGAAGAATTGCTGGGTGTTTTTTTCTCTTAGTTTTGAGGATTATCCCTAGGTTATATCTTGTGTTATGGATGTATAAATTTCATGTGATTGAATTGTCTCATTGTTTCAAGTTTCGACATCTAAAATAATTAAGTATCAAATACCAACCAAATATTAACATGGTATCAGAGCTCAGGGCGTGAAGGAGCTCAGTTCTGCATGCCAGTTAGAGCCTACATTGATCCTGAGAAGTTGAGCACAATATTTGAAGACTATGGAATCAGTCTTTGTGCGATTGGAAGACCGTCTTAAGGGCACCTCAAACTTCAACACTTGGAAGGCTAGGATTATCAACATCCTAGAGGAACATGACTTGGATGGATATGTATCCACTATGGTGGAGGATCCTAAATCTAATGTAGGGCACATCAAATTCAATAAGAATCAAGCTAAGGAAAAAAAGATCATCTATGATTCAGTTAAAGATAACTTGATGCCCGTGATCACACCGCTGAAGACCACGAAAGAATGTTATGATACATTGACTAATCTATATGAGAAGATGGCCTTGATTCAAAAGAGAGCATTGAATAATAAGCTTTGAAAATTAAATATGGATACAGATGACACAGTTGCCTCCTTCTTCACCAAGATCTCTCGGGTAAGAGATCAACTTGCTAGTATTGGTGTAGTGGTGGATGAAGATGACATTCTCCAAACCACTATTGATGGTCTCCCATCCTCAAGGGAGACATTATTGGCTGCGGTAAATGGTTGATAGGTACAACCTAACTTTGAAAGGTTGTGGCATGACTGCCTCCAAGAGGACTGGTGAATCCATAGCAATTCAGTATGCATCAAAGAAGAAAATATTGCCCTCATGGCAAGAATGAAGAAAGGAAAGAAACCCTTGTTCCAAAAGAAGTTTTCTCATCCAAAGAAGAATGAGTTCAACAAAGGCTTTGACAAGTTAAAATCTAGATGCTACAATTTCAACAAGAAAGGTCATTTCTCAATAGAGTGCAAAGCAAAGCAGAAAGGAAAGTTTCATGCTTCTACCGCCATAGAATATCAAACCACTCAAAAGAATGCATGCAAAGAAAATGATACAAGAAGGGAGTTTTACCTTGTCTCATTCCTTTCGGGATCCGTCATCACAAGTGCATACACATGGTTGATTGACAGTGGTGCATCCAAACATATGATTGGTTACAAACATTCCATCACTAACCTAAAGAAGAAAAAGTTCACATGCATGGTAGAGTTGGGGGACAACTCAACATATTCGATCCAAGGAGTTGGATCCACCACATTCCAACTGAGCACTAGTGATATTTTACATGTGGAGGACATTCTATATGTTCTAGGATTGAGGAAGAACCTCCTATCAGACTGGTTTTTGAAAACAAAGGCTTTCGAGTTATCTTCATGGATAACAAAGAACTTTTATTGCTAAAGAACAAAATCTTAGAATATACTGCTGTGATAGGAGTTCGAGAGAGAGGACTCTACAAGGTACTTAGGAAGTACATTCAAGATATGATTCACCACACTATTAGTCCATGCGAGCTATGGCACAGAAGGCTTGGATACCTACACTACAAAGCACTACCAGGACTTCAAAACATGGCAAAAGGTATGCCTGTATTTGATTTTGATCATGATAGTGTATGTTGGGGTTGTGCACCTGTGAAGAATATTAAGAAAATTTTTCCAGCAGTACTACTAGATCTAAAGGGATTTTCGATTTAATACATTTTGATGTATGTGATCCTGTGTCACCCCCCTCCTTGAGTGGATTCTTATATTATGTATTGTTCATAGATGATTTTTCTAGGAATTCATGGATTTATTTCATGAAGGCTAAAAGTGAAACTCTTACAAATTTAGACTTTAAAGCCCTAGTTGAAAATCAGAAAGAAAAGCACATTCGTGCATTAAGGTTTGATAATGGAGGTGAATTTGATTCACATGCATTTAATGAGCTATGTAGTGATGCAGGAATATGTAGACAGTTATAAGTACCATACAACCCTCAACAAAATGGGGTTTCGCAAAGGAAGAATAGAACCATATGTGAGGTGGAAAAATCCATGATGCATGATCAAGATATGTCTACCTCATTATGGGAAGAAGCCACCCGTATAGCTGTGTACATCCATAATAGAAGCTCACGTTCCATTCTAGATGAGAAGACACCAAAAGAAGTGTTTACCAGTGAGAATATAGACATATCACACTTGAGGATCTTCGGGATCCCAGTATACATTCATGTACCAAAAGAAAAGAGAACAAAGATGGAGCCTTCTGGAAAGAAAGGAAACTTTGTGGGTTATATTGAGTCATCCAAAGCATACCGAATATATGTACCTGGTGAGAGACGCATTGAAGTCAGTCGAGATGTTACCTTCCATGAGGAAGCTTATTTCAAAATATCGAAAGAGATTTAATGTGATTCAAATATGGAGGATCCCAAGTCTGATTCTACCCCTTTAGAGTTAGAGAGGAATAAATTAGAAGATGCCTCAGATTCGCTAGCTCCTGAAGAACCAGTAGAACTGGTTGAGAGGTCACCTAATGAACCTCTTGCTAAAAGAATATCTGCTTGGTGCAAAGACATCTTACAAAATGTAGAGAAACATGGAGCACCACCAGGCTCATCCAGAGAGTGCAAGCAACCTAAAATATATTCGAGGTATGTTGCATTGATGAGTCACATCAGTGATTCAGAACCATCCTCATATGAAGAAGTTGCAAAGAAGCAAGTTTGGAAATATGCAATGACATAAGAGTACAACTCTATAATGGAGAATGATGTTTGGGAGGTTATTCCCAAACCTGATGGGAAGTCCATTGTGACTTCCAGATGGATTTGCAAGATAAAGTATGATGCAGATGGTAGCATTGAGAAGTATAAATCCATATTCGCTGCCATAGTTTTCTCTCATAAAGAAGGCATCGATTATGATGAGACCTTTTCCCTTGTGGCAAGGTACACCACAATCCGAGCAATGATTGCACTTGCATCTGCTCTAGGATGGAAACTTCACAAGATGGATGTGAACACAACCTTCCTCAATGGTGAGGTTGAGGAAGAGGTTTATATTCAGCATCCTAAAGGATTTTTGGTGCATGGGAAGGAGTCCCATGTTTACAAGCTAAACAAATCTCTATGTGGTCTTAAGCAAGCCCCTAGAGCTTGGTGCTCCAAAATTGATAGCTACCTTCAGAAACTATATTTCAGTAAGAGCGAAGTTGATCCAAATTTGTACTTCAAAGTAGTGAAGAACCAACCATTGATATTGGTTCTGTATGTTGATGATTTTTTTATCACTGGAGAGGAACATTTGATTGCTTGGTGCAAGAGGGAGCTCACCTCAGAGTTTGAGTTGAAATACTTAGGTCTAATGCACTACTTTCTTGGCCTTGGGATCTGGCAAAGAAAAGATGAAATTTTTCTGTCTCAAGGGAAGTACACTGTGGATATATTGCACAGGTTTGGCATGATAGATTTCAAATCTACGACTACACTGATGGTTTCCAATTTTAGGAAACTTCACGAGTCACGCTCTGGATCAGATCCATTAGATCCCACTTTGTATAGACAACTTATAGGCTTGCTAATGTACTTGATACATTTCAGGCGTGGTATATGTTATGTTGTGAGCATTTTGAGTCAATTTATGTCTGATACGAGACATAGACATTGTACAACTATTAAGCATGTGTTTAGGTACCTTGGAGGTACAATTTCATATGAAATCATATATTCCTCCAATGGAGGAGTCATGTTACTTGGTTATACATACTCAGACTGGGGAGGAAGCATTTTGCATCGTCAGAGTACATCCGACTACTTTTATAGGCTAGGATTAGCTATGATATCTTAGTCCAGGAGGAAGCAAGGCTCTGTAGCCCAGATCACTACCGAAGCAGAATACATAGCTGCTAGTGTTTCCTGCTGAGAATAAGTGGCTTAGAAATGTTGATGTATATGTAACTTTGGAATGTATTTCATATGTGTATATTGTACTCCTATAGAGATGGTATTATTCCTCTATACGGAAGTGTTTGTATTCCTATAGAGATGTTATTATTCCTCTATACGGAAGTGTCGTCATTTATATTGTAAGTGTCGTAACTTATACTTGATGGGTTATTAGACCACCTTGTTGGGGTCGGCCCTGTATAATTCATGTGGGTCGAAGAGTTATTAGACCACCCTATTGGGGGTCGTCCATGTGGGTCAAAGGGTTATTAGACCACCCTATTGGGTGTCAGCCCAGTCAGCTTTGTGTTATGTGGTTAAATTGAGGCTGACCTAGTAAAGGTTATTAGGCAAGTCAAGTCAAGTATAAATAGAGTGTGGGAGGCACTCTATTTCATCATTCTATTCTCACACACACTCTTTGGAGGGTGGCGCACTTGTGGACAAGGAGAAGCTACTGCTAGGAGATATATATCTCTTATGCTTGGGTTGTATCATTGCTCTATCTATCTCTGAGGAAGTTATTGGGGTTTTTCACCTTTATAATTTTTCCCAAGTAAACTCTGTGTCTCTTGTGTGCTTGCATTATTGTGTCCATGATTGATATGCTATATATATGTTGTACATGTTGTTCTCTCAGTTAAGATCCTAGATCAGATTGAAGTAAATTCTGAAAAAACTAACATGGTATCAGAGCTCGCCTGAAAGAAGGCATGGTATGGCATGTATGACACTTGTTGCACTTGTGATGTTAGGGCTTGATATAGAAAAAACCAGTCATCGTAGAACTTTCACTATAAATCCATTTTGGAAAAATTTTCAGATCAAAAATTTTTACAGGTCGAATATTAGATCCCGATGTACCTTGTGTCCAAAGGAAAACTTCTAATTCGCTGTACTTTGTGGTTTATGATCTATACAATCTAGGGTTTCTGCCTCTTCCAGATCTGAGTCATAAACAGGTGACCTAGGAAAAAAGTTCATAACTTGGGCTAGGAATCCCCAAATGAAATTTAGTAAAAAGTGACAGGTACTCCACAGACTGTACTTTCTCAGGTAACGTTTTCAAAGGCTGAAAATGAACCAGTGACATGTGGCACTCAATACAAGTTCGCTCTCATGTTTTATCCCATAAACAGGTCACGTTGCGACACTTGGCATAACTCTTTCTCAGAGAATCGAATTGAGGTCAGAACTGTGGGCTTGGAAATATGATAGGTCAGGATACCACACATAGAAGTTTCAAACCCTGGGGATCCGAAAGTTCGGAGTTACACCAGAAACAATCAGGTGCATATTTCTGTCAAAACATAATTATTTTTGAGCAGCTTCATTCATGGCTTCCAAAATTTAGGGTTTAGGAGAAAGATGGAATTTTTGTAATCGCAAACCATGGCTGAATGATACTCATCAAAATCAAAATTTAGAGACCAAGATCAGAATTTTTGGTTGGGCAGAAGGCCGGGCTTGATCAGACCCTAGTTTGGGACTTTGATCGGAAAAGTGGAACATTAAGGCTTCTGCAAAAATGGGAATTTTTGAAATCTGTGACCACGGCTAGAAGCTCCTCAAAAAAATAGAAGATTAGATCTTTGGATCGAACGTTTTGATTGGGCAGAAGGGTGGGCTTTATCAAACCCTAGTTCGGGGTCATGTCTAGAAGATTCAGAAGTTTCAAAGGCAATTTTGAGGGGTGAAACTTTGCAGTTTTCAAATTCTAAGTATACCGGATTGATCAGCTCATCAAGGCACATATTTCTATCCTTTCAGAAGTTTGAAATTCAAAGTTTGATTTTTTAGGGTTTCTCTGACAAACCCTAATCCAACTCCAGATCCAATTCCTGCAAATCAAGTGGATTGGGTTAATCCTAGAAGAGAATGGATTGGTCACCTGCATAAGTGAAGAAGTTTCTATTTCAGAGGGAGATGAGGCTAAGGCCTTACATAAGAAGATTACAAGCAATCTCGACAGGTATGACTTATCCAGGTATGTTTCGATATTTGTTCATGATTAAGTTTACAGTATGTTTGTCTTCATATTATTACGGTTAGTACAATCTTGATTAAATTTAGACTTGTCGTATCACCTTAATAAAATTATGAATGCATGATAGAAGATATTCATTGATTAGGGTGTTGACACTTATGATTGTACTAATGCATTATGGTGTTGTATGAGGTTTATGTTGTCTGCTAACATGAAAGGTACACCAAGAAAGACAAATCATGTTCTAGTTCAAGAACATATGATCATGGTGACATGAAGACAAAGATTCATCCATTGTCATGGATCACATAGAAGATATATTTATGAGGTATGTATAACTTTGTTCTATAATGGTTAACTTACGATATGTGCAGGTTACTAGCACAAGTCATTCAAGAGAACAAGAAGACATCATGTGGGTATGTTAGACATAACTAGCTAACACACTAATCCATGTATGTTTTTCCTATATCAAGTTAGAATCCTACCTTGTGATAGGATCTCTTATATAAGTATACATGGCATGATTGATAATAATTATTCATAGGTTTGAATAATCATGGGTGTATGCATATTATGTTTCTTACCTTAATTGATGATATGACTAACCAAAAGAGTCATGAAAGTATAGGTTTGAGTAATCACGGGTTTAGGCATATTATGTTTCTTACTTTAATTTATGATATGACTAACCATAAGAGTCCTTGAATACTAATGCTTATTATTTTTGTTTGAAATGATCATGACTATACATGCTTAAGATTATTGTGTTTTGATAGTATTGAGAATATACTAATAAATATATGATTATGTATGAGATCTCAAGGATATCACAATAATGATGCTTGTAAGCATGCATAGTGATCGAGGATGGATGTAAGTTCAAGGACAGGTAATACAGGAAGCAAAGACCAAGAGGAAGCACACTCAAGTAATTTCTGCAAGGATGCAGATATTCAGAGGGAGTCAACCACTTCTCACAATCCACATCAGAATGGAGTTGCAAATATTCAGAGGGAGTCCACCCAACAACCAAACAAAGATAAGTATTTGAATTGTCATTTCTTACATATTTGTTTGTTTAAATTATGTTGTTCAATAATGTATATGCTTATGTTCCTAGACTTAGGTTGTGTATTATGCATATTAGAATACTTGCATTAATGAACAGTATACTACTAATATTCATGTGATGGGTAAGTGGCCTATGGCACTGTACAACATTCCATTGCTACTTATCTAGAATGAAACCTCTTTGCTGACATGTTGGGAGTAGTGCAAACTCTTAACAATGTTCTAGTAGAGATTGGAAGGCATCTAGAAAGTTACAGGATATGGATGAATGTTGTATTAAAGCATTGGCTAAAATAATTGCATGACTGTATGACATATTTCTTTATGTGTAAGAATTTGTTCTGAAAACTATGAGATGTTTCAAATAATGCAATTTAACTTGTTTTGTAGGAAAGATTGTAGCTATTTTCAAACATACACATAAGGAAGAGCCACAAAGACTGAACGAGCTAGGTTTTCTGCAACGTCCCAATGGAGCCTCCGCCAGACCCTGGTCGCACCGGTCCGGAGGCTGGCCGCCCTCCCATCATCGATTTGTTCAAAGAGCTGGTAGCTTCCCTACCTGCCTCCTCGTGAGCTCCGTCCCAACCCGACTCTAGGTTTGTCAAGAGAATAGAGGTACCTGAAGTGATGCTCACCTCAACCGCCTCGAAGTGCAAAGCCATTGCGTTAGCAAAAAAAGGACTGGTCGGACACTTCACGGGGCTTTGGCCCTCGCCCCGCTCTACTGAAGCTTGGCTCAACAAAAATTGGCGTCCTCTAATCCAAGGTGAAGTGCAGCAAATCTTCTGTGGGAAAGGGTTTTTTGTTTTCTACTTTGAGAAAAAAGAGGACCGGGACTTAATCTTCAGGAATGGACCATATTTCATGGGGCCAAGGGGAATGTACCTCAACAAATGGGATCTCTCCTTCGACCCAGAAAAAGATATCCCAAGGGCAGTCCCTGTCTGGGTAAAACTACCGCATCTTCCCCTCCACTGTTGGAATGATGAAGATTTATGGGACATTGGCAACTCTCTGGGGAAATACATTGACAAGTCAGAGCCAAAACCTCCCATGTTCTCTTGTGCAAGAATATGCGTTGAAGTCGACCTGGAGAAGGGCCTCCCAGAAGCAATAGACTTAGCTATGGAAGGATGGAGCCACAGACAAACAGTGGACTATGAATAAATCCCCTTCAAATGTAAGGTCTGTCACGAATACGGGCACTTCGCGAGGCTATGTCCCAAAAGGAAAATACCAGAGGTGGAAGAAACTCAAGGGGGAGAATGGAATGAAGTCTCAAAGAAAAAGGGGAACAAGAACAATGCAAGTACAACGAATAAACCCCCTCTAAAAACCACAGAGCTTTCCAACAAATTTCAGGTCCTGAGCAGGGAAGAAAATGAAGAAGAACAAGAGCAAGGAAAGCAACCTGAAGAACAACAGGGAGACCAGGATCATATTGGAAATGAGGACAAGAACCAAACCCCATCTTCCCCTCAACACGCAGGGGATGGAATAGAACCTTCATTAACCTCAGGAGGCTCAGTAACAAGAGCTAAAGCAAAACAAATACAGGAAGAAACCTCGGAGAGTAAAGAAGAAGAGCAGGAGCCCATAGCCAAAAGAGGAAGAAGACTAAACAAAACTATCAGAGAACAAGAAGCAGCCAGAGAAAGGGCGGCGGGCAAGCAAACCAGTTTGGATCAACATGTCAGAATACTGTCCAGTTCGAAACAGACTCAGGAGGAAAGAAAGGACAGAGCAGGTCCTCTCCAAATCAAAAAATAATGAAAATAGTCTCTTGGAATTGTAGAGGATTAGGCGGGAAGCAAAAAGCAGAGGCAATAAAAAGACTAAAAAAAATGGAGAACATTTCAATCCTTACAATCCAAGAGACTAAAATGCAAAAGGAAGACTGCATCAGCACCATGAAGAAAGTATGGCCCAAAGGAAAAGGAATTGCAGTCAATGCAATAGGAGCTTCAGGAGGACTCATATCCCTATGGGATGAAAGTAAGTATATATGTCTCTCATCTGAAACAAATCAAAATTGGATATTTATTGAGCTAGAAGATATCTCAAACAATGATAGGTTTTGGATAGGAAATATTTATGGGCCGACTTTGTATGGCCAAAAGGAACAGTTTTGGAATCAGCTAATAGACATGCGACCCCTCCTAGCAAATGCCCCATGTGTCCTGGCAGGCGATTTCAATGCCACCATCTCAGCGTTGGAGAGAAAAGGAGGATCTAAAATCAGAGATCCATTCGGAGAAAGGATGGAAGATCTGATTTTGGATTGGAATCTAGTATACATCAAGCCCAAGCAAGGTATCTACACTTGGAACAATAAGAGGGTGGGTCCAAACCACATTGCTGCTCGCCTGGACCATTTTCTCATCAGCTCCTCCTTCCTCCTCAAACCTAAAATCCCTGAATCCAAACTCTTAGCCTCAGCCACCTCAGATCACAGACCCATCGCCCTCTTCTTCACCTCCCCTGGCAACCTGGGCCCCCTCCCCTTCAGGCTCAACCCGACCTGGCTTGAAAATCAACTCTGTATGAACGAAGTTGTCTCAATCTGGAAGCAATTTATACCTGGATCCCCTGGCTATATATGGGAGACCAAAATAAAGCTAACCAAAAAAGCACTAAAAACATGGGCAAAGCAAAATAGCTTAAATCCAGGAGAAGAGCTAGACAAGTTACAAAAGGAAATGGAACAACATCAATTCAAAATGGAGCAGAATACAGTTACAGTAGAAATGCTGAGAGAAGAAAAGAATCTGGATGAAGCAATTCAGAACATAGCTAGAAAAGAAGAAGAGGAATGGAGGCTTAAATCAAGATGCCTCTGGTTGAAGGCAGGAGACAGGAATACCAAATTTTTCCATGCCCAATGCAAAGAGAGATACAGGAAAAACAACATTCTGAGCCTCACAAGAGAAGATGGCCAAAAGATAGAAGGACAGGACAACATTCTTCAAGAAGCCAAAGCCCACTTTGAAAGGTTATATAATGAAAATGAGGAAATCACCAACGAGGAGTTAGATCAAATGAGCATGGAAATCCCTGTGCTCATCTCTGATTCTAACAATAAGAGGTTAATGGACCAGATCACAGAAGAGGAAGCGAAGAAAGCTGTCTGGTCTCTGCATCCAGAAAAGGCCCCAGGCCCGGATGGACTCCCCATTCTTTTTTATAGGAAACTCTGGATTTGGCTTAAAAAAGACTTGATCAGAATGCTCAATTGGACCAAGGGAAGAGCCAGAATTGGAGGGGCTACTAATTCCACTTTCATAGCTCTCATTCCCAAGGAGAAACATCCCCTCTCCATAGGAAGATTCCGCCCCATCTCACTCTGCAACTCCTCCTATAAAATCCTCACGAAAATCATAGCAAACAGAATTAAAAGGCTCCTTCCTAGAATCATATCCCCAAACCAAGGAGGATTCATGGCGGAACGGCAAATCTATGACAACATCCTACTGGTTCAAGAGGCAATACACTCGAGCATTCAAAGAAAAGACCCAGGTATGGCTATAAAATTGGATATGGCAAATGCTTTTGATAGAGTAAGACATGAATTTCTTTACAAAGTAATGGCAAAATTTGGTTTTGGGGAAGACTTCATAGGATGGATTAAAGCTTGTATTGGTACCCCTTGGATCGCCCCTCTAGTTAATGGCAGACCCTCTTCCTTCTTCCACCTGACAAGGGGATTAAGGCAAGGATGTCCCCTCTCCCCAAGCCTTTTTGTCATCATGGCAGACTCCCTGAGTAGAAAACTAAATTTTCAACAAATGAATGGCTCCCTTCCAGGCATAGTAATTTCCAAAAATGCTCCCCCTATTAACCATGCAAAATTTGCCGATGACACCATTCTTCTGGGAAGTGCCTCGTCCATCATTGCTTACAGATTCAAAGCAACCCTCGACCTCTTCCTTCGTGCATCTGGGGGGAAAACTAACAGCCAAAAATGCAACATTTACAGTTGGAACTGTGGGAATCTCCTCCTTAGAAATATAGCCCTCACCCTTGGCTTCAAACCCTGCTTTGACTGGACAGCTTTCAAGTACTTAGGTATTCCAATCACTCACAAAAAACCTATCACAGCCTCCTGGCAGCCGATATTGGAAAAGATCAAGAATAAGATTAACTCCTGGGGCTCGCGATGGCTTAATCTAGCTGGTAGAGTGACCTTGATTAAAGCAGTCCTCTCTTCTCTCCCCATCTACACTGGAGCCATCCTTCTGGCCCCTAAGACCGTCATGAACAATATATGCCTGGAAATTAGAAAGTTTCTCTGGCAGGGAGGCAGATCTCAAGGCAAAAAGTTTCATCTAGTCAATTGGAACACTGTCAAGGAGAACAGGAAAAGAGGGGGCTTGGGCATTCGGGATCCAGCAGTGATGAGCAAATATCTGGGAGCCAAAATGGTCTGGAGATTGGTATCTGGACAAAAGGAATGGTGGAAGGAGGCAATCAAGAATAAATATACCAGAGGGCCAAGACAAAGATGTCTTAACAAAATGAAGAAGAATACTGGTACTGCCATTTGGAAGCTCATGCTGGATTCAGCAGACATAATCAAAGATAATATGTACTAGGTTCCAGGGAATGGAAACAAAATCAATATATGGACAGATAGCATAAATGGGGAACAGCCTATGGGCGAGATCCAGGAAATCCAGAATATCAAACTCTGGCTTCAAGATGCAGGAGTAATAAAGCTGGCAGACATGGCCACATGGACATCCACAGGGAAATGGAAGGACTGGAAAAATATGAACCCACCAGGCCACCTTTTAGACAGCTACAAAATCTTCATGCAACTGCTGAACGGGAAATCCCCCCTAAGCGCCAGATCCAAGGACACCAGAGGTTGGGGGAAAGCCGGGAAATACTCAGTCAAAGATGGCTACGCAATGCTCACCAGGAACAATAATCCTCCGCAAACAAAGTGGAAGAAAATCTGGAACAGAGATAGTATCCCAAAGATAAATTACTTTTATTGGATCCTCGCTCACAACAAGCAACTGACAGCTGACAACCTCAAGCAACGAGGTATTGAAGGCCCCTCTCGATGCCCTTTGTGCCAAAACGCGGAGGAGACTGCACAACATCTCTTCCTGGATTGCACCTACGCCAGATAGGTTTGGAATGAGGTCCTCGACCCTCTGATCCACCCAGTCTCTTGTCCTAGACAGTTGAAACAGATGTTGGAGAACTGGAATCACAAAATCCAGGGAGGCTCAAAAAACAAGCCCACCTTTTCTAGAATCTGGAAGCTAATCCCCATGAACATATGTTGGCAAATCTGGCTGGAAAGAAATAGAAGAATATTTGAAGACAAATCAAGATCAGAGGAGAGGCTAGCAAACAAAGCAATAACTCTTATTTCTGAGTCATTGAAATCCAAAAGAGTGGTGCTTTGTGCCAAGGAAGCTCTAAATTGGAACGAATTTCAATGGAGTCAAAGGTTTTTAGCAGTGAGTTCACTTCAGTCCAATTCCCCTTCAGCCTGGCATGAGTGGGAAATCAGAAAAGATCAAGTAATCTTTGGTAAATGGTGGAAGGACCAAGCAAGATTCACAATCTTCTTTGATGGAGCTTCAAAGGGGAACCCGGGTGCGGCAGGCGCGGGGGGGATCATCTTTGATCCCGGAGGAAATAAATTAGTGGATTTCTCCTGGGGACTTGGAATTAGCACCAACAATCAAGCAGAATGGCTTGCCTTGTTCTACTCTCTAGAATTAGCAGTCACCTTCAACATGAATCGCCTTCAAGTTTTTGGGGACTCCAAGCATGTTATACAGGCAATGAACAATGGCACACCCTTAAAGACAGACAAAAACCGGAGAATACAGAAAAGAATAAAACGCCTCACCCTCCCAAAGGATACACTCTACTTTCATGTGCTAAGGGATCTCAACGGCAATGCCGATACTCTTGCCAACAAAGGAGTCAAGTTAGAATTGGGGCATGCTATCCTAAACAATGTCTCATCCTATCATTTTATTCCCTAATGAACTTATGGTTTAATCCCTCTCCACCTTGGATTGGTTATAGGCATGCCAGTTCTCGGTTTAACCCCTCTCCACCTTGGAATTGTTTTAGGCATGATAGTACTTGTTTTAAACAAACTCCACCAAGCTCCCACGGCGACCTTTGTTTTGGTTTACACCCTCTCCACCGCCATCGCATGGCTCGAGCTCCACTTCTCCCTCCACGTGCCTCACATCACGTGCCGGGTACTGCTCTCACGCCCGAGCATTTAACACTCCAGGCGATGGTTGTTGTTTTCATTTGCAATATGGCCATTCCTTCATTCGACGCCCTCGGCCCTGCTCTGCAAAACCTTAGTCTCCAGGAACCCGCAGTGCTTTCTACAGGAAATCTCCCGGCTGATAACGAAATGGATGGAATCAGGCAGGCGATTGCCACCTTGAGCCGTCTCACCTCCGACATTAAGGTCTATCTGTCCAGAACCTACTCTGCAGTGTGCAATACTGATAATAAAATTGATGAACTCGTGGTGGAGGACAAATACATCCACTCCAGGCTTTCCTGCTTGGAATCGTGAATGGAGGATATCGACAGAAACGTTATAGAACTCATGGGGAAGGTTGACAGTGTGAAAAACGACATCTCTGTTCTTGTTTGCAAAACGCAGTGCAGCTATACACAGGAGGCTCCAACGGCAAACCTGGAAATGGCAGAGGCGGCCTCAGTCAACCAGCAGAACTATGGATAATGGCATTTACCTGATGCAGGTTTCTCCCCGCTATTTAATTTGAATGTTTTTTTGCCTTAAATTATGTAACCAGTTCGTGAGGGTTTACCCCACTAGTAACTGCAGTCTTCTTATGAATTTTGACAGTAAAAAATTTCAGAGGTCAGACTTCAAAAACCTCTGCAATTTTCCCTTGTTAGATGCAGAGTATGAATTTTTGCCAATGTATTGAATGGCTGTGCACAGCCTTTGTTAATATAAACTCCTTCCCTGTTTCTGTTAAAAAAAAGGAAAGATTGTATATCATCACCTACAAAAGAAGGACTACAACATTTTTTTCAGCAACAAAGTTATCTATTGAAGATATTGAATATACTGAAGTTCCCAGGATTCAGGAAGAATGCCATGATCGAGGAGTACCAGTCGATCATGAAGAATGATGTTTGGGATGCAGTCCCAAGACCCGAAGGGAAGTCTGTTGTGACTTCCAAATGGATCTATAAGAACAAGCATGTTGCAGGTAGCAGCATGGAGACTTTTTCTCCTGTAGATAAATCCACTTCCATCAGATTAGTACTTTCCCTAGCTGCAGTGATGAAATGGAAGATACACCAGATGGATGTCAAGACATCTTTCTTGAATGGTGTAGTCGAAGAGGAAGTGTATGTGGAGCAGCCACTTGGTTTTGAGACACATGACGAGAAGTCATAGATGTGCAAAACTTGGTATGGTAGGATAGACAACTTTCTATCCAGTTTGGGATTTACCAAGAGTAAAGCGGATTCCAACCTTTACTACAAGGTTGAGGAAGGAAATCCAGTGATACTACTTTGGTATGTGGATGACCTTTTTGTTACAGGTGATGATAGATTGATTTCCGACACAAAGAGGAAGCTTGCTGCCGAGTTTGAGATGAAGCACTTGGGGATGATGCACTATTTTCTAGGCATGGAGGTGTGGTAGAGTGCAGATAGAATCTTCCTTGGACAAGGGAAGTTTGTAGTATAGATCCTGAAGAGATTCGGGATGATGGACTGCAAGGCCATGGCCACACCTGTGACATCAAACCTGAAGCTTCTGTGCAATGCTTCATCTGATCTGGTTGATGTCACTATGTATCGTCAGATGATTGGGTCCTTAATGTACCTGACGAACATGAGGCCAGATATTTTCTTTGTGGTGAACACATTGATTCAGATCCTGACCGATCCCAAAGGTGTTCACCTGGTTGCTGTAAAGCATATTTTGAGGTACTTGAAGGGTACAGTTGATTATGGGCTCAAGTATGATGTGAATCAAAAGTTTAACTTGCAGGGTTATGTTGATTCAGATTGGGTAGGAAATGTTGTAGATAGGAAGAGCACATCTGGGTGTTGCTTCAGTATGGAATCAGGTGTGATCTCTTGGTTTAGCAGGAAGAAATCCTGCGTAGCACTGAGTATAGCCAAAGCATAGTATGTTGTAGCATGTTCGGTTAAGTTGTGAGGCAGTATGGCTTCGAAAGCTACTGTATGAGTTATTTGATCTCCCATTGGAGGCTATTGGTATATTCTGTGACAACCAGAGTTGTGTGAAGCTGTCTGAGAACCCGGTGTTCCACGATAGGTCGAAGCACATTGAGATCAAATATCACTATATCAAGGATATGGTGCAGAGAGGAGCAGTGAAGCTCCTGTATGTTGCGACAGATGAGCAGGTTGCAGATGTACTAACGAAACCACTAGCCAAAGTGAAGTTCAAGTACTTCAGAGAGAGGCTTGGTGTTCTTCAGATTGACGACACTTCAAGGAAGAAGTGATGGACACATCTGCTGGAGCCATTCCAAGCATGGTGAGAGGGGGATCCTTCCCATGGCTATGGATGTAAGCGCTGGATGATGAGCATCAGGATGATGCTCTAGTTACTGCTCTATATATGCATCATGTTGGATGGTTTGATCAGTGTGATCATGTATTTGTATATGCATCATGTTGGATGCTTGATTTGATCAGTGTGATCATGTATTTGTATATGCATCATGTTGGATGCTTAATATGATCAGGTATATCATGTACTTATGTATGATCAGGTAGATCATGTATGATGATATGTATCAGGTAGATACTTTGTATGCATCAGATGATGATCAGGATGATCACAAATGATGAGCTTCAGGATGTTGCTCCAAATGATATGCATCAGGTTGATGCTATGATGTACATCAGGATGATGTATGGTCAGTATCGGATTGATACTCCATGGCCGTGGAAAGGTTGTGTAGGTAGCATAGAAAATATCCTTTAAAATCCGAATAGGTAGAGCAGTGTGCTCATAACATCTTGGGATGCTCTATCGAGATCTAGACAGGTAGAGTGGTGTGCTCGTAACATCCTTGGATGCTCTGAGTAGTTTTTGCTACAGTTTCGCATAGAAAAGATCCTTTAAAATTTGAACAGGTAGAGCGGTGTTCTCGTAACAACCTAGGATGCTCTATCGAGATCCAAACAGGTAGAGCGGTTTGCTCATAACAGCTTGGGATGCTTTGAGTAGGTTTTGTGAAAGTTCACATAAAAAAGACCCTTTAAAATCTGGATAGGTAGAGCGGTGTGCTCGTAACGGCCTGGGATGCTCTATCAAGATCGAGACAGGAAGAATGGTTTGCTCGTAACATCCTGGGATGCTCTGAGTAGGTTTTGTGAAGGTCAACATGTAAAAGATCTTGGGAGATTCGATAGGTTGAGCAGTGTGCTCATAATCAGTCCTGGGATGCTCTTTCAAGGTTTTGTTGAGGCACGTAATCAGTCCTGAGTATTCCACAGTATGGCCAGTGATGATGAAGACCTGCAGGTGGTGGGCCTACATCGAGTATGAAAAAGGATTGGCTCTGTAGAACTTCCTATGACGAGTAGATTCAGAGATTGATTGAGATAGCAGCAGTAGTGAAGATGACGATGACTCAATGACGATTATCCAGTGACGATGATCTAGAGAAGAAGACTTGTGCTAGAATACCTATGTCGAGAAATACCTTCCAAGTTAAGAGGGAGTGTTGATGTATATGTAACTTTGGAATGTATTTCATATATGTATATTGTACTCTTATAGAGATGGTATTATTCCTCTATACGTAAGTGTTTGTATTCCTATAGAGATGTTATTATTCCTCTATACGAAAGTGTCTTCATTTATATTGTAAGTGTCGTAACTTATACTTGATGGGTTATTAGACCACCTTGTTGGGGTCAGCCTTGTATAAGTCATGTGGGTCGAAGGGTTATTAGACCACCCTATTGGGGGTCGACCATGTGGGTCAAAGGGTTATTAGGCCACCCTATTGGGTGCCATCCCAGTCAGATTTTTGTTATGTGGTTAAGTTGAGGCCAATCTAGTAAAGGTTATTAGGCAAGTCAAGTCAAGTATAAATAGAGTGCGGGAGGCACTCTATTTCATCATTCTATTCTCACACACACTCTTTGGAGAGTGGCGCACTTGTGGAGGAGGAGAAGCTGCTTCTAGGAGATGTCTATCTCTTATGCTTGGGTTGTATCATTGCTCTATCTATCTCTGAGGAAGTTATTGGGGTTTTTCACCTTTATGGTTTTCCCCAAGTAAACTTTGTGTCTCTTGTGTGCTTGCATTATTGTGTCCATGATTGATATGTTGTATATATGTTGTACATGTTGTTCTCTCAGTTAATATCCTAGATCAGATTGAAGTAAATTCTGAAAAAACTAACAAGAAAGCTATTTACAGGGTTGTTCGGTGAAAATATTGAGCCTACCATTATTAGTTGTGACAATCATAGTTGCATCAATATTTCTGAAAACCTAGTGTTTCATGACAAGTCGAATCACATTGAAATGAAGTATTACTTCATCCGAGACATGGTCTAGAAACGTACAATGAAACTTTAGTACATTGATACTAATGAGCAGATTGAATATGTGTTAACAAAGCCTCTCTATGTGACAAAGTTCAAGTACTTCCGATACAATCTTGGTATGGCAGAGAATGTCTCCCTCGCTGAGAGAGAGTGTTAAATATAAAACATCAGGAGACATTCTCCAAACCAAGCTTGTGTAGCCAAGATTGATCCTCTCGTATATAGGTGAGCACTTTGATTTCCTTCTGTGTAAAGGTTATTACTCCTGTAAAGAGTTAATTGATCAAAGTAATGATGTTGTAAAGTCTTGTTGGACAATGCTTCGGACTTGTGTGTCAAGTCATGATTCTCATGTGAACCTTCTGTATAAAGGTATCCATGAGATGGACCTCTAGTATAGAGGCGAACCTTCCATATAAAGGTATCCATGAGATGGACCTACCATATAGGTGGACCTTCCGTATAAAGGTCATGCTTTACTTGTTAAAATCATTTAATGTTGTTTGATGTATTATTAATCATGATCACGAGTTGCTATTAAGTCTCCCTTAGAGATTGATCACCTCTAAAGTGAATTACTTTAGCATATGATCATTTGGTATGGAATAATATAATATGATCACATCATCTGATAATTCTTCTTAGTATAATGCAATGGGATGGATAATTAAAGTTAGCGCATATTGGCTATGCAGTAAGAGATAAAGAAATAAAAGATAAATCATAGAGATCAAGAAAATTCGAAATTGCCCATGCAAACACTAGCTAATTAAAGAGAACTCGAATTGTTAAAGCTTCAGTAATAAATCTTCAATTAAGTATCAATGTATGCCTCAGTCAATGCTTCAGTTAAAGCATCAGCTAAAGATATGCCTCAATTAACTAAAGAACTCACATTGGTCACTTCAAGTAAATCACTCAACATGATTTCAGTTAACTAAGTGTTAAATCAGAAGGACTAATTAACTAAAGCGTTTTCACTTTAGTTAAACTAAAAGACGACACTTCAGTAAATCAAGGAGAATTAGTTAAAGAGAGTTAACTAAGTGACAACAAAGAATATCTAGTTAACTAAGTGACGACACTTAAGTTATCCAACTAACTAAGTGGGAAAGATTTCAGTTAAAACGTGAGTTCATCCTAAGTGAAAGCTCAGTGAGATAAAGCACCACATGAGAAGTGGGGCGCACTTCTGCATTCAAGATTAATACATCCAGTTTGAGGGAGAGTTCATCATGAAGTTAGAAGATAAAAATAGAAGAGAAGAATGTATAAATATGTTATACGGGATTGATGAATCCAATGTGAAGCGAATCTTCTTCTCCTTTGAAGGCAATGTGATTCTCTTTGTGTGCAAGATATTATTATTGAAGGCAAGGTGCTTCTCCGATTGATCTCTCTTCTCTATTGCTTCCGTATCTTCACCAAGAGTGTTTGGTGATCTCTTATCTTCCTAAAGCAATCTGCTATGTTGTAAAAGAAAGCATTCTTTGCTATCCACTATATTATATTGAGAATAATTGCTGGGGTTTTGTTCTCATAGTTTTGAGTATTTTTCCCGGGGTATATCTTGTGTTATGGATGTATGAATTTCATGTGATTGAATTGTCTCATTGTTTCAAGTTTCGACATCTAAAAGAATTAAAGATCAAATCTCAACCAAATATTAACACTCTCAACTAAATGTGGTTAGACATTATTCTAAATTATTTTGTTTGGAAGAAGATCAAGTGATTGGGAGGCTTGCTACATTGAAGGATATAGAAGAGGTTCTTCAACATTTTGCAAAAGAAAAAAGTCCAGGACTAGATGGATGGGCTGTTGAACTCTTCATAGAATTCTTTGATATACTTGGAAAGGATATTATGGATGTTGTTTAAGAATCTAGAACTCAGGGTTATGTGTTCGATGCACTTAATTCAACATTCATAGGATTGATTCCCAAATGTGATAAGCCTAAGACCTTTAATGATTATAAGCCTATCTCTCTTTGTAATATTGTTTACAAGATTATAACCAAAATTATTTCTAACAAAATTAAGCCAAAATTGGAATAGATAATGACTAAGGAACAATTTTTTTTTTTTGCAAACAAAGAGATTCTAAATGCAATTGGGTTCACTCAGGAGTGTCTACATTCTGTTAAGACAAAAAATTTGGATGATTTAATTATCAAAATGGATTTGGTAAAGGCATTTGATAGAGTGAATTGGGTCTTTTTGAGATTGATTCTTCTTCAGTTAGGACTACCTTTAGAAGTCACAAACTAGATAAGGGCATGTGTTACTTCTGCTTGTTTTCCGATATTAGTTAATGGATCCTCCTCTAATTTCTTCAAGTGTTCCAGGGGGATCAGATAAG